>OX244263.1:15918333-16546666 GCA_945867215.1 Epinotia demarniana
AAACCGAACGTGGAAAGTTCACGCTCGGCGAAGCGCGACCAGCGCGCGTAGACGCAGCTACGACACCCAGCCACTTCGCCTCTTTATTGCAGCCTTACCACACACCACCAACGATATCTCACGGTGAATTCATATTTTATTTGTTCATATTATTTACTAAAATTATCGAGTTATCCGTGTCTGTAACGTACGTGTACGCCTAATTCGGTAAAACGTATTAAGCACATTGCGAAAAGTTTTTGCCATAATTACAACTTGCATGTTCTCTGTTCTCAGAGTTGATGATGACTTTTAGTAGTAGGTAAAGTTTTATCATGCAAATATCAGCGAAAAAATGATTCCATTTTTAATATTAACGGTGTATGTTCTTTGCTGCGAGGTAATGGGTTTTTTTCGATCAGATACCAATTCATATGGAATTTTATTAAGTTAAGAAAACAGCTACTAAAAAGCAATGACATTAAAGGAACATAAATTACTTTTGAAATACGGAAACTCGTAAAGCTGTTTATGTTTTAAAAGCAAGCTTAAGAGATAAAGAAATGCAAGAATTACATTCCACGCCAGAATCAACTTTTATTGCATCTGATTCCGCTCTCTTGTTACATTAGGAGGACCTGGGCAACCGAGCTCTGCTCGGGTGAAAATAGAGAACATACGGAGATATAACCAATTTTCCCAGCCATGAGACCTAGCTAGATCGATTTCTCGCCCCCGTAAGCTACTACATGGTGATATTCCAAATTTCATCGAAATCGTTATAGCCGAACTATTTAAAGCAGAGCTATTTAATGTCATAAAATAATCTTACAGTCGATTTTATATTTATATTAAACATAATGAAATAAATAGCACAGCATAAATTTATAATTAAACGTATATAATGCGATGTATCTATTCAAAGTAGGTTCCTTACCTACCTAATTTATAAAATGCCGTTGCTCATGTTTTCTGTCGTATAATTTCGCAATTTATAATCATTAGCGTGTTTCCGAAGCGACGTGCCCGACGAGCGCGCAGCGCGGGCGCAGGGTGCGCGAGGGTGCAACTTAATTGAGTCATCTCGACAAGTGATTGATTACTGCGCAACCGTGATTCGAAACACCACACAAAAAAGGAGAATGCAAATTCAACGTCGATTTTTTTTGTCCACATTGTTGCAAAGCCTTTTCTTGTGAAATTGCATAAGAAAATCATTACACCCGATTGCCCCCTGTGAGAAATATTTGATCTGTCTCAGATGACAGCCCTTCACTTGTCCGCAGCGGCTATGTCGGCCGAAAGGCGCGCGCCCGCGTGCTCTGAATACGACCGTTATAATCCCTCATCGCGCATAACATGTGCAGTGTAAAAGGTATCATTAACGATTGCCTTAAAAAGGCAAACCGGGGCAATCATTAAAATCGCAAAAATATTGCAAAGAGAAAAGATTGTATTAATAAAACAAAAAGGGACGTGTCTCGTTACGCGAGTTTCCGTTGCTACGAAAGTGAACACAATGATGTCAGTTAGCGATAAAAGGCTAGTGTAAAAAATGTTCTGAATGAGTGGGCGCGCATTAAATCGACGCTTAATGCCCGCGCCGGGAACTCCGCGCACTCGATAAGCGGAAGTTTTACTACTACTTACCTACTAATAATAGCATTTTAATTTAACTATATGTAACTATAGTCTGTGATCGATCTATCTAACAATACCTACTAGAGTTTAAAGCAAAACTACAATGTTAGAATATAGGACAACTTCATACTATGCACTTCTAAAAAAGGGCAATGATTAATGAAGAACTGCATTTATGAATTAAAAATAAATCTTGGGGTTATCTGCTCCGTGCACGACATACAACCCTTCAAGTGAGTCGGAAATTCAAAAAACTAAACAGTTTTACTAGCACAATGATTAATTGCTACTGTGTACTTTGATTGATAGGGCTTCTTCCAACTTTTTGTTGATACCCTTTTGTATGTGAAGAATATTTGCTCTGCTTAAGTCTTTTAGACAGCGTTTTAAAAACAGATTTGTAACATGCATTAAAATGCGTGATATTTCATACAGCGTGCGAACGTATCGAGAATGGATGTGAAATTGTGCCTGCCGTTTATTGGGACGTTGCAACGGTGTTTAATTAGGTGCAAAATGTTGTATTCGGCGCGAGCGCGGACGGGGCGGACAGCGCGCGATAGTATCGGCCGAAGCTCCGCCGAAACAAGGACGGCGCTGGCCGCCGTAATTACGATTCCGCCACGCACACCCCGCGCACAAAACTCTCAAATCTTTACTAAAATTTCTTAAATCTCCTAACCGCTTTCTGACACGCAAAACTTAATCAGATTGCGTGTGAATTTCAAATTGTCAGCCACGGTTTGTATCGAAATAATTGCGTCAGTTTAACGATTACTTCTAAAAGCATGAAAATGTTTATTCTTTTCGGTTTTATAATTCTTTATCATTAAAACGATGGTACCCACGAACGTGATAAAAACAGAACACAGTGCTAATACGTAATGATTGTACCTACCTACACAACGAGCTTCTTAAATAACAACATGTTATTTAATATCTAATTTATTTTGCAGAATTCTGATACAGGTATACTTGATGCTTAGATCGGACAGAACAAAAGAGACCACAACTTTTCATGCCACGACAACCGCTTTAGGAATGTATTTTTTTTCAAGCTGGTACAAAACAAAATGCTCGTTAAGGAAACACGATGTTTGCCGCATTGAAATTATTTTATCATATACAGTAAGGTTATTGTTTAAAGGGAGCGATATTATCCGAGCGAGCGGGCTCCTGGGGCGGTCATTGTGTTCCTATATGGCGAATGTCAAAAGCGTCGTCTTAATTATCGGGCGCGGCTTTACAATGCGGACTCGATTGCGGCGAGATAAGGCCTCTATACCTACTATCTGAATCAGTATTGAATGCGATACGCCGCTCGCGGCCGCGCGTCCGCCGCCGCCGCCGCCGCCGCCCGGCTCACACTCGCCCCACTTACTGCCTTAATAATAACTTCAAACGTATGTCGCATTGTATCTCTGATTATTCCGATCTAACTCTATTCAATACAGATAAAACATGTTTGACCGTGGAACATGCAAGAAAAAGGAAAGAAAACATAACAATTGAATACATGTTGTTAACTGCATTTCATAAACTCGCTCATGGCCGCTGCACCGTACATATTAAGTGAAACACAATCCGCTCTGTATAGACAAGTAATCTACCAATAACATGTAACATTATTATCCGCTGCCAATTATAGGTACAATTTAAAACAATAGTACACTTACACCGATAATCTAAACTAGGACCACATTGCAAGTAGATTAGATACCTGATTTTCTGGTTTTTCAAGAAAACTAAACTAATTTCATTGTTACACACATCTCGTGTTGGACTCTATTAAATGATATCATTTCCTGGGAAGTGTTAGGACAATAACGTTAGGGATTTCCGATTTCCATGGTAAATGCGCCGCGTGAGTTTATCTTTTGTCTATCGAGCACTGATAATTTTCTCATGAGATAATTACCAACCCAGAGTCACGCAATAAATTTTTCCACTTTAGAGATTGTGTAAATTTATTTTACTACTATCGATAAATCAAGGTTAACAAACAAATAAACACATCATTATAATAAAACATATTACGAAATAATTGATATATATAGACTTTAAATACCACTTGACGACCACTTCGGCCCAGATGGGAATGGCGCTGCCCACCGCCTGGGTTTCAATCCCAGTAAGTGAATAGAATATAACTTTCACATCAGCTATTCGGATATGGGCTTTTTCTTCCCCGCTAGGAGGATCAAAGTAGCACTTTTCTGTTCCAGGACATATTGTTGCCAGAATAAAAAAATATATCCCAATGAATACATTCACGCCCTTATCCCTAAAAGGGGTAGGTACAGCACATGAAACTTGTCTTCCAGTACCACTTTTAGCATTAATTCGCATTAAAGTGGGTATCGACAAAATGTGATATCGCAGTGACGGGTTGCTAGCCCATCGCCCACAACACACTTCAACCCTGTTCCCTTAGTCGACTCTTACGACACCCACAGGAATAAAGGGGGTGGTGCTATTCTAACCCGACACCTCACGGGGCATTAATACTGACATATTTCATTATCCTCATAGGCGATGTGAAAAGCAGTATGAGTCACACGGAAGCAAAATTATTTCCAACTTGGGCGTGAACACTTAAATCCTTCGCTTCATTCGGGATTCAATCTACGCCCTCGCCGTAAATATGCCATTTTGCTCCCTTGTGACACAATCTACTATTATTTGTGTGTTGAGCGCGAATATTTTTTCGTTATTTTTCTATATAAGTACCTACATATGTATATCATAGCGGTGCGGTGTGCACCTACTAAGTATTAGATACAAACTTTGCTTCGTGTAAGATTTTCCCCCAATATTGTTTAAGTAAAAATAGCACCCCAGTAAGAAGGTATGCAGGTTGGTTTGTAATTATTTTGTGGTTAGTCTGCGAAGGCGAGTGCAGCGGTGCCCGGGTGCAGCCGGTGAAACTGACACGAGATGCGTGCGTGTATGAGAGGAGACGACAGCTTTTCGTAACAAACCCAATTAACAAAGACCCAAGAAACTTTATTGTGTCCTTTTTCGATTTTGGTATCTAATTTTATATTAAAGCAACAAGTAAATGGTGTAGGAAACCGCTAATTATCTTGGGTTACACTATCAAAGAAACGCATGTTGTCAAAAATGCGTGCAGTGACCCGGCTTATTTTGCACATGGCGTCATTATACGCCATGTGCAAAATACCTAATTTCTCTTGGATCGGATCAACCTTCCGTGCATAGCATGTAAGTGTCAATTTGTAATGACATTAGTCTGGATTGATAGCGAGCTTTGTTTAGCTTTCACAACGTGACAAGTGACGCGCGATGCGTCGACACGCGCGGCGCGGCGGCGTAGGCGCTCGCAGCGTGGGCTACCCAATAAAATTATACGCATTGCACTCTGCTCGTAAATATCGATCAAACACCGATTACATTTCCGCACAGGAGCAATAATCTCGAACATTTTATTATTCCGCGGTAGAATTATAAATTGAGATGTTCGGTGAGAGGCGGCGCGGTCCTGTTTACGATTGCCCATGCTCTTAAACTGCGTCGGCGCAGCTTTCTAGGGTCCGCGGCAAACATCCGGTCGACCAACGGTTAACGCCGATAGCTTCGATTGATTTTATTAATAAAAACTCATCGCGTTGCAGCCACTATCGACGGTAACTACTATTCATGTATATTCATAGAGTGTATTTCAAGCGCCTATCTACCAGTTCACTTGATAGCCTGGGCTTGCGGTATACAAAAAGATTAATTTATGTAAAATGTTCGAAACTCTGTAGGTTAAGTAAAAATTTAATACGGTCGTTAAAAATAGAGTAAAATATGCAAGTAAGTTTACAGACGAACCAACAATTGAGCAGCTGTCTCATAAACTTGTACCTAAATGTCTAGTGTCATCAGACTGATTTTATTCTTCGCTCACATAACATCCATATTCGGTACTTGTAAGACATGCATGCCTCATCATCAGTAATTTACATCCCAAGTCTAAATTTTCTACAATAAAATATTTACTTACTTAATAAACACAGGTCTTCTTTCATGGACAAGAGGAAAATATAATAACTATATAGTCCACACAGAGTGTGAGATGGGAAGTAGACATACCTTTGAAATTCTTTGCAGATTCTTTTTTGCCTCCGCGAAATTAAAGAACCATGTGTAGTAGGGTTTCAGCGCGACCGTTCATCATCATCATCATATCAGCCGCAGCGCAGCGCGACCGTTGCTGGGATCCGTAGTAACCGCAACACTAAGTGCCTAAGTGGCGAGTCAGGCAATAAAAGTACAAGTACTATTGTTGCACGGCCCGCTCCATAAGGCAGTGCAGGTGCGAAAGGGATAACATGATCCAATATTCTATGACCTGGCTCGCCACTTGGTTTTGCGGATACTATAATGTAAGGAAGTAGCGATGAGCACCAACCTTGACCGTCTGGTTCTTGAGGGGTTTGTCGGGGTCGTGCACGTACTCGAGCGTGATGCCGTAGAACTGGCCCTTGTTGATGTAGGTGATGCGGTCGTCCTCGCGCCGCTGCGAGCTGCTGCTCGCCGTCTCCAGGTGATACTTGAACCCGTACGGCGAGAACCTTCACAACACGACAATACAACAATAAGACAAATATCTTTTTTTAACAAAGCTTACATACATACGATACAACTTATTCAGCTTCTCGTAATGCAGCACTCTCATATGCACTTGCATAGCAGTGAATTTTACTGAGTTGCAGCAAATTGTACTTAATCTAAGGTAACACTTTATCAAACTGTGTCATATAAACAATGAATTTGAAACAACAGTTTAAAACTTTGTTATAAACTCGAGAGTAGCCACTAGCCAGCACATTACCACAAACTTGCCGCAACCTTAGATCTAGACTGATAAAAACGTAAGTAAATAAAACATATGTAAATAAAATGACAATGTTCAGAGCCAGCTCGCAAAACATTTAGAAAAAGTGCGATTTCTTCTTTGAGATGTTTATCTACAAATACACGTTCTGGACAATAATTTCCATGAAGTGAGCAATAAAAGAGTGCAAAAAGTGGAAATCATAATTGCACCGCGAGTAATGCTTGTCGGCCCCGCCGTTATATAAAGCCGCTGAGATCCAGTTAGTAGTGCGCAATGAAAAACAGTTTTCTCGCGATTTCCTGAGCTCGGGATCTACGGAAGGAAAACCCCGCTAATCGGTAATTTAGTTGATCGCGTGTCGCGGCTCGTTAGAAGGCGCGCGCGCCGCGCGGCGGCCCCCGGCGCACGCCGCGCCGTTGTCGCCGCGCCGATCTACGCCTACGATGCCGAGGTGTCACGCTAAATGACACTAGGAAACGTCATTATCAGCCTACTTTATTACAGCTCTCGTACTAAACAATGCAATGAGATAAACGCAATAAATAATTATGAAAGATTTAATCCGGAATGTTGGCCCGCCAGTTTACATCGATTCCGTTCTTGACTTGCGGTTGCACCATTAAAGCTTATTGGAAACAATTTGGTAAACAGGCCCGCTGATGTTTGCGATTTAAACCGAGCACGGGCAGATAAAGGCCGTGTAATGCAAACGCGGGCCGACAGTGACGGATCGGTCGCGGCGCTCGCCTATCTGATGCTCTCTAAGTGATTCCAAGCGCAATTTCCATTTGCGACGTTGCTCTCTATTGTCATTTTGACTATTCTTATCCTTTATACTCTTGAGGGCTGACTTTACATGGGATTCGCAGCTAATGAACTACAGCTTTATCGAACGATTAGATAGAATAATACTTATTAAAATATTTCAATATTAATAATAATTTAGATACAGACATTATTTTATAAATGTATCATTCATATAACAGGTCATAACACAAATCGTTAACGAGTATCAAGTGAAGCTGAAGGAGTATGTGTATCTCATATCGAGTAATAAATAACACATTGTTTTCCAATGAGCTTCATTACAAATTTCAGCGACGCAGCAGCCGAAAAAAGACACTTCCTGCGTGAATACGAGGACCGTTCATGAATAAATCAATCGGTGAGGCGCGGAAATTGATGAGTGCACAAAAAGCCTCAGAACTTCGCGGCAACAAAGTGCTCGCAATAAAAACACACGCCGAGATAAGAGCCCAGGCGTCCCGCGGAGGGCTCCCGGCCCAAATCAGATGCGCATAATCCGCGCGGCCATATACAGCGCTCCCTCGACTCCGCGCCGCACGACTACCACGCTCATACTTATTCTTACGACACCAACCCCACATGTGGTAAACAAAAGCTTTTTTTAAAGAGCAAACCAAGTAATTAAAGACGCAGTAGCTCTCATAAACAAACAACGCGACACTAGCGAATACCGCTATTCACGAAAGTGCATTTACTGCAAGAACATATCGTCTCATCATTTGCTGATGGAAATTGAAGCACCATTGTGCACCCGAGACGAATGTTTTGACTGGTACAATGCCTTGAATGCCTACGTAGTACCTACCTCAGGTTTTGTTCCATTGAAATTTATATTGGTTGTTTTGTACTTCCAACTGCAATATTGTTTGCGTTACATACCAAATATTACGGCTACTTTAAGTAATTATGCGCGTTATTAATAGTGTTATCATTAAATACGAGAGGAAATATAGTTTTCGTAAAGTGGTCCAGCTAGGGAGAGATGTATTATAGAAAGGATATCGACGGAGGTCACTCCAGCACAGCCATTACCGCTGCTAGAAAATTAAAAGATGTTATCTGATAATGCTAGGGTTGTGCACGCATGATAGCATGCTGGCAGGGCGCGGGCGCAGCGGCGGGCAGCGGTTAATGAGAACGCTTAGGCGGCGTAATGGCGGCGTACTGATTGCCGGGTGCACTCCTCGCCGACTCACGCACCGTCACAACACCATAATGGTGATGCACCACAATTATTACTCAGCTAGGGATTTGCCAATCGTGTAGTGTAGGATAATGTCCTATCTTTTTAACGGGTTACATTTCCGTAGCAATTTACTATGCTCTTTTTTTCCAAATTTATTCCTACAGGTGACAACCCTAAATTGAAGTAAGTGGTGCTGGTGGTCGAACGAAATTTACTCAACTGCTACTGGATAGAATTATATTTTCTAACGTTAAAAGCATACGCGAGTAATAATGTTGATCAGAGCAATTACATCGTAGTATATTTTATGCTTTATTTTATGGTACACCTAAACGCCATTGGTGGTAATTGAAAAACTGAATCAGATAGTTGGAATTTAATATTCTGACAAGCACTGCCTTGTTCAAAAAATACCATCATAATATGATTGTAAAAGTACCTACAAGCCGGCGCGGAATCGCGATGCCAAATTGTCGACGCGATATCGCACTTCTTGCTTCACTAATGAACTCATGAATTAAAATGCGATTTAAATAGCGGATGTTATCATTACGTATATATCGTCTTGACTTCTGAGTTTACTAATGACATTTTCAGAAATCAACCTTTAATAAGAAAACTAACGGTATACGTTTTAAGATCCGATTCCGTGATACGGAGAAGGAATGTATTCGTAAATACCATTTTGAAGTGATAATCACATACGCACACATAAGTTGATTAAGTCACTGGCTTTTAAGAGCTCATTTCTGTGTTGAGCATTGGATGAGTAAATAAAGTGCCTGTTGGGAGTATTACTTCGGCTAGGTGAGTATCCGTCGAGTGGCTAACCGGCATGGTAAGTAATAGGCCAAACATTTGTGAGGGCGTTGAAATAACTCGGTAGATACGGGGCCGAGGGCTGATTATCGGCCGGGACCGAGCGGCGTATCGGTATCGAGGTAATTTAAGACGGTAGAAGCGACTGCGTTATTTGGGCCAAATGCAAGCAAGTAATTATTATCCAGATAATAATGCTAATGCACTTATCGTGTCGCCGAGCGCTTCCGCCGCGGTGACGCCCGCGCCGCGCCATCGCCATGCCGATCTGTCCGGAGGGTGCCGAATCCGTACAGAGTTTAAATATCTACTCCATTGATTGTAAATAAATACCGACTATATTACCTTTGCTACAATCAAGGCTGAATCTATAACAATAAATAACAGTAATAAAGACAAATACTTACGTTTCCTAATCCGTTATCCACATATTCGATTGCGTGAAACAAATTTATTTCCATTATTCAACAGCTACTTATATGGTGCGTGTAAAATGCTAGTTAAAAGGTGTCTATTACATAGTGCTACTGATTGGTTAATATTTTAATTTAGTGGCTGTTTATATTTCAATAGTTGACCGCTATTATGAAAAATATCTTAGCTAACTAAGTAGAATTTAGGTAAAGGGCTAGAAGGCTCTCTTGCTGCTATATTTGTCCAGGTCAAGGTACATTGCCAGAAAAGTACACCACAGCAACTAAGTCTAAGTAGATATAAGTACTTATTGAATTGAATTCCTTTATTTTCAGATAAGCATACATAGGCTTATCTAAGATCAGTGAACGTCAAAAGAAAACTGTTAAAGCGTTATTAGCCTTTTAAGAGTAATTTAATTATGACTTGATAAAATGCAACCAAATAGGTGCAGCAAGTCATTCGCTGTAATGCGCAGCGGGACTGGCATCTCGTGCATTCTTGCATATAATGTACATAAATATTGAAGGCGAGGGCCATATTTTTGATGTAATCTGTCTGTTATTTCATTCTTTATTATAGATATTGATAAGCTATATTCTATGTTGAGACAACTAATGTAATTATACAATAAAAATAAAGTCTAGGGAATGTTTGGGGCGAGCTTACCTTTGTCGTACCACGTAATTAATATTTAACAAAGAAAACACCAATTAACGCGCATGTTACTAGTACAGCATTATCTATTCTGTGGTAGAGTCGATGGGCACGAAATGATATTTAGCACCTTTTAGAAAAACTATCACGCCCCGATGGGTCATTGTATGCGAGAAGAGAATATACACAACAGTGACAAACAGTTATACCCACGTGTCAATACTTTTAGCATTTCCTTGTTGTTTTCGTTTCTTTTCTTGGGTCGAATATTTGTTTAGACACTATACCTACCTACAATTGTCTAGTTCCCGTTAATATGCTCATCACCACGAATATCTTTCTATATACATTGCAGTAAAAACGAACTAGAAAGAATGGCTAAACGTTAATTTTGTATTAGAATATAATAGAGTAGAATATAATAAATTGTTTTTGGAACAACAACAGGAATATAATACATGTACAATACATTTTTCACACCAGCTATTCTGAAAAGAGTCATTGATGATTCATTGTTTAGGGATGTAAGTTGTACTTTTCTTCCCCGATCCTGCTATTCATAAAAGAGTTATTGTTGCGCTCACTCAAATAAAGGATTTCAATTTTCCTCGTCATCATCATCATATAAGATTTCCACTGCTGGACATAGGCGTCCCCCAAAGAGTGCCAAAATGAAGAAGATGTAAAAAGCAGTATGTGACAGCCAGTAGAAAAAATATTTCCATCTTGGGAGTAATCACTTAAATCCCTCGTTACACTCAAGAATTTACTGTAGAGGATACCTTTCGATCCATTAAGGATTCAATAAAGCGCCCTCGTAAATTATGCTCCCTTAATAAATTCCTTAGGGAATATAAAGAAAAAGGGACAAAAGGAACAAAATCTAGTCTCACCTAATGACGCTCACTGGTTCAGTAATAGCATATTCACTCTCGTTTTGAAGGCATCTAGATTGTAATTGTCAGGAAATACAGATAACGGGAGCGAATTCCATTCCTTAGCACTAGACTTTTAATATAGCAGACTATAACTATGACTTTTAATATGTAAAATAAAACAAACTCTAGTCTATTTCCTCTATTCCATTAAATTGCCAATTAAGTATGGTGGGTGGCTAGAAGTTATTCCAACCGTAAGACAAGATTAATTTAAATAGTCATCTTGACTTTTAACAGAAACAGAGTCCTGCAAGTTTACGATGGCATTAGATGTGTTCACAGTACAAAATGTTTTCCTAGAAAGGGTCTGGCCGAGCCACGCGGCGAGGTGCGAAGTGGTCGGTCAATAAGGTCGCTCGGGCATTAGACGGTGTGCCTGCGCACACGCACCACACTTACTTACCAAACGATTTAATCAAACTGTTTTATGCCAGTGTTTATTCTACCTGTTTACAACAATTCAGTAAATTGTTTCGTTTTGGTACGGGTGCTAATTAAGGACTCCCAATTTGAGGGTATTTGAATCGACACTAATTATGAAGTCTGTAACAGATATAGCCGTAATCAGAGTTGGGCATTATTCGGATAATATTTTATTTAAATAATTATTCGAATAAACAATAATTCGTTAAAAAAATATTCGCGAACAATTTATTAGCGAATAAATCATTCGGTAGCATTTTCAAATAATAAATGATTCATTCGTTATTTTATTCGAATAAATACCACGAATGATCCATTACACAAATGTTCAGTTCATCGTTTCCATAATTTTTAAAATTATTTCATCAATTTGTTTAAGCTGAATATGTTTTGTTGAATGTAGTGGTAACTCACACTGCCGACACGTCAGTTAAGTTTTTCGAACTTTTCTGAGATACCAATGTATCTATAAAGACAGATTTGAAATGATTGGGATATATATTTTTTTTGTAAATACCTACACGTAACGAGGCACGAAGGTAGTTATTTTATTAGCTAATTATTCGGCAATATTATTCGCGAATAAATTATTCGTGGAGTATTTTATTTCGAATAAATCATTCGTGGAATAATTAATTCGCGAATAATTTATTCGTGGAATAATTAATTCGCGAATAATTTATTTGCCTAATTTCGAATAAGAATAATCATTCGATAAATGTATTCGTCATTCGCGAATGATTCTGTTATTCTCAATCGTTATTCGTCATTCGAATAAATTTTGCCCATCTCTGGCCGTAATGCGGGGAAGTTTTCCAGTTCACATAGATGAGGCACAGTCTAAACGTCGAAGACTTCCGGCAAATGCTTTGATTTATTCAAAAAGTAGGCTGTGATTATTTTACGACCACGAATCAAATTAAAATATCACCGACATTGGAATTAGGTATACAATTATGTTGATTTACGTTGATCGTAATATATTGCAAACGTGCTCTTAAGGTGACGCGATATCGATTATGATGTGTCACCGGTGACCCTCTACTATTCAGGCTTAAGGAAAACTACTCAAATTATATATCTCGCTTGTACATGGTAATAAAGCCGTATATTTTGTATTTTACATGAACTGACATCGTTACGAAATGCAAAATAGTATTAGTGTGATTGCAAAACTGTTCAAAGCTGTAAGGTTAGAGTCAAGTTATGCATAGATATTCCATTTGGGACACATGGTAACTTCCTTGAGGACTAGTTGCTCTTTATTGTATATCAGCAGCTATTATTTTGAATAGATAAGGAAACTGATCCGGATCCGGACTGCAGATTAAACCGTCCACGACGGACAATAGGTATATACTTTGTTTCTCGTGGACATATTATAAAGCAATTACTAACATTAATTTCTCAAAGTTCAAATATGTAACTAATTCTGCGGTACATTTACCATTACTTTTCTATTTGTGGTGTAGTGGAGTTCGAACGCAAAAGTGACATTAGCTACATCGCGCGAGGCGTCGCAGTTGTGTAGCATCACTAAGGGAGGATATCCACCAGTGTGTGTGCTAATCTGTGTTTTCAACATATTCGACAAACTAGTTGCTACATGCGAGGTAAAAAGAGATATGAAAAAAGATCTATCTCTGATATTGACATTCGAACGTCTCCAACGATATATGCGATACCTATACAACAACACACGAGCAAGCTGAATCATGGATACTCACAATTTAGCAATCTGTATCTTATCGGCGTCATTTTGTCTGCCGAAGTCGTGCCAGGGGCGCGTGCGCGGCGCCTGCGCAGGCGAGTGGTGCGCGGACGGCGTCCCGCGCCCGTCCTCCGGCGGCTGCTGGCAGATCACCGTGTAGTCGAACGACTGCACGACAAACACAACTATAAGCTATTGAAAGTTTTGTCACCACGAGTGGAGCCCACGATAGCTCAGTTGGTGTAGCAATGCACGGAATGCAAAGGTCGCGGGCTCATATCCCACTCGTGGCGAATTATTTTTAAATGTTTCACTTTGACCGGAGATTAACTCTTATCACAGAATAATATAACCTGCTGATCAACATGCAGTATCTGCACACTAAACCAACTAACTCACAAGACATGCTGGGGTTCAATCTATAACATACATTCCGCATTCTAAGTTGATTTCAATGTGTAAGCGCTCGCTTCAGAGTGAGTCCTCAATGTGTTGCGTGTCCTCGTGTCAGATCGAGTGTGAAATACACCCATAGAGATGCAAAACGCGTGTGACAGATTAAGATCCCTGATCCATCATCAGTTTAATAGCAAAACGATTGCAATCGTTGTTAGTTCGTTTCTATTACCTACTTGAAACCAATGACAAGCAAGCGACAAACAAAAGACACGGACCAGTTTCTTTGAAATCGTTTAGCAATCAATGCAGGTTTAAAACTTTACACAAGGTATATGTGGTATTATTATAATGATTGACACACTTATTATGGCCATTTCATGTTTAAATTTTATATAAATTAGGTCTAGTGATGTTACGGGCACGGGAACCTTTGCAAAAACTTTCATTATATATAAGTTATGATCAATATTTGAGAACTCCCGGGGGCCATACCAGAGGTGATAGATAAGGCATCAAATATAATGATCACCAAAAAATGCTTTGATACCCTAAGCTCTTTTACCAAAAAAATATACTGGACACCAAAAATAATATTTAATTCTACCATTAACAATAACACGTACAATAGTAATAGCTATTTTAGTAACGACTGCACTTTAAATTGTATTCGAACACCAAATTTAGTAAATCATCACCAAATCTTTGCGACCAAATTAATACAATACTTCTGCCTAAATAACCAACTATGATTGCCATAAAATATATGAATGTTACCAAATAAAGTACCTATCATCATCATCATCATATCAGCCGAAAGACGTCCACTGCTGGACATAGGCCTCCTCCAAAGAGTGCCAAAGTGACCGATCCCGCGCCACCCGCATCAAGCGGACTCCCGCAACCTTTACCAGGTCATCAGTTTACCTTGTCGGGGTAAACAAAGTATAATGATGCCAAATTTACAAGTGCTACCAAAACCCGAATCAGCGCACCCTATTTCCACGTGGTCTTGTCTGTCCTACCCCTAGAGTGTAAGCCCGCGGAGCCAGAAGCTCGCGAAGGAGGACCTGAGTTGAACGGGGTGCACGAGGCCCAAGTGAAGCGAGCGGAGCGTAGGTCGAGTGCACACGTGAAATGAAGGGCCGACGAAGCGAGTTTCTCGCGGGAGCCCGGGCGGACGGCGGGAGACTGAGTCCCAGAAACGAAAGCGGGGCTCCGTCGAATTTAGGACTATTTTAATTTAGCTTGATTTATTAGGATAGCATTTTCTTTCATAGGATAGTAAGAAGTTATAATTTGTGTTATTATTTCACAATTATAGGAGATACAATTTTGGTGATCATTTACTATTTTTGGGTTAGCAATGATTTATTAGGATAGCATTTTCTTTAATAGGATAGTAAGATGTTATAATTTGGGTTACTATTTCACATTAAAATGGAGATAAAATTTTTGTGATCATTTAGTATTTTTGGCAGTAAAAAGTATTTTTTGGCGTAATATTTTACTATATCTGGTGGTCCGTTAAACATATTCCGATAGATAATATGTATCATGTTTATGAACGAAAAATTATCCGGAATGGCACACAACTAATTGAGAACCTATCTTCTCAATGCAACTATGGGTTTTAAGATTAAATTGAAGTATTCTTTATGACGTAAATTTAAGCTAGAAATCAACTAATATTAATATCTTTGTAATGACAAATGCTTAGTTAGATTTCCTTGTCACGAAAGAGTAAAGTCGTGCAATTGTTCACCCACTTATTGACATTCACTAACAATAACTTTATAATAGTAAACGTCAATCAACTAGTAAGGTTCTAGGCGTAGCTCGGCCGCCTATTCATTTCATTAAGAAATAAATAATTAACAGACATAAAGACAACAAGACAACTGTAAACTTTATATAGATCTATACTGTTTTATGTTATAAATATATCTAGTTGTAAGTTAAACATTGCGTTGCCCTCACAGGGTTCATGTTTGAGACTTACTGTAACACATGTCAACTATGTACCATACTCTAAAAACATGATTGCAATAAATACTTGAATACTTGAATACAATATTTTAACCAAGAATTGAGACCAAATCAATCATACTAAGTATATAAATGCTTTATTACATATTCCTACAAGTTAAATATCAAGGCCCCTGACTAGGTACAGTGCAGTTGAAATTATTATTTGTTTGTTGTTCACTTTACATACTTTGACTTGAGCTTCAAGTGCGTTGAATATGATTTTAGTGGTCAATTTACAAATACGATAGGATCGATTGTAGTCATTATATCATAGGCATAGTTTAAGTTAAGTCCCAGGTTACGTTTAATTCTTCTTAGGTATAAAGTCACATGTACTTAGTATTAGTAAAGGTACCTATTAACACTTAACACTTTTTAAGTTAAATGTTGTAAAAACAAGTATATCAGTGAATTAAATGAATTGCCAGAACCACAATTTCCTTACCTTATTTCAATTAGAAATATTTGATATCCTATTAAAACAATGTTAAATATAAAGTTAGATACGGGAGCAAGTGCAGCAGCGATAAACAGCTACTAAGAGCGTTAAAGAAACGGCAATACTGTACCAAAGCCCTAAATTTGACCCACGCAGGTGTAGTCAATAAATCCATGCATGCAACAACGAGAAAAACACCAGCGCTATGATGTTTGTGTGCTCTGTTTAGTCAGTATTAAATTACTAAATTACGTTTATTTTGAATACTGCAAGAGTCAACATGGCTCATGTAGTCACACATTTGCACATTTATCCATCTATTAACGTCGTAGGTTTCAAAGTAAGTAATGCTATGTAATGGATATCCTATGTGACCGCAATTTGAGAAAAGCATTTTAATTTCAAAGCACGTTCGTGCAATTAACGCTGAGGCATTCGGACTAAAGCTCCATTTTTAGCGGTGGCATGTTTTGGTGTTAGAGTTTCCTATCATCAAATTCCTAAATGTAATGACTAATGACACTTGGAAAGAAACGCGTTGAAGTCTTTTCCTACGATTGCCCAATTTTATTTCCGTGGCAACGTAGAGCTGTCTCCTCTCTAATTTAGGGAATTCGGGTGCTATGGGCGTGCTACACCACTGTTTAGGGGTCAATTTAAAATAAAACCTGTCGTACCTATAGCTTCCAATATTTTGTCGTAACTATTCATTTGGTGTCCACTTGTTAATCGCGTGAATCGATTTTTGATTAATCCTTCTTGCCAATATTTGCATAATGAATTATTTAAATCATGTTGATTAAAGCGAAATAAAATGTGTAAGCCAACATTTTAGCAAACATATTTATTGAATTACTTAGGCTTCGTTTTTTTACCATTCTCTAGTCTAAAATATTACGGTAGATATGTGCATGCAATTATGTTATAATTTGTATGCCTTAACAGGCAAGACATAGTGATACAATCCATAAACTGAACCACCGATGTACATACCTATGTTTAACAAATAAAATATTTTGTATTTGTATGTGTATTAGTTACAAGCATTAATAACATGATCTGTAATAAAACTGTTACATTGACGGCAAAAGCAGAACTCCTACAATTGAATGTCGAAAATAGCTTCAATTGGTACCTTTATACTTATATTATAAAATGTATATATATTTTGTCAATATAGAAACGGTCGAATTCAAAAAAACAAAATTAGTTGATGTTTACGAGTAGGGTATAATTAAAATCGCGTGTTTTCCGCGTCTGACGGATTTTGCTTTTGGCAAATAACCAATTATTCGAAACGGGTGTTTTGAGCGAATCGCCACTAAACTAATGCTTCATGTCGAAATCTTCCGTGAATAAAGTCCAATTGGTAACTAATTTATGATAATGGTTACTCATTAAAATTTCATTGTAAGTGTGTCATCGGTATTAACTAGTTAACTGCTATTTGCAGCCGTGACGTGATTTCCATACATTTTGCACATATTATAATCATATCTGATTTGCTTCTAAGTAGCACAGGACACAGATTAGTGTTTATCTATTACTAAGGCAAGTGACGTATTACTGGCTCAAGCCCCAGTCGAATTCGTTTACCGTAGTCATTCCGAACAGTTACTATAAGAATTATTTACTAATTAGGATAATTTCTAAATATTTCAATTCCCATGAATTATCAGTTCGACTCACCTATGGAAAATGTTGGTATATGAATATACATTAGCGTGTTAAGATACAAGGTTTTTAAATTAGTTACACGTGTCATTATAATTTGTATAATTCGTTAAATCATATTTCTCCTAATTTCATGACATTAATTTAGAACTGATTATGGCGACGTGAAAAAAAACCAAATGAATGACTAATATTTCTCCTGCTTCTTTAAGTTTGTAGGTACCTAAAGATATTAACAATACTTAGTTACTTGATATCAAGCCAAGAATCAATGAGTGTTCAACAACAACTTGATTGAGTGATCCAGTGCACGTAAACAATAAACAGTCAATGAATGCGCTGTGAATTGTATATTGTAGTCAGCGGGGCGTGCACCCGCGCGGCGGGCGCACACAAGTACGTTACATTTGAGTTAGGACCGTTGTATTTTACACTTTAATATTGCACCCATTTAATTTGATTAGCTGATATTTCGCTCACAGAGGTGACAGTTAAACATCAAGTGGAATTTATTTGGTGCCAGTCTAAAATACAAGCTCGCGTCGACCCAACAAGAGGCAAATTAATAAACTAAATCCTGTGTCATTGTAGTGTCAGTTACTGCGTGCGCACCGCACCGCGCCCAGAAAACCTTCCTTCAAAGCAGCTTATCACCCAACTAGGTTATGGTCTAGTCCATTTATTATATTAATTGTAAGCAAACATAGATAACGCGGTGTCCATAGGTAGTGCTGCCGCGGCACGCAGGGCAGGCGCATGATTGACCCCGAAGGTTACGCCGTGGCGAGCCATTGTCGGACTCAAAGAGCAATTACACTAATGCACTTCATACCAAGTGTTTAAAATGTACTAATAAGCATTGCTTACATTCCAATAGAACCATGTTGCGTCAACAAAATATACTTAGGTAACGGTTAGAAATCCAATTGGAATTCTATTCGCTAACTGAAAACCTCTTGTTAGCATGAAATTTTGCATAAATATGTTACAAGGAATGAAACTAAAAAGGCATTAAAGGACCAAATCACTTATCAACCGTGAATAATTTTTGGTAATTAGAGCTGAGCGCGGGTGGGCATTAATGATTTAATTCGTGATACACTTTCTGAATATCTACCTATCTACATTTTGTTAAACCGTGTATCTAGATCGGTGTATGTTAATAAGTAGGCATTGAACATTAAATAGGTACACTAGCTGTAAAAATAAGAAACAGTCCCTAACACGACATTAAAATGATGGATAAATGTGTTGTTTGTGATTGTTTTCGGTGGTGTGTGGTGTAAGCAATGTAAGCATCCCGCCCGCCCGCGCCCGGGGTGCACCGACCTGCTGAACGGCGGTGTGGTCCCGCGGGGTGACGGCGTCGGCGCCGATGCCGCTGTCCGGCGAGGGGAGGTCCACGGTGAGCCCGGCCGCTGCGATCACGCTCTTGCTGTGGTAGCGCGGGGCCGCGTACCGCTCGCCGAACGCGGACCCCGGCGCCGCTTCTGCGTCCCCGTAGGGCGGCGCAGACCTTTGCTGGTAGCCTTCGGCCACAAAGTACTCTCTGTAGTAAGGGTCCGTGGCGAAGTTGGCGCCTGAGGGCTGCCGCGAGTACTGATCGCCGTAGGGCGTGGGGCTCGGGGTGCCGGGCGGCGCGAACATCTGCGCCGCGTACATGGTGGCGTCCGGCAGCAGCGAGCCGGCCGAGGAGGCGCGCGACGGCACCGGCGACGGCGACGCCGCCTCGCTCACCTCGCCCACCGCCACCTGCGGACACACGCGCCTGTTACACGCGCTCTCCCACGACAACTGTCCGCTCCGCAACGTCGACGCGTACATGCCGCGTCGAAGCACAGTTCACAGCTTCACGTACACTACGGTTTATGGTCGGAGACACGTTCACATGAATAATCCCGGGTGAGTATACAGGTCCTGGGGATGGGGTGCATCGGAGTAAAGCAGGTCAGGGCGCGGGCGGGCGCGGCTAATGCGTCGCGAGCGCGGCGCTCGGCGCATCGTACGAAGACCGCGATAAATAATACATGAGTGACCGGTAAGGAGTGTGTGAGTGCGTGCGCGCGCGACGGCGGCGAGCGGGCGTGTGACGCACCTTGTGTCGCTGCGGCTTGAGCGCGTGCGCGTGCGGCTCGGGCTCGTCGGCCACCTTGCGGCTGAGGTCCTCGGGCTCGCGCTTCACGAGCCCCGCGTGTAGCAGCCCGGAGAGCTCGCCCAGCTCCGCCCCGTGCGCGCCATTGGCCGCCTTCAGCGCCGCGCCGGCCCTGCGGAGGGGAGACAGCGGTGATTGGCGCCGCCGACGCTGCGCGCGCGCTACTCGCGCCGCGACCTCGCCGCGCCGCGCCGCGCATCGCGCGTAGCGCAACGCGCAGCGTCGTTACACTTGATAAGTATACTAATCGCGCTATCATTACCCTGCAACTGTGCTAACTGCCATATTAATAATTTACATTCCTTAACATACCTACTATATATATATATTGATCACTAGAGCTCCGTGACTACTTTTACGTCCAATTTTTACTCATAAACGTGTATTCCTATTTTTAGCAGTGAAAATAAATATGTACCTGCCTCAATAAATTTACAAATATTCTAGTCATAGTAATGACAACTAGTATGGAATTTTGATATAATTTATAATAGCATTTTTTTTCTGTGTACACGTCAATCAAATCACAAGATTTGGCATAGGCACTAGTTTTACGAAAGCGACTGCCATCTGACCTTCTAACCCAGAGGGAAAACTAGACCTTATTCGAATTCGACAGGTTTCCTCACGATGTTTTCCTTCACCGAAAAGCTAACGGTAAATACATATACTTAAGTTCCGAAAAACTCATTGGTTCGAGCCGGGATTCGAACCCACGACCGCCGCTTGACAGCCGCACGCCTGAACCACTAGGGTAATACTGTAGCTAACGGAGAAATCATCATTTAAATAATTATCAAGAGACAAGATCCAACAAAATATTAGACATCAAAAAAAGACTTAATTAGCTCCTGAAAAGTT
The DNA here is from genome assembly GCA_945867215.1 of Epinotia demarniana. Classification (NCBI taxonomy): domain Eukaryota; kingdom Metazoa; phylum Arthropoda; class Insecta; order Lepidoptera; family Tortricidae; genus Epinotia; species Epinotia demarniana. The sequence goes on from OX244263.1 coordinate 15,939,308, forward strand.
GTTTTTTTAACTAAATGTAGAACTTGATTTTGGTTAATTTACATTTGCTCTGTAACATGCAAGATAAATCAAACAAAAAAGCGGCCAAGTGCGTGTCGGACCACGCACAACAAAGGATTCCGTGCCTATTAAAAAGGTCGTATCGTTACTGAAATCTTATGGCACTTACGTCCTTTTCTTTAAGGAAGGCAGTTTTTTAGAAATATCTCGAAAACCTTTGAACCGATCTTGTTCGAAATAATTTTCGCTGAAAGAATTTAATAAGCCCTATGTCCATGATATTTTTCACACACACAATTTTAGTGACTTTCGGGGCGATTATCTCCGACTCCATTCACTTAATCAAAAAAAATTGCTGAGAAACCTTATATTTATTTGGAAAGGCCTATCGATTGATGTGCCACACGTGGGCATTCACTAATTTTTTTTTTGATTTTCAGTTTTATGTACCCCTAAAAAATTTTTTTTTAGTAATTTATTTACAAAACTATGTAGCGGTTAATAAAATAAACCTATCCTCAAAATTTTATTCAAACACACCTTATGGTTTTCGAGTAAAATGCCTATGACATACGGACGGACAGACAGACAGACATGATGAATCCATAAGGGTTCCGTTTTTTGCCATTTGGCTACGGAACCTTAAAAACTACTTACTAGATCTCGTTCAAACCAATTTTCGGAGGAAGTTTGCATGGTACCTAATTGTACATCATACATTTTTTTTACTTTTATCATTATCTTATTTTAGAAGTTACAGGGGGGGGGGGGGGGGCACACATTTTACCTTTGGAAGTGTCTCTCGCGCAAACTAATCAGTTTTGAAAAAAATGATATTAGAAACCTCAATATTATTTTTGAAGACCTAATATCCATAGACACACGTATGGGTTTGAGAAAAAAAAAAAGTTTAAGTTCTAAGTATGGGAAACCTCCCAATTTTTTTTTCTATTTTTGTGTTAAAATCTTTATGCGGTTCACAGAACACATCTACTTACCAAGTTTCAACATTATATTATAGTTCTTATAGTTTCGGAAAAAAAATGGCTGTGACATACGGACGGACAGGCAGACAGACATGACGAATCTATTATTTGCCATTTGGCTACGGAACCGGAAATATTTATGTTTAGAACACAATGAAATTCAGAAATTAAATAATACATATATACTGAATTTATATAGGTCATACTTACATGACCCAATGCTCAGCATTTCGTTTTCATTAGGCAAAAACTACTTGAGATTCTTGAGAACAAACAATTAACAAATTATTATAAGATTTTTAATTTTTTGGGGAACTATATAAGCAAACTGACATTTAATTTGCAACATACCTGATATAGAGAATAGTATCTACCGTACAAAAGGATGGACGGCAGATGGACTGCGGTAATAACGGAAGGACGGACGATACTGGTAATAAGGTTGTGATGGTGATTGGCGACTATGACAGAACTAGAACCTGACTAGAACTAGATGTATTTAAAGTTTAATCAATAAGTATAGTTACACCGATTGGTCATGCATTCTGTGTAATAGGTACCTATAGATAATTCGCTTCTATATAAACCCTTGTTCCTTTTTTATATCGCTAGAATCGGAATACCTACTTAGCAATAACTGGAAAATGGATATTTATATTGCTTTTAAATAGGATCCTTAATAGCATATCTTTAACAGAAGTGCATATTCCGAATATTACTGATGTACCCTCTCGTATGATTACACATCTCATATCCATTTTAAGAGCGGAATGCAGTTTCTTGGAAATTCGTAGCTCCATCAAGAGTACCTGTGCAAGTATTAATTGCCTACTTAGCGATATATTCCAGAAAAATAATTAGTATTACAAATATTTGACTCAAATGTATAAAAGCGTTCACGTAGAAGGTACTCGTATCGTATGTAGTAGATAGATATAAGTACGAGCATGTACGAAGAACGGCTGCACATTTGTTTGATTTGTTAGCGATGCAGCCACCTCCGCACGTCGGGCGCAGGCGCGGTTTTCGTCGGCGCTGCGATGTCAGTGTGCGCCGATTTATGATAATTGAAGACAAGTTTCATTGGCGTTCAGATGTTTATTTTAGATAAGAGCCTCGCGCCGCACTATTTCATGTGTCCGAATTGGCCGGGACGCGCGACCTCCCGCGAGCTCGCTCGCCGCCGCCCGTGTCCGATTGCAATTCTCGCTTTGCTCATACTTAACGATTTATGAAAGCGATTTGTAAGAGAAACACGACGAGTGTGAAATCGCTCATCCGATAAGATAAGCCGAGTGTATGAAGTGTTTTAGGAAACGTCGACATGTTACTACAAAAGAGACTGGCGGATCGAATGCGTTCACGGGTTATCAATATCAGTAGGTAGGTGCTCTGCGGGACCCATCAGTGGGCACCGTGAACTCTACGGAATAAGTAGGAACATTCAAATATATTTTTTGATAATCGGGGTCGCGAAGTGAAGTGGCATAGACATCGTTATTCATGCGAGTGCAGCACAAAGCGTTGTTTACTTGTCGTTCTTTGTTGACGCCTTGCAAAAAACGTTACACAAAGCGCGTTTCGCTGACAGCTGAGCTGCGCCTGCGCCGCCTCGAGACACGACTGCCAACTTTGCTCGCGGCCAAGCTCGCGGTTATCTGTGTCGCTGTCTCGACACGGCCTAAGCTACACGACATATTTATATACCTATTGGGGTTCAATCGGACGCTTATATTACGCATTCAAAATTGAGATCAATTAGTTTCGCGCGCTCTCTTGCACGAGCGTCGTGCTAGAGCGTGACAGAACGAACGCGCGATAAAGATCAAATAGATATGTGAAACTAAAAGGTCTAACTAATCGACCTACTGAGCTGTCTACCAAACACTAATATTAGTAGCAAAATGAAGCCTCTAATTCTCAACTCTACCAAAATCAGCACACCCTTAAGTATGTTTCTGAAAAACTAAGCAACAGTGTTTTAAATGGCCATATCCAATGGATCATACGCCGTGGGTTATTGAGGAACTCTAATATGTAACTTGGTTTATACCTACTCATTAGCCACTTTCATTTCTTATAAAAAACTAGTAGCAAATTGCAATATTAAACGGTGATGCTAATAGATATTAACTTCGAAAACTTGTCTAGCAATTGACGTACCTAAATGTATACCATTAATGAAGTCTCGTGCACATTTGCTAACAACTGGTTTACCTATAAGCACATCAAATCCAGCTTAAGCTTCGAGCATAATTGCATGTTATTTGCCTAATGTTCATAAACTGTTGCACCAATTTCACATCTAGACGTGTTCAAATTAAAACACTTCAAAAAGACCGGGTTGCACTCCGGGAGTGCCGGCAGAAGTGAAAACTCAATGATATTGTAACAGTTTTTCGATCCGGTCACGTGTCCGTCTTACGAATTTTCAATCTGTCGAATCTTACGGTCACGTGACATCTTACGGTCACGTGAGCTGTTGCGAGTATAACATTTTTCCCCATCACACAATGTGCACAACGCCGCTAAAGAAGTTTTCACTTCAATAAACTGCAGTAGGTATACTTAATAATATACACAATAAACAATTTTGCTGTTAATTTTAATGAGCCTAAGTATCAGATAGATTTAAAAGCCAGACTAAATTGTAAGCTTAGATACAGTATGAAGATAACTAGTAGAGATCCGTATCTGAAACTCAAAGTTACCAAGGAAATAATTATATCGACCCCAGAACATACCTTCTAGCTAACACAAAAACACTTTCGATATTAAGATTCAGGCTGAATCCGTTACAAATCCAAATTCTCAAAGTTTAGATCAGATATCAGTGTCATGTTGCAAATGATTACCATAACAGTAAAGGTAATAAAAGGATAAGAATGAACACCTCTAGCATCCGACTGCTACATATTCTACATGCAAATATCTGTTTTCTTATCAAAGCAATCGGAATACGCGCGGATGCAATTGCCATTATAATTATTTGCGATGTTTACTTAACACCCTTTCACACATGACGAGATCGCTACAATGCGACGCAAGGGGTGCGCACGGGCAACCCCATCCTAAGTAAGCATTGAACCTATTCTGTGATTGAAAACTCTCCTATGAATCACAAAGATGATAAACTTTAGAATATATTTTGGAATCTGCATCGTGATAAGAAATGTTTTTTCCTCATTCGATTTGATGGTGGCGTAAAGACGTGGAAAAGCCATTTTTAAGAGATTTTAAAAGTAATAAAACCTCTAGTAGGTAAGTAAATAGATACGTAACGTCGTTAAATGCAAGTTAAGAAACTTGCGATTTGTTTTTATGTTTTGATCAGCGACTGTACCTAGTCGAGTGATTTAATCCATAGGTACTAATATTATAAATGCGAAAGTAACTGTCTGTCTTGCCTTTTCAATCTTACGCCGCTGAACCGAAAATATAAAATTTTATATGGATATAGTTTGAGACCCGGGAAGTGCTTAAGGTAGTATTTTAGGGATAAGGGTAGTTCTTAAGGCGGTTAAAATAGAAGTTGAAGTTTTTATGGAAGTGGGTACCTACTATCATAAATTAGACTAAGTATGATATAATCAAAAGTAAAATTTGTAAAGATCATTGACCAATGTTTATTTAAAAAAGTAACATTCAAGAACGAGGCGTCAGTCATGTAATATGCAACGAACTACTTGTTGGCAAATGTAAAGAACCTTAATGATGAAGAAAACCAGTGAGATAATGAAGTGAGCGAACACTTGGTAGTGGTATCGCGCTCGGTATCTCCGGCGGCGACAGTTTATCCGTCGCTTGACGAATAGATTAGAATATATCGCGCGACGAGCGGCCGCGCCGCGCCGCGCCGAGAGGAGGTGCTTGCAGCGGATGCCCGCATCGTAATATCATTCTATTTGAATATATCATTCCACTAAATGTAGGTTTATTGCTACTTTTCTCACGGAACTAATATATTATCAAAAACTTTGATTGAAAACGATTTCGCCATTAAGTAGAGTTTTTGGTTACACATACTTCTAACGGTGATTAATATGCCGTTAAACTTTTCCCTAATCCTAATTAACCGACAATGGTGGAAAGATAATAATAAAAATAAATCAACGTGACTGTCGGTAATATATTTTAATAATAATTCGCATGCGTAACGACACTTAATTCAAATTCTGAAGCTGACCGTTTGAATGGGAATGTTCGCATGATAAAGAATGGTCAAGAAGAATGGTCAGCCCCGATTTGATATTTTGCTACGTGATGGTCGGCCAGGGACATAACGATGTTACTATCTTTTTATGTATTATCTTATAAGGGGGTTGGGTGTTACCAAGGGAATTGAATGGTATTAACTGCTTTGCCATTAACAATACAGTCGGATCGTCAAGAGAGAACCGGTTCTGGTCCTAAATGGGTCACACGGTTCCAGCTCCTGAGTTTTTGCCGCGGCATTACCGCGTGTCGCGCTCAGGGATCCTTGTGAAGCGTTTTACAATTATATGTTAATATAGACTCACATTTTTATTTCATAAACTGCCAATTTTAAATCATTCATGTCGTGTAGGTACCTACATAACATGTTTATCTGAAGTTCCATCATAACTGATTCATTACATGTTTATTGGTTTATTACTGCTAATTTATTCTTACTTTTAGGGTTATATCAAAAATGGTAATTTTATAATTAACGAAGTGTCGCTATGAGATTAAAAAACGCGGCGGCGACGAACCTTCGCAATTTGACATCCAAGCACTCCCACAGAAAACTGTATTAAAATTTTATAGCAACACTATTATTTTCATTAATACGGTAATATAAATCATAAAACATTACATTGTAAACCTTGGGTTATGCTATGTAATAAAGAGGTCCGGAGAGCGGAGAAAATGTTTTCCCGTTAGTGGTGAGTGTGAACAGTGACAGGGTCAAAAGGGCGCGCCCCTCCCCCTCCCCGCGGCATCCTGCCGCGCGTTTCTATGCTAATCTCAGAGTTAGCATTCGACAGCGTCCAACTTATATTAATGGTTAAAGCCGCCCGTTTCCACTTAACAGCCATAATATCCGAAGTCCTGGCTATAACGGAGGCTAGCGCTAGCTGCGCCCGCGCAATAGGTACGCAACGCATTTCCGAAACATGCTCCCGCCTACGACTGATCTCGAGGATATTTATAAAGATGGAACTAGTCCGTGTCTAAGTATATTGAGCATTCAATTCAAATAATACGAGCGATTTAGACAACAAACACTTCAAGCCGAACCTGACGATGAACCTGGCGCTCAACTAGAGGTAGATTTGCATACAAACGCATAAAGAGACACAGGCCGGGGAGCGGGCAGCGGGCGCGGGCGAGCCAGCATTCGTTATAATTTTGAATGTATGAATGAGAAATAGCGCGCATCGTAGCGGGCGCGTCGCGTGGGCCGCGCGCCGACAATGCACCAGACAAATCCTGGGCGTCCTTGTCAATGTGAGCCGCTTCCAGCCACATCCGTCTATTGTCATTATTTGTATTTATGCACTCCTGTAAACGGTGACGAGAATGACGAGCCGAATCTGGCCGCTGTCGCATTCCATCGCGCGGTTCATTCGAAGGCGACCTGTCCCTGTCGTCCGGCCCCTCGACGTGTGAGGTGTGATGTAGGAGGATTGCACCGTAATGTTGCCAGTGCAGAGGCACCCCTCACCTTTTTAAGTGACATGAAAGTAATATTTTCCAAATGTAGTCTTTTCGCAGTCATGCGCGGTAATCTAACTGGGCCTATTAACATTTTCATAGATTCAAACACGTTTCTTTTATTACCACGTTGCTGTGTTTATGGAATATAATAAACCCTCATAAAAGTAGATATAAACGGTTAGCGGGGTCAAGTTAACATTATGCACTCCTTGTGTTAAAATGTGACACGGCGTTTGCTCATTTCGGGCCGCTATTCAAGGGATGCTGTTAACAACCTCTTTCAAAGAGCGAGCATAATTTGGATCGGGGTCGCGTTTCTATAGGATTTCTTTGAATGCACTGACATTTTAAGTTTGAATCGCACGTATTTTCACGAATAATATGAATAAAAAGCAACCATTTGACTGCATGGAAAAAAGTTAGCCCCGTTATATGAAAGTGACATAACTATGTATGAAATCTTACAATACAGTATCTATTTAGATATGTAGGTAACATAAATGTAATAATAAGTCCATACAATTCATTAGGTAATTATATAACCAATATTTTTTTCTGATACCATAACAAATAACGACTCATACAAAAAAGACTTAAGATGATCGTGTGTGACAAGAGATACTCGCATATCGTCAGTCAATATTCATTGTAGGTAGTCCTATCGAGTGGTATAAGTTTAAAATAATGTAATATTATGCAAAATAATATCCAAAGAGGATACGTAGGGATCGCGAACATGCGCAGTTGCGAACTGTCAATTCGTTAATCCCGCCATAGGTATTCAAATGAGTGCTTGTGATTTATTGAGTGGAACATTATAATTTTTATTATTTGTTATTCTTACACCTTTCGTTAGGGCCGGAAGCCACGCGGCCTCTGTCTCAGCGTATTCGTCCGTGAGACTCGGGAACACAAACCCCATGCTTCTTCAATGTGTATAAAAACTCCGTACAAAGATCGCATATTATCATAGTTTACATATAAATTTTACGCGAATTCATTCCGTATTCACTGTCTGCCTCGAAATCCGTCGATTATAATGATAATGCCTCCAATACACGAACGTCATGATGTACGGCCGTGAGAATCGGAGATTGATTTTCCGCGATCACTTCTGATTGAACTTTGATTGTTGTCGATATTCGAGATTCGATTTGCATATTCGATTGTGTTCATACTTTATTTTCAGAAGTGAATGATCTTGAGTCGGTACACAGATAAACGGTAATTCCGTTGTGCTTGTATTTTTGTGTGGTTTAGTAACATAAATTAGTAGTTAATTTGTAACATAAATTAGTAGTTAATTTGTAACATAAATTAGTAGAGTAGGTAAGCGTAGATAGGCTAGAGTAAACTACAAGTGACAGTAAATAATAATAGTGAATAACTAGTTTGTGTTTTAGGGATCCGTAGTCAACAACCCCCTTATAGTTTCGCCATGTCCGTCTGTCAGTCTGCATCTTAGGTCAGTGACCCTTACTACTAGAAAGCTGTCATTCAGCATGGGTAATCAATCACGCCGAAAAAACGGTAGTTCAAAATCTTGAAAATTTTTATTTTATGGTAGGTAGGTATAGGGATAAAAAAACTCGTTAAACCCAGTGGGGTATCATTGGATAGCTTGTTTAAACATATTATGGGTTTCTTAAACCATTTTTCAATTCAGTGGTTCATTTGTGTGATATCGGGCTTTAAAGCCCAAATTTCTGTTCGATTCAAGTCCCACCCCCAGCCGGCTAATTGACTGTTACTGGGAATGTGAAAAAAATTGTGGCAGTAGTACATATAATGAATTGAATAGGAACACTACGGTTAAGTAGACATTACTAGTTACCGAGTAATAGTCGACCGACTTAATAATTACTAGAGAAGGTCAAGGTACGTACAAATTCGGCCGAAGCAACGTGTCGATGTAACAAAGACAGACGCAACTACGGAACCCTACACTGCGCGTGACCCGTCACGCACTTGGCCGATTTTTTATCGAGAAGGAACTGCCTGCCTGCAATGAGCTAAATTAATTCAATGAAATAATAAACGCTATTGTATCAATGGTTTGCCAGGCACGCCAAACGTATTAGTAGGAATAATTATATTAATTGACTTTTTAAGGTTCCGTTGCTAATGGACCCCAGTTTCGAAGCCCATTCGTCTAGTTGTACATATGTGACAAATATTTTAGAAACTAGGAGGCATTGCCTTGTCTTTTGTTTTTTAAGAGTTATAAGTAGTAAACATATTTTAGAATATCAAGGTGCACTCCACTCTTACACATACCTATTCGATAGGCCTACAAAAAGTACTTGTAGATTATAATTATAATGAAATTTTATGTTTAAGAGATTTTTTGGGAGATATGAGTACTTAACAGCTCGATGATCGCGTCCTGGGTTCGAATCGGCATTTATGTGTGATGAGCACGAGTATTTGTTCTTGAGTCATGGATTTTTTCTATGTATTTAAGTATTTATTTATTTACATAAGTATGTTTATCGTCGTCTAGTACCCATAGTACAAGCTATGCTTAGTTTGGGACTAAGTATGTTGATTTGTGTAAGATTGTCCCTTAATATTTATTTATTTATTAGCTCCTGAATCCGAAATAGCAAAAATGGCCGAATAACAAAGTTTAATACATTATTTCAATGAAAATTGATTTTAAAAATGTTTTGAGTAGTAAGGTACTTACCTAATGGCCGAAAAATTATATATGCTCCTCGAAAATGAGGTGACATATGCAAAGACCTTGAGTTTCTGAAGTTACGTTCTTTTATTATCGACCAATTTTTTTTACCTATCTAAATAATGATGGCATGGAACCCTTTGTATTCTCGGCTCACGGTTCACCTGTTTTTAATTGTATTTATTACTGGACCGTTATTTGCTCCACACTACCCAAATGTTGTCTGGAAGAGATGTCGTTTTAGCGATAAGGCCGCCTGATATGTTTATGTTTAATGTAGTTTTCTATTCCGTACTATGTACATCATTGCAGAGGCCGGGAAATAGCAATACGTGGATGAGTTGATTAGATACGAATCCACGAATTACCTTTCCGGCCGAGGCAGATATAGTGCTCATCCTCATCATCCTCCTAGCGTTATTCCTGGTAATGCCCCTAAAGGAGCCCGGGGTCCGCTTTGACATCTAATCCCAAGATTTGGCATAGGCACTAGTTTTACGAAAGCGACTGCCATCTGACCTTCCAACCCAGAGGGTAAACTAGACTAGAATAAATTTTCAATAATCTTAAAAGAGCAAGTAAGTATGTCAATAACGTATCAAGTTCCCGCCCAACTTATTTTTTTGAAGTAGGTACACAGCATGACTCGTGGTGCCAGTGTAAATTGGCAAACATAAAAAAATAAAAACATTAAATCGATCACAATATTAATATTTTTTCTCCAATATGCTCGGAAATGTTCGCCTTACTGTAGCAAAAATAGTACGTGAAGTTCCTCGTTACTGTACCTACAATGCAAATTTAAAAAGTTAAATGTCATTACTGTACTGTATTTTAGCGGCCAGGATAGTGTATGAATAGTACATTACTACAGAAGCCGTGAAGTAAGGGGTTGCCGGCCGAGTACATATATATATAGACGGCTGAGCGTAGCAAGGTCGGATATTTATGAGGCTGGCAACCCTTTTCACGCCGAGGTATGTAAAGTGCTTTTCTCAAACATGCAATGAAAAAAATAAAAATCTCCATGAAATAAAACTTTAATTTTCATGGCTGTACGCCGTGATCCTGTGCCACAAATCGTGGAATGGAAATTAAAAAAGACCATCTTGCAGGCCTAGGCCCCCAATTTTGTATGGGCCTAGGCCTCCAATTACGGGTCTCTCGTCTCGCTGCGTCCGAAACGTAACACTTCGAACGAAGTCCATTATGAAGAACACAACGTCAATATTTCATTGGATGTTTGACAAAATTCCTTTACTGTCCAATCTAAACGCATTGTAGTTCGTTTTGAATTGTATTTCTTTTTTGAATACAATTATGTGTCACATTATTAAAAACGTCACTTCGATAGCTTACAAAAGTAAGCGTTTTGTCTATGACAGTTAAAAAATAGGAAAACTTGGGAAAACTTCTAGCACACTACAAACGGGTGTAATTTGTCACACGAACTCGTAATAGTTGGAAAGAGACAGCCATACATTACTAACAGTCTAACTATAGTAACTTATTGTGAGAAATTTCTAGGCATTTAAACGTTGGCTGTATACAAGGTGTTTTTGACAATTTCCTTTAATTGCAAGGGGACATAGGTTAGATCGAATAAAGTTAATTTCTCCAAGACAGTAGTATCTTAACTCTTACTGTTATCAAGATATTGAATATTTTAATTTAATCACATTTGCAAATTTAACCAGTGGCTCTTAACTGTGGTGTCATCACAGCTTTTTAAATTTTGTAAGGTTCCTATACACTACAAGAAGGTATACCAAGTGAGTTCGTTCGATATTAGGCAAAAACTGCGTCGGAGGTACATTTTTTGTACTTAATGTGTCTTCTTGGACCTTCTGGTCTTGAACCCTTGCACAATAAGACAATAACTGTTAGTGCTACATTAAAATATTTTGTACAAAAAAGAAAAAAAAAATTTTTTTCACGAAATTATTATGCTAATTGGTTTTTGTGAATGTATTCTGCAATATGCCGAAGTTAACGGAAATTCCCGGGAACACCGTGTATAGTAATTTGTCTTAGGCAAAACATATGGTTAAAAGGTATAAAAAAGTATACATACAGTAATGGAATTTCATACACTTTCCTGGCCGCTAAAACTGCACAGAAATTAATGACTTTTAACTTTAAATTTGCGCTCGTCAGTAACGAGTAACTTCACGTACTTACTATTTTTGCTATACAGTAAAACGAACATTTCCAAACATATTGCGGAAATAGTTATTTGTTATGCAAGGCTTCAAAGTTGTTGTTTGGCGCAAGTGCTTGTATTGAAAGCCGAGCTAGCGAAGGATTGTAAGATTGAACCATGAGCGAAGCGAATGGTTCAAAAGTACAATGCTGAGCATAGCGAGGCTTTCAAGGCACGAGACGCCAAACAACTTTGCTGCTGAGCGAAACACAAAACATTTGATCTCACCACCGTGAGGAACATTGTAAATGTAATAATTTGGACCTTTTACTAATTTTCAATAAAGGTACACATCTCATTAAGATCAAAGCAATTTATGATTATTACCTCAATGTAACAAACATTTTTGTATCTTTACATAACTCCACGCTTACCCACATTAAAAAGTAAAAGTATTATTATACCTACTCACGAGCAAACTAAGGCTCAGCTCATGAAAATAAGCATATTTTACTTTTTCCGCTATATTTAGCAGGCATTAAAACTCATATGTAGTAAAATGAGTTTTTACTTAAGTTAACGTTTTAAACAGTGCGTTCTTAAATTTGCACGAAGCGAAAAAAAATTAAAAATAAACTTTTTTTATCATTAAATGAATAAATAAATGAATAAATGAACTTTATTTTGCAAGTGGGCCGCAATGGCACTTTTACAGGTCTGACTCTACTAGCGTTTCCAAATATAAGACCATTGTCAAGAGGAAACACCGGAACAAACTTAACAGTAAGCAATTTTTAACAAAATAATCTTAGTCACCAGCGTAGTTCCGCAGGAGAACCAGTCAAATACCTTAAAATTAAACAAAAGTCAAACAACATGACAGATTAGGGCTATTTTGATTCCGGTCTGGGCCATGCATTCCTGTCAGTCATATAGTCTTCAACTCTATAATAAGCTTTTGACATCAATGTCTTTTTTAAATATTTTTTAAGAGCCGGGAGGGGTAATGTTAAAACGTCGTCAGGTAACTTGTTGAAGAAATGGATACATTGACCCAAAAATGACCTCTGTACTTTACGGATACGAAACTTTTTAATTGCAATTTTATTTTTGTTCCTAGTATTGAGCTTATGAATATCCGATTTTTTTGTAAAAGAATCGATGTTTTTAATTACATAAATAATATTCTCATATATATATAGAGATGCTACAGTCATAATATTAATTTCCTTAAAACGGCCTCTTAAGGATTCTCGTGAACTCAATAAATATATTGAGCGAATAGCCCTTTTTTGTAATACAAAGACAGTCTGTATATCAGCTGCTTTACCCCAAACCAGAATCCCATATGTCATCACACTGTGAAAATAACTATAATAAACTAAGCGAGCTGTTTCAACATTGGTCAATTGCCTAATTTTCCTAATAGCATATGCTGCTGAACTTAACTTACGTGCTAGGACTGCTATATGGGGACTCCATTGTAGGCTTCTGCCTAATGTTATACCAAGGAATAAAGCCTTATCAACCATTTCTAGACATTCATTATTTAAAAATATTTTAGTTTCTACTGGTCTAACATTAGGCAAAGCAAACCTTACACATTTAGTTTTCTTAGCATTAAGTAGTAGATTGTTAGTTGTAAACCAGTCAAGTACTTTGACCAATCTGTTACTTACTCCACTGTAGTCGGATTATTTCCGATCAACCTTAAACACTTATGATGTATCGTCAGCAAATAGTACTATGTCACAAAGATTAGGAATTATATACGGTAAGTCATTTATATAAACTAAAAATAAAAATGGACCTAGGATAGAACCCTGAGGCACCCCTAAAGTAACTGTTGCTCCATTAGACTGCGTCCCGTTTACAACCACTGTTTGCGTTCTATTACTGAGATATGAAGACATAAGACTCAGCGCATTTTCAGACAGACCATAATGCTTTAGTTTCAAAATAAGCGTTCTATGATCGACACAGTCGAATGTTTTGGTTAAATCGCAAAATATTCCAATTGCATCACAAGAATTTTCCCATATATTGTAAATATGTTCAATGAGGACAGAAGCGGCATCCGTCGTGGAACGTCCCCTTGTAAAACCGTATTGTTTACTAGTGAACAGTTTATTCCTATTAAAGTGTCCTACAAGATCGTTTAACATTAACTTTTCGAAAACTTTACTCAATACAGGTAATATAGATATGGGGCGAAAATTTTTTAGGTCATTCAGATCACCCGACTTAAAAAGAGGTATGACTTTACTATATTTCATGAGGTGTGGAAAATTTCCCTCCGACAGGCAACTATTGTAAATATTATTTATTTATTTGTATTGTACCTATCCTTATAAGTCAGTCTAATTATTAATATTTCATATGTAATAAAGAAATAATAGTATAAAAGCATCTATAACAGTATAAACATACACACTACACATTACTTAGATCATCGATATAATACATCTATTCTATATGATATAATTGATTAATGTTTTTAGTGTACGGTGTTTCTGTTTACCTACAACTACCTTTTTTTACAAATACAGTCAAATAGAATATGAGGACTATTTTTGGACCTCAGTGTTAGGACCGTAAACATAAAATCGATTATTATAAATATGATACGGCGTGTAAGTTATCAACGCGGCTCATCCGTAATTTGTAATGCTTTTCAAGTCGGCTACAGCCGAACCTAAGATACATTATCTACTGCCTTGGCAATTTGTTCCCAGTTCGTGTAGTCGTGTTACTGAGTTTGAATAAGGTAAATTAAAGTAAGTAGTATGTAATTTTTATTAATGATCGAACTTTTGTGGACATGGAAAATATTTCATTATAAAAAATAATATTGGAGACACTAACACAATTATGCTACACTTTTTACAAAGAGGGTCTCTTATTTGTCATTCTCCTCAAACCCATTTTTTCAAACGCGAATACAATGAAACTCTTGTGCAAAAACAAAGACTATGAAGAATAACGAATGTTTAAATTGCTGTTGTAAAAAAAATACGATTAAGATAAAATCTTTAGTATAAATCTTAGCAAAATTCAAGACTTTTTGCGAACCTTTAGAACGGTTTTCATACTAAACCTTATTCAGTAATTCCGTTGACCTAGAATCATGAAATCTGGCAAAAAGCAAGGTCTTAATGGCATAAGAATTTTGATTTGAATATAACCATAAAAATAATACATGCCGCAAAGTTTGCGGCAGGACTCACTTAAAGATGACATGCCTCAAAATTATGTTAAATTTAAGCTACAAACCATGCGAGTACGGAACGGAACCATCGTGCGCGAGTTCCGTAGTCAACAAGGAACCCTTATAGTTTCGCCATGTCCGTCTGTCCGTCTGCGGCTTAGGCTAATAACCCTAACTACTAGAAAGCTGTAATTCGGCATGGGTAGAGAAATCAATCACGCCGACAAAATGATAGCACAAAATCAAGAAAATGTTTTTTTTTTTAGAGCTACGGTAGCCTAGTGGTTCAGAGAGGCATGCGGCTGTCAAGCTGTCCCACCCACTGGGAATGTGAAAAATATCGTGGCAGTAGTACATATAATTAATTTAAGAGAAAAACTATTACGGCTAAGTAGACATTACTAGTTACCAAGTAATAGTTGAACAACTTAAAATGTACTTGAAAAGGCCAACTTTAACCCATTTACTTTGCGCGTAGCCCAGGCCCGACATGCACTTGGCCGATTTTATTTATTTTAAACAAACTTATACGTACGGAAAACGAATAAATTGGTATCACATTGTGACTAGAAATTTAGAATGATTTTTTTTGGGATCCAACTTTGTGTATTCTTCAAAAATTGCCCGTTTTTGTGGTGAAAAAATAAATACCTACTTATCTCTAGTCACAACGTAATTAACGTCTTCAACGATACCAGTTTTGTTACACCCTGGATAACTAAGAAAACTGCGACGCTTATAATGGATCTTATATATTAAAATGATAATTGAAGTAGGACTTACGTCCAGACATCAGTCAGTTTCCCATCCTTGTGCAGGTCCTGGGCCTGCAGCGGCGGCAGCTTGTAGTACTCGGTGACGAGCGCCTGCGGCTGCGGGTCGTCCACGCCCAGCACCGCCGAGGACGCCGCCGACAGCGGGTGCTCCGCCGAGTAGTACGCGCGCCACGAGTCACCGCTCACCTCCATCACCTCTTTACGTCTCCTGCAACAAACAAAACGTAATCGTTACTTACTTACTCACCCCTTTACTAGACTACCGAGTCATCGATGAAAAGGAAAACCACAATGCATATCATTTCGTCTGCCGTATTACGTAATACAAATTGATTTTCATTCAGTCTATCGAATCATCGAGTAAACATAGCGTAAAATACCTGTACCCTGGCCTTTAGTTGTACGACGGGGCCGACTACAACTTACGAACCAGTTATTAGGCGTGACCATTTTGGTACGGATACTGACCTCTGGTGGTTGGTGGGCACCAGCGGTCGTCCAAGTGACGCTCCGCGTGCTAATTGTTGAGTACACAGAGCCGTGAGTCAGCAAGGCGAGTGTCCGGTTCAACAGTAAACCAGTAGTGATCGGAACGGGACGCGAATAAGCGCGGGGGCGTCGGCGACGTCTAATTCGGGTAGTTTTTTGCGAGTTCGCGCGGAGCGGGGCCCGTACGTCACGGCCAAGCCGGGTCACCTGGTGCCGGCAACCTGATGTAGAACAGGTCCGTGCCACTTGCAGAACCGGAAGGATGCGAGGCAAATCCCTGCTCCCTCGCTAACCAGTTTAGGTCGTCTGACGTCACGCCCAGCGGTATCCGACGATGCAGACAAATAAATAAAAAATGTTGGAAGCACGCGTCGGACGGGTTTGACCGGATCGTAGCTCTACCTGATTCCTGTTCCTGGTCTCGTTTTGATATCTTGGGATGACAGTGCTTATTTGCTTTCCGCCACTCTCAAAAACATGAATCCTGAATCAATTTTAAGGGCGCTTATCATTTTACAGACTTACTTACAAAATCAATGTCGAAATGTAAAAATACCATCTAAATCAGTATAGTTTTCAAAGTATCTTGTTGAAGTAACTGTATTTTCACGTTCATTCATTAAAAGCGGTTTATGCAAAGAACCTGTTAGTTTTTTTTATGTAGGTATCTACACAACAATTACTCATGTGGTGTGCATCTGTATTGCGTCAATCATGATATGAATGAATGACCTAAGCTTGCCGACTTACTGAATGAATTAACGTACGCATTCCGCAGAATGTCATATTTGTTTCAAGTAAGAATAGAATGTGCGAATTCGATCAGAAAACTGGAAAAGCCAGCTTCTGGCATTTAACCAGCCGAAGCGTGAGTCATTTGACGAGTTAACTGGCAGGCGGCGCGGGGCCGCGGAGCGGGTGCAGCACGTGAATGAGATTCCGGTAGGTGCGCACGTAAAAATCGTGCAACGAATCTAACAGGTTCGCTGGGGTCCTTGCGAGGCCACCGGGACTGGTCTAACCTGCCCTGCGCACCTCAGCCACGAATTTCCGAACGTTTCCTATCGTATCGTACACATTAGGTAAGTATCGATTTTAAAGTATTGGTAAATTTTAGTTTGTTTACATTCACATACACATGCAGTGAATTTGTATATTTTGTATAAAATATCTGGGGTACCGATTCATCGCTTACGCAATCAGTTTGACAAAGCTTTTGTTGACTCTCACGTCTATAACTAATTAATTGATAAGTCTTTTCTTTTCTGTCGATTGTTCGAGCCATTTAAAGTTTCGCAAGTCGCCGACTCCTTGTATGTTTGTTTGGTATTGAATGGAGCGATTAGAAAGTATAGCGCACAGCTGTCACGACGACGTGACGTATGCAAGAGCGGAACGGATGGCTCGGAGCGAAGGGTTGAAGGAGACTTATTCAAACAAAACATTCGACACGGTCGTTCTTTACACGACCGTTACTCAGACAACACATAGGTATCCTTGATGTGTACCTGTAATACAACGGCTGATGTATGTGTTGGCAATGTAAGCGAAGCTTTGTTGCATTGCAAAAGAACTTGAACTAATTTGAAACTTTGTAACCCGATGGAAGCAGCCTGTACGTGTACATACAGCAAATTTTCATGAAAAATTCAAATGTGTCAATGTGTTATGTTATGCACGTTGTTTTGTACGTAATTATATGTCAATGAATGATACGATTTGAAGGTAAGGCTATAGTGATTTAGTTTGCGAGTCGGAGGGCAAGTGCGCTGCAAGCGGCGGGCCTGGCCGGCGCGACGCGAGTTTCGAAAGGCGGCGCTCAGCCACGTCCACGTCCGGTGTCGCGTCCAACTATCGATCATTCGGTTCGTTAATAAATATCACGTTGGCGTCTCTTGCCGCTTATCTTAGCTGCGCGGGCATGTGGAAAAATTCGGTGTCGGTGTCGTAACGGAGCGGCATGCATGTCTCATAGGGCTGCGTGCGCCCGCCTGCCGTGTGTGCTCTCCGGTCGTTGCCTCGCGCCTGCATTGCTTTATTAATCTCTTAATTAAAACTCGAACACCATCCAGCAAGCGGAATTCTTTGATCTTATTATTCGTTATAAACTCTCGGCATTTATACTATATTTTAGCCCTTAACTACAGGATGCGCCAACGACATCGATTTACTTATCTGTAAAAAATACTTATATTGCTAACCTAACCTACTACCACAGCTGAATACGCGGCAAGCGAGGAATACACATTAACAAGAATATAGGTAGTATACCATATATCGGATGAATAACCACTCACGTCGTGTAATAAGGGGAACTTTCACGTCGATATATTTAACCCGTCTCATATGCAATAACCTCACGTATCTCGGTATATCCATAAACGATAGAGGTGCATTGCGGCGTGTATTGAATCATGGTTTAGCGACGGAGCCGACTTCACCTCGGTCACCCGGCAGTCGCAGGCGCAGCAGGTGCGGCGGGTTCAGGGGAAAGTGCAGGGAGTGGCTTACTCACTACACGCATGTTTTATTAATAATCACTGATAAGAGAAATTGCTATCAATTGCCAACAACTCCTTAAGACGAGCTAACTCTTTAAAGCGCTTCTAACTTTAATATCCCATAGCCGTAGACTTTATTACAGCGGATATCATATTATTATAAGACGATAAAAATTGCAACATACATTATAATTATTACAGCTAAAGCGTCAGCTCGACGTATTTAACCACTACCTTACCGTCCAGAGTAGATAGACTTCGGCCATAAAAGGTACGTTTGAGCACATCGGTATAAAAACTCCCTACTTGTTTTGAGACGTTCAATTACTAGTAAATGTGATAGTGTGCTGCATAAGTAGTACGGAATAATAGCGAGCAAGCCAAAATGCGCCATCCATACAAATCACCCATTTGAATTCGATATGTTTTAGGTACGTCATGGTTACAGGCCTCTTTATAATAATTCCAAACAAGCTGAGTTTTCCTTTATGTTTATAATGTAACAAAATATATCAAATCTATGTATGTTCCACGCTTCCCGAAAATTAACTAATGACAGATTCTTTGCTCTAAATAAATTATAATTCGACTCAGGGCGGCATGAAATTTGAATGCGATTGATTAATGCGAGCCTTAATTCTACATGTCCAGGATAGAGTAATTGCTCATTTGAAATAGTGTCGCAACAGTGAAATGTATTAATTGTTAATGTCTAGCAATAAGGCATTTTCGTATTCCCACATTAAGCCTAACGATCCATATGGAATGCAGTGTTGCTGCATTTCGTCAATTAAAGAATTCGCTGGATCGGATTGTGGCAGCGCTGGACGCGCTGATACGGAGAAACAAAAAGCGCATTCTTCATACCAGTATAAATAAATAAGGGATGAGTGCCCAGCAGCCAGCGGCCAGCGCGAGATAACTGAACGACGGGCATTTTCGACAAACCTCTTTTTACGCTATGACGAGGAACGCATATGCGATGATTCATTTACGGAGTTCTTTACCGTACAAGTATGGCTAACATTATTACTTCTGTTTTCTTAGCAGCATTATGTACGCTCGACAAGAAATGTTTTCTCGGAAATATGCGCCCACGCAGATTAAAGATGGAAACACAACATGGGCACTAAATAAGTCATGTCTCCTGTCTGCGTAACTAGTAGCGCTGGAGTAATCTGAAAATGTAATGGCGGCAAATAATTACACTTAGCTTCGCAGAAGCTTTCAATTAATAGCTCTAAATGCGAGACGTACCTTACTATCTGTTACTTTTGTTCAAACTTACAACACACAGTAATTATAAACTGTGGGCCCGATTTATGGTATCAGTAACTTTACCTACCGTATTTGACTGTAAATATCGTACCCCTCATGGCTCGAAAAGAAAGGGGTGTCATTGATACTTCATTGTTCGATTACGAAGCTTTTTATTATCTTTAACGCTCAATGCTATAAACATTACTTGTATCTTTCGTAATTTATTATCTTACCCATAAGATTTTAACGATTCTTTTTTTATTGAGTACCTATTTACATCCTTTGTTCAATAAAAGTTATGATTTGAATGCAAGTTAAATATATTCAACAACTCTATAGTAGAGTCGTTAAAGATATTTAAAGATTGACATTTTATTTAAAATTTGATGGAAGCTAAAAGTGAAGCTATTGATTGTTTTTTTTTTGCAAAACCGTTGGATGACCGTTGAGTGACAGCGCCCAGGAGGTGACGTTGACGCGAGCTCATTGAATAAGTTTGGAATCAACTTTTGCATGAAGTGCCCTTTGTATTGTAGTTGATGTGCCGGCTGACTGCGACTGTGGACCGTCATCCAGATCCAGACATTGGAACGGTAATTGAAATTTTAACTGCGTGGTATAATTTTCTCGTGATATATAAAAAAAAACCGGCCAAGTGCGTGTCGGGCCACGCGCAGTGTAGGGTTCCGTAGTTGCCTGTCTGTCTTAGTAACATCGACGTGCGGTGCGGTTGCGTCTACCGAATTTGTACGAGAAATGGGCTTTGAAAATTTTTTTTTCAAGATTTTATTGTACTGTTTTGTCGGCGTGATTAATTTGTAAACCTACCCATGCCGAATCTCTGTTTTCTAGTTGTAATGGTTACTGAGCTAAGCCGAAGAATAATTATATGCGATCAAACGATTTTATTTGAAATATTTAACACACACACTACACTTAAATAATATTGCTTGCTCTTATTAATTAAACGATTTCCGCACTTAATCTGTTGCCATAAACAATGGGAAATGCGGAAAAGAAGGTGGCACTAAAGGTCGTCCGACTGCAATGTGCGCAAGAGACGACATTGTACGCGCGCCCTTCATCGACGTGGTAGCTTACACATCTGTTATGAATTCAAGTCTATACATACATTTATAACACTAACAGATTATTTTTTATGATCGTCACAGAAGATTGTTTTTTAATTCATTGTGTGTAGGTATACCTATCACACAGACTTGACAAATAAGAATACAAATAATCAAATAAGTAACACAAATTTAATTTTGTTCAGATGACGCAATTTATATGAATAAATAAAGCACGGTACAGTTTACTTGTTATAAGTGGCAGACGAAGTTATTATACTAAACGTCTTAACACACGGAACACGGCAGACAAATGTTTCGGTTTCACCACAAATCATAATGAAATATTTAATCGATGTTGCACGCATTAGGCGCGCTTAGAGGTGTCTTATTAGAAGAGTTACGATCATAAAGAGAAGAGACGCCCGCGGTGCCCGCTTTACGTATGACCCACAATAAATGCATCATTTCCGTTTACATTGACTTTTCTAATTTGAATGGCCGTGTGTGGTCCATTTTCAGTGAGAAGGCGTTACCTAATAGTTTATAGCAATCCTTATAAATCAGAAGCAACTATCTGCGCGGGCGGAAGTAAAAGTAATCTATTAGAATTCAATTTAATCTTAAACTTATAGAAACCAATTTGTTCCACCTGGAGCTAACTACCAACACCACAACTTTTAGTGATTACGAGAGTTAAAAATCCTTGCTCAAGTAATTTTTGCCCAACAAGTTTACTTAGACAAAGATTGAGTGAGTTGTATAGGCTTATTTAACCACTCACGTTTCAATGGGAATGTTAATGCTCTCAATTGTGTGCTAAACGCGATACTAAACAGAGTTTTGAACAATGAGACGATGCTGTATAAATTTTATAGGCATCCGAATAAAAGCTTATGAACAGATTTGCAATTCTTTAGAATGAGATTAAGAACGTTGATACGTTATAGTTTGTGATGAATTCGGCGGCTTTCAGTAAACAAGCATGAAGGCATAAATTAGAAGGATGTCTCTTGCGCCGGACGCACAATGCGCGACGCGGCGCGGACCGCATTGTGCCGTGCGAATTAAAACAGGTTGCGCCGGCAGGTATCTATGCGCTGTGATTTATGCCCGATTATGCCATACTCCTGCGACTATAATTAAATCTCGGTGCCATTATACCCGAAAGATCTGCGACACTGCGCTGTGCCCACGGATCTGCGCGACCGTGATTTACTACCCCAGCTGTGCCAGTGTGTCGTCTATTTTAACAACTAGGTACCTACACATTTTATGAACGCAACACTAATACTTATTTAGAGGAGTTTAACAATTATTCGTTAGATACTTTTAAAAAATACAATAAAGAAAGATAAGTTAACCGCTAATCCTTTAATAGATATAGCTGGAATTTAACTAGGGTACCGTTCTAACAACATATACCTACCGAACAAACATAATTACCTCTACACACAGGCAGACAAGTCAATAAGTATTTAAAAACTCCAACAAAATACAAATATTTGTCGTTTAAGATAAATTATCGGACACCGCTTTGAGAAAAAATAGCAATAAGCTGAACAGGCGAGGTGTTGTGGACAGACAGCGCTCGTACTCCGACAACTTTTTAACTGTACTGAACTTGCAAACAACTCATCAACCTGACAATTGTGAGAACGCGATCAATTATACCACAATGTTGTGTAAATATAGTAATTGACAACAATAAATACAGTATGAATTAAACGAGGAGGAACGTTTTCATTATCGGACCGCTGGAGTTAAAATAGTGCGTATGTCAATCATTTCTCGGAGCCATCGCCGGTCAGCGGCGCGGCGAGGCTGGCAGGCCGCGAGATAAGCTTTTAATTGCCTTCGACGCCTATTTACATATTGTAGGAGATACTGGTAGATATCTCGCAATTAGGGGCGTATTCGTCTTCCTTTTACGCCTCGGAGTGGTCGTGGATGTTGCATTCGATAACATCTGTTTGACGGAACGATTAAACGCTCTCACGAAGAAAATCTGCATCAGCTACACACGGTTCCAGCATGTAGACTCATACTTGGCTTTACCTATAAGCCGAGTATGGAATTAACATAATAATATGTATATCTACCCTAGCACACACAAACACCATTTATAACACTATGATAATTAATAAAATATATTCATCTAATAGCTGGCATTAGCATGTTAAGCCGTTTCCATGCAAATAAGTATCGAAATAGGTAAACTACAATTTATGACTCGTTTATATTGTAGGTATGAATTTGATATCAGTGACTTATTATAATTTACTTTAAAAACAAAGTTTTAACCAGTACTCCGCCAAGCCACGAGAACATTTCCTATTTTTTTACAATTTACCACATGAACTGATTTCCGATAGCAAATGCGTTGATTACCTTCTATAGAAAAAAACCGAATCGCTGTATGTGGGCCGATAATGTTTTGAGGACTTCCATCGATTCCCCAAGATCATTACCAATGGCACTTCATTAGTTCCTATTTCAACGGAATCTTATCAGAACATGTGACGTACTGTTAAAAATATGTAGAGAAGAAGATCAATAAACATTTAGTGCTGCAGCCGGTGTCCTACCTGTTGGATCTATTGCCACAAACATCACTAAACTTTTACCCCCTTATTCATACTTATAATACTCTGTTAAATAAAACGAGTTTTGTCCCTTTTAAATAACAGAGTGACAGATAAAGACAAACGAATTTTGACGGCATTTTAGCTAAATTAGGTTTGATCAAAGTTTTACTTGATAGGTTAAATTAGAACTGCATGTGTCATATGTCCAAAAGAAGAAATTCGTTAACTCCCACCACATTACCATGCAAACGAAGTCGCGGGTAGGTACAGCTAGTAGTAAATATGAAAAGACCACTGCTGTATCCGCAGCAGCCGTAGGAAACGTATAATGCGCCGATTCGGCGCCTGTTAATTGCGGAGGTAGATAATTTACGAGCAGTCTAAATAGGTACCGCGCTCTCCTGCGCCCTCCCCCTCGTCTAATAGCTTACTTTTCCGCCCTCAGAAAGCCATAATCTGTTGATATTCTAATCTGAACGGTATCGCAACTGTTGAGCAATTAATGATTAATGCAATTACTTACTGACTATAAATAGTTTGTTTAAGATTCATAACTAAAATCTCGACATACATATTTAACATCGACCGAATTCTAATGTAGTCATGTCGATATTTCAAACCGAGATAAGGATATCAACTTAAAAATGCTTCGTTATTATGTACCATTTGTAAATATTTGCTTATATCTGTTTAGCACTGGATATACAAAACGTGGACATGGACTTTTTAAAATGTGTTTACAATTTCTCTCACTTACATTATCAACATTTGAAATGTTGTTAACCAAATACCAAGTCCCTTCGAACAGTACAGTAAATAAAATTTACGAGCATTGCAAGGAATTTTGTTCCGTAGTCCCGTCCACGAATACCCACGATCTAATCAGTAAGTGTTCCTTTCCTTTAACAGTCTTAGTTATTTGCAGAATACTGAGCCTGGTCCGTTGATTGGACGATTAAATCTCTCATTTATGGGATGCGAAGCCATCTTGATTTTTTTGTGCAAACATAATTTTATAGTTAATTTACGTGCGATAGAGTAAAGCGGTCGTCCGTTCTCGGCGCTCGGTCGCCGCCCGCCGCTATCTAAATGCAAATCGGATAGGTTCGGTGGATGTCCACGATAAATCAAGACTCAGGCGCACCGTTACCCGCCGCCCGGCCGCAGGCTGCGCCTGCGCGGCCCATACGTCGCGCATCCACAACATGCCACGCTACAATACTCCACACCATCACCACGCTATTCCAAGCCAATCACACCACGCACCAATTTATTTAAAACGATTACATACCATTAAAAGTAAGTGGACAATTCTTTTGTAATTAAATTTAGTCATAAACCCATTTATGGCTGTTCCAGGACTACTTGATATGATTATGTTTTACGATGATTATATGACAGTATTTAAAAGTGAGTATTATAGTTTTAAAATAATAAGTGCCGTTATACAGTAATAATTATTCTATACGTCATAAATACATAACTTACGATTTTTGTGCTTTAATTGTGAATCATAAAAATAAGCATTATTTCCATTATGACATGACAACTTCAGGAGCGTATGGATTCACTCTACAGGGCCTGCAATACCCAATAATCACACAAGTACACACTATAAAAATGCCGCTCTTATTACCTTATGTTGTGTACCTAACCACAAAACGAAAACATATTCCACGACAGCGTTAAAGGCAGGTGTTGTGTATGTTATCTGTTCAACTAGCTTCTAAATTCCATACAACGTATAAATATATACCACCAAGTTTCTTTATTTCATAATATAAAAACACAATATAAATATTACAAATGGTACCTACAATTAAATAATACTACTAAAATGGCTAAGACTAACTTAAACCTAACCACCAAATTACTGCTACCTTAGGTACCTCCTCAATGAGGTAGAGCATTACGGTAATACCGAAACAAAGATAAGTATTATTTTAACTACATTAACTATTGTTGAAAACAACGGGTTATCAGCGAGCATATAAATGAGAACGCTACAATTGGAGGCAAAATACCTAAAATAAATATACAGCCTATTATTGCCATTGCTCATTCATCGATTATCGAATAAGGGATTCCTATTAGGCCAACTACAAGTAATTATTTTTATGCGCTGTATTTGAATTATACAAAGTTGCACGGTGTAATTTGAAAACCGTTAAGAAAAATATCTCCAATTACTCATGTATGGCTTCATCTCGCGTGCCCGTATAAGGCAAGGGTGTCTTATTAGCGCATTTTATCAAGTAAAATCCATGTTACCATGTTTTACCAATAAGCGAATTTATCATAAATGCCATACTAAACATTTAGTTAATTTGTATTTAAAAAACCGGTCAAGTGCGAGTCTGACTCGCGCACCGAGGGTTCCGTACAAACTAACAATTAAGTCAAGATAAAGTAAATGTCCCAATATTTGTTAAATTACTTATTTTAACCCAGCACAATAGAATTCAATTTCAAACAACGACTAACTTTTACACCTCTTGGTGTAACTGAATCGCGATCTTTTTTTGACCTGCTATTGAAATATGACCCGTCCCTATATTCCCAATTCCCAACCCCATTAATTCTAGAAAAATCTTAACAGCCCGAATGGGGTCAGCGCTATCTATCGGCCCCATTTGGTACTAACGTGCAAGCGCAATCAGCTTAGTATGTATCTTGGTCTTTTAGCGATTATTGCTTATCACGTGAACCGATCAAATATGCTAGATACAGAAAAAAAATACTTTTGCAGTAATATTTATGTTCATCCTAATCACAAGTAATTATTTCAAATTTTTCGCTTGGATAATTTCGGAGATAAGGGGGGGGGGGGGAATCGTATTTTTTTTTTTCGTTTTCCTTCATAGATCAAAAATTTTACCAATGCAGAACAAAATTAAAAACTGTTTCAAAAAGTGCAACTCAAGATCTTTCATATATACTTGACCTAATACTTGTTTTTTTTTGCCCCCTCCTCAAAATGAAAACAAAACAAAAAATACGATAAGTTTCATTCCATTCCAAATTGATAGCTTAAGTTGTTCGTGAGATATTTCACTTTGTGACAGACAGACAGACGGACGGAGTCGCACCATAAGGTTTCCTTTTTTACCATTTTTGGTACGAAACCCTAAAAACCAAACTAACTTTAAATACCTATGAACATTATTTTCATTTTGTTTTCATTCATAATGAGTACTTAAGATACATGACATACAGATTTGATTATAAAATATTGAACTTATTAGAAACGGAAATCCATTCAGAAGTATCAACTTTCTGATTGGATTTTGCAGTATAGGTACACCGTATTTAAGTCAAGACACGCCCCGGCTCTATCTTCAGTCCGCTAAGAGCAGAGTGACATGTTTCCAATATCATGTAATGGCTGGCTCGGATACATACATATTTATGCAATATCAGGTTGATTTCGAGTCGTAATAGTAAAAGTGTTCAGTAGCAATCAGACAACGACACAATAATTGTCAGCTGCCCCGCGCCCGCACCGCGTATTCCATATCATAACCATTTTTTATGGACCCGCCCGACTAGTTGGAATCTTATTAGATTAACCGTGCTCAGGCCTCTATATTAAAAATTATCTCGAATCAAATCGAACGGAAATGTCTCAGTAATAAAACAGTTTTCTGCGTCACTTTTTTCTCTTCCGTTCTTGTTTACGTTTAATGGTTTTTATAACGCCATTGAACGTTCGCATTAAGGCAAATACGACGGATAGCGGACGCTTAATAGGTTCATAAATCATATTAGTAAATTACTCACAAATCTAAACGGTGATTATACGTTTTCTTACTTGCAAAGTTTCCTGACTTATTTACCAGAGGTAATAAATGCCCAGTCTGTAACGTAGATAGGAAGGTAGGTACATATTTACCTTGTACTTAGTTATCGAGCGCGCAGAGCGCAAAGCGGCGTCGCTCGTGCAATGTCCGCTGAGTGTTCGTTAATGGATCTATACATTTATTTACATCTCAATCTGATCCATTATAAATGTTCATTTGCACCAGCTTTATCTCTGTGCCAATAACGGAGTCCGTGTCTAAAATAAAATATTTCAACTTTTGAATATCAAAATTTATTGCGTACCATTTTACCTACCGCCCCCTTCCTCGTGCGTGAAACGATATGATAATCCTAATTAAAAGTTTTTTATTCGAAACCTAACATAAAACAACAGAAATCGTTTGGAAATCAGTTGTAAATAAATTATTTACGAGTAAACGCCGATAAAATTGAAAAGTATAAGCCTTCTATCAACAGTTGCTTGTAACAGGCAACTGTTGATACTTTTCAAATTTGTTCATCCTATATGTACACAGTTAAACAATAACTATTTTGCTGATTCTGATTCTGATAAGAGTTCTTATGCCACTTCTTAGACAACCGTAGATAATGCGTAGCTACTAAAGTTTAATTAGAAATGTCAAGCGGTCCCGAGGAAATTTTCGATCGAGGCATTTTTCGTCGTTGCTAAATATAGGGGAGTCGAGAAAAGACGCAATTTTATGTAGATACAGACACTTAGCTGAGACAATTATGCAAATCTGCTGCGTCGATTATTGCATAGTAACTACAGACTAGTTGCGAGAATTGATCGCCCGGTGCGCCCGCGCCGCTAATTACGCACCTCTAGCTTTCAGGAATACTTGATGCGTACTTCAGCCTTATATTCGGCTTAGGTAAGTCGTCTCTTTTCTACTACTATAAACCCCATGTAATAATAAACTTACGGTAAAAGTCCACCAGTGCAACAAAATACCTGGTAATCAAGTGAGTTACGGCTCCAATACAAATTGGAATTGCTGACCTTATAAGCACCGCCCGCAGTCGTGGGAGAGCTTACCGCAAAACTATACACATGATAATTTTTCACCAAAACTCTTTGTATAAGCAATTATAAATGCATTTTGTCGGTGTGTCTGTCATTAACTTAAACGTACGATGTTATTTTAAGGGCCGTAATGGCGGCTCAGCGTGCCTCCGCTTTTTGCGAACGCTCACGAAAAGCTATGCATTTAAACGCTTGAATTATGAAATTACAGTATTGAGTGTAAACAAGAGTCGCTGGGAGGCATAACTTGGCGTGGAGAAAGCTCTCAAAGTGCCCACGTGATAGATATATTCCATAATACCGTATTTACGGCTCATATCAGGAATTCATACTATTAACCTGCATGAAATATATAGGTATAGGAATCTGCCGACCAGACTAAATGTATACAGTGGTGGTTTATTTCGAACCTTACAATATTAAACGAAATAAAATAAAGGCGGTTTGGATAATGTCGGGTCATTCCGGAGGATAGCGACCATCTTTTTTATTGTGCCAATTTGCGACCACTCGCCGGATGAGTTGGTAAACTGAAGGGATACTTCCTTGTTTATTTTGCAGATTTCTGTAAAATAACTACATATAAAAATTCAATCAGGTTACGATTTGTTTAGAGTCTGTTAATATCTTATTAAGGTGCCATTTATTGGTGTGATGAGCACTAAATATTTGTTCCTGAGTCATGGATGTTTTCTATGTATTCAAGTATTTGTTTTTTTATAAAAGTATGTTTATCGTCGTCTAGTGCCCATAGCACAAGCTTTGCTTAATTTAGGACTAGGGCGATTTGTGTAAGATTGTCCGCAAATATTTGTTTATTTATTATCTTTAATTCAAGAAACCTTGTCGTAACCGGTAAAATGACCCTATGTTTGGGAAATGACATAAGACACAACTACCTAAAGGTCAGTGACGATAGTTCAAAAACCAAAATTATGCACATGTGGCTGTCTTCTCACGAAGGCTTAAAAAGTAAAGCCCTACATTAGTCTGTTGTAGTAAACAAATATGTATGTGTACGCTCGTTGAAGTCTTTTGTTAGCAACGAGGCGCGACGCCCGCGGCGACCGTCGCATCTTATTATCGATCTGTGCCGCAACGGCAACAAACGAGTCGCCATTGTCTCACTAAAAAATATACTGTTACTGTTTACACCAACATCCTAATACATACGTTACGCAAGCTCGACACCCAGAAACAATAGCCGTCTATAGATCAAATTACTATATTGATTCACAAAGCGTAAATTCTTTCTGTTATGACAGGCGAGCATAAATTCTAGGCAGGACCCTCGGATGCTGCGAAACAATAAAACTCTCCCATCAGGCGATTGTCAAAACTGTGAGACATTATCATAGCCGCCGAGAGCCACGGACAGGAGAAAGGGGTGAACGACACAAAGGCGGGTCGCGAATTGTCTATTTGATGATAGGGGACAGACAATGGTCAAGTGTGCACCTCGCACCGTGTGAAATCGCTGCCAATCCCAAACCGCCGCAGCGTAATGTATTCGCTATTTTTTTAATCTAACGTACCTGAGCGTGGCCGTTAAAATAAATTGATTCAAATTCGGCCTTGATAATTAAAAGTCGGGTTTTAATCGGCGCTCGGCCGTCCCCAATGCGAATGCTGGTTGTGGCAATGAGTATAATGTAGTTAAATGTAGTAAACACCTGCATCTGACCGCAAAATTACATGGTCTAGGCTAGGCGGACAATGGCGTGCTGGCGCCGCGACGGCGTTGATTGCCAAATTACAGGGTGAGTGTCACCGCCGACTGCGAGTGCGCAGGGCTGCGCCGGCGCCGCCGCGTCCTGTGGTCTGCGCGCACACGTGAGAACACTCTCCCGACTGGCTATTAATTGCACCGCGCAGATTCAGGTACTTCGCCACGCCTCTCAGCGCAGTATTTACTGAATTTAATAGCAATTAATTCTTAACCTTTATATAAATTATCTGACTCTAAGCTACTGTAGCCATTAGAAAACGGTAATATATAATGAGGATTTTTGCAATGTATCAAAACTTAGGTACATTAATAGAGCTTAATAATTAATTGTTTGAAAGAAATATAAAAATTGATTACATTAAGGTTTGCTGTTGAAACGTCAAACAGTCAACCGTCGCCGAAGTACCTACCTTCGGTATTCATTAGAAAAAACTTCACCACTTTCCATACTGACTTAGAAGTGGATATAGCTATTCTAAAATAACGGTAGGCATAGTGTCGGTACCTCGAGAATCTATAACATCGAAGGTATAAATTATTAAATAAAGTTCCAGGCGAGCAGTACGCGTGCAGTGAGAAATGTAATTTTCATTAATGACACGTACGCTTGCACAAAAACCCTAAAGCGTTGCGGACCCTAATAAAGGGTCTTATAAGGAGCGGACAAAAAAATTAAGAATCGCCCCGATGAGCCATTATCTTTGGATGTTAAAAATAATATGGTCATAGGGTAAGGCACATTCATGGGACGAGCGTCCAGGAGCGCATTTGAATACGGTGTTCTTTGTGAGCGCCCCTCGCGCGGCGCGGCGCGGCGCGGCGCCGGACTTCACACGCTCCCGCAGGTACCGCCGCGCCGCGCCGCGCCAACAATACGCAACACACCATTATTTGATGCTATTCTTTTTGTGTGTGATTTGCATATCGCAATTATGATTTGGATTTACTATCTTGAAATTAATGTTAGATTAATGGTGTAAATGACGCGAAATAGAAAAAGCTATCTATATCGTAGATGCTTTTTTTAAATAATAAGTTTATACAAAGAAGAGATTTTCATGTGAAATTGGGCTAACTACATCATTAGGCACCTATATGAACATAAGTACAGTTTCTAAGCAGCGCAATAATGATCTCCTAATACCGGCATTTCGGCTGACTGACGACGGATTGTCCGATGATATGTATATATTCCATGTGACTAATTCCGACACAGTTGGCCCGCAACCACTATCTTCGTAATAAAAAAACGTCGTATAACCATTCGACTTGGAACAGTACAAGAGTCCCTTCTTTAATAACCCGAGAGTATGTGGATGTACCGAGCCTGATACTGATTACGTCGAGTTTAATTACGAACTGGATGTCAAAAATGCAAGTGTCAAGATCGGTTAAGCTCGCTAGCGGCGATCGTGTGCTTTGTTCGGCCAACAAACTGTTAAGAGCTTATTATTAGCAACGTATATTTACACAATTAAAAGCTCTATAAAAATTCAAAACGTTAGTCCTTGGTCGGAATTGTTACATACAACTTTTGTTTTTGTTTGCGTATTATCGTGAACGTGGTGATGTTGAATGGATTGATTGCGATTCATACCATTTTTTTACAAATGATAATTATGGCCCTCGACAAGAATTACGGTATAAAACCAAATTTGATTACCTTTATAAAAAAAAACATTATCTTTAACTATTTACTATGAAGTTCTCGATTTTATGGCTACTTATTTCAATCGTTAATGAATGCGTGTGTGTAATTAAATGAAGCTAGACTACACGTCTAACCAGAGGGAGATAGAGGTTTAACGACGCTTGCCGAGGTATAATGTGTTTAGTGACTTGTCGTGTTTCGGAATTGAAAGTCATTTAGAAAAGTTAACTGAACGCAATAAATTTTACATTCCGATCCGTTAGAAAAAGTGATCCACGAGGCAATCTCTTTAATAGACACCAAATAAAAATGTTAATCTTGTAGCTATACTTACAGCCTTTATATCTTTATATCCGTCTGTTAATACTAAATAATTTTGTGCATAAAATATCCTATTTTAATCGAGTTGATCTGTGGCGCAAACATATGCCTTCATGTCAACTATAATTCTAAATATTCACCTGCCACACAGACTTATTCTTATTAAAATACCGTGATAATATAGATATAAATGTGTAATGAAATACGTGGCGTGTAACATCGCGTGTCATTTGACATTCGTGAGTAACCAGCCTTAGCGTCGCAGGCGCAGGGCTTTAGAAAGCGCGCGCACCAATAAATACTCGTCCGATTATGATCTACGGCGCGTAGCCCGTAGCACCATGCTCCCAGCGTCCCGGCTACATGCCGACCTTACACCGACACTTCTCTCACCACTGCCCACTATTCTTCCAACCACGTACTGTATCTAGTGTACCTAAGTGTAGTAAGTACTTTGCAAAATATTCCTCAATTCGACATATTAACTGCGAAAAACCTCTATTAAGTAGGTAAACGCACTATTTATTGGATTGCTATTTTAACAATTTAAGACAAATGTAAAAAAATGGTGAATGGGCTTTCTATAGCAATTTTGAAAGCGACATATTAGAAAGAGCGTACGCTCTTGACCAGCATTCCGAGCTGCGTTCACGCTTTTCTCGCGTCATACCTAGAAAAACGTACGGCGAGCGCGGGATTCTCGGGAAGACGCTAACTAAACAAAAAAACATTTGTATACAATGAACACACATAATTACATCTATGACGTTTTTATGTCCTTTCCAATACAACAAACGTCCATAAAGATATTGATAGTGATGGTTTGCCACACCACCACTTCCAAGAAACGTAGGATGACAATATTATATATGGGTACAATGAAGAAGCTTATAATAATAAGCTTATAATTTTATATAGCTTAATAATTAGTGTTTTAATATTATGTTGCATGTATGTTAGTCTGTAAGGTATTTGTAACTATGGGCCTTAGTTGCCTGAAATAAATGTTTTATTATTATTATTATTATCAGCGAAGTCTCAGTCGAGAATCATTTTTAAGTAAGTATGTAAATACCTAATAACACTAAGAAGTGACGGCCACGTGGAGCGTCCTCCCGGCCCCGCGATGCGCAGCGCCCGCGGCTCCCATTAGCATACGCGGTACATGCAGGCTCCATTACCTACGCTGTTGCGGAGACTATCGCAGAGGCCGTATTTAAATCGAAGGTGTGCCAATTTCGATATGTCGTCGACGTGCGTGGGAGGCTATATCGCAAATGTTTTTAATGTAGGTCAGCCGAATATCAGATCAGCATCGAACAGTAATTGGATATCGAGTGTAATTGTACACCTATGAAACGTTTATGTTTAACTTCTCCAAACCCTGTGATTACGATACGTGTTCGATGATTTATTCGTTATTGCTTGCAATTTAGAAAGATAAATGTATTGCAAATTTGCGGCACAGTTCTTAGTGAATCGTTTATATTTCGACAACTGAATTTATAGGTCAATTTGTACCGTAGCTACCTTGTAAGTACTCAGCGAAAATTTGGTGAGAGTGATTTATACCAATTTTTCTCATACAAAGCTTATTATATTTCCTACCGGTTACATAAAGGATGTTATGTCGGACGGACATGTTCGCAAACGACACACACGAGTGTAGGCATGTGCTCTCGGCCGCGGTCCACACATGTGCCGCGTCGTATCTCTACTTTCACGCAAGACGGGCGCGCCCATATTAATTGCTCCCGTTCTTCGACGAAGCTTTATTTATTGCGCTCGCCGGTGATTGTGAAAAGCTTTGAGTGTACATTAGTTTAAGTTTTATCTATTCTATTTGATCTGACGTGTGACACGAGAACCCGTCGCGGATTATATCGTCCGCTGCGGCGTTGCGTCGCGCGCCCAGGCGCTGCGGGTCATATCCGTGGACAGGTCACGCGCCGTGAGAAAATATCCCCAAATACCATTTGCCGTTGTCTCCGAAGAGCATTACATCGGTGGAGTCAATAAAAAAACAATGATTAGCCAAACAAAAATCCGAACGGTCGCGCGCCGTTGTCGAGGTTTTTAGAGAAATAAACATTAGCTGTTTACTCAGTGACCGCCGCCATGTCCAATATTTGATATTCGAAAATACTATTCTAATGTATGTAGTGGTACATAGGTACCACTCGAAGCATCTGGCTCTTAAGCGGCTCTTTTGGTCTGTGTCTATATTATTACGTGACTTCTTAGCGATATTACACCTACTCATATATGCATGGTGATGTACCTACAGGTACCTACCTCCCTATTATTTAAATGAGAAGATCATTCAAGACATCATCAATTATACTTATTATTAGTAAATAGGCATACTGTAACTGCGGTGGATTGACGCTTGAAATAAAAGAAAATAACACGAGAGCGTAACATTAAATTAATAATGATAATCACCAATGTGGGCTCTGGGTACCAACAACTAAAAACACATTCTGATGTAACATAGTCATTAATATTCACTACTCCTCGGTATTTATACGTTTTTCTTTAAGTTTTGACACAAATACCGACTTATGTCATTAAGTTAGGAGGTTTTACAATCAAATTTTAATAAATAACTCATTAGATAGCGGCAAAAAAGAGCCACGCTTGGGGTCTCACGGTCAAACAAGCCGTAAATCTGTGACGAAGGTGGCGAGACGTGTGAAGCCCGGCCCGGAACATCGGCGCTACTTCCTCCACGTATCCACTACGATGACGTGGCTTGACCTTCCAAACTGTCAATTGGCAGGGGTAGGTATTCTCTAATTGTCCAACGGTTTAAAGCCTAGACAATATGCATGGTCGTTTTCAGATCTTTGACAGCATCTTGTTCGCTACGATGTAGGTATGAGATTGCGGCTTTATTTTCATTAGTATGGAAAAAAATCACTTTATTTTCATTAGTATGGAAAAAAATGCAAATTTGGAAATAATTCATAACAGCAGCTTTTTTGCGTGTAACTGATATATTATCACTTTAGTAATTACGTAGACTCAAAATCCACCAAAATATTAGTCATCAAAAAAATCGATATTTAACCAATTCCTGAAAAAAGAGGAAAAATATTAATAGATATTTTAATTTTTGTTTTGGTTAATTTACAGGAGCTCTTCAAGAATAATAAATAAATCACACAAAAAACATAATCGATGTGTCATTTATTTTTATATATTTACTTCCCGATGGAAATTTTGGTGGATTCTTGGATAAGGCATCTTAGAATAACATTTTAAAATTAAACAAACAAAAAAAACGCTGTTATAAATTAATGTTTAAAAAAAACGTAATTTTCCTGGGGTAATATGGAATTATAGGGTATTATAGGATACGATTCAGAAAGGAAGGATAGTTAACTGAATTCGATTCCACAAACATAATATACCTACTTAAATTAAGAAGGAGGATTTATGCATGCGTAGAACATTTATGTCCAACAGGATTGTTATTTGTAATTATCGCTTAGAAACGATGGAATGGTTGGGTCTAGGTCATTTAGTAGCATAAGCACCACGTGGATCTAAAGTAGTATCTTTATATTTAAGCTCTAATCCAAGTCACTTTTAATTATTCAATCTATCTAGAGATAGTAATCTCTTATGTAGTATAAAATATTTGTTACGTGACCAGATTACTAAAATTAAAACAAACTTTGCCGTGATTAAAAATTAACACAAATCTCGTCAAGCAATAAAATAAATAGAAACACACAAATCCCATTTTAAATGAACTATAGACATGATTTATTGAATTCGAAATCGTAAACGTTTCGTAGGCGTTTCAATGCAGCCAAGTGCCAGAGATCTAAAATATCAGTTTGCGTTTAGTTCATACTTTTAATTAATTAGATCACCATCAGAGATGATTCAATGCAAGCGTTTCCAAATGAATGATCAAAGAACAGGTCACGACAATTATCGAAAATACCTGTAGAACGGGTCGCGTAGCGGGGGGGGGGGGGGGGAGGCTGGGCAGCCCCGGATCAGCGGCTGAGGGCGGCGGGCTCGCCGCGCGGTGGTCAGTCGCTGGGCTCATCCAATAGGGGTCACTTGTGCACAATGGAGTGTCCGGCGTCCACCCCTCTGTCCACTGTCCAGTCGGCAGGGGTAGTTTAGGGCAGGTCGGTGTCAGTGCGCAGCCGGCGGCGGTGCGGTCCGGGTGCGGCGCTGCTCACTACTGCCAGCCTGTCCGCGCCCGCTCGCCCCACACGCTCGGCCGCGAACTCTCTTGGCCCACTCGGAGAAGGGTGACATCGGCTCTTCCTCTTTATCAACTCACATAAAGGGTTGCTCAATGAGACCTGTATTTGTGTGGCACGGCAACCCTTATTTTAAGTGCGTTGAGAAATTATCGCGCATCAATATAATTCGAATGACAGGCTGCAACATGCATCGTTTCTGTTTTTCAATTAGAACTAATATGATAATTAATATCCATAAGCTCTAAATATGCTCATTTACTGAGCGATATCGAAGAAATAAAACTTAAAGCACTGTATAAAGTCAATAAAACTTTCTCATCGGCTCGTAATACTCGTACCTACAATTTTATGCACCGTATATATTCCATCATAATAGTCTTCCAAGCTAACGCCGTGAGAAAAGCACAGGTGAACCAAACATTAATTAAGGTAATGGTGTAGAGGAAACATAAAATGTTGGCAGTGGCGAGATAATTAGAAGTCGAATCTCAGTGATGGCGTAGCGGGCACTGACGGACGACTGTCGCCGCTCGCGCCCGACCAACGAGCTATTAATTTTATTTAACGCTCAACCTTATGTGGAGGAACGGCAACGTGTAATAGAAACAAAGACACCCTTTATATGCCACGTTAAGGAATATTAACGTTCCTTCAACGGTAGATAATTATAATCTGCATGTTCGTGAACCTACTATCTACAAATATAACTTATTACTTATTACATCGTTATACTGAATGTTTTAGGTAAAAGTTACGTACGTTCGTAACTACTCTGCCTAACGACCGAAATGCTAATCTAGTGATCTGATTTTATACGTACTAATTTATTTACAGTTTAGTTGATAATAGTAACTACACAGATATAAAACATAAAATTATCGACTGCAATAAAAAGCACATTACACTAAATAATGTTTCTCGTAATAACTATAGGTAGATACTAAAGTTAATGTACCTATTTGTCGCGAGCTTTACTTAATCCTTACTCTTACGCCTAATCAGCAGTAAAACTTGCACTTCAATATCAAGCACTAGCAGTAAGAAAATCATACGATAAATCAATAATTGGATACATGTGATGTTATTTTTATTTATTATAATTTAGGTATGTCAATCAAAATATAGTCTTCACTTCTTCACCTAAATAGTACGACTAGACACAGACCATTGAAAAAGTACAATCTATATTTCTTAGAGATGCATAAGGTCTATAATCTAGGTCTATAAGCGCACCGGTCTGCTGCGCGCGGCGCCCTGGACAAGGGCTCTGCACACGCTCAATTGATGTATTCCACTGCTCTCTGAATGATTTCATTAAAGTTACTTTGTATGTGTTATGTTATTTCAAAACTTAGAATGATGTAGTATGTACCCTATTTATTGTATCAATAATTTGCTACGCTATCGCATTGGGAGACTGTAATGATAGACGTATTGTTATTATAAATAAATAAATAAATAATTAAATCTGATAGGTATCCACAGAGATGTATAAGGTATCTTGAGTGTCAAAAACGAAGTAATCCATACTTATAGTCTAAAAGCGAAAGTGTGTCTGTCTATCTGTCTGTCTGTCTGTTACCTCTTCACGCTTAAAAAACCTCTGAACCGAGATTAAATTTGGTAAGGAGATAGTTTCTAACCCGCAAATCATCCCCTTGGGTTGTGAAATGGAGGGGTGAAGGTTTTTTGGAGATGCGATATAAACGAGTTCCACACGGACTCCGGGCAGAATCCATCAAAATAATAACATTAAATGAGAACAGAGTAAAATATCGCATGTCAATTCCGCATACCAGTCGAATGAAGTTATACGTGCAAACATGAACTGACCGGACTGCACAAACAGCACCCGTTAACGATTATGACGCGTATGTCATCCATCGTCTTCCTCGACCATATTTTAGGGTAGGTGGCGACCCAATCAACGACGCCGCCCTGCGCAAAGACCTTTAAGGTGACCATGACATATTCAAGATGCAGAACTGGATGAGGGTGGCGCAGTACCGATCATTGTGGCACTCTTTGGGGGAGGCCTATGCCCAGCATTGGACGTCTTTTGACTGATATGATGATGTTATGATGAATGATCGTCCATGTCTGTTAGAGATGTATAAGGTCTCCAAGCGTCATAAAGAACATACTTGAATGTAGTAGGAATCCTCCCAGATGTATAAGGTTTCTGAGCGTCAAAATTTAAATTATATGTTTGTAAAATCTGATAATAATTTTCTTTAACAACAAAGTTTAACCGACTTCAATTTAGTACTCCGCCAAGCCACGAGAATATTTCCTATTTTTTTTTACAATTTACCACATGAACTGATTTCCGATAGCAAATGCGTTGATTAGGTACTATAGAAAAAAACCGAATCGCT
Source organism: Epinotia demarniana (assembly GCA_945867215.1). Classification (NCBI taxonomy): domain Eukaryota; kingdom Metazoa; phylum Arthropoda; class Insecta; order Lepidoptera; family Tortricidae; genus Epinotia; species Epinotia demarniana. Next base: position 15,977,854 of record OX244263.1, read on the forward strand.
GTATGTGGGCCGATAATATTTGAGGACTTCCATCGATTCCCCAAGATCATGGCCAATCACCAATGGGACTTCATTAGTTCCTATTTCAACGGAATCTTATCAGAACCTGTGACGTACTTTTGCACTTTTAAGTACATAATTGAGGAATTCGATAAGTCATCTGTGGTCTTCATCATCAATTCCTCGCCACCAAATGTATAATTCCGGATGTAAATACGCGAGTTATAACAGAAAATACCAAAATTACTTCACCCGTGCCTAATAAAATTGAGGAGTCCCCTCAATACCTCATGGATTTATAAAAAAATGGAACCCACCTGGAAGTATACACATACGAACAAAAAAATATTTTTCGAATCGGCTCATCAACGGAGTTCTGAGGTAACAAAAACATAAAAAAAAAAATACAGCCGAATTGAGAACTTCCTCTTTTTTTTGAAGTCTGTTAAAAACAGAATGAAGTCTCGTTTGTCAATTCCGCTAAACACAAGTTCTTTTGTCGTCCTTGCAAACATGAACTGACCTAATCATCACCATCGATTATAATCATCGACTACATTAACTAATATTATGCGTGACTTGCCTGCATACATCTGCGAAGAAATTCAAAGGTGTATATGAAGTCCCCAATCCGCACTGGGCCAGCGTGGGGACTACTGCCCGTTCCCTCTCATACATGAGAGGAGGCCTGTGCCCAGCAGTGGGACGTATATAGGCTGATGATGTGATGTGATGTGATGCGTGACTTTTGTGCGTGCTTTTGTGCCTTTTGTACTGTTTGGATAAGAAGGGAATGCGTACAGCAAACATGTGAACTTCATAAATATTTTATGAAATGAGATATAATAACACCGATTATTAAAAAAGCTATGGTAATCTGAGATCGGGAATTGTTATCTCAATTAGTTGAAAATCTGTGTGTATTTACTTAAAACATTAATGGACCTAACCAAGTAAGTACCAAGTCTCTGTTTCAACGACAGCCAATTAAAACTTTGATTTCCTTGACAATCTAATCATGACATCTATGTATGTTATTCTGTAAGCTTAATTGAATAATAAAAGTAGGACATTTGAGTCAATCGATTGAAACGAAAACAACTTTAAAGGTTTGCCGTCGCCGGGTTTTATTATATGGCGGCCATTAATTTATATTGCGTTACAGATAGCAAACGATTTGGACTTGGTTTTTTTTACCGTTTTACATAATTACAAAATTATGCCTTATATTTACGAGTGTACCGGTCGCCGGGCGCGCCCACGCCTCGCCGGCTAATAAGAGAATTAGAGAAGCGCGCTCGACCGAGATGGATTGCCGCAGATAACACGTCATGTTCCTTCACAAGTAGCCAAATAAGCAATAATATAATAATAATAATAGTCTGCCGAATCGCTAATGGGCGTCCAATATGATCCTGATAGTTTCACTGTCGTTATGAGTAGGCCTTTCAAATTAGAATATATAGTTGTTCTTGTTAGACGCCGGTTATTTCTGTTAATAAGTAACAGTAAATGATTGCGGTGCAAAGTTGAAGAAAGACTGTCTCAACTGTTCTAAAGTAAGAATATTTATTATCTCAATGTTGAGGCCGTGACATATTTTCTCACGTCATTATATGCAATTTTCGGTAGTTTTTGAGTGCGTATTTCACTGATTAGTAACTTGACTATCTTTATATTAGTTGTTTGAATTTAGTCGGTCGTTAATCACACTGATAATATTAATTGTGAAAGTTCATACATGTGGTCAGAGAGACATAAAAAGAAAACATTGAAGTAAATAGTATTCATACAACAGCTATTAAAAACTTCAATATCGCGATGGAGAATATAACCAATTTCCACGCATATTCTAGCCGTAGTAGGTCATTTTCCAGATTTTTGTCGGCGTCTAAACTCCGTGAAATCACATGAAACGTGAAATAAAACTGATTTTAACATTTATTTTCTAAAGTATATACAAGATGATAACTATAACATTAACTAAATTAAATTAAAGCTAAGTTAAATCTAAAAAAGGCCCTCGAGGCATTGTACCGAGGATGCTGGCGGCATTTCCTCGCTGAATTGCAATTCTGATGCGTTGCGCGAGAAAACTGCCAGCTCTTCGGTCACCAGTTACGTCAACCAGGCGTTTCGCGATTTCCGCAAATAACTTTTGCGCACTGGGACCCCATGGACCGAGGGTCTCGACGCCAAAAGGTACAAAGTTGTACTCTCTGCCGAGGCCTCTATATTTAATGCGTTTCAGATTTTCGGCATTTTCCGCCGCTGCACCCGCTTTAGAAGTAGTCTGTTGGAGGTGCGATTCGATAAAGTCGTGAAGGTACCTTGTATATACGGAACAGAGCCATCTCTTGTTGTTAAGTGGACGCCGCGTGGCGGCGATGACAACCAGTTTATTATTCGTGGCAAATTTTAGCTAAAACTACTGAACCGATTTTAATGAAACTTTCTAATATTGTAGTTGAGGCCTCAGAATAGGACACAGCGTGGCTGTTTTTAGATATAATTTATTCAGAGAGTGATATAAGGATTGTAAATTTGTATGAAAATTAATTTATTTTTTAAAGGCCGCGGCCCGGCAGGCTACTAAACGAAAAAAAACTTCGAACTCCTATTTAAAAAGTCTGGGTTACTATTGTGTCTCCGAAGCCCCAATGGAAAGAAATACGAAAATCTTTCAGCGGGGGCGATGGGGTCACCGCCTAACCCCGCAGCCCACCCGGCGCGTTGCACCGCTGCTTAATCCCGACACGATCTTGGCCAGTTGTATCCCTTATTTAATAACTAACTTCCGCCCGCTACTTCGTCTGCGTGGACTCGGGATAAAAATTATCCAATATTTTAATCCCGGCTATAAAGTATCTTCGTACAATTCGCAATATTTCATCCAAATCGGTTGAACCGTTTTAGCGTGATTGAGTAACAAACATCTAAACGCGAATGCTAACGTTTGAACCTCAAACACAATAAAAAAGGCTGAACGGATTAAAATGAATTTTGGTATACATATAGTGTATAACCTGGATTAACATATGTAATCCTTTTAATCCGGGCATCATCGTCTGAGGGGGCAAAAGTTCGTAAGGAGCTACGATATAAACGAGTTCCACGCGGACGAAGTCGCGGGCAGAAGCTAGTATTAACTTATGTCATCATCATCATCCTCCTAGCGTTACTCCCGGTTGTGCCTTAAAGGAGCCCGAGGTCCGCTGTGACATTTAATCCCAAGATTTGGTCTGTCATCTAATCTAATCCCAGTAAGGTGACCTTATTGGGATTAGACCGGTTTCCTCAGGATGTTTTCCTTCACCGAAAAGCTAACGGTAAATATTCTTCACAAAACCACTTGGTACGAGCCGGGATTCGAACCCACGACCGCCGCTTCACAGCCGCATGCCTGAACCACTAGGCTACCGTAGCGTACCTTTATATTAACATATATGTTTTAATTGAAATATTACAAAACCTCAATTGTCACGCAGGTTTTATTCTTTTATTTACAGTCAAAAACTGCCCTATGTTAACCAACGAGTAGTAGTGATGTTGTTTTGTAAACTTTCCTTGCAAAACTGAGCAGGTTGGCAAAATCACGTTAATATACCTACTATAGATTACATTATATCATGAATGCATTTTATATGTTATATCGCACGTCATAGCTACATATTGTATGCATGTGCAAGTGCAAGTGATTCGACGTAAACCTCGACAAATATGTAAATGTCCCTTTGGTATCACTCGTGTATGTTCATGTAATCGTGTAACGGATGCACGTACGATGCAAGTACCTGCGGGGGTATGATTGCCGTAACAAGCGCAGGTACCGATTTTGGTCAATAATCGCCATAAGTATAGTGAGCACTTTCGCATACCGAATGCGTTGTTCATAATTGGCGGGTCCGATTTATCACATTTCTGTTCTGAGAAAAGCCTGAACAGTTCTTGTGCAAGCACTTCAGGTCGTGTGCACGAAAATATCTCGTGGAGTCCATGCCGAGTGCACATAATTATGAGTCGAAAAACCGCCATGGGAAGTTCGTTCAGCGTTCTTTATCTTTCGTGTCCTAACCGTTGATCATGCAAAAAATAAACAAAAGTCGACAGATAGGTACCGATTTCAATAGACTAAGCCCCCTTTCGCTATGAAACAGTGAGTGAGAGAGAAACAAAAACTTAAGAAAGGGTCAAGCCTCACAAAGACATGTGCGTGTCTTCCCACACTGGTCATCGTGGGTACTGGTCATCGGTGGTCATCGAATGCTTTGTTTAGAAATAAGCCCTTAAAAATAACCCTTTCAGATTTAATTTGAAAGGAGCATACAGTTGCGTGACACCCCTTCGAAGGGAGTTAACGGTTACCATTCATCGTTCAAGCTACAGGTACCGGGGCGATTATTATACGTTATTATCGGTCGGGCCCGGTGAATGAACTATTAACGTACAATAATGGATACTAACATATTATGATGCAGAAATTGTCGTTTTGATTTAAAACACATTTATGGTGTGTAGGAATTATCTATCGTGGTAGATATATAAGTAGTTTGTATTTGAATTTAAGCCCCTCGCGATTTTAAATTATATTTTCAAATAACCGAGAATTTATCAAGTACCTACCTTAAACAGGTTTAGTCGAGGAACGAAAAGGCTCGCCACTTTTCTACTTTTTCTGTTTTAATGATGTTAAGATCCAAAAGTGACGACTGTACCTAGTATATTTCAGAAGTTTAAGAATGCGTGAATATTTATCCCGAATCATCGTAAACTAAGGTATAATTTTCATTAACAATTGATTACAGTTATGGGACTGTGTGATATCTGTTCGTTTAGACACGTTGCCAACTTTTCACTGTCAATCTTCACAGTTGTGTATACACATCATCAATTACGACCTAAACTAAGAAAAAAATTGTGTCCAATCCAATTATACTATGACAATGTTAAATTTACATAACAAGAAAAAAATATACAGTGGCATATTTTTTGCTTACAATTTCATAAGAAACCTTTTTGTAACCATAGAATGTGCAGCATAATGTTTCAAGTCTCCCTTCTGCGGCATTCGGGCCAAAAACACATTTTCAGAAAGTTGTACGCCGGGGTAGATGGGACACAGCGAGCACCATCCCGGTCAGAGGGACTGTGCAGTGCACGTGTGCGAGCCGCCTGCGCCGCCAGCCCGCCACGCCACGCGGCAAATATCGACACTCGGAGAAAGTCAACGTGATCATGATAAGCCGCTCCTTGGCGATAAATTTATGCGCCCTTTGTTTCTTTTCAACGATTTATCAAAAAATACTGCTTTTGCGGCGACGTGACGTCGTATGTATCTTTTAAGTAACGTCATAAATAGGGTCAGGTCTTGAGCTATTGTTCACGGCGACCCATTGTGAATGCTGGAGAGTTACATTTACACATGAGACTTAGAAAACCGATTGTAATTATTTACATAATAGTAGAATTATTGAAATATTAGTTAATACTATTAGACCTCTAAATTTTCGGGACAAAACTGTGATAGGTACCTGCGGTGTGTAAATTCGTTTTACCGCTAATTATGTCATAGAGCTTGGCACATTAAGAAATGTCATATTTTTACTGAACACACAACAATATGATAAAAAAAGAAAAATATGTAAAAAATACAAACTTTTATGTATTCCTGATACCACTCCTTGACTACGGATAATCTGTACCTACAGAGGAAAATTACGTCACAACTGTTTGACAGAAAAATAAATAAAATACACTTGCTTTCAAAAACGAGAAATCAAAAATTATGGGATTATTATAAATGTTATTATGAAGGGATTATATTTCATTTCAAGTATCAGCAGAAAGACGAGTAAGAGATCATCATTTCAAAGAAGTATCGCTGCTTCATAACGTGTTATTTACGTAAACTGGTTAAAACTCTAAAAATTAGGATGCAACTTTGTTTTTTTTTCTATATAGTAAATTTTAAGCAATCATGTATCGGGTAAAATCAAGACTCATATGTCTGAGAATCAGGGCTAATCGTTTCCCAATATGGTCGAATGGGTTTTCAAACAACTCGTTATTTTTCAATTCAAACCCCTTAAAATGGAACTGCAAAAGTTGACGAAAATTGTAAACATTATTATTATTACTAAAGACTGATCGTACCTACTCCCTTTAAATTTTTGACGACTTGTACTAGACAACATTTTGTGAGAGACGTGCTTCTTGTGCGAAGTGTGTTTACTATAATAATATTATTTACCAACTCGAACTTCTAAAATGTAATTTCAGTTGATAATCGCTGTCTATAAGTTAACTGTCAGCGATGCAAGTTTACTTGAGTTAGTTTTTAAATACTTTTTATGAAGATGGAGCGCGATGGGTATTCAGTTACTCTACTCCGAGTCAGAGCCAGTATGCGATATGAACGGGCACTGTTATTACGTCGCGGCCGCGCCGCTGTAACGAGATACCCGACTGAGTAGAATAATAATAAAAACCGTAATGTATTGAGTGCCGTAAATTGCTTGTTTTGTTCACATAGGCCGCGGGCCGCGAGCCGCTCAATTTGACCCTTATCGAGAAAATAACCGACGAAAGCGCACTCCCATTAACTGTGCCAAGAAAAAATTAATTGTCCGTGATTATGGATTGTTGATAATTGATTGTCGGTGAGGACGGGATGTGTCGTAGCCATCCTCCTTCGGCGTGAAATTACATCTGCTACCCGAGTAGCCCTAGCCGGCAAATTGAATGGCATTTATGTACCCATTACCTCGGGAGCTCATTGTATACAGAGCCTGGTGACGGCGTTGAAAACGAGTCTTATTCATTTTAGCGTATATACCAAATATATCAGCGCAAGTAATGAAGTCATAAAATCAATAAGATGGTGTTAAACAAGTATTTTTACGCGATGCTCCGATATTTTGGGGAAGCTCTACAACTGCCCAAAATAATGTACCTAATACCTTAAAATAATGTAATAATACGAGTAATGGCAACAAATCGCGAGATGCGTATGTTGTTTTTTGTCCACGTAAACTTGGCTGAATTATCATACAAAGCAAGTAAATATGCATCCCTTTCGGTTTCTGTGGATATCCGTGTATCCGAATTGCTCATGGTACCAATGTCCTAGAACCAAACAAACCTTAGGAACAAAAATCTACTTAAATAAGTTGTATTTAAATTTGGTAATACATATGATTATTCAATTTGAACTTAGTATCTACCTACTGACGTTAGTTGGAATATGAATAGTTGATTAACCAAATCCAACTCACATTAGATTTTTATAATAAGCATGGGAACTCATTTAATTATCAGATTTTCTAAATGGATTCCTATCATACAAATGCATCCGCTCGACTTAAAAAGACGTCTATAAGCAGGTTTAACCTAATAAGTCATGAATCTAGATTGCAAGCTATTTAATTGCTACGTCCCGCTAATCCCAATATAGGCACGTAGCACTTAGTGCAAAAATATGCCACATAATGGATTCAATATTCATAAATCATCATCATCGACAGCTCCTACCCGCCCCCACCGCCGTCGTCCTTTTCACGTTATTTGCTTCATCACATCGTAACCCGTAATCACCCGCCATTGTGCCTTTCACTCGAAAACAATTGGAAATAAAGTGTAGCAACATTGCTTGTCTTTGTGAAAACATTAACCGGCGCCCCAATGTGTTTCTGTATATAACGATATTATACTTTACACTTGTTTACAATGCTGTAACCGTACTTACGGTGAATCGTTTTAAACTCACCTAACTAGTACGAAAGTGTAAACAATCGGACAAAGTTTTAATATGCCACCAAAGATAGGTATTTACTAGTGGTTTCTAAAAAGGTACCTTTGAGCTCCAGAGCTAGATTAGAGCATTGACACTCATTTGAACATTAAAAATTGGGAAATTAAATAAATTGGTAGTGCATTGGTCACTTAACGCACTTTTCCTGGTGTTAAATCCGACTATTATAATCAATTTTGAATTTAATACGTTTCCCGTGACTGTCCTGACACGTAAAACGAAGCGAGCACGCGAAACATTAAAGCCGAATTGGGATATGGAGTTGGCAGCAGCAAGTTACTTGTTCTGTACAATATTAGCACAATTTCCTAGAATGTCTTCATTTTTAGGGTTCCGTAGTCAACAAGGAACCCTTATGGTTTCGCCATGTCCGTCTGTCCGTCCGTCCGTCTTCGGCTTAGCTCAGTAACCATTACTAGTATTACTACTAGAAAAACTGTAACTCGACATCCATCCATACTAATATTATACCTTAAATGCGAAAGTGTGGCTGTCTGTCTGTCTGTCTGTTACCGCTTCATTCTTAGACCGCTGAACCGATTTAGGTGAAATTTGGTATAGAGATAGTTTGAGTCCCGGGGAAGGACATAGTATAGTTTTTATCCCGGAAATCATAATATGAGGGGGTGAAATGGGGGATGATAGTTTGTATCGAGGTACGATATAAACGAATTCCACGCGGACGGAGTCGCGGGCAGAAGGTATTGGTTATATATAACTTAATCACGCCGACCAAAGAGTACAATAAAATCTTCAAAAAAATTTTTTTTATGGTACCTCCCCTACACCTAAAGCAGAGATGTAATTTTTTTTCTCGTTATACCCATGGTGTGGGGTATCTTTGGATAGCGCGTTCAAAAATATTATGGGTTTTCTACAACCATTTTTCAAATCAGTGATTAGTTTGCGAGATATTGGGCTTCAAACCCCTAATTTTTGTTCGAGTCATATGTCGTCGTCGTCTCCCCGTCGATGTAACTAAGACAAACAGACAACTACGGAACCCTACACTGCGCGTGGCCTGACACGCACTTGGCCCGTTTTTTTCCATTGAGTGACCAAAGTACCTATTGGTAATTCTTAGCACAGTGGAATTTTAGGGGGTATGGTATATAGATTGCACAGAAACACGGGCTCTTCCCATCTACGATTTTTACAAGCTTTTATTTATCACCTTTTAACAAAAACTAAGAACCGTTATGAAAATTAAAAAACCAGCCAAGAGCGTGTCGGGCCACGCTCAGTGTAGGGTTCCGTAGTTCACACAGTAAGTGTCCCCACTTATACGTAAAAAAATGGGCTTTTTGTTACATTGAGTTGATATATTAAGTACAGAACCCTAAAACCCTACAAGCAATACTTAGCGCACCTGCTCCGACCCCATTAAATCAGGTAAAATTTTAACAACGCCACGTACGATATGAGCGTTCCGCGTACAGCGACATCTATCGGCAAATTAAGTAAACTATTGAGCTTAAAGTATGGAAGATGATTTTTATGGGATAATTATTTATTGCGTGAACCGATTTTCACCGTTTTTACTTTATTTGAAAGCACGTCATTTCATTGTGATTTTGTAGAAATTACAGGTACAATAAACACCTGCTTATATGGTTAAATTACAAACTTAGTTCAGAAATTATTTTGTAATTTTTTTCAAAAACTATTCAACCTATCAAGTTCAAAATATTTTTTCTAGAAAGTTTTTATAAAGTTATACTTTTGAGATTTTTTCATATTTTTAAAACTTATGGTTAAAAAGTTAGAGCGGGGGGACATATTTTTTTTAACTTCTGGAGCGGATATCTCCGAAAATATTAACATTATCCGATTTTTCAATATCTATCCAACAATATATCACACGTTAGGGTTGAAATGAAAATAAAAACACGCACGTTACGTATTAAGGGAGGTACCCTAATAATAAAAAAAAACACTTTTTATTTTATCACTTTGTCGGCGTGATTGATATACATATTAGTACCAAATTTCAGCTTTCTAGTGCTAACGGTTACTGAGATTATCCGCGGACGGACGGACAGACAAAGCGAAGCTATAAGGGTTCCTAGTCGACTACGGAACTCAAAATAGGGCGAAATATGAGTTTGAATATTGAACTAGTAGTTGGTAGTCGGAGTGACGTGGGGCGGGTTATTTGATAGTGCTAACGATAAAATCTTCAAGAGCATTCCCAATCCCTAAAGATTATGATGCTTTGTGTAAGAAAAATAAAATAAACTGTCATCAGCAATATTTTACGATAAAAAAAAACACTAAATAAAGCCCGCCATTGCATTACACCGGTTGTATTGCATGTTATTTACAATCTGTAACAATAAAATAATATTTGACATTTAAGCTGAACTCGTAAAACGAAAATTTTGGGAAAGTTTATTGGGTTACTGATATAATGAAATCAGTTTATGCGACGATCTGAGAAATATATAAAAATAACCATTTGCTTCTTTGAGTACCTACCGATCACACACGTCCATGGTGGAAAACTTCACACTTCAAGATACCTTCTCGCAGTTTATTTTTAGCTTGCCTCATAACTAAACGCGCCTGTACGGAGGCACCGCTGTAAATCATGACATTTGACAGCGTTGATAAATTGTCCCGATCCTAGGTAGAAATCACACGTGACCATATATGTATACGTACAAGTACTGTTTCCATGTATTATTTATGATATGGGACCCATAAGTTTTGATTTAAAATTACTTATCATAATAGATATCACTTTTTTGTCTTTTTATATCACTTTCTGGGAGCACTGACTACAGTTCTCATGTCACCTACTAGCGCAATAATATCAAGATGAGTTCAACCCGTACTGTATAATATAGGATTAGTTACATACTTCTATACCACTATTGGAGAAGATAACGATATTGGTTTACATTGTAAGGTCTTTATGTGGTATACTCGCAGCGATCTTGAATGAAATAACCATTTTTATTCTCATAAACAAAATGAATTACTAACGTGTTGAATATTCAAAAAGACCATAAAGTTAATTGAGTGCCTCCACGCTTACCTAGGTACTACGACCGTAACGATAACGGATACTTATAATTACAATAGACGCATTCCATGCTTTTAATTTGTCCCTGTAACTACAATATTACTAAGTTAACCGGGATGTAGAAGGAATGAAAAATGTTCATTAATGCGTGCTAATAACGCATAGTAGGTAAAAGTAAGTACAATACATCAATTTATTTAGGTATTCAATAAAATATATATAAGTGTGTTATCATGATAAAATGTAATACTTAAATACACAAAAACCTTTTTCCATAGGGCATATCAATCTATCGCACACAGTGCACAGCAGGAAAACACAAAATATCAAAATTTGAAGAAAAATATCGGCTAAGTGCGTGTCGGGCCACGCGCAGTGTACGGTTCCGTAATTACCTGTCTGTCTTTGTTACATCGACACGCGAGCGCCAACTAAATGGCGCAGTTGCGTCGGCCGAATTTGTACTAAAGGTGGCCTTTCTAAGTACACGTTAAGTTGGTGTCGCTATCGACCAAGTACAACTGCAAGTACAGTCAACTACATTGTTACCGAGTAATAGTCTTATTACTTGTTAACTAGTTATGCCTTCTTAGCCGTGATAGTTTTCCTTTAAATAAATTACGAGTATATGTACTACTGCCATGATTTTTTTTCACATCCCCAGAAGCCATTTAGCCGGCACGAACAAAAGCGGCAAAGTGCGTGTCGGACCACGCACAACGTAGGGTTCCGTGCCTATTAAAAAGGTCGTATCGTTACTGAAATCTTATGGCACTTACGTCCTTTTCTTTAAGGAAGGCAGTTTTTTAGAAATATCTCGAAACCTTTGAACCGATCTTGTTCAAAACAATTTTCGCTGAAAGAATTTAATAAGCCCTATTGTCCATGTTTTTTTTTTCATATTTTTAAAATACGCGGTTCTAAAATTAGAAGGGGAGGACACAATTTTAGTGACTTTCAGGGCGATTATCTCCGACTCTATTCACTTAATCAAAAAAAATGCTGAGAAACCTTATATTTACTTTGAAAGGCCTATCGATTGATGTGCCACATGTGGGCTTGCATTGAAAAAAAAATTGACTCATTTTTATTCAAAATTCTCAAAAGTCAAGTTCAAGTCTCAAAATATTATTCAAATATACCTTATAGTTTTCGAGTAAAATGCCTGTGACATACGGACGGATAGACAGACAGACAGACATGACGAATCTATCAGGGTTCCATTTCTTAGGGTTCCGAAGTCAACAAGGAACCCTTATAGTTTCGCCATGTCCGTCCGTCTGTCTGTCTGTCTGTCCGTCTGTCCGTCTTCGGCTTAGCTCAGTAACCCTTACAACTAGAAAACTGCAATTCGGCGTGGGTATATATAAGCCAATCACGCTGACAAAACAGTAGCATAAAATCCAGAAACAATTATTTTCAGGGTAGCTCCCCTACATGAAAATTGTTGATGTATTTTTTTTTCTCGTTAAAGCTATAGTGTGGGGTATCATTGGATAGCTTGTTCAAAAATGTTAAGGGTTTTTTACAACTATCACAGTTAAGTAGATATACCTAACTAGTTAACGAGTAGTAGACATAACAAGTTTACTGGTAAGAAATGCACTTAATACCCTATAGGTACATTGGTGTGTTATAAAAATAATCATATTGACGATTATTTACAAGGGTAAGCTATAATAAAAACCCCAAAAGCACCTGTGTAGTCCGCATTCTGTGACAGACGGGCAAATACGGAACCCTACCCTGCCCGTGGCCCGACACGCATTCGGCCGCTTTTTGCCATTTGGCTATGGAACCCTAAAAATTAGGGCTTACAAACCCAATACTCGCAAGCGAATCACTGTGTTGAAAAATGGTTTTAGGAAACCCATAATATTTTTGAACAACAGCCCACACTATGGGTAGCCGAAAAAAAATTACATTCCCACTTTAGGTGTAGGCGAAGTAGACTAAAAAAAAGTTTTTTCAACATTTTATTCTACTGTTTTGTCGGCGTGATTGATTTATATACCCATGCCGAATTACAGTTTTCTTGTAGTAAGGGTTACTGAGCTAAGCCGCAGACGGACAAACGGACAGACGGACGGACGGGCATGGCGAACCTATATGGTCCCCTTGTAGACTACGGAACCCTAAAAAGTATTGGTAGGTGCACTAGTTTAAAAAGTGCTAGGTTGCACCTAGCACTTTTTTTTGAAAACGCCGTTATTATAATTTGCAGTGACGTAATTATATTTTTGTGGAAATACGAGTATCTCAGTCTATACTATATATGTACGAGTATACAATACTCGTAAACAGGACAAGTCTGTGAGATTGTATAAGATTTGTAATTTTGGGTGTTTGTAATAGTTTGTATCTCCGGAACCACTTATTCGATTTTAATTTCTGGGTGGGCATGTCTATATTTTTGTCATGTGTGCTGCTAATTAAATTTTAATTTGGATATAAAATTCGAAGAGAAAGAAAGAGTCTACCGACTACAAACCTACTGTATCATACCTTTTATTGTTCATCAAAGTATTCGTACTAATTGTCCTTCTTTAATGTATTGTAAAAACAAACTTAGAGCTTTATTCAGGGAATTACGACCAAGTATATTATTTCTCCAAAACTTGTCCAAAATAGGCTTCCACATAGTATTGGCTAGTATAGGCAGGTACCCACGAGTAAGCGGTAGACTAACGGCTCGAGCTCTGGAAACGTCCGGTCGCGTATGACAATGTAATCGAAGTCGCGCTGTTAATTGCGTACGTCGCATGAATTTAAAAATGCATGGCATTTAAATGTCAACTCGGTCGCCATTTTAGTTCGACGTAAGAGAGACTATCACCTTGAACACGACTTAAATCTGACAGCGCAGCGTCGAATGTCGTTCGCGCTTGGACCAATTAATGTTAAAGTAGGTACTTCTAGTTTTTGTCTCATCAGTCCAATATAATTACAATAAATAAAAACAATGTATTTTTCATTTGCAGATATAATTGGTGCTAAAGAATTCCATATGCGCACCCATATCATTTTAATGATGCGAACATTTACGAACACTATTATTAATTTACCCCAATTGAGGCTCGAAAGTGAATGTTATACGTATTTCGTGAGATATTGCGACAGCTTTTCGAGAGTGTTTTGCGGAACGACGGCGAAGAGGCATGCAGAGCGGGTCCACAACATAACGCGATGACGACCGGGAGATAAGCATTCAGAACACCTTCGCTAACGAGAAAAAATGTGTGACGGCACTAACACTGCTTCATATGTTTACTGATAGCCATCGTTTCTTTCTGTGCACCGCTAAATTGCGTTTCTAGTAGCTGTATAGCGCGTTTACGACGTACTTTGGAGATGGTACGGTGTGTCCGTAATGGCTAATGCAATATTATACGGTCAGATGCCCGACTGATATCCATACACACGGCTATATAATTTTAACCATGGAAAAATACCCCACTCAGGGTCAAAGAAAATTGTACGAATGAGATGCTCTCTATGACACCTAACATTATCTACAGCTGCAACATCAAAGCTTTCTAAGAAAATTATATGTAAGAGTAGGTACCGTAGTTACAAAAACTTGGCAACCAGTAGATAACGTTACTAAAAAACTTCTGCCGCTGACTGTCCAACATAAAAAGTGATTTTGTGACACCGAGGTTGAGTAAAAATACCAAAACCTGTCACCAAGACGTAAAAAACTCATTTATTATTGTACATAAACTTATTGCACGTGCAAATGCTGTTATACTAGAGTTATTAGAGAAGTGAGAAGTTCAGACTGGACACCGATACTGCAGTTGTTTCAAATTGTGTATTTGTCGCTGGTTAGCCGTGCAATTACCACATTAATGGATCATTCTCTCAAACGTACTCAGCAGCACCTATGTAGCGGGTCTACGCAGCTATTCTATACCTACACGTGCCAATTCCTCAATCACGATCTTTATCTCGCCAACTATGTTTAATGACAATAAGTTACTGGCACGATTGCAATAAATCGATGATATATGTTTGTTTATTTGAATGTGTTTCCTGTTATAAAAGATACTTAATACGCTATGGCTAATCGAATATGTTGATGCTGTATTCTTTGAGAAAACAGGCGATGAAATCAAGTAAAGGTGTCGTGAATACTTCATTACTTTGTCTGTTTTAGAAAGATAGCTTCCCAGATGTACGGTCCCGCAATCATGTGTCGAATTATACATTCGCTCGCTTTACTTGCTCATGTATAAAAATTACACTCGTCGGAAATCACCTACTTTCCGTACTTGTATGTAGCATAAATAACTATTATTGCACACCTCTCTAAATAAAGCTTGTAAAATAAAGAAATATACGAAACGGAGACTTACACGAAAGATCTTTAATTCGCATCAATCGCTGAAGAACTTGCTATCAATTTGTTCTCGACGGGTATCCAAAGGGTTCTCTAAAGGGGTGAAATGGAAGGGTAAAAGTTTGTATGGAGATGCGATATTAAACGAGTTCCACGCGGACGGAGTCGCGGGCAGAAGCTAAGTATCTAATACATCACACATCACTTTTAAATTGAGTTACGATGTAAAATAAATGACGTAATTTTTCTTTCGGACGTCTAATGCATTTCAATAATGCAATAAAACAGCTACTGGGGTGACTAATCTCGTCTTGATACCACCATGTACTCGTACCAGGCCACCGTCGCTTACCAATTAATACACTTTGTATAAGATGAAGTGTTTGACGTTTTGCAATCAAACGACTAAGTGCGGAAGCGATCAGCTTTAGGCTCGCTGATTAATCAATCATAAATGCTATCGTAAAACTATCATACGTCTGCAGGTGATGGGTGCCCAAATGAGCGCCGCCGGCGGCGGCAGCGGCGCGGCGCCGCGCGGCGGGCGCGCGCACCTCTGACGGTACATTACACCTTCAACTTGCTATAAATTTTATGAGCCTACAATTTTGGAAGCTAATTAAAACTGTGATAGTCGCTCCGAAGGTTCAATCGACCGTGAGAGAGTTATGATAAAACTTCTGGTGAAGTAATCTACACAAAGTACCTCTAAGTCGAATACCTACCACTAATGTAAATCAATGTTATTGTTTTATATGTGCCCACGGTTCCGCCCGCGTAGGATTCGATCTTTGTCAATTCCCCTTGGGTCTATAACGGGTGGCATAAAATTGTTGGTCCTACTATTTTGTCGCATACCAACTTTATGCCGAATAACGTATGGCATAAACATTATTGTGCATATTTTTTATTTGCCGAAATTGTTGTTCCTAATATCGATTGTCCTAAATATTTATTGTCCGAATGTTTATTGTGTCGAAGTTTTTTTTTTACAATTATTGATGTGCATAACTTTGATGTTACTCATATTTAATGTTCTAAAAATGTTGTGCATAATCTAAATGCAGGTTGGATCTGGTCATAATTGCCTATTACTTAAATTACTTATGACCCGCCCTCATGTCGACGTAGCCCCGCTTCGCGGGGCCCCTATTTCTGCTCTGAGGGACAAAAGGCAGCTAACGAACCTATCTAATTGATCTAAACGAAGGTTGGCTTTGCTGAGAATTGCCTAATACTTGAATAACCTATGACCCGCCCTCATGTCGACGGAGACCCGCTTCCCGGGGCCCCTATTTCTGCTCTGAGGGACAAAAGGCAACTAACGAACCTATCTTATTTATCTAGATGTAGGTCGGGTCTGCTCAGATTTTAAAAATAGTATAAAATTTAGGAAAAAATAGTATAGGCGGTTTAGCTAATTTAAAAATAGGCATAATAATTACTATGACAATGAAAATTAGGACTATTACTTATTAGGTAGTTAAATGTTCGAGTAATCAATATTAGGATAAACATACTTTAGAACTTTTAAATGTGTATGCGCAAAAATGAATAGGCTAAATAAGTAGTATGCCACTCAACATTATGCCAAACATTCTCGGCCAAACATTTTTAGGACGATCAACATTATGCGATACGACAGGCACCCATTCCCCTTCCATGTCCCAGTGAGTGGACTCCAGAAAATTAAGTGGTAGCCTATGTATGAGCGACTCGTGATCCAGGGAAAGGTCGAGGGCACCAGACCAGGAGGCAGGTCACCAAAGAGATGGACAGACCAGATTAAGCTGCAGTGGATGCATCACTACACGCAAGCATAACGAAGGCGACTGTAAGAAAGGAATGGCGGCGTGTTGTGAAGCTTGCTACCAACACAGGAAATGATGACCACGACCACTCTGTCAAGAGTGAAACGACGAAGAAGTAGAGAGCCTATGTCCATCCCTAGGGCATAAGCTTTCTACGTGCCAAATTTCATCACAAATGGTTTGGTAGTTTAATCATGAAGACACGTTTACAGTAGGTATATTTTCCTTGTCATGTGAAAGGGTTACATCCCTCCTATCATTATTCTTTAGGGTTCCGTACCCAAATGGTAAATACGAGTCCCTATTACTAAGACTTCGCTGTCCGTCTGTCTGCGTGTCACCAGGCTGTAACTCAAGAACCGTGATAGCTAGTGAGTTAAAATTTTCACAGATTATGTATTGTTGTTACCGATATAACAACAAATAATAAAAACATAATAAAATATTTAAGGGGGGGCTCCCATACAACAAACTTTTTTTTACTGTTTTATAGATAATGGTACGGAACCCTTCGTGCGCGAGTCCGACTCGCACTTGGCCGGTTTTTAGTCCAAATGCCAGCAGATTCATTGAACATTTTAACAGACAAGTCGTAAACGTGAGGAAGATAAATAATGACACGACGTAGGTATCTACTATATATTACAAACGCGAAAGATCTTCCTCTCGGAATGTTTTACTACAAGTTAGTGATTACTCGTTTGGAATAAATGTTTAAATATAAACCTAAGTAGGCACTCAAGTGGCTGTATTAATGAAGTAGACGTCCAATCCGCATAGAATTTAAACGGGACTCAACGCGGCAATATTTATTGTGACCCGGCCGGTCAGCCGACATGGGTGCAGTGTTCGTTAGTGCGCGGTGTAAATTACCGCCGGCTTTGTAGCTCATGACCCATTAACTCGTTAGATTTTAATAAATCGTGCGTGCCTAATAAAATAAATAAACAATCAGTGGGAATAGATTAGTGAACTAGTGACTCAGTAAGGCTACGTATTTTACACGAAATTTAAATTGAAATTAATATAAAGCGATTCATTATTTCGCACAAGTCCATCATTCTTATAGTCGGTTGGTATATTATCGATCTATTGTTTTGTCGGATTGAGAGATCTATACCTGGACAGGTCACGTCTGGCGCATTCCTACTACATAAGTAAATCTAACGAAGCGTTGATATAAAGATTTAATATCAACTAAAATAACAATTATTTATACATGGGCCGAATTATACTACACTGTGCATGGGGCAGGATGTCGTGTGTGGCCGTAGGCTTGGCTTGGTAGGGACGTTCGCTTCTCAAATGTATAGGCGATACCTATTCTCTTCCGTCCGGAAGTCTAACTTGCGGAATATAAAACATGAAAAGCATCATCATAAGCTGTGTATTATTTGTAGATGGCGATAGTTTTACATATTAATATGTAAAGCTACCGAATTCATTAAAACATTTCGATATGTGTCTAACAGTGTTGGGCAAAACGTAATTGAATTACAAATTACTAATTGCAATTACAAAATGTAATTGCAATTACAAATTACAATTACATGGAAAAAGTAATTGAAGCCTCACTTACAAATTGCAATTACAAAATGTAATTTGTAATTTCAATTACCAATTACATTTTGTAATTAAAATTGGTAATTAATTACTTTTTCAATTACAAATTACTTTTTTCTAACACAATGTTCGAGTATATTTTGGACTTGGAGATTTTTCATAAAAATATTTCCTCACATTTTAGTGTTTTTTTAATTCGGTCGTACAAAATGCTTAAAAATAATCACAAAATGTCATATAAAGTTTTCCCCAAAATCACTTCTTTCAACGATATATTTCAACTCGATGTGTTAGACGGCGCGGTGCTATCTAGGACAGAGAAATTTGTAACAATAATTTTATTTTAACGTTTTGCTGTTTTTTTTCAATTGCGTCGTAAAGTATGCCTAAAAAGAATCATATTATGTCATATAAACTTTTTCCCAAAATAGCTCTTTTCAACGATGTACCTACTTAACTTCGATGGATCAAAGGACTTAGAGAAATTTCCATCAAAAATGTTTTTGTTAGTTTTCGGTTTTTATTTTTATTCCATTGATAGCAATGCTTAAAACAATCACAAAATGTCATATAAAGTTTTCCCCAAAATCGCTCCTTTCAACGATATACTCGATGTGTTTTAGACGGCGGTGCAGGTGCTATCAAGGACTTAAGAGAAATTGCCATAAAAATTTTTCTTACTTTTTGGTTTTCGTTCCGTTGAAACAATACTTAAGGAGAAGCGCAAAACGTCAAATAAACTTTTTACCTAAATCGCTATTTTCAAAGATATACTCAGTCACAATGTTAGAAGGAATCGATTCCAGGACTTACGAAGATTTTACGAGCAAAAAAATATTTTTAATTTTATTATTGGTTTCCAGTTCAATTGTAAAACACACACAAAAATAAAAACAAAACGTCAAATAAACTTCTTTCTACGATGTATACTTACAGAGATATCGAAGTTTTAGTGAAAAGTAATTGAGCAGAAAGTTGCAATTACAAATTACATAACTAAGCAATCGGCATACCTAGTCAATTACAAATTTCTTTATCTGAATTTTTATTTTAAGTGCACATCAAAAGAATCACAAAATTGTAAAATTATATTTTAAACAAATCTCCCTTTTCAGAAATATGCAATACCAACTCTTTAACTATCAACTGCCATCGGCAGTATCGGCACACGGTTTTTAGGACAGAAAATTTCTGTCAATAATTTTTTTTGACGTTTTGCTGTTTTTTTCAATTGCGTCTTAAAGTATGCCTAAAATAAAGTATATTACGTTTTATAAACGTTTTCCCAAAATGGCTCTTTTCGATGATATACTTAACTTCGATGGATCAGAAGCGAAGTTCTCAAGGATTCTCAAAAATTTCCATCAAAAATGTTTTTCATAGTTTATGGTTTTATTTTTATTCTATCGAAAGCAATGCTTAATAAGCATCACAAAATGTCATATAAAGTTTTCCCCAAAATCGCTTCTTTCAACGATATACTCGATGTGTTAGACGGCGGTGCTATCTAGGACTAAGTGAAATTACCATAAAAAATTTTTTCTTAGTTTTTGGTTTTTGTTTTTTTCTATCGAAAACAATGATTAAAAACAAGCACAAAACGTTACATAACTTTTTTCCCAAAATCGCTCTTTTCATCGTTATGCTCAACCACAATGGTCGAACGAATCTATTTAAGGACTTAGATAATTTTGGAAGAAACAATATTTTTTTTAGTTCACTATAAAAAACGCGCAAAAATAAGCACGAACTGTCAAGTAAACTTTTTTCTAACATGTGTCGTTAGAGAGATATCGAAGTTCCAGTTAAAAGTAATTGAGCAAAAAGTAATTGCAATTACAAATTACATGTAATTGCAATTACCAATTACAAGTAATTTCAATTACATGAAATTTTAATTACATTCAATTGAATTAACGTAATTGAATTAATAATTGTGTAATTTGTAATTAAATTACAAAAAGTAATTAATTACGCCCAACACTGGTATCTAACTATACACAAAATCAAACCCAATGCTTGTAATTAAAATGCTCTTGGTAGTAACGCTACATTTCTAGGTTATATAAACCTGCGCTAATTTGATTTATTATACTTGCGAAACGAATCGCTTCAAATATTGTCTCATTAATAACAAAAATCGCCCGGTCGGATGGAGTGGCGGCGGTGAGCCTGCATCACCCCGGCGAGCGGGATTTAGTCACGCAATTATTCTCAGCGGCGAACCGTCCGTCGATATTCGTATCTTTCAATTTCTATTACACCCGTGTTCATTTGCATATAATCAACACCGCGCCAATTCAAACTCTGACGCATGGACATTCTAAGATCGAGTAACGTAAAAATTTCTCCGCACGATCGTCATTAATCAAAAGCTAACGTTCAGCTCACTTGCAATCGTATCAAATCGTTATCAAATGGAATAAATTTATTTAATGAGCCATCTAAGTGGTTCGTTTAGTGCGTTGTACCTGACCAAACCATTTTCGTTTTTCAGTTGGCGGCCGTACAGCGGAGACAGATGGTGACACGATGCAGTTGTTCTCTAAAGGATAATTTATGCTTGGAGTAAGTTAGCTCGAAGAGAGGAGATGGATAGCGCTGTCTAGGTATGACCTATAGGCACGCGAAAGATTACGTAGTGCGGATTGCCGAATGATTTGGGTGGGTGACTTACATGCTGGACACGGGCTATGGAAAAACAGCTCGCGTGCGCGCGATGACCTATCGCCTAACCGATCACTTGATACCAGACATGCACATTGTTTGTGCTCGACATTACAAATGGAACCAAAGTCGTGTGTAGGTGATTTTAATCTACTCCACGGCTGAGACAATGTCTCCTTGGAAATCACTAAATGTTATTCGGTAGGTACCGTACCTACATGTTTTAAAACGAGAAACTCTTTAGAAAATGCAATAATGACAACTGTCAAATCAAGATTTCTTCATCACCAGCCAATTGCGAGCCATAAGCGGACCGCCATTGGATTTAATTGAAACCATCGTCGAGGGTTAAACAACCCATACAAACAATGTTAGATACACTTCCTGTCTCAACAAGTGGTCAATGAGCACCAACAATTATTTTATTGCAACGCCAAAAAACAAAAGACAGAGCCTGTGCGAATATAATGAAGATCACTTTTTTTCAGAACCTATTCACCACAAAACATAAGGCGCTGGTCGGAGCTATTTTATGAGTGCTAATTAAGCTTCTTGTTTCGAGCTGGCCTCGTACTGAAGCTAATTATTAGTTCTCAGTGAACTTTTTTATCTGCCGCCCTCAAACAATGGGAACGTGACCGCACTGGCGATCTGCGCGCGCCCGAGGGCGCTGCCGTATTATTACTCCTTTGCCCTTCCGTGCGACATTGCAATATAAACTTAGCTTTTACATCATCCTACAAATTTAAATAAATAAGTATCTATCAAGGCATTGGTTGCACGCGCTTCCGTCACGTAACCTTGGCTCCACCTGGGCTTCAAAATATGTAAGCCTACCGCCTGCAGCCGCTGTTCCCAACCCGTGGACTCTGTGTATTTAGGTATTTTGGGGCATTTTATATTTAGTTTATAAGTCTAGTTCGTAGTTCTTGTTTAGTATCAAATTGTAATTTTTGCAAGCTTTTATTACAAGCTTTTAATTAACTTGCAATGTATGTTTATCCGGGTGGAATCTTGCAACTGAATTTTGAAGCTGATATCTTCACCCGATTGAGCTGAAAATAAAGGTAAAAACAATCTAAAATATAAGATGACGATTCATTATTGTACCATCGACCTGATCTGATGATGGAGACAGAAGGTGGCCATGGGAATTCAGTACTTAACCAACGTAACCCTGTTGAGTTTGGGCTCGTTAGAATCGTCTCAATGAGTAGTTGATGACGGTATCCAGAAAAGTACGGTCGGCAATAAAAGCTTGTATCAAAAATGAAGTTTTTGACAAAAACTTTTATTAGCTTTATAGATTCATTATATTTATAAATATTATAGATTCAATATTTAAGGCCAATCGTATACAAATCTAATTTAGTCTGACAATGCGCCGTACTACAAAACATTCTTTTTCTGTATTACATATGTCTTAGAAATTTTTGATTTTCATTACTTATGTAGTTACGGGCCTGTAATATTTTAAGCATCGCTGCAAAAAGTGTCCTCCTGGTTATCAAGGAACGTATAGAACTTAAAATTATGCTTTATACTTTCATTCGAAAACTGCCATTTTACTAACCGGCCAACTTTTTCAACTCTTTTATATAGAGGAAATGACATCGTTTCAAGTTCTATAAAAAAAATCAACTCGGTTTAGAATATGTATTTCCAAATGAAGCGTAGGTATATTCAATTTCCGGCCAAGTAGGCGGACTAATTGATAAGCGTAGGTCATAACAATGTTTATCTCCAGTGGTTTCGTCATGTTATCAAGCAATAATACATTACGTACCTAGGTACTCACCACGGGCGGTAATTCGTAAAGCCCCAGATATTTATGGCCCTCATCTGCGATCTGGGGCATTCACGAATTCACCGCCCGTGGTGAGTACAAAATTTTACGTCTTCACCTGGCCACAATGCGAGTTTTCCCGTACGCGCAGCGTGCAGTAAAACTCGCATTATGACCAGGTGTGACGTAAATGATATTATTCCATTGAACTTAACCATGACTTAAGATTAACTGGAAGAGATTCCTTAAAGGTATTTAAGTTGGCATTAGTACTTGCCCGTTCCTTTTGTAAATATTAATGTTGATAATGTGTACTTATTAAAAATCTTTAAACTGCATAAAAACGCCTTCGTACACGTGTGTTCATTCCTAGTTTGATAACATAACCCTTAAATACGAAACCGGTAGGTACTATGCGTCTAAGTATCGACCTATTCGGACAATTATGTAAGTTGGTGATCTGAAAGTTGATTATTCGACTTTCTTGTATATTGCTATGAAATAACTATTTAAAAAATACAAACGTTCACTTTGTTGGCTGTGTCTATAGAAATGAAGTTAATGTCTAATTTACGGAACTTATAAAGCTGTATCTATGTTTAAGCTGAGGTATATTTTTATTTCGGCACTCCAAATCAGAATTGGTGCAATTTGGATCGTGTATATAATATAATCTACATATACAAAAGTTGTTAATGTTTATAAAGAGTTTTCTAGTAAAAAGCCGTTGTCGAATTTGGTTATTTCTTGTTTCAGTCGTATTATTTTTGACACAAAACTTTACTCTAGTTGTCATGTATGGGAGTTTGGACAAAAGTTTTATAAACTTCCATGCGGAATGAAGAGGTTATTGTAATTTTTCAATAAAAACTGTACCTACCTTTTACTTTTTTGTTAGATTTTGTAAATTTTAGTATATTCCTACTGAGAATCTGTTTTAACCTCATATAATTTAAAACGAAACACCAACAATCACGTACACAGTACACAACACAACACACAATTCACACAATTTTTCACGTCACAAATTGAAACTTGATAAATATTAGGGTGTTACCACACCCATAGATCGATGCCATCAATAGATATCGATCGAAAAATTGGGGACACTTGTTTATTGTATCACAAAATCACACTTTATTGGAATTTAAATCGCCCAAAGTGTGACATGATGATTCAAGAAGAAAAGGCTAAGTTGAATGTCTATCTGTAGTAAATATGACGTACCCTTTTGAATTGATGTCGAGTCTTCGAGAGACTGAGCTACTTAGGTATATACTACATTGGCAAGGGTAGGCAGAGTACCCAGTCGAATATCGGACATAATCTCTCCTGGCGCCCATAACTTTAAAGCTAGGTTGAAGTATTTTTGTGAATGTAAAATATTATTGTCTTTGTCTTGTCAATAACAATACAATACGATATTCGTACTTATTGCTTTAGATTATCTATTTCGCGATAAAGCTAACCTATAGGGATAAACAACTAATGCTTTAGGGGGGTTCTCAATAAAAAGTAGGTAACTTACGTATACTTTTTTCTCAATAAGTATATGAAAATATTGTTTTTAATTTCTCACTTAAGCTGATCGGTAATTAAGTCAACCCTTTTTTTATTCCTTTGTATGACACTTTGACTATTATGTATTGACTATTACTAGTATTGACTACTACTAGTATTGACTTTGTATGATTTTCTCTCGTAAAACATGAGTCACGAGTGTGTCGACACGAATATTTGACTATTGACACCAAACCCCCATAGACCCAACGCAGGTCCTACAGGTAAATGAGTTACTTAATACGCTAAATCGATTTTGATAAAATTTGGTGTGGAGACAATTTAATAAGATATTTTCTATCCCGAAAGTCATCCCCTCAAGGTGGTAAAATTAGGCGATCTACGCGGACGCGACGGGCGAAGTCGCGGGCAAAAGTTAGTAAATTCATACGCATAAACGGTAAGTATATGTGTAATTGTGTATATGGTACAAGGAGCATGATAAACATTCACTCGACAAGCTGTAGCAACAAGGTTTCCTTTCCTCAATATAATAGTACATTACTGCAGAGGCCGTGAAGTAAGGGATTGCTGGTCGGCTTTAGACGGCCGAGTCGTAGATGAGGCCGGATGCAACGAGTCCAGCAATCCCTGTTCCGGCCGAGGATTGTATAGTGCTTTTCTCAAACGATGTGAGGAAATATTAAAATTAAAATAAATACAAGGTAGTCAACTAATTAATAGTTTGGTGAAATTACGAGTACAATCGGAACGATAGTTCAGAAAAAAATTGTGTAATTTGCCGCCTTTTTTATTTTTTGAACATGCCATTTCAACAAGCCGTTCGAGCACCATGTTTAACCGCACATATGTATAGTACCATAGATTTTGTTTTTTTTTATGTCGCAAGTATGCTTACAGAGTCTAGTGGTGGTTGGCAGTATGTAATTTTTCCTTTGTCAGTTTAATATTAGTAAGCAAATTTAAAAACTTAGAGTAGCGGACAATAATGTTTTTAGTTAGGGTTTACATACATTACTTCTTGGCGTAAGGCCAAGAAGTAATGTAGGGAGCCATAAACAAGAAACTTCTTGTCTTCATTTCGTGATATTAACGCATACATTTCAGAGCATGTTTGAGAAAAAGGATTTTATGGAACGAACGTAAGTATATCACAACGACGAAAGCCAGACTAACTGCTGTTCGGACCATATTGACAGCGAGCGTGAAAGACATGATCAGATGATAGTAATCCAAGAACGCACCATTGCAGTTTGCGTCTCATGATTACATTCGAAAAGCAAAGTGCTATAAAATCCACTTATACACGTTTTCAAATAACGACTGTCAATAAAACGTTTATGGAACTCTGTACTAAATGACCATAAATTCTATAGATTAAGGTCAATAACGCGATGGATATCATAACTGCAAAAAGTATAGTTCATTCATTTGGTAGAGTATTCTACTCTTGTTAAAGTTTATTGAATACAACTAACTATAATTTGATGAAAATTATATTTACATCTCACCTGGCCATAATATGGCAATTAGGTACCTACGCCGCGCGTGTCGTAAATCAAATTTCCTCGCCCATGGAAACGTAAAATCTAGTAGTTACCACGAGCGGTAATAAGGAACGCCTCCGATCGCATTTCGTAAAATATAGATGCCGTCAAACTTCTTGAACATTTGACCTTGCCTGCGCAAAGGCGAATTGTACTAGCGAGCTGCCCCCCCACTACGTCCCGCATGTTCAAGAAGTTTGACGGCATCTGTACCTGCGATGTGTGTAATTGAGTAATGTAATTAGTGCATCAGTTTATTCGTTAGACCCCCAAGGGTACAGAACTTGACAAACAAGCAATAAAAGTAAGCACCTTTACGAGGATAAACACTGAATCACTCTTGTTTATCGAATGAGACTGCTGCGCGAGCATTTGAATAAGTGATAAGCAGCGCCATCTCTCGGAGTCTAGGAGAATTACCAAGTGCACACGTGCTCCTAACATCCCATCTGTTGATAAAGCGACGCAACATTATGTAGGGGAGATTACAGGTCGACACATGTAAAAAGAACCCTGGCGGCCATATAAAATGTATGGCCGCCAGGGCTTTTTTTACGTGTGTCGACCTGTATATGGTAACAATTGATATATTATGCATAGGGAGGGGCTCGTGTTTTTTTATCGATATTATTGATATATGGCAATTGTAACTGAAATATTTTTAATCGTGTTTTGTATTTTTTTTTACTGTATTCCAAATATACCTACAAATGATAGGGTTCATTCATACAAGGATTTTTAAAATTATATTTTTGGCTTTTTAGATAAATCTTGGAGACGATTAACCAAGGCAGATCGCCGTTTATTATAAAATAAGTATCATATACGAAAGAGTAATGCTTTTTTCTTAGATTGAATTTATCACTCGGTTTAAATAAAATAAAGTACTTTCGTTTTGCTCCACTTTGTGACCGAAGAATAACACTGAATCTAATGTTCCTTTTTAGATTGGTAACTCCAAGAGTTAGTTGGATACCAACTCTAGTCATTCTAATAGGTACTTACACTCGTGTGAAAAAATCTCTTCCTCGGTGCAAAATAAACTATTATACTTAATCTTGTTTTAATGTTCAGATAAGTAGGTACCTAATTATTATTATATTGTATCGTATACGACCTCCGTATTTTAGGGTCATCCCGTTTTATCCCGAATGAGTCCGCTTGTAACATTACTATATAACCCAAAAAATAGCGTAGGCATTCGTTTTTGCTTTTGTATTTACCTACCTACCTACCTTTAGTAGGCGTGGTATTGGTAATAACATGGACATCGCCACTCAATGTATTTGAACAGTTTCGCTGCCAGGAACCCGCTAAACGGGCGCTCTGCTCGTAGCCAAACAAAGCAGAAAAACTACGGTAACGGCTACGAGCGTAGCGCTGCGAAATCTTTGGTACTGAATGTGTTCGTAGGTATTTACGTAGTTACGCACCTAATTCCTCATACTTTAACACATTCAGTGCCGGGAACCCGCCTAGCGGGCGCCTACGCCGTAGGCACTTTCCCTACTTAGCGGGAAACCCACGGAATCGGCTACGCACCTGGCACGTAGTGTTTCATGGCAGTGAATGTGTTAATATTAATATACACGTCATTCGTACTCATGTTAGTATTTTTCATTCAGATATTTTGTTAAATGAGCATTTATTGTATCGGCATCCACATAACTACCTTATTGCCTACTTACTAATAGGTGGGCAAGTAAATTGGAAGAAGTAATTTCTTAATTAGTTTCTCCTTGATTTTTTCTGTTTTTTACCAAAAGCTCGTTATTCTTCGGTGACTTAATAAGTTTAATGAAGCCCATACATTATTAATGGATTCCAATACCGTAAGGTACGATCAGTAAAACAATACCTCTGACAATGGTACCAAATATAACAAATCCGAATGAAATAAAAATTACTTGACACGGCATACACCTTTTCTTTTGTCTTTGTACTTACACCACATGTTATGTTTTACGAATAAATGTTTGATTCTGATTCTGAAATACAAAACTATACTTTTACAACTCAATAAAATGAAAAATAACTAGCTCAGCTATACTGAAAAAACATTGAATAATGTAGAAAAAACGTTTTTAGGGTTCCGTAGTCGACTAGGAACCCTTATAGTTTCGCCATGTCCGTCTGTCCGTCCGTTCGGCTTCGGATTAGCTCAGTGACCATTAATACAAGTAAACTGTAATGCGGCATGGGTATACTAGTATAAATCAATAACCCCGACAAAACAGTAGAATAAAATCTTGGAAATTTCTTTTTTGGGTACCTCTTCTACACCTAAAGTGGGGACGTAATTTTTTTTCTCGTTAAACCCATAGTTCGGGGTATTTGATTTCTCGCAGTCTAAGTGAATAGTAGAGTGTATAACCCTCACTTCGCTCGGGGTAATAACCATTTCTGGTAATATGGCTAGTTTTAGACCGTTGTCATATAATCTACTATTACTTGTGGAAGATAATGAATTACTCAAATTTAATTGCGTTCCGTAACCGCGATAGAATGGTTTTAAGTGAATAGGCTTGACACCCAAAGATGAGGAGAAGTTGTTTTATTTGCAACTCCAGATAATTTTTGGTGGGATAATAAGTATCTGACAACCTGGACGGACGGATGGCGAAACTATAAGGGTTCCTAGTCGACTACGGAACCCTAAAAAGTATTATAAAATATCTCATTCCGCAAAATCGTAGGTACATGTTTGACATTTAAAAATAAAGCTACGAGTCTACTGGGACAATCCGACGTTTGTATATATATGTGTATGTGTGTACGTCGTTAAAATGGTAGGCGAATTAATCAGTTTTTTTTTAAATCTGAATATGAGCCAAATTGGTTAAGAGGTTGCATATGGAAGAAAGTAATATTTTGAAAGAAATGGTTTCTCTAAACACAACTACATGGCGCTGGACGGATCCACGAGAACATCCCGAATTTACAGTTCGAGCGAGCCACAAGTTATAATGGCTCATAAAACGGTTGACATAAGAAAAAAGTTTGTATTTAGGAACCAATAAGATTTAAATCCAATAGGATATAAATATTGGATTTGTCTCCGTATATGATCCAATAACATTTCAATGAAGGTAGCACTATTGTATACGTACCAACACTTTTATTAATTTATAATTAAATATTCGATTGTCTAGGGCTAATTACAGACCGATCAACGTTAAATATGGCGCTGACAGCTGTCAGTCCATAGAAACTTGTCAAACGTTCCATACATTCAGATTTTAACGAACACCGCTTACGATTACAGACGGTTTGGTGCAACTCACCCTAAGTACTGACTTACGAGACTAAATTCAAAAGATGCTCGTTATTTATGTAACTCAAAATTCAAAATTCTTCTATTTTTACCAATAAAACTGATAAAGCTTTATTGCCAGTAAGTACCTACTTTTCTAAGTTGAGATAATTTTAATTTGTTGACATACGTCTGGCAACTCTACGAAGTCTCGACGGGCCAATTTGAATTCAAAAGTGAGTACGGTGCGCCTGGGCTGCGGACGGTGCGCCGCGCCTGGAATGGGCATGATGGGTGCGTTTGTTTTGTTACCGAGCCTTACTGTGATGATTGTATTTATTCTCGGGACTGGCATCTACCAATATATAAAACAATGCCATAACATTTAAGTATAAGTAATTTTATCTCAATTGGAGAGTTTTTCTGTTAAATAAGTCAATTATTTATTTGCTGCCTTATTTACAACGTTCGCCGCCAGCTCCTTCGTCTTTTTTTTCAATAAGTATTTTGTAGACATTTTTGTAAAATGTATAAGTCATTGAATTAATTAATTTGTCATTATTGTAAACAAGGGTCTAACGGTCGGTCGGTAACTATCAATCTATACCAAAACATTCCATATATTATTTAAAAATAAGCCTGATATGAACAAAAAAAACTAAAAAACTAGTTACGATATAAACGAGGTCTGCGCGGACGAAGTCGCGGGCAAAAGCTAGTTTATGGAATATGACATAAGTAAGTCTTCAGTTCAAATGTTCGCCGAGTTAGGTACCTGTCACACAAATAATATAGATGTTGCAGGGAAATGGTCAAAACAGAGATTTGATCAAATCTCTAAGGGATATGATCAAATCACGCAGGATGTTAAAATGGCCAATCCATTTTATCATTTACCTAATAAAAATGAGTAATTTGATCAAATCTCTGAATCTGTTTAGTGAAATGACGAAATCGGACAAAATCGGCAACTCGTTTTTTTCATTTCACTAAACTTGTTTAGTGATTTGATAAAATCCCTGAAACGCGTCAGTGAGTTGACGAAACTAACGCGATAAAGATTTTTCCGCTCTTTTATAAAAAAAATAACCACTAACCTATCCGCCTTCCGAGTCTAAGTCCCAGAACCGTTTAAATGACTAATGATTTAGGAGCCAATATCTGCGAGTTAGTTTCGTCAATTCACTGACGCGTTTCAGGGATTTATCAAATCACTAAACAAATCTAGTGAAATGAAAAAACGAGTTGCCTTTTTTGTCCGATTTCGTCATTTCACTAAACAGATTTAGAGATTTGATCAAATTACTGATTTGTATTAGGTAAATGATAAAATGGATTCACCATTTAACATCCTGCGTGATTTGATCATATCCCTTAGGGATTTGTTCAAATCTCTGTTTTGGCCATTTCACTGCGACATAGACATTTCTGGCAGAGATGACGTGATTTCACTCCGCTAGACTTTCTGTAAGGTTTTCTGAAGTCAGAGTCACAGGTCCATGCCAATAAACTGCAATCTACCGAAGTCTTCAGAGTCAACCACACAAGCCAGGCCAGCGCTCAAATACAACTGGATCAATGCGGCAGTCATGGAAAATCGGATTCGTGGTACCGCGATAAGCCTCAGAGTGTGACGGACATTTGAACAATATTACCATTCAAACACAAATTAAAAGTCTTTAATATACACAATCTGTTTTATTTATATTTATTTTTGAATGGCGTGCGTATATATATATATGTGTGCCTGACTAGGTGCAAATTATAATTCGGTCTTTCTCAGAATCAGGATCTAGCAGCTATGATAAAATTAATTACACTTATGACACATATGTCATACATATGTATACAGGATGTCCCCAAACTTTGCCACACGGATTGAAAGTACCTTAAATGTTGAAGATAGGAAAACTTTATAAAGTCGTAAATACCGGTGACTAGTACAGCAACTAGAGACTCCGCACCGAGCCTCCCACGCGAAAATTTTCCATTGGCAAATGATTGTAGAACCTTTTATTGCACGTATTCCAATTTGACGAATTTCGCGTTTGTAAGAGTGGCCACAGGGGGATGAAATTTCATGGGAGAGGGATGGCATTTGTGCATATCATGTATCACATCATACAAGACTCGAAAAACAAATGCCATCCGATTTCAATTTTTTTAGTGTCTGTAAGTGATGAAGAACAAGCATGCCAATTTTCAAGCGGTTGCCTGCCAATATTTTTTTTTTCTTCGCTCGTCTATTTGGCTCCGGTCACATTTGGAGGGATGGCATAAAAATTTCACTATATAAACAGCGTACACACTTTCAGGCTACCGCGTTTCAATTGGTTGCCTCGCGAATTTTTTTTTCCACCCCCCTCCTATTTCCGAACCAGTCACAGTTGGCGCAATTCGGGTTGCACAGAGAGGTTCCACAACACTTCGGGAGCTCAAATACCGCGAGCCATCCGGTTGCCTCTCCGACATTGAATTACGCGTCATTGCTTTAACTAATATATCGGAAAGCAATCAAACAGTGCTTGATCGGTGGGCGAGCTGAATGTTACCGGAGATAAAATTTCCTACCTAAAAACCTGCTTTTACGTCCGCTGAACGGAAAAGATACAATAACAATATTTAAGTTAATCGTATAATGTACACCTTACATTTCATAATTACATGCCGTTTCAAAACTTCTGTCCCAGGGAGTTATTTAACATTCTGAATACGCGTACGTTGCAAAAGTCGCCTATTATGCGTAATTATGTGGCCGCATAAACCGAGCACTTTGCTCGAATCCCAATTACGCGCTTAGCGGGGCTCTTAATATTGTTCATTATGCTAAGGAAATGACAAGATTTTGCTAGAAGCCATTATCCTTATAAAGTTACAGGCGCCGTTCGTGTATGGCGCGATCAAAGTGACACGCTCGCAGCTCACGTTAGGAGGGCCTGTGCTCTGTTATTCGCTTCGCGCTAATGCGGCTCACCCCGCCGGTCGCCCGTCACGACACTATAGAGCTCTACCTACGCTTAGTTACTACGCGTCGCGGTGTCCACATATATTTGTGGGTGAGTGTTTAGGTGAGCTTAAAACAAGTTACAGAATAGAGGGGCTGTAATGGCGGGAGCAGGACTGATGCTCCTTTTGGACCAGCCAGGCGTCCATCGTTTTAATGTTATACTTTAGGTGGAAGGTAAGCAGCAATACTGGCTAAATATCTACCCTGAATACTAAAAGAAGACTTAATACTTATCATATGCTTAATTTGGTCCAGCTGAATAACAAATAACACCGACTGAAGACTTTATAGGACTAAAGGACTAAAGTTCGTAACTCGTTTTCAACGTACTTGAACATTCGTTAAAAACGACACTCGCGTAGTTCAAATTGGAACTATTTAAGTGACTGTATACAGTCAGCATCATATCATATATCATTCATGGGTACCACATTTTTATTTTTTATTTTCGATTATTACTTTGTGACATGTTATGATTGGTACCTGCACTCAGGTACAACATTGTTGGTTTTAATTTTTCTGTTCTTTTTAATTCGTTGTGACTTTTTATTCCTGTGTGACACACACATGACGTTGCAACATCTGTTAATATTATTACATTATTTTAAATGCAGCTATTTATTTTGTATATACGCTGCAGATTGTTTATTATTCCACATTTTTAAGTTATTATGACTATTTATAACGATCACTATATGACGAGAAGCATAAGCAAATGTAAAGTGTTTTGTGAAACTTGTATATCGAGATAAAATAAACTAAACTAAACTAAACAATAGTAATAAAGAGTTGTTCCGATATATTTGGGAATATTTATTTATTATTCGGAGAACTAACAGCTAACAATTCAAAGTAATGATATAAACTAGTTATATAATTTAAGTAACAAATATTTGCGACTTAATATTTGTATAAAAAAGTTTCATGTTATTCCAGTATGCCGTTTTAAAATGAGAACCAAATTACGTATTTATGGAGAGTTGAGCGTCCTGGCGAGCCTTAAGATTTTCACGAATATATCTATAAAATATCTATAGGATTATTGCGCAAGTGGGTTTAGATAACTTGTGCAGTACCTATGTCTGTAATTAGAAGTATTAGAACATGGAATAAATAGCCCCTAGTAATTAAACTAACATTTATCACGTAATAAAAATTATGTTGAATTGCCTCGAAATGGTAATCGATAACAGAATTTGTTAAATTAATAATAGTAATGTTACCCCCTACACAAAAAAACCGTTGTAGGAATTCAAGGTAGCCGAGCAATTTAATTAAAAAATAAAATATTAAAGGCCATTGAATTTGTTTAGACTATTTTAATGTATTGTATACAAATGTACAAAAATAGTTATAATTGGTATGGTATACTCGTACTGTCTCGTATATATATCATATATTGAATTTACTACTTAAGCCTAATGCTTCGTAAGTATAACAGCGGTGCCAGCAGCTCTCATCTCATACAAAACTGTCAACATTCCCAAACTGACAGATTTTTGATGGACGTAAATTACGATTACAGACTGTTTGAAACAACTAAACCTGAGGCCGCGTTTACGCACAGGTGTAAGACCCCTCTTTCCCAGTGCGCACTTTGGGCAAGTGCCCAGGGCCCCGCGATCGATATTAGGGGCCCCCCTCAGATCTAATACAAAGTCCCTAGTTCCTGTCAGATCACCAAACGATAACCAATCTAATATGTCCAGGGCCTCCAATAGGTTAAAGACGGCCCTGGGTGTAATTTACGCGTTACGTTCGTTTAAATCAGTTATACATACAAA
Source organism: Epinotia demarniana (assembly GCA_945867215.1). NCBI lineage: Eukaryota > Metazoa > Arthropoda > Insecta > Lepidoptera > Tortricidae > Epinotia > Epinotia demarniana. The sequence continues at coordinate 16,011,973 of OX244263.1, forward strand.
GTTCTACGGTGTAGCGGGATAATCATTAAGTATAAAACATAGATAAATCGGTTATATGTGGTCAAATTGATACTAAAAGGTTATAATGGAGCATAAAGAAGATTACTTTCAGCCTATACTTCTTTCAAACCGCGCATTTTCCTAAATTAAGGCAGCGAGTAGGATGTGTCCTCTCGAACGAGATAATGGTTTCTCATACAATACTGATCCTGGGCAATAAAAATGCATTGATCATCGTATACTCATACGTGGTGGAGATACAAATTGGTGTTGCAGTATTTAATGAGAAGCATTAGCGTGTGTAAGCTGGGGACGTGCCCGCGCGATACCATCTGTGGCGCTCATTACTACTTTTGCCCAAGTAAGGTTGTAACGGTATGGAGTTTTCTACATGATTACTCACCTCATTTGCAAAAGTAATTTCAAGTTTTTCTTTATCAGCGTCACTGTTTTATTAGTGCTCATTATATCCATTATGTCAATTTATGTTATGTTGTAGGCCGCTTATTTATAGATACATAATTCCATGTAACCCTCTCCATTTTGACGAGCATTCATTGCTAAATCAACAAAATCTAATCGGGATCTGTGATCTGTGTATTAGGAATTGAAGAGTTCCATTGCTCAATTGTGGTCATCATCATCAGTTCTACGTCTCTAAATTTAATGCTGCCGAGACTGCTCATGATCGATCACCGATCATCACACTTGATTTACTTTAGAAAAAAACGTGTTAAATACCAAAATCGCCATATGTGCCACTGCCATATATTATTAAAATAAGATCAAACAAGAATTATTCAAATTGGACAACATGGTAAACAGTTGTCTGAAAATTCATAAATAAATTACGCATTGAGAATCTCCTTTTGGGAGTCGTGCTGAACCTTCTTGAAGGGGGTGCCAGCTGTATTTTCATGCAAACGTGACGTGACGATTCAAACTTTGTAATCAAATATTGGCCAGATTTAAAATTAAGCAGACAGTTATTAAGCACACATCAGTTAACAGTTTGCCAAATAGGGTTTGAAGGTGTTCATGTAATATAAATAAACATTCGTGTTTATCTATGATAATTCACTTTAAAAACAAAGTTTTTAACCGACTTCAATTTAGTACTCCGCCAAGCCACGAGAACATTTCCTATTTTTTTTTTACTATTTACCACATGAACTGTTTTCCGATAACAAATGCGTTGATTACTATAGAAAAAAACCGAATCGCTGTATGTGGGCCGATAATATTTGAGGACTTCCATCGATTCCCCAAGATCATCACCAATGGCACTTCATTAGTTCCTATTTCAACGGAATCTTATCAGAACCTGTGACGTACTTTTGCACTTTTAAGTGCATAATTGAGGAATTCGATAAGTCATCTGTGGTCATCATCATCAATTCCTCGCCACCAAATTTATGATTCCGGACGTAAATACACGATTTATAACAGAAAATACCAAAATCACTACACGCGTGCCTAATAAAATTGAGGAGTTCCCTCAATTCCTCATGGATCCCATCATCTAACTGAATTTTGAAAAAAATGGGACCCACCTGGAGGTATATAGGTACATACGAACAAAAAAATTTTTCGAATCGGCTCATCAATGACGGAGTTCTGAGGTAACAAACATTGAAAATAATAATAAAAAAAAATACAGCCGAATTGAGAACCTCCTCCTTTTTTTGAAGTCGGTTAAAAATGGTCGTTTTACTAGAAAAATGTGACGAGTTTGAGAAATAAAGTTTAAAAGACTTCGTGAGCTTTGGAGCTGTATCTACTATGAAAATGTCACGGGGCGGGATTTGCGGGGCTAGCTAGGGTTCGTGTTAATACACACATCGCATTTCTCATCAATTCTCTATGAAGTCTGGATAGTCTTGGTAAGAGTGTTCTATAAGCGATGAATACCTATATATGCTATTGTTTAGTATATTATATGTGTAACGGGTATTTGATTCCGATATTGCATATTTATTTGACTTGCTAAGGAACATAAATTAGAAATCAGTAGTACATTTATTCATTTATCTAGTTTATGCCCGCCAGTAGGTAAGCCTTACATAGTAATCAGCAACGCCGGCGCGGCGGTACAAATGTAATGCGGGTCTATAGCTGCAGAATTTCAAAGTACATAATACAATTTATCGCTGTGCTTTGTATACCATCATACACCACAGCTTTGAAGCTAGTCATACTAAACTTACAAATCATCTACCACCGTATTCTACTCGGGACTGTCAGGTGCTATTGCACGAAAACCCTAAGATTTAAGGTATCGCTCAGAAAACATGTACCTACGATAGATATAGGAGTATTTGAACTTTGATCATGACTTATAACGTGCTCAGCACCTCAACCGCTTGGTTCCACGAATTCAAAAAGCAGCGGGTGCTATGCGCCGACTCCTGCCCAATCTCGGGGGACCTCGTGAGGGCGTTCGCCGTCTCTACGCCGGAGTCGTGAGGTCCATGGCCCTCTATGGAGCGCCCGTCTGGTCTCAGAGACTATTGGCTGTCCGTCGTCTCAGTGCCAAGCTGCACAGCGTGCAGCGCTTGATGGTCATTCGGGTCGCCCGTGGGTATCGGACCATATCATTCGAAGCAGCAACCATCTTAGCGCGATTTCCACCCTTAGATATCCTCGCAGACATGGACAGAACAGTGTATTTCCGTCTGCGAGAAGAGTCGGAAATAGCACCCATTGAAGTGAGGCGACAGGAACATAGGAAGGCTATAGATAAGTGGATCGCGCGACTCCAAGAGCCGCGTAGTGTCGACAAGAGAACGGTCGCAGCAATTTTGCCGAACTTCAAGCCCTGGCTGGAGAGAAGTCGAGGGACCGTCACCTTCCGGATGACACAGGTGCTCACTGGACATGGGCTGCTTTGGCGAGTACCTAAATCGGATTGGCCGCGAGCAGACTGCACAATGCCATCACTGTGGGGGAGATCAAGACTCTGCCCAGCACACACTGGAAGTATGCCCTGCATGGGACTCCGAGAGGTCGGGTCTCGTCAGCGTGATTGGCACCAATTTATCGCTGCCAGCAATTATAACAAATATGTTGGCAGCGGACTCAGCATGGAGAGCCATGGTCTCCTTCTGCGAAGTAGTTATGACCCAGAAAGAGATCGCTGAACGGGAACGAGAGAGAGTAAATCCCTCTCGAAGAAGACGACGCCAGGGACGTGGACGGACACGCCCACCATAGGCCACCGCCGTATACTGTGTAGGTTCGGACAAGAATAGGTCTACGGTCTCCCCCGCCTGTCGTAGAAGGCGACTAAACGGGGTCATCGGGGTCGCAGTGCTCTGGCGGGGGCTGGGGCACTCGCTTAAGAACTGTTAAAAAAAAAAAGGACTGTTCATTTAATTAGTGGTAACTACGTATGATAAACAAAAGTATTACTTATACCTAATTTTCGAAACCCAAACTGTCTCCATACCGCATATCGCATAAACAATTCCCAAGTTTACGCGTGAAAACTTAATAAATAGACAGACAGACAGTGTTATTCTAGCAATTTCATGTGTAATTAATGACGGGTACGAAACATCTTGGAGCAGTCGCACTAACAGTAGTGTAACACACAGGTGTTAGCTAACCTTTCACCCCACAGGGGAAACTAGACTTTATTGGAATAGAGTACCCTATTTCAAGTGAGTGGGCCATTGAACTGTTAGAAGAACGATAGCCAAGCCATCCATAGAACTCTAAATTAGACTGCTGGCATAGATATGGACATGAATCGGAATCCATGGCTTAAAATGGTTCATAAAGAAGGGAAGAACTGAAGGAAGTAATATGCTTTGAGCACATCCACCTAGTCCTGTGTGTGTTGGAATAAATAGAATTATACTAGAGAATAACTCAATGGATGAATTCCGAAAAACATTTACAGATAGATAAAGCTGCATCCTATCTAAGAAAGGGACTAGGGACCCAATCCACGCCTGATTGCACCCAAATGCATTCAGTATAACATCATTCGTATAATTTATCACCATAACTATTAAAACGTTATGTTGGTCTTACGATTTGTAATTCAACGTTTATTACTATTTATGGACTAGGCACAGAACTCGAGGCGAAAGCTTTCGAACTACCTAATGACCGTGTTCAGGTCTGACCCCGACTTGAGAGGTCCCCATCCTAGTAATATATCCGTGTTCAACAATGACCCCTAATTTCCCACACTTGCAATGTTAAGACATAGCATGCGTGCTACGTACAGGTAGGAACACAGCAATTAAACAGTACACGTAATACTAACGTACACTTTCAACCTTATTTCATAATATTAAAGGTGAACAATAAGTCTCAACTTTTAGTTGAAGTTTAGTAATTTATTAGGGTGTCAATTAGGTATCAAACATTTACACTACTGTATTCCTGTGACTTAGGTATACGACTTTTAAAACGAGCCGTACACTTGTTTTCGATCGACTGCATGGCATAAAAACAAATAGTTGATGAGACAGGCATCTACGCGGCTAAAGATCAATTACAATTGCTTGCTCAGATAAGTCGTCTACACAAAACAACAACTCTCGATTATACGTAAAATGTATATTTGTGTTATCTACGAGTACGTCGAGCGATTCCTTAAAATGTTTTCGATTGAATAACCGAAGGGTGCCTGCGCCGACTGCCGACGCACCGCGCGCCGCGGGAGAAAGTCCGCGCACCGCCCTGTTATGGCGGCATTTCTCATTCCTCGAGCCTTTTCCCCTGTTACTTGTGTAAATCTGTCTCTTTGGTATTATAATTACACCCATATTTCTCTTCGTTGGAATTGTTAACTTAGTAGGAGAGAACTAAAACCAATCTGGTATTATTTATAGAATAGTTACTTTGACGTTATTGTTAAACTAACTTCATGTAATATAACTTTGCTTTGCAATATAATATATATTTATTAAAATAAATAAACTAACTTCAGACTGCAATTTCTTACAGCGGGAAAAAATAAAATTCTGTATAAATGTTTACTGTAATATAAATTAGCACGTTAAAGCTTACAACAAATCATATCCCTGATTCGAAAAATAGTTTTAGAAACCCCTCAGTACCTATACTTTTGAACCCATACCAATTGAGTAACTAGGAAAAAAACATTAATCCCCACTTGACGAGTAGGTTTATTCTACCACTTTGTCGGCGTGATTGATATAATATATACCCTTATAAGGTTTCCTGGTTGCCAATGGAACCATAAAACGTTTATATTTGGTTAAAATAGCACACAAAAATGTCCTCAAATAATAATAATGCCATGCCGTCACATAAAACCAGTCTAAATGATTATTGTTAGGACCAACATCTAATAAATTACTAGGTACTAGGTAATATTTTAGCCGGTTGTTTTAAATGAAATGGGAATAGCCCAGTACTATAATGGTATTTTACATTCGCATTGAAAAACAAATACCTAATACTCTGTGAATCTGGGAGTATCTCCTGTACATCACCTAGAATATATTCCACATAATATAACTATTGAACAGAAATCGATTTTGAATTTGTCGCGCATGTTCACTTCACACGTACCAACTCTAACGTGTCAGAATGAACGCGTACGACTAATACAAAACCAAACTCAATTCAATACGTTTATCGTCATTTTTGAAGAACTACAATAATGGACGACTAATGAAATGCCAATTCGTGGTTCATTCGTCGGAACCAAAAAAACACATTGTAAGTTACAAAGTACGTACTTACCTATCTCTAAATTCATGCCAGTTCCAACAACGTGTAAATCGCCAAACGTCTGGTTGACGTTGGTGACCGAAGAGCTTGCTGCATTCTCGCGCAACGCATCAGCATTGCAATTCAGCGAGGATATACCAGCAGCATCCTCGATACAAAGCCTCGAGCGCCTTTTTTAGGGTAAACTTGGTTTTCATTTAATTTTTTTAATAGTTACCGCAGCTGTCAAAGCAATCTTATTTCAAGTTTCCCTATATACCAAATATCTGTGCATGAAAACTGAGACGCACCTGAATTGAAACTACGCCACGCCTAGGAAAGCACAATGTGTGTGGTGGTGGGGTATTCTGCCTATTCTGGCATCTAGCGCATCAACACAAGAGTGTGACCTCTGAGCGGCGCGCGCGGCGGCAAGGTCACGACCGCGCGTGCGCGTCAGTCGTGACCTGATCATGCGCTGTGCTTAACTCCACCAGCTACATGCGACATTCAAACCAAATAGTAGACGAATAGAGTTTATAATAATTTCTAGTAAATTTCGCTAAGAGTCTGCATCTAATACTGTACCAGTGTTAAAGCCGCATAGGACACTATAATATCACAAGCGATTTGATTGCAGTCGCAACGCCGTTTTGTATGTAGGTAGGTACATATTAATCGTGTCTTGTAGGTCGACAACATTGAATCACTACCACCGAATAGCGACACGCTGAGATCATGCTCGTAGATGGTTTTATTAGCAAATATATTTTTCGAATTGAACGGCGTCAAGAAATGGATTATCATTTCAATACGACAGCGTGGGTTTCATGCTGCATGTTGAGTTACTTCGAACAGTTAATATAACGCGCTGCGATGCTACACGTATTTATTAGACGCTAACCCGAGGCCGTGAACTCGGCGTCATCTTCGAGGCAACACAAGACGAAATTATTATGTTTGCATAAGCACAGTATTGTTTTAACAATACGTTGTGAGATAGGTAGTTTTCAAGGTCTCACCCGACCTTCAATAACCCTGAGACGCGGAAGTGTTTCGGTAAGAACTGACTAATAATCCTATGCAACTTTACGCCTATGAATTAGGCAGCCGCTTATTACTATTTCAATTTGCATAGTTAGCAGTTAGTCGTAACGGTCGATTGTCGAAGCCTTATTTGCCGGTGGTGGGAGAACGCCATGAATGGTCATACATTATACCGAGGATCATTTACATCACGGTGCGACGGACGTGCGGGACCGCGACTCCTTGTATGTCAGTACAGGGTGGCTGCTATGGCACTCACTCACCACTCCATGCAAAAAAATCCCTACATAGCGCTCCTTAAACGCTTTCTTTTTTGACGTACTTATGGTATCTGCTTAACGATTGAACCGTTCGTGTCAGTGCGATAAACCCAGCGGGGAGAGCAACAAGGCTGACTTTATTGTCCTTCCTTTCCTTAACATTCCTTTGTTCCAGCTCTTCGATGCGTTTTCGGAATTGAAAATCGTTTAAGTAAGGACGTAATTGTAAGTAAGTCTGGCGGTAAATAAATAATTGGTTAAACAGTTGAATGAGGAAGTTACAATAAACCATAGCTAATTACTTCTATTTTGCTGTAGATACGTGCAAGGTATCCGAAACTTTTGTGGCGCGAGTGAGAGGCGCGCCCTTGCGGTGCCTGCGCCAGGTCCTTGCGGCAATGCCTCTGTCGTCGCCCTGCGCACCCTGCCAGTGCCATGCGAGTGAATGTCCAACCTTACTGCCCAACTACACTAGCGGACTACAAAACGAAAGCCTTCGGCCAATATACGCTTTGTTAATTCGGTTCGGTGCACAGCACAAATGTAGAACAATTTAAGTTTGGTAGATAAACCTAAAAACCGATTTAATGAGTTCTGTGCATTTTACTGGCTCATCGTTTTCAATAAGATATAATGACATAAGTAAAGAATGCAACCAAGGTGTTCCCTTACAAGTAACTAAATATCTAGCGATCAAGTCAAGACCACAACTCCCAATCGCTTACCCATCACTTCGCCCCGCGCCCCCCTTTTCACTACTCTTGACCCTCCAAATCAAATTCAGTTGAGGCAGATATGTAAATCTAGTTATCGACAGCCTAGTTAGTTAGACGACTGTCCATAACTAGATATACATATCTGCTAGAAGTAATAAAACAATCTTCATTACCCTTGTTCATTTAACAAACCTCTGCCTAGCTTAGCATAACCCCGTTTATGTTAGACTTAAAGCATTTGTATTTCACATTTAGCAAAGTTGCAAGTGCGAGAGAAACGAATACTTTATGTAGGACGTCACCGCGCTCATACTGGCTAATATGTTAAATACAATGTGTTTCGTCCCTTTCTCACAAACACAAATATCAATAAGGTTAGATAAAAACAAACTATTTTAAAGGCACGGCGTTTATTAATAAGGGCAATAGTGTATGTACAGATGTCGTGTAATTGTTTTCCATCGTATTTTCACGGAAACGTACGAACGTGTCTTGCTATTTCAGTCGGTCACAGTAAAAAAAGTGCTGAGGTTTACTGAGGTAGCATGACAAATACGAACGTTTCCGAGAAAATACGATGGAAAACAATTATGGACTACATCTGTAGCATTTGTATTGTATTTGAACAGTGGAATATTCTGATATTAATATCGATTTAGAATACTTAACCAACTATACCCTATTCCATATAACATTAGAAAAACCGGCCAAGTGCGTGTGGGGCCACGCGCAGTGCACGGTTCCATACTTGCCTGTCGGTCTTAGTTGCATCCATGTGCGGTGCGGTTGAGTCGGCCGAATTTGTACGAAAATTGGCCATTCCAAGTACACATTAAGTTGGTCGACTATTACTCGCTGACTACTTATGCCTAATAGTCCGTGATAGTTTTCCTTTTAAATTCATTATGTGTACTACTGCCACGAATTTTTTCACATCCCCTGTAGTGGCCATTTAGCCGGCAGGGCACATGACTCGAGCAAATGAATCACTGAGTTAAAAAATGATATTAAGAAACCCATAATATTTTTAACAAGCTATCCAACGACACCCCACACCATGGGTTTAACGCGAAAATTACATCCCCACTTGAGGGGTAGGGGAGGAACCCTAAAAAAAGTTTTTTTTTTACATTTTATTCTACTATTATGCCCAAGCCGAATTTCAGTTTTCTAGTTGTAAGGGTTACTGAGCTAAGCCGAGGACGGACGGACAGACATGGCAAAACTATAATGTCGAAATATTGTCGACTACGGAACCCTAAAAATCGTGCGTTAATCGGCATACAAGGAAAACCATTTTGAAACGCAAAACTATTCTTAATATTGTTATTTTGGAAAAACACTGAATGTTCGAAATAAGTAAAACTAGTAGGTACAATGTTTCCCTTTGATATCCTAGATAAACTGAAAAAGTAGACGATTTTTTAAATAATCTATTGTTATATGGAATGAGGTATAAATAAAATGAGTATACAGGCAGCGATATTTCATTAAAAACAATATTATGGTCTCCGAAGGCATTATGTACGGCTAACGTCATTTCCTAATTAGCACCACTGCGCGTATTGTGTTGTCAGATCAATTTACGTGCTACTAATTAACACTTTATTCTTTAATGTTGCGACGCAACGATACACAATTATTAAGTTACCTATCCTCTAAGTTTGTGGTGGTTATAAAATGAAGCACAAAGGTAAGCTAACATCACATTTCTTTTTCATTCATAACGCCATTAAATAGTTGTAAACACACCGCTATTCTTTAGCAGCCTACTAGCTGTATAGCGAGAATTAGACGCGCCTTATTTGCTTACACAATATAAACATAGTAGGTGGGTCTATATCGGGTGGCATAAAATTGTTGGTCCTACTATTTTGTCGCATACCAACTTTATGCCGAATAACGTATGGCATAAACATTGTTGTGCATATTTTTTATTTGCCGAAATTGTTGTTCCTAATATAGATTTTCCTAAATATTTATTGTCCGAATGTTTATTGTGTCAAAGTTTTCTTTTTAGAATGATTGATGTGCATAACTTTGATGTTACTAATATTTAATGTTCTAAAAATGTTATGCATAATCTAAATGCAGGTAGGATCTGGTCAGAATTGCCTATTACGTAAATTACTTATGACCCGCCCTCATGTCGACGGAGCCCCGCTTCGTGGGGCCCCTATTTCTGCTCTGAGGGACAAAAGGCAACTAACGAAACTATCTAATTGATCTAAATGGAGGTTGGCTCTGCTGAAAATTGCCTAATACTTGAATAACCTATGACCCGCCCTCATGTCGACGGAGCCCCGCTTTGCGGGGCCCCTATTTCTGCTCTGAGGGATAAAAGGCAACTAACGAACCTATCTTATTTATCTAGATATAGTTCGGGTCTAAAAATAGTATAAAAAAATAGTTTACCTGGTTTAGCTAATTTAATAATAGGCAAAATAATTACTATGACAATGAAAATTAGGATTACTACTTTTTAGGTAATTCGATGTTCGAGTAATAAGTATTATAAGTATTAAGTATTATAAGGGGACAATCTTACACAAATCGACCTAGTCCCATAGTAAGCTCAGTAAGGCTTGTGTTATGGGTAGGTACTAGACGACGATATACATAATAGACGTAAATACTTAAATACATAGAAAATATCCATGACTCGGAAACAAATATTCATGCTCATCACACAAATTTTTGCCCTTACCGGGATTAGGGTAATCAATATTAGAATAAACATACTTTTCAACACAATTGCTCGTAACGTACCTCTTATTGTGTCGCTTTTAGGCTCATAATCCTGGATATTAAAAACGCGTGTTTTATAACATTACAACACTTGTGTGTTATGGTTATATCCCGATTAAGTCACGTTGGCACCTTGCATTCTTAAATTAACTGGGTTGTACAGAATGTACAGCAATTTTTTTAATTTTCGGCAAATGGATTCTTACTCGACTAAACAAATTAAATCCTTTTTGTTAATTAATTGACTATTTCTTTTTGTATATGATATGGAAACGTTTAATTTAGTAAAACTATTCTCTTTTCATAACATTTTACATGAATTAAATACAGATAATATTTTAAATCGAAAATACAATTTTATTTTGTATTGGCTGTTTAGAGATTTCTGTGCCCACACTGCGCAAACTTCACGAAAAAAAACACTGTTGGGCGCCCTTATAGGTTATTTATTTCACAAATATTTGTAAAATTTGTTTATGCGTGTTTGATTATTAATTTATTATCAAAAATGTTGACTCGTGGTGACTAGAAAAGTGATAAATAGAATGGACGCCACTGGAAATTCTTGGCGATGTGCAATTGTGAGTAAAAACCTGTTTTCATCTTAATGATTTGCTTAATGTTAAGTAAATAATTTGGCAGGCCTATAACATTTTCATCTTATGAAAATGATTTTTTCCTCGCAAAATGTGTTGAAAAACGTCGTATGATACGCGTGAGCTTTGATAATTACATCCTCGGCTTCCTTATCACGCTCACCTGCGGTTCGCGTGAACAATTTCGCCTCTCATGTAATTATCAACCTACCTCACTTCTATCACAATGTACTATTAGAACTTTTAAATGTGTATGCGCAAAAATGAATAGGCTAAATAAGTAGTATGCCACTCAACATTATGCCAAACATTCTCGGCCAAAAAAATTTAGGACGATCAACATTATGCGATACGACAGGCACCCATAGTGTGTATACAAACCAGAATCTAAGTGAGAACAAAACTGATAATTTACCGAGATCTATTTGGCTTGGCCTAGTTATTATAAAATAATTTAGACAAATAAAACTAGAACTAACCACATAATTAACTAACTCTACGCATAATGGCTACTGTTATAGTCTGGAAAATAAGTTTAGAAAATAATAGGATTAATAAGATAGGGCTCATCGCTAATATGGCACGAATAGTACGATTAGATTTTGCTACTCGACTTTCTACGAGGACATTATTTTTATTTGGTTCCTAATTTAGTAAAATGATATTTTTATTTTAGTTTGTATGTCTATATCAATATTGGTATAGACATACAAAATCACAAAAATTACCTCTAAGACAGTGCATGAGTGCAAGTAATTTAAAATACAAGTTTTGTACAATATACCTACGGTTTCTTCTTCCTCCAAATATTCCACTTTGGTTACAATTACACTTAATTAAATCACTTAAAATTTATCAAATACATTGCAAGTACCAAGTGGGTTTTGTGTAAACATAACCTCTAAAATTCACCATGATAACAAAACGAAATTTATCAGTTTACTGTAATTACTACCATTACCTACCTACCATAAACAATAAATTATTACCATCAATTTACCCTTATTGACACAGATTGTATAATAACAATACAAACAGAATAATCAATTAAAGTCCACACTCAGACCTAATACTGTATAATTTTCAAGGGAGTTCTGTAATTGGCTATGCATATAGTAAAAATGTTTTGTGAATGCAGTTGAACTTCTAAAAAAATATAAAAAATAGTAATAATGAAAGTCCTGCAGTTCATCTACATTTTCCAATTTCGAGAAACTGATTCCGGGTTGTTATTCCGCAAGCAAGACATCGTTTGTACCTACCTGTAAATTACAGGGTGGCCCAAAAATACGTTGACAAAGTTTTTTCTAATTATTTTATTAAGTACTTAAGTAACTAGTACAAAATAAGTTAAAATTTAAAACTACAGCCTTTCTTATGCAACAAAAATTAATTGTCTTCAAAATAGCCTCCTTTCGCTCTGATACACAAACGCAAACATTTGTAATTGGTCATTTCGTTAAAAAAATAGAAATGCGACTCCATTCGTCCGAATGTTTGTTAAAATTTTCCACGATATGCCGCAGCTCCTCCAAGGATATTTTTTCCCATTCTTTGGCGAGTGTTGGTTTTAGAGCGTTTGCACTTTTGCGTTTAGTAGCACAGGCCCTTGTCTCTAAGATTGACCACAAACTATAATCCATTGGATTTAGATCAGGCGAGTAGGGTGGCCCCTATTTTGAACTTATGAATCCGGGAAAATTATCTTTGCACCACTGCTGCACACTACGGTGAGATGGAGCGAAGTCCTGCTGGAATATCCACGGCTGGTTGCCAAAATGTTGTTTACGCCAAGGAAGAACTACGGCTTCAAGAATATCTCTTCTGTATATTTCTTGATTTATTTTGATACCTTTTTCTATAACAAGAGGAGTTTTGCCTGTGGAGCAAATCATCATCATCATCATAATCATCATATCAGCCGAAAGACGTCCACTGCTGGACATAGGCCTCCCCCAAAGAGTGCCAAAGTGAACGATCCCGCGCCACCCGCATCCAACGGACTCCCGCAACCTTTATCAGGTCATCAGTCCACCTTGTCGGGGGCCTACCCACGCTGCGCCTTCCGGTACGTGGTCGCCACTCGAGAACCTTTCCGCCCCAACGGCCATCGGTTCTACGTGCTATGTGCCCCAAATGTGTGTGTGGAGCAAATACCACCCCAAAACACAACTGAATCCGGCTTTTGGCGATGAGGAATTGTATAATGTATTGTATTATAGTATGGGCCTGTTCAATACAAAAAAGACTTTCAACGATAAAAAGTACATTTTGGTGATTATGGGCCTGTTCAACACAAAAAAGATTTATACAGTAAATAGTACATTCTCCCACTTTTCAGTAGCGGCACGTTGCTTAATCAACCGACATCTCTCCAAGCGAACCTTCTTATCTTTAGCCTCAAGGAGGCTTGTGCTTTACGTAGGTTGTATGTATGACAATGTATGATTATTACTGAATGAATGATATGATATGATATGATATGATATGCTTTCAATTTGAGATCATTCGTGACAATACGTTGCAAAGTCAAACGACTTACACCCAGATCCCGAGACATTTTTCTCACTTTGGTCCGTGGATTGCGATTATAAGCCGTTTCTTTACTACGCTACGAAGCCTGGGAGTCCTAATATTTAAATAGTCCTCTTTCTCCCTCTTCCTGGACAGTCTGCGAAGTGTCCAAATTCATTATATCAGTATAATGGTCTTGGACACTAATTGACGACTAGCGATCTAACTATCTCACACTGTCGGTTTCCAGGTTCGTGTAAGGATATTATTGCTTTGCGTTGCGGAGGCATCACAAAATCCCAAAAAGGAATACGTGCGGTGTGTACCAATTTCAAAATGTTTACTTTTTAATTTTGCTAACGTAATTTTGGGCCACGGTGCGCGGTGTATAAATGACTTACCGAGCGGAACGGAACCCCGTATTGTTGTAGCATTTGAATGCTAATCAATCCGCAAAATTTAATAAATATAGTATAACTAGCTTTTGCCCGCGACTTCGTCCGCGAAGAACTTGAGAAAAAATATTTCTTTTTTTTTTTAGGCGTGACCTTAATTACTTATCGCTGTCCCAAACCAACTACTACCATTTTCAGGGATGATTTTCGAGATAAAAACTATCCTAAATCCTTCCAAGGGTCTCAAATAATCTCTATGCCTAATATGTTCATGTAATTCCGTTCTGGGTTTAGGCGTAAAAGGTTTAAATTGCTAAAATGCTTAATTTAAATGTCAGTTTTTTTTTTAATATACACTCATTTGTAACTACTTTTGTTTGTTTTTCATAATGTATTGAAGGTTTTTTCTTATGTCTACTAAGCTACATTAGCTACTGATTTTTTTTTGCCAAAACCCGTCTAGTAGTTTCAATTACGTTTGTCCGGGGTGCCTGTAAAGTTTTGAAAGTAAAATTATCAAATGTCAAAAGACGTAGAGCTTTCCATCTCTATACCTAGTCCCCATTTAACGGTGATATAGAAAATATATTATTTTGATTAGCCAAAATGAACTTCTCAAAATAAATAAAATGATCCGCAGTTTTAATCTAACATTACCTTTTTTTCGGTTTGTGAGCAAAACCTAACCTAACCTAACCTAACCTACTTTTCTGGTAGCTGTTCGGTTCTGTAAGGGTCGCAGTTCTGACTTAACCTACTTTTCTGCTAGCAGTAGGATTATGTATTCTGAATGAATGGCTTACCAATACCAATTAATATATATGTCTGACCGAAGTACTCCCTTATTTCAAAAAATACTTGTTCCCCATACTTTCAACCCCTTGAACCTCCAACCTTAAAGGAAGAGTATAAAAACGCAGTACTTAATTTGTTTTCTAGTCCTTGACCGAACTGACAATACCCTTATTTTAAAATTGTCTTGCTCCCCGTATAAATTTCCAACTCTTTTCTGCCCCTTTAGGGGGTGAATCTCTTTTAACTCTCTTTAAGACAAGAAAATATTGGTAATTTCTTGTCTTCAAGGAAACAGTCTAAAACCGAAGTAACAAATGTCTTACTTTAAAAATGTCTTGCTCATCATAAAGACTTATAACCCCTTAAGGAATTTATTAAAAAAATCACTGAAATCAGTTTTCCAGTTTTCAAACAAACAGTCTAAAACCGATGTGGCAAATCTCTTACTTTAAAAATGTCTTGGTCTCTATACAAACTATGAACCCCCTTTTAATTCTCTTAGGAGATAAATAAATACCGGGCAAGTGCGAGTCCGACTCGCGCACTAAGGGTTCCGTACCATTATCTATAAAAACAGCACAAAAAAAACATTTTTTGTATGGGAGACCCCTTAAATATTTATTTTATTTTATTTTTAGTATTTGTTGTTATAGCGGCAACAGAAATAGGTACATAATTTGTGAAATTTCAACTGTCTAGCTATCGCGGTTCTTGAGATACAGCCTAGAAAAAAACAAAAACGTTTGTTGTATGGGAGCCCGCCTTAACTATTTATTTTATTTTGTTTTTAGTATTATTTGTCATAGCGACAACAGAAATACATAAATTGTGAAAATATCAACTGTCTAGCCATCGCGATTCTTGAGATACAGCCTGAAAAAAAAGGTTTATTGTATGGGAGCCTCCCTTCAATTTTTTATTTTATTTTGTGGGTGGTGGCGTCTGGTGACAGACAGACGGACAGACAGCGTAGTCTTAGTAATAGAGTCCCTTTTTTACTCTTTGGGTACGGAACCCTAGAAAATGCTGAAATTGGTTTTGCAGTCTTTTAACATACAGGCTACAAATCTCTTGCTTATAAATTTTCTTGCTCTCAATACAAACTTTTCACCCTTTGGGGTGAATTTTCCCAACACGCTTAAAGCTCTTTTTTGTATTCAAATAAGTAATCTGTCCACAAAGTTTCAAGTTTTAAGCTCAAAAGGAAAAGTTTCCCTCATACAAACTTTGCACCCCTATTTAACCCCCTTAAGGGTAGAATTTTCTAAAACGCTGACAGTCCTTTTTTGTATTCTAATGAGTAATCTTTCTACAAAGTTTCAAGTCTCTAGTTCAAAAAATAATGTTTCCCCCATACAAACATTGCACCCCTGGTTATCCCGCTTAGGGGTGGGTTTTTCAATGTCCCGAAAATGCTTCTCTCGTATTGTTATAAGCAGTCCATACACAGAGTTTCAAGACTCTCACTTAAAATAGGTAATAATAGATTTGTACGGAACCCTCGGTGCGCGAGTCCGTCTCGCACTTTGACGGTTTTTTTGTGTATTTAAATAAGTAATCTGTCTATACAGTTTCAAGTCTCTAGCTCAAAAGGAAAAGTTTCCCTCATACAATCTTTGCACCCCTATTTAAACCCTTTTGGGGTGGAATTTTCTAAAACGCTGACAGGTTTTTTTAGGTATTCTAATAAGTAATCTTTCTACAAAGTTTCAAGTTCATAGCTCAAAAAAGAAAGTTCCCTTCATACAAACTTAGCACCCCTATTTAACCCCTCTAGGGGTAGAATTTTCGCAAACGCTGAAAGTGCTTTTTTGTATTATAATGAGTAACCTTTCTACAAAGTTTCAAGTCTCTAGTTCTTAAAATAATATTTTCCCCATACAAAATTTGCACCCCTATTTAACCCACTTAGGGGTGGAATTTTCTAAAACGCTGAAAGCACTTTTTTTGTATCTTAATAAGTAATCTTTCTACAAAGTTTCAAGTCTCTCACTTAAAATTATACTCCATCCCCATACAAACTTTCAACCCCCTTTTTACCCCCTTGAGAGTGGAATTTTCAAAAATCCCTTCTTAGTGGGTACTTTCGTTATATACCCCACCTGTTGTGAAAAAAACAGCTCTCTAGGATGAACAGTTTGGGCTGGGCGTTGATTTAAGTGAGTGAGTGAGTCAGTCAGTCAGGACTTCCACGTTTATATATATAGATAACAACAATAGTTTGACACAAATGACAATACGTCTACAAGCATATGTCAAGTTTAACGAATTTCAAAGAGTCAAAAAAATATTAGTTCAGTTTATAGAATTTTTTGCCAATCTGTATATTTGCATGAAGACTTACAATAAATAAGTTATTAGATAAACCAACTGCTACATATTACATTTTGCACGTAAGTAATGCACCTCAATATCGGTTCACATTCAAATACATTAATACTTAGTGGACATTGCATTACCCTTCTACCTTAACACAAACAAAAACACATGAAAACAATAAACAACTAACACGACAACATGCATCGTTTTCCTTTTTTTATACCGTAATCTTTTAACTGAACTCAATTACGATTATATGTACCCATGTATTATAATGTAGAGCCGTATAACGAATCAAGTTAATAAAAACGTACATTCATATACTAAAAAGGTGAAGCTAGCCTTGTTGACGTCTGTTTTTCTCAGTTGCACTTATTGGTCTCGGATTGTCTGTCCTTCTCCCACTAATAAGCTACGTTCCAAGCTCGTGGCTACACGCAGATACGGCGTGCCTGTGTGCGTCCTCTACGCGATGGATGAATAAACAGTTTCTCCGATTTTACGATTCAATGGCTATAGATACCTATCTATGCAAAGTTTGTTAATGATTTTGAAAGACATTATTTTAATGGTCTGATGATATATTACGAATTAAAACTTTAAATAAAGTGTTAGTGGCTGTCAAAGTGAGCTACAAATGTGCAATTTAATTGATGTCTTGTTTTATCAGGAGTGTCTGTCAGTAGTGACGAGAGCGGAAGGAAGAAACATTCAAATCATAGGCAAATACCGCCCGTTCCCGTCGTATCCACAATGAAACAATACCTAAGTAATTACTAATTATCTACCGACTCGTCCATAAACAAAGGGCAAACAACGGGATTGAAATCTTCGGTCGACCCTTTATGGGATTCTAACCACAAAGGAATCCCCGAACGACAAAAAAAATGTATCCCCATTAATGTCCAAAGCCCCCTCGGCGCGCGCACTCTCGATTTTAGCCCTATCCCCCGCTAATAAGAAACTGTTTTACATAACCCGAACGCACAAGCACTGTAAAATATTGATGCCTTACAATTTGAAACCTTGATATAAGATAATAAAATGCTATAATGGATTTGCTCTTGTACGGCTGTGGCTGTGAGTGACCAAAAAAAGAACGACCGATCTACCTACTGTATATGGACATGGCCATTTATAAATTAAGTTGAACGTTTATCCATCATGTAATTATGAATGACAATACGCATGTGCGAAACAGGAAAATTTACTCAAATCAATGGCAATTAACTGCCTTTAGTAAATAATTCTTAAACACTTTTTTACAGAAGTTGCTAGTACAACTTCCAATCTTTTATTTATTTCATCTAAAAATAAAAGTTGATCGATGTTATTTTTAGATTGTCATTTAATGTTTTTATTGGTGTCATTGAAAATGACAGAATTTGTTCAAAATTAGATTCCTTAAATTGATAATTTTATTTATTTATTATTATAAAATGGTATGGCTGAATGGAAGGACTTTCTGACCGCGTCTATGGAAATAACAGACACCGTAAATAGTAGATTGTTAACCAAGGGCTGAAAGGCACCCATTTCTGACGAGATATTTGGCGCTCGTATCGAATACGTCATCAAAGCAGAAAGAATACTTAGTCCCATCTCACCTGTTCTAAACATAGAGGCAAATATCTGTCTCGCTCGCGTTATAGTTATATGGTGTAATGACGTCACTCACGAGAAAAAAATGGTGGTCGGTGTTTTCGGTTTACGACTTTAATTTTTTAATTCAAAATATTTATTCATGTTTTTATAACCAAATATATTATATTCGTTTATCTTAAAGTCAAAACTACATAAATAACATAATTTCATAATTTAATTGTGATAGACAAATATTTCCATACTATTTAGTATTTATTATTAGTATTAGTTGAAGAGTGGCTGTATGCGTTTCTGCCTTAGCTCACATGCACAACTATACCTTTAAAAAAAGGTTTGTGGGTGTATTCCATTTGTCACCACCTCATAGAGCCTAGTGAATATTTTAGCTAAAATAAAATTAAGGAATTTACAAGATAAATACATTTTCTATTTAATAAAATAAATTCCATGAACTAGTAAGAATAAAATTATATCCCTTTGTCAGTGGCGGGGTAACTATTGATATTTATTAGAATTAGTTCCCGCATAATGCTTATAAGGCGAGGACTAATTGGAGTACCTACACTACTTTTCTGCACTAGAGCAGAAACGTATCACTTTCTGCACACTTTTTGGAACAGCAATGACCCACTTTCAGAGCATGAGATATGAAAAATATTGTTTCAAATTAACTTAGCCTGAACGTCATTTGGTACCTAGTAATAAGTCATATCGGAAAAAAAATATTCGTGCAATTAAGTATGAACAAATAAAACAGGCAGACTTAAATATCACCCATGAGCGGTACAGTTCATTTCTGACGATCCCTTCAATAAAGTGTCCGTTCCGAGAATAATCAATAAAGTAATGTATAAATATGTACTGTTTGACAGATCCACGTTATGCTCGCGGTCGGAAGAAATTTTATCCCCCGTCGAGATTTCTGTCGGACGCTGCGAGGCTCGCTGCCTAAAGTGACGTGGACGTTACGCGTGTGTGCGTCGCGCGCGAGTGTGCGTGGGTTGGTACCTACAGCCTCCATGTGATGGGAAGTGAACCCTTTGCGCGGGGAAACCGTTTTTTATTTGCACTCGGACAGCGGCATCAGGTAGAAAGGATGATCGTTAATTTTTAAAGGACATATTGAACTTTGTGTTTATACACGCGGTCATGATCCGATACGTCCGTGTGATCTCTAAGAAGTCACAACTGGTTTTTAGTGAACAATTATCATTCAACTCCTAACAATACTATATTAACATTGGCAAACTTATGAAGTATGCATATGTAAGGAAGTCAAGTATAAAAATAAATTAAGCAGGTACTTTATTTTGTTTCAAGGACTTCTACAATTGTTGTAATTGTAATCTCATATAGATCAGGTAGACCATTTTTTTTAACTGTTGATTAACGTTATATATTTATGTTCAATTCACGATATGTTAAGACGGAGGAGTCATTTGAATGGAATGGGCGCGCGCTCCGGGCCGGGAGTAAGTGCGAGACCCCGTTGATGTCTTTTGCTAAGAGCTTAATGTCTCCCACTTTCACGAGTTTATTGAACCCTGTCTGTCGAGATATTTCGCGTTTGTAAACCTTTCCAAGGGACCTTTTCTTCGGCGTAATATGTATAAAAATATAGTTTTTTGGGTGTTTTAACGCTTCAAGGTGAGTTTTAGGGTTCCGTATCAACAAGGAACCCTTATAGTTTCGCCATGTCCGTCTGGCCGTCTGTCCGTCCGTCCGACCGTCTGTCCGTCCGTCTTCGGCTTAGCTCAGTAACCATTAGGTACTATTAAAAAACTGTCATTCGGCATGGGTACCTATATAAAGTTGGGATGTAATTTTTTTTTCTCCAATATGCTCGGAAATGTTCGCTTTACTGTAGCAAAAATAGCACGCGAAGTTCTTCGTTACTGCAGAACGCAAATTTAAAAAGCTAAGTCATTACTGTACAGTTTTAGCCGCCAGGAAAATGTATGAAATTCCTTTACTGTATACTTTTTTACCTTTTAACTATATGCTTTGACTAAGACACAACACCTCTGGTGTTGCAGGTGTCCATGGGCGGCGGTAATCGCTTACCATCAGGTGATCCGTCTGCTCGATTGCCTCCTATCACATAAAAAAAGACAAATCACTACAAACAGCACTTTTCTCGAGTTTTCTTTTTTTTAAAGGTCATAGACAAAACGCGTATTTTCGAATGTGATCAAAGAGACGTTTTTAAAATTGTCTCAAATAGTTTTCAATGAAGAAATAAAAATATTTATCGAAGTAAAACTACCAACGAACTGAAATGCATTTCGATTGCAATCCCGTTTAATCTTTAATCATTTTAATTGCATAAAACATTTAAAATTGTGACCGATTCTAATGGTTCAATTTTTTTTATGTATGCCAAAATGCCAGTTCAAACTGGCACTACGAGTCATGCCGTGTAGATACATACTTTAAAAAATAAGTTGAGCGGGAACTTGATAGGTTATACTCGCTATTTTAAGATTATTGAATTTGATTTCCTCACATTTTTGGAGAAAAGCACTATATCTGCCTTGGCGGGAACGGCAATTCGTGGATTCGTCTCTATTGTCGGATTCAGCTTTGCTTCATCCGACAAAATCAACTCATCCACGAATTGCTACTTCCCGGCCGCAGCAATAATGTACTATTTCTCGTTAAACCCATGGTGTGGGGTATTGTTGGATAGCCTGCTCAAAAATATTATGGGTTAGGTACTTCCAATTATTTTTCAAATTAGTGATTTGTTTGAGCGATATTGGGCTTTAAAGCCCAAATTTTTGTTCGAGTCATGTGTCCCCTTGCCGGCTAAATGGTTGCTATTGGGAATGTAAAAAAATCGTGGCCATAATACATATAATGAATTTAAAAAGAAAACTATCACGGCTAAGTAGGCATAGTTAATAGCGAGTAATAGTCGACCAACTTAAAATGTACTGCTAAGTTTCGTACAAATTCGGCCGATGCACGATTTAGTTGGCGCGCGCGTGTCGATGTAGCTAAGAAAGACAGGCAACTAAGGAACCCTACACTGCGCGTGGCCCGACACGCAATTGGCCGATTTTTAAATCCTAATTTGCGTTGCAACCGTGGCGTATTTTAATTTGGCATTTTTCAATAACTACATATAATGTGTTTCGTTACGTAAGTACGCATTCTTCGATAATCTGAACATGGTTTTTGAAAAGTTTTCTTGAGCTTAATTACCAATCACGACTGCAAAGGCCACGACTCGGGAGAAACACAAAATTCGAATAAAAAATATTCATAACTGTTCAGATTTCGAAAAAAAGTTGTTTACCAGGCAGATAATTACATTAAATAATGATTGGGGGCAAAAAGGCACGGCGCTCATCTCGAGGGCTCGCTGGCCGCACGATGAGGCAGTAAAATAAGGCTTCGCGGCGCGGGTGAGGGGGCAGAGGGGTGAGGCAGGGAGGGCGCGGGGCGGGGGGGGACACGCGGCTTGTCGCCCTCGGGAGAAACCTCCGCCACCAAGTCAACACCGGTAGCGATTCAGCACAACTATAGGATCAATGAAGAAAACAGTAGCGAATTAAATATTATTTCGTATCCTGTAGTAAAATATTACCTTTTCTCAAAAATCATCGGCAATGTTGACTTTATTGGTAAAAAATCAGGACGTGAAGTGCATAGTTTATGGTTAGTCAAAATTTAAAAAATAAAAAACCTTGCCGGCTCGATTTTGCTCTACTACAATGTTGCATACAAAATTCCCTTATTTGTCGTGGTACAAACTTTTTAAAAAGTTGAAACCGCCATATACATAAAAGGCATAGGTCCTAAACAGCCAAAACGGAAGCTGTTACTTATCGCGACTTTTTAGTTGCCTCAAATAACTTATGGGGTTTTCGAAAGAAAAATACACTTCCAACTTATTATTAAAAAAATTAAAAGGCGGCAATGCAAAAAATATTCTTTTTTAACATACAGTGGCTAATTGTTTTTACGGAAAAGGTAGAAAATTGACGTGTAAATGATTCCAGATTTAAAAAAGCTGCAAGCTCAGTTATTGATTATTTGTTAAGTGTAAGTTGCAAAGCCAAAAGACAAATATCAAAAGGCGTACGACAATTTATTGAAGCGGCGAGAAGAAATGCATGCCTTATCATTTTCAGAAAGTACATTTTTGATTTCTTCCAAATTTTTGAGAAAAGCACTATATTTGTCTCAGCTGGAAGAATGGAATGTACTATTATTATAAATGAGTAAATGGCCCGTACACACTGAATACTTTAATTCCACCGCACCGTCCCAATTTAGGAATTGAATTACAATGAATTTAATGTCAGTTAAATTTACCGGTAACGCGTATCTTAGGTAAAAAACACACAATATTTTTATGGCGTAAATTTGTTATTTTATTTTACTATCTTCCTTGTTTTTTTGTAGATCTATGTCAATAAAATGCAAATAATTTTGAATGTACTTACTTAGTTTAGTTATGACACTACTGCCGAAATGACATCATTTTTTTACTTTATTTTAAAATGCATACCGAACACATAACATTACAATACACATTTGTGTACCTAATATCTACCTGACCCATGTAAGTAGGTATGTCCCTATCTATCTACGAGTGCACTGAAAAGCGCTTGTCGTTATTTTAAATTCTGACGAGCCTAATTTAAACAAAAAGCTGTTTATTGGGTTGGCATGAAAATTAAACATGAGCTTTAAACTTTCCATAAATGGTCCTAAATTATATTAAACATATTTTTATAGTGTAGTTTCATATAGAAGAAAACGCTTTTAGCTTATATTAAATGCCACATGCTAACAAAAAGTGATCATTAAAGTGTTGGAGGCAGCGGCGCGCCGGCCGCAGCCTCCCAGCCTAAACGATCCGAGTTTTTATCACTCGCCGAACCTACCGACCAATCCATATCGACACTTTTTGTTTTCTCTACTGGGAACTTTTCCATTTTGAAAACTTATTGTAATTATCAGCACACAATACCCAATTTGAAATACTTGGAGCGCTCCCAGTGGACGCAAGGCCTTATAAGACGAGTGACTAATAATAGCTTTATCTAGAACACTAAGGCGATGAATGAAGGCAAACTTTAGAAAAACAATGAAGGATTTGTTTAAGTAGTACTGAAAGATCTTGATAGTGGATTTTCGTATAGGTCACACACACGTACAGATTTTCGTATAGGTCACACACACGTACAGATTTAGGGTGAGTTGTAGCAAACTTAAGGTACATAAGTACCAATAGAAAACTGTCAAACTATTATATGGGATAATCCGAGTTGAAAGGTACACTGTTAAGGCTAAGAACCGATATTGCATTTATTTTTTCTTAAACATCATCTTTATTTTTTCCATACATAATAATTCAGCACGCAATGGATCACTAACTTTGTCTTACTGACGTGACGTCACAATAAATTGCCACATGTCACCCGATTCTTCCATGTGTCATCATGGCACAGTGTACGCAAAACATTGCCCCCTCGATAAATTGTTCAAAAATTAATTACCCTTTGGTAAGGCTAACTTAAAAAATTCTTGCAATATCGGTTCATAGCCCTAACACGTACCTCTGGTTACAATTTGAGGTAATATTAAAAATACACGCAGTATTGTGATGAGGAATTGATAAGAAATTAAACAACAATCATATACAGGCCAATACTACGTCGGGGCCGCTGCTGTATGCGGATATGCTCTAAAGCCAGAAATTTGGCTTTATTGACCTTAACTTTCGGGAACAGGAAGAACAGTTTTGTGTTGCTGTTTTTGTTTACATAGCTCATACAATAAAATAAGCAATGCACGAAAAGCGCGTAAGACCCAATTAAAACCTATGCTAATATCAGCAAATATGGCTAAATAATTGTTTGGGAAATCATGGCTGCCATGCAACCGCGCGTGAATAGGTATAGCGATGACGTCAGTTACAAATTACTGATCTTCGTATCTCGAAAAAACGTTCACATCTCTGAATAAGTAATTTATTCTTAATAATAAATTGAGTCTTTGCATATTCGAACGCCGACATTCACCGCGATAAATGATAATTACGGTAACAGCTAGTAATTACAGTCGAATCGCAACAACAGGAAATATTTTAAATCTGTTATTTCGAAATTATGCATTAAAAACTGTTCCCGACGTGAGTTACATCACATGTTAAGCTCATACCCGCCTACTTACTAACACTTAATACGTATTACTTTGTCGATAAGGTGAGTGGATGGAGCAGTTGGAACGATCTTAGTTAGCGGAGCGAGATACGTTAAAGCCTTATTTATTACGGTCGTCGGAACGCAACTATTGGTTTCGTAACAATAGAGAAATTAAGTCCAATCTTCATCATTTCTCACTGTTAAATGTTTTTCACATTTTAAAGCGTGGAAAGGTCGCCATGTGTATAATGAATGGGCTTCGTCGGCTACGATCCCTGCGCGCACGCGGGTCGAGGCCAGCGCGGAGGATTGTGCACGTCATCTCGCTCGCCGAGTTAGGGGATCCGGATACGGCGGGCTCCTTTATTTACAGCCTTTGGACACAATATTTAGACTCAATCCACCACGACAACAACCTCGATTCATTGAGACAGATCAATCGCTAACCCTAACGACGATAATCAATATACTCGTGCTACACATATGATTTCGTTTTATCATTGTATAATTATTTCCGTAGATCCCAATACAGACCAAAGGCCCAATAAAGACTTAATGGGAGGTTCAAAATGGGGGCCGAGGTATTCACATGACGAAGCTTCACTATTAAGATACCTATCTGACCTAACAAGGCCCCCTTATACACTCAGTTCTATTGTAATTGTTTAAATGCTAGACAATTCAGGCGATTAAATCAAGACTCATGCTTATAAATCTGATTCTGCTTTCAAGTAGCCGTTGGACCAACATCTGACTTAAGTACCTACTTATTACATTATCAATATTAAATATTGTTCCCAAAAAACACAGAATTCAACAGAATACTCAACCTGCTACAATTGTAGATAACTTTTACATGAAGGCAAAGGAAAAAGGAAAAAGGCAAGGTAGGTCCCGTGTGGTTTGGTTACGTACAACGGTGATTTCTAAGGATCTGATAATAAATGTAGGTATCTCGAACTTTGGAATTTAAAAAAAAAACTTTTTTTAAATAGTTTAATAACTTGCTAATATGTAAAGTAATAATAATAATAAATGCTGTTTTCCACTTTATATATTTTATATCGCTTCTACACCACGTGTGAGTGATAATTTGGCAGTTATTTCAGGAAAAGAATCAAAGTATATTATCTACAAAATAGTTTACGTTTAGGTATATATAAATATAACCTATATTTTTAAACCGCTTTTCGCATTTTACGTACGCGGACGAAGAGCCCAGAGCCCCCCCTACCGCGAAGCGAAAACAAATTTCGGGTATCTCCCTTCCTGTCGCAATTGCTAATTTGACAGAGAGGGAGGTTCACAAACGAAGTTCGTTCTTGTTTAGCAGTATGCGGTAGGGCCTCAGAGCATATCGAACTCACATTAGCGACCGAGCAAGCGCGACAAAATTTTGATGGCTTTATTCAGATATCGGCAGCTCACCATATAACAAAACGTAGTTAAGTAGATCGTATTAAAAAAAAACGATTTTAACAACTCTAATTCCTAGACCCACACACTAGGTTTTTAGTGTTCCGTACCAAAATTAGTACAACGGAACACTCATGCGATCACTCGGAGGCTGTACGCCTGTCACAGCCAGTTTTCTCGAAGACCGTTTGACATAGGAAGCTGAAATTTGGTATAGATATAGAAATGTATAGCCTAATTACATAAATAAAGTCAAAAAGGTGTAAACCCCAATAAAGGAGGCAGTTTGAGGGGTAATAAGGACTTCCGCAATTTTTT
Organism: Epinotia demarniana; assembly: GCA_945867215.1. Taxonomy (NCBI): domain Eukaryota; kingdom Metazoa; phylum Arthropoda; class Insecta; order Lepidoptera; family Tortricidae; genus Epinotia; species Epinotia demarniana. The sequence continues at coordinate 16,038,557 of OX244263.1, forward strand.
AATTTACCCCTCTCGTAATAAAATCTTTAAAGCTCATGCTACGCTTTGATCTGGGGCAGTCGAAATAGTGGGCATATTTGGAACAATTTTTCCATAATCTAAATGTCACAATACGACCCTATTAGCATTTAAGTTTTCACCGTCTACCTGTCGGTTTCCATGAACGGTTCTATTATTTAAAATGGTCGGTTACCCTGTTCACTACATATCAATCGTGTCGTGTTAATAAGTGCATTGTAAATATTGTAGACTATGTATATAGACGAACACATTCACGCATTGATCATAAACAACCAGTAACAAGTAAGCAACAACTTTACAGTAGGTACTTTTCAGGATTTCACACCTCAAAACGAAATACGGAATCAGGTACGCAGACAGGTACCTACTTTATAACTGAATCCATACGATTCAGTTATAATTACCTACCTGTCTGTACTCCCATCTATGACAGTTGATTTATTCGGAAACGTTATATATGTAGAAACTAGAAGTAAAGCCACTGATTATGTAGGTACATGTACAAGATGCTCGTCAATATTTTTTTCATAATCATCTATCATTGATTATCGGTAAATAATGTATGACATCGGTAATGACTGTCGGTAATGACTGTACATAAATAAATACGTACTAGATTAGAACCATTGTACGTCCCATTCCGAATGCAGTATGAAATTACAAGTGTATGATACATTAAGGTTTCGCCTGAGAATAACAGAGCCTGAGCAATTCATGCAAGGATCTAGAAGATCAATAAGTTTTGGTATCGACGGTTTGGCTACATCACAGCATCGAAATGTGATCGGCTCGGGAGCGGCGCGCGGGCCGCGGGCCCTCGCGGCAAGTTCAAGGTGAACGCGTCGGTCCGCCCACACGCCGCTCCTAGCACAACCGTTATACTGCACGGGCACCAACAGAACAAACACTATCACCCAACCAAGCTTCTATAAGTGTACCCACTGACCATATTTTGCTGGGGACCTCCTTGCAAGTACCTACCTACATAAACGAATAAATAATGTGAAACATTTTTTTGTCTTACTTATCATAATCATGTAAGTAAAGACAACAAGAGTTGGTATTCATATTGGAGTATTAAATTAATCTCGGCCAGAATGCTGTTTTGACGCTCACCTTTAATACCTGCATGTAGGCATTCTCCAAAACGCGGAAGTTGGTAAAGGGTACTTAATTGCCCGGCTCTAAAGCCTTAATCTCGCATCAGTATCAGTAGCCTGCATACATAATAAGGGAGGCCTTTCCATCGCATGCAACTAACAATCATTTCAACTGCATATAATAAGCTGGCGAAGTACCCAGCATTACATTTTTGTTATAAAGTCTAATTAGTTTTTAAATGGAAGCGTTGATTATTTCTCCAGTTTGCTAATGCACCTCTAACGCAAATTGACAATTAACGAGCTTCTTGTTACATCCTAATAACATGATGTTGCGCCGCACAACTGAGCAATGACGCGCTCACACCTGCGATCGTTATCAGACGTGCAACCTTCCTGGCATCCCAATTCCGTCGATACACTTTGTTGGATAGAACTTATCGTTTATACTAATACGGTTCAAAATTAAACGTCTAAACTCATTCGAACATACACATTTTTTGCGTCTCATGAGATATTAGAATGCTATTATTTTGTGCAAACTGTGTTGGTATTAATAGACGAAGCTCTTTGACGGGTCTCTAGAAGTCCCACACAAAATACTCTAGGACAGACGAATTTCGGAAAGAGGGCATTTAAAAATAATGATAATGGTATGAACACAAAGGCTTAAGGTATTTTAATATTTAAAAAAACGTAATAAGAATCTCCGTCGTTTTTTGAAGGAAATAACATTAACTTCAGTACTAAAGCAGAAATAAAATGTCTAAGTTTGTGGTATTTCTACCCTAACCACTAAGTTCCTACGCAGAATATAGTTATAAAGTTATAATAATGGGAATGGACAAAACAAAAACCGAGCATTAGGTATATCATTAATTGTCTATGCTTGAGTAAATAGCACGTAGGTCACACTGGGTATTTGTTAAATGTTATGCTGACTTTGAAATGAGTTTAAAATATTTTCTAAAAGTACCTACCTACTTTGTAAGTGTTAGATATACCAAATTAAATTTAAAGTGACTGCTTTAGTAACATTGAAAATGTTACATACGCTCACTTGACTCTCTTTTATTTACCCCCTCTACAAAGATCGGGGTGCTATAAGTTTGAAGTGTCTGTGGAGCTTCGTAGCTCCTAAACGAATGAACCGATATCAATGCGGCTTTTTCCGAAAGCTGACGTTTTAACAAAATCTGTTTAGCCGGTTTTGTGATATTCAAAATGTAATTAACATTTTCGGGGTTTTTCAACTTTTTTAAGTTGTTAATGTCCATTTTAATTAAAACTCATATAATTATATTCCTTTTTTGTGTTTTTGTACAAGTACCCTCACTCATTCTTAAATCAACCAACACCTGTAATCATCTGGGTTTCACGTGGCATGGCTGTACCACGCAGACTCAATTGTACGAATGACATTTCTGACAATCCTTATTATCATAATTTCAGCGGAATGATGTCCGCTACAGGCCACAGCCGTCGCGCAAGGATATCACCAACACCCACGGCCGTCGCACTGGTCTGACGTAGCCCACATTCAACTGTTTCGCGATGGTTGCCGGGCACCCCTCCCATAGGAAGGCCTACGATGCTTGTGTCGATATGTGGTCGCCATTCGAGATTTCTTCTGTCGCAAACGGCTGTCAGTTCCATTACGAGCCTGGGGTGGCCTTTCTCCAAATACCTATGTTACTTGAATTTCCTTAAAGTACTTACTACGTTGTTTATTTTTGAACTGCGCATAGCAGGAGTTACGTTAACTTATCGCATTGTCAGTAACTGGCCGTTGTAAATCAAAATGTCGAAATAATTAATGGGTTTTTGGTAAGTAGGTACTAAGTAGCTACCTATTTAATTATATTCAGTTTTTTTTTCAATTTTCATTTAGGTCAAATATAGCAAGTCTGAGCATTTTCCCGAAGTTAGATTGAGTTGAAATGTGTTACATGCTTATTTAGCTTGTATTTAATACCAAAAATTATGTTTTTGACAGTTTTTTTTTTCGATTAGTATATTCGATTCTCATTGCTGAAATGCTGCAATTAGCTATGGATCTACTGAACTTGATAGTAATATTGGAATCATTTAATTCGTTAATTAATCGAGGAAAGATGACTATTATCTATTTATTATTATTGTTAAAATAAATAATTTCGTATCGTGATTTTGGATTAAGATATCGACCTTACCATCAACGTGGGACGGTACAAATTGTAAAGACAGTCTTAAAGTTCTCAAACCATACATTTTTCTGTGAAAAACAAAGTTTCGGCCCACATAACCTATTTCGACCTAAAAATTACGTTGTCAGTTATAAACGATAATATACGGATAAACGGAAAACATAGAAAGCTGAGGAGTTGCAAAATAACTAAGCATAAAATCGGTTAAATACTGCGCATAAAATTGTAAAAAAGCCTCATGCCGCGATCAAATGAATAAAAGTCAATTTATATTTAGCATACCAAATTGCACCGAGATAAATAAGTTGTAATAAATTAAAAGTTTTATTTTACTTTATACCTACTCTGTTGTATCCGCCGCGATGGAATTTCCCATCTCGAATCAGTTAAAACACCTGGCAACGCGATATTTCCATGCCATCTCATAAATCTAGGCAATAAAATACGACGTAACCACGACTGTTTAGAGTTAATCTTATTTTATTCGAAATTTTGATAACGGGCTATAAAATGTGGCCCGTGTGGTTGTGTATGTACATTGTACATGTACACCTATTGATTTTCATAAAATTTACCCTTGGAATCAAAATTAACTTCATTCGTAGCCAACTCTCCGGTGACTTAAATTTAAAATAAATTGCATCACAACAGTAGATACATTCGTATTTGTAACTTGATATTTTGACTCAACTTTGATGGGTCGACCCTAATTTACACTTAAAAGTAATGTACACCGAAGAAAACCTATACTAACTGCCTAATCGTCTCGTGGTTCTTGACTATAAAGTTACGAAATATCTGAAAACACCATTGGGGTTTTCGAAAGGGTGTGTAAACTGTCGTTTCTTATGAATATACCTCCTCGGCAAGTCCATTCGAAAGAATTGAAGTATGGACATCAGTAGATGAGTCAGGGCTAGGGTTGCCAGGCGTCCTTTGACCGAACTTGTTTTGGTATTTATAGCAGTTTGACACAGCAGGACCTGTAGGAGCTGTCAGCAGAATTAGGGAAACCTCACATTCGATCGTCTCGCTTTTTGACCGAGAATGCGGTCTGATTTCAATCAATGTCCGTTTTGGATATTAGGTGTAATGAACCTGGTAACCCTAGTCAAAGGGAAGCTAAAAAAACTCCGGACTGACCTGGGTATCGTGATGACCTGTCCGAGTTCGTCGACGACGTGGTCGGCCAGCACCAGCACGGTGCCCTGGCCGGCCGCGCCCACCACCATGGACACGCCGCCGTCCACCAGCTGCCCGCCGCCGCTCATCAGCTGCCCGTCCTCCAGCTGCCCGCTGATCATCTCCACGCGTTTCTGGTCCGGCGTCGTCGTGTATATTACAGTCTGTTTCTCGTCCTCGTATATGAGATCAATTGGCGTCTTCTCGTCTATCGACTCCATGCCCTGGTCGTACACATCCGGCTGCACCGGCACCTTGTTGTCGGGCGCGTACGCGGCGAGCTCGTGCGGCGAGTGCCGGTACGAGTGCGCCTCCGGCGGGTAGCCGTCGTCCGAGTCCATCTCCACCTTGTGCGGGTAGTAGTCGTGCCGGTCGTGCGGGTGGTGCCCGTGGTGCGCGTGCGCGGGCTGCACGGGCGTCATGGTGGCGAGCACGGCGTGCGCGGGCGCGGGCGAACGCGGCGCGGAGGCGGGCGAGGCGGGGGGGCTGCGCTCGCCCACCAGTGGCACCGGCGACACAGCGGACATGGCGCCGCGGGGAGAAGGAGGCGCGCGGGAGGCCCCACTCACCACCACCCCGCGTAACACTTTGACTCCCCCAATTTCAACTTCTGAAATAATTTCCCACATTTGATAAGTCTGCTTCGAAAACTAGTCTATCGCATATTTTGATCACTTGTAATTAATGTTATAGTCTTTGAGTATGTCATTCTTAGTTAGATACTTTTGAACTGTTTATCTACGTTTTTAGGGTTTTTTTTCTGTAACAGACCAGTGGTATGACGTGCAGTGTTCACGAGTGACGCGTTGAACTCTTTTGTTCAGAAACCCTACACGCACATAACATCGGACGAACCAGTGTTTCAGACTGAAGGCTACCCATGCTAAACCAAATACCAAAAACTAAAAAAACTAATTGAAAGTAAACAAAGATAGATTGCAAAGCCGGGAAACGTATCACACAGATCCAAAAAACATCAAGATAGGTCAAATACGAGCGTGCTTAACACGAGTTGTACATATAACAATCTCGGCATACGGGTGATTCAAGGGAGCCACGGCCGCAGCTGATGCGAGTCCAGTTAGAAGAACTGGTATCGAGAGGCACCTGACGCCGAAGCGCCCGAACTCGTTCAGGAGCCGCCCTCTCCGACCACTGCGCCCGTACGGTACAAACTGGTACCAACTATTGTACCACGTGCCTGTCAAACAACAACAATATGCACCTAATACATCAGGTTACATTTTATTGTGTACGCCAAATTGTAAACTCGTTCGGTAACAACCGGACTTCCAAACTGGAATCCGATGAGATTACCGCACGTATTAAATGTGATTATTGAATCGAATCAGGTAAACCAAAATACTAATCCGAAACCTTATCTTAGGCACTCAGTGCAAAAACAAAAACACTTATTTTTTACTCGAATTGTTCTAGGAAGACATAAAACAAAGTTCCATTATCGCAAGGGAGACTACTTACATAAAAAGATAAATACTGCCCTCTCGATGCAGCCGGGAGGCTGCCATCGTGCGAAAAGGAAAGATAACACGCGACCCTGCGAGTATGAGTGAAATAGATGTAAATCGGTCAGTTTCTGTATTTTCACGATTTAAAATTCTCTTTGTCTGTCTACCTGATATGGTTACCTTGCCTTGCACTTATAAGAGCTATAAGAATCTGCAATGATAGTTTCAGGTAAGTACGAGTACATGATATTCGATCCGATACTTATGCGTCACAATAAGGACTTAAGTGCCTATGTATCTAAATTGGAATGTTTTTTTCTGTTTTCGTTAATTTACATTAGTGAATAACATGACTTTGTGATCGCGTAAGCACTGCGAATTGAATTAATAACTGCCCGAATCAACCGTTGACTGATAATGTGCTAGTGGATGTCGGAATCTAGTCATTTGACTTTCTGAAATACCAAGACGTCGACCTTGCCATTAGGTACCACCACAGTAATGCCTGCTCAGGCAAGCGCCATTGCCTCGCTGCAGGAGGAAAAATAAAATTACAAAAAGGCTTTGCCGCGGAGCCGCCACCCGTGCGAGTGTGTGTGCCGCACACTCGCGCGCACGAAGCTCGCCACCATATCGATACACCAAGAAATGAACGTAATTCACTCACACACGCTGGCAAATATGGCCTGTCTGCGCTGACATACCTATGTACGTATACATATGTACAGCACACATTCGTAACACATGGATATCGCTGCCTTTTTTTTTCGAGGTAAAAAATTAAGATTATTTATACAATTTGTTGATCTCATAAGAAGGCTTATTGGAAACTGACGGTGGTTCCTGCTGATCCGAATCAAAACAAAGGAGTTTTGGGAATGAAAAACATCTCGCGATTCTGTAAAGGGTGAGCATCTGACAACGACAACTTATGGAGGGTTGTGAAGATCGTTATCCGCGAGCACTGCGAGACACTTTCGAGAGCAGGGAGCACGTCATAGCACTGGTCTGGTCGAGTCGGGGGCGGCTGCGGCGCAGGCGTCCTGACGCAGGCCGTCACGCACGCGCGTCAAACTAGTATCGTGACGTCACGGCCCACCCGGCGAAATTACAAAACCGGCCGGCGGCAGCCGAGTGCGCCAACAAGCGGCGCGGGCGCGGCGCAGTGGTGGACGCGCGGCCGGCCGACCCCGACGCGCCGGCGTTACGTACCGTGGGTGGCGTCGCGACGCTTCGCGGCGCGGGACGCGGGCGCGGGGACTGAGCACGCGACGTGCGGCGCTACGGAGCGCGGGCGCAGGTGCTCTGAGCGCAGCAGCCTCCGCGGCCCGGCGCCGCGCCCGCCTCCCCGCGCCGCCCCGCCGCGCTCCACGCACGCACCAAAACGACGAATTTATCTTCCACGCATGCTGACTGACCCTCCTACCCGGGGAAGTTGTCCAGGGTGCCGCAGTGATTTGCCGACAGCGCCGTTCAAATTTATGATTATGACCTGAGAGTAAAGATGTTTTTTTTTATCTCAAAATTTATCTCGTTATTCTTTCGATAAGGAAGGCTGATAATTTAAATACATTAGGGCAATTTATTTATATTAGGCGTCGAGAGTTGTTATTTGAGGCCCGGCACGGCAGACGGTGACCGACACCGGCGTCCGCGCCGCCTGAGGCGACGGCCGCGGCGCGCCGCTGCAGCCGTTACAAAACTCCGACCCGCGACGCATGGAATTATCCAACTTTACGCAACTTCCCTTATTGGACTTTCGAGACAAGTTATACCAGCTCGATACATCGATATTGACCAAAACAAAAAATAAACCATTATTTATTCAGGTAGGGTTCAAAAGAACTTATAGTGTAAGCTGTACGATTAAAATAACTGCAAATCGATGCACAGTTTAGCCGTTTGGCACCCGCATACTAGAGGACAAAACAAAAATTTTGACCCGCAGTTCCTAAAAAAAAATTCCCTTAGGGGTCCCCCTCTAAGGGAATTTTTTGGTGTTTCGAAAATTACTTTGATTTAATTTTTTTAAAAATGGATGAAATGTAATGATGTGATATATTTTAAGAATCGCCCTAAAAAGCCCTTTCATATACCTAATACTACACACTATAGGATTCTGAAAAAAAATTCCATACAAATAATAAAATGTCTCAGCACTCCCCCCCTAAGGAATTTTTTTTTAGGAGCTGTGGGTCAAAAACTTTGTTTTGACCTCTAGTATGCGTGTACCAAATGGCTAAACTGTACATCGATTTGCAATTTTTCTTTGAAATTGGGCTTGTACGGCTACCACTATTATAAGTCTGACTCAAGCGGATTTTATAGGTATACAAAGAGCTAGTTTTGTGACATCTGGAGAAGTGAGAGACTCACTTCTCCTCCACTCTTCCTTCTCCTCACTTCAAAAAAGGAGGAGGTTCTCAAATCGGTTTTTTAATACATTTTTTTAAATTTTTAACTCGGAACTAGGTCATTTATAAGCCGATTCGTACTTATAATTTTTATTTGTTTGTATATGCTTCTAGATAGATCCCATATTTTTTCAAAAATCCTGACGGTTGATGGGATCCATAAGGAACTGAGGGAACTCCTCAAAAATATTAGGCTCTCCTCAATTATAAAAAGCTAGAAAAAACCGAATACAGAATCAAGTAAAAAACTACTTTAAAAGTTTATTATAACGATTTATTTTGTGAGTTACTAGTCAAGTAATTTATTATATTTAAAGACTAGCGGCCGCCCGTGACCACGTTCGCGTAGATTTTTGATGATGACAAAGATATTAAAATAGTTAAGAGAATTTTATTCTTAGTTAAAATGGTCTAGACCTATTTACAATTCAAAAAGTGGCAGACAATTATATGCAATTGTTAAAGAATTTTTGAAGATTTTCCAATTAGATTACGGGAATTGTTTGCAGGATTTTTAATACTAATTCCGTCAGATGCTTTTAATCTTTGGCAAGATATAGAGCGACACATGGATTTGGAGTTAGAAAATGGGAATCGTAGTTATTATGAGTGAGATTGAAAAAAAAGTTAAGTATCGTGAGGCTGTTAAAACAATCTTAAACTCAGCACTGGAAATCGAGAGATGGAGACAGGTTAATGAAGACTATCTCTTTCAATTATAATCAACAATTTTGTATGGGAAGTACGTACGGAAACCGCAGAACGCGCCCAGTGTGGCAAATCCCTTAAGGAATAATTCAATTCATTTGCTACACTAACGCCACCTGCTGACGAATAGCGTAACGTATACTAAACCCTTATTTTGCTTGTTTAAGGGATGACAATTTAATCCTGTTAGGCGTAGACTTTTCTAAGTAGGGGTAGTATTTTCTAAATCGCACTATTTTTTTTAATTTTAATAAGTAATCTTTCTACAAAGTTTCAAGTCTTTAGCTAAAAAAATAAAGTTTCCTCCTTGCAACCCTTTTTACCCCCTTAGGAGTTTTTTAAATAAGTAATCTTTCTACAAAGTTTTAAGTCTTAGCTAAGAAAATAAAGTTTCTCTCATACAAACTTTGCACCCCTATTTAACCCTCTTAAGGGTGGAATTTTCTAAAACGCTGACAGTCGTTTTTTGGTATTTTAATAAGTAATCTGTTCTACAAAGTTTCAAATTTCTAGCTAAAAAATCCAGTGTTCCCCGTACAAAACCTTCAACCTTTTTTAATTCCCGTAGGGATAGAATTATCTTTAACGCTGAAATTACTTTTTTTGTATCTTAATAAGTTAACTTTCTACAAAGTTTCAAGTCTTTGGTTTAAAAAATAATGTTCCCCATACATACATTGCACCCCTATTTAACCCCCTTAGAGGTGAAATTTTCTAAAACGGTCAAATTACTTTTTATGTATCTTAATAAATAATCTCTATGCAATGTTTCAAGTTTCTAGCCCAAAAAATAAAGTTCATTCCATACAAACTTTGCACCTTTAGGGGTTTAAGAATTTTCAAAAACGTCGAAAGTGCTTTTTGTGTTTTATAATAAGTAATCTTTCTATAAATCTTCAAGTCTCTAGTTTAATAAATTGTTTCCCCTATACAAACCTTGCACCCCAATTTAACCCCCTAAGGGGGGGAATTTTCTAAAACGGTGAAATGACTTTTTTTGCATCTTAATAAGTAATCGATCAACAAAGTCTCTAGCTCAAAAAAAAGTTTCCCGCAAACAAACTTTTCACCCCTTTTTAACCACCTTAGGGGAGGCTTTTTCCAAAACACAGAAATTTCTTTTTTTGTATTTTAATCAGTAATCTTTCTACAGAGTTTCAAGTCTCTAGTTCAAAAAATAATGTTTCCCCTATACAAATATTGCACCCCTATTTAACCCCCTTAGGGGTGGAATTTTCTCAAACGATGAAATAACTTTTTTCGTATTTTAATAAGTAATCTTTCTACAAAGTTTCAAGTCTCTAGTTCATAAAAAAATTGTTTCCTCCATACAAAATTTGCACCCCTATTTAACCCTCTTAGGGGTGGAATTTCCAAAAATCCCGTCTTTTCCCTAGCCCACGTTATAAAAGTAACCTACTGTGCAAAAATCAACTCTCTGACATTAGTAGTTTCGGGCTTTCGGCTGTGCGTTGGTGAGTCAGTCAGTCTTCTTTTATGTATAGTTCTTTTATGTATATAGATTATAATATATATTATTTATTTATATAAGGGATCCTTGGATTTTGTGGTCGGGAATAACTAGAGTCCTTACCTAATCTTGGCTTCTAAGGTCAGGTAGTCCAAATCATTTTATCCGAAAATGAATTATTTTAATTTTCTAGTTTAGGCAGGATTCCGTTCGAAAAATCGCAAGTTTTTCAAGTATTTTGTTGTCTAAATTAGGTAAAAAAACTATCGAACTTTTGTCCGTACCTATAACAAACAGACACAGCTGGTTTAATAAAAGATAATAATGTCATTCATCGTAGATAAGCTCTCAAGTTGAAATCGTGATTTTAAAAATACTAGCAAATGTGTTGAGTACCTAATACCTACCCAACTAGCACACTAGCGTTAAAATAACCCTTATATCATTCTTATATCGGTTCCAGCCAAGTGTTAAGGTGTTAAGAATGCCTGTAAGAAAGGTGTTAGAGCATGCTCTAACAACTATATAACCACGAATGAGGCCCACGTCTTACAGGTTAAGGTGTTAGAAAGCCTTTAGAGCAGTGTTATCTGACACCCATAGTGTTAACTAACGCTCTAAAACACAGTAGTAACGCTTAAGGTGTTAGCTGAGAGTGTTGTAACACTCTTGCACTTACCCAGTTTCAAGTGAGCATATATCTTACTCTTTTCTTTACTATAAAGTTATGAGACAAATATAGTCTACCGACCAAATGGCGAAGATTATTAAATATATGTGACAGGAGTGGTACTAATTGAAAGTGTATTAAATTGCATGTGTATGTGAAATTAATTGAAAACAATCTGCTCTTGAGATTTTACGGTAAGTGTATACCATGTTTCCAATCTCAATTTTAACGCGCCCAGGATTTATTAAAGATATCTAATAAAACTTATGAAGAATAAAATAGACACCTAAAGTTTTTATCATTTTCTATTCTTGTTTTTTGGCCAGTGGCATGTTAAATTAAGTGGCATCCATAGAATGGCAAGAGTAACATAAATAGTGAAGTATTTTGATGTCAAATATTCAATAACCCAATCAATTTGTAGGTTAGAGTTCATCAAAACAATGGCGAACTTACATTAAAGCTTTAGGCGTCAGTTAACTCACCTATAACGCTTATTGAGTTACAACACCCTTAGTCAAGAATATTGTGCAGGCTTTGCCTTTATAACGGTGTTGTTCAACACTTCTAGTATCTTGTGTTACAACACTCTTGACCAACTCTGTTATAAAGTCTCTGTCTGCACCTTATAGCAGATATAACACCTTAAACTTTATAAGGCACTCCACTGCAACAAATAAAAAGCAATAAGAGTTAATGAGCGTCAGTGAGCACTCTTGTAAGGGTTTAAGCGTTACAAACAGGTTAAAGCTTTAACATCTTAGGCATAATTGCTTTGAGTAACACTCCTATAACTCTAAAACCTTTTTAGCAGCGTTCAATAAAGCTCTAGTAACAATTTAGGAGTTAATTTTTTTTGTTAACTCCTCTATAACACTATTAGTTCCAACTGAGATAAATATAACTCACTTATAAAGGTTAAGGTTATAATAAAACCCTTAGCTGACACAAAAATGTTAGTTGGGTACCTATAGTTGCATTGTGAGAGGTGTCTATTGAAAAATTAAGTATATCTGTGTCTGTCGGCCCATCCGTCTATCCGTCTATCACAGAGAGGCGTTATTTATTATTTACTAGCGGTCGCCCGCGACTTCGTCCACGTAGATTTTTGATGATGACAAAGATATAAAATAGGTAAGTGAATTTTATTCTTAGTTAAAATGGTCTAGACATATTACATTTCAAACAGTGGCAGACACTGATATGCGATTGTTAAAGAATTTTTAAAGATTTTCCAATCAGATTACGGGAATTGTTTGCAGAATGCTTAGTACTTATTCCGTCAGTTACCTGATGCTTTAATCTTTGGCAAAAATGACTGCAAGATATAGAGCGACGAATGGATTTGGAGCTAGAAAATGGGGATCTTAGTTATAATGAGTGAGATTTAAAAAAAAGTTAAATATCGTAATGCTGTTAAAACATTCTTAAACTCAGCACTGGAAATCGAGAAATGGAGACAGGTTAATAAAATAAATAAATATAAATATAAGGGTACATTCTTACACAAATCGACCTAGTCCCAAACTAAGCAAAGCTTGTATTATGGGTACTAGACGACGATAAACATACTTATATAGATAAATAAATACTTAAATACATAGAAAACAGCCATGACTCAGGAACAAATATTCGTGCTCATCACACAAATAAATGCACTTACCGGGATTCGAACCCCGGACCTCTTGCTTCGCAGGCAAGGTCACTACCAACTAGGCTAAAGCGGTCGTCAAAATGAAGAGTACATCTCTTTAAAAAATCTAGTGTTCCCTGTACAAAACCTTCAACCTTTTTTAACCCCCATTGGGATAGAATTTTCTTAAACGCTGAAATTACTTTTTTAACCGACGAAAAAAACGGAGGAGGTTCTCAAGTCAACGCGTATATTTTTATTTTTTATGTATGATCACGCATAACTTTTTACAGAGTAGTCCGATTTTGATAATTCTTTTTTTATTAGAAAGAATATACCTCGAAGTTGGTCCCATATAAATTTTAAATAAAAATTTCAACCCTAAGGGTAGGAAAACAGGGGATGATTGTTTGTTCACTTACTGATTGATATGTATGACCATGTGTATGTGTGTGTGTGTGTGTGTGTGTGTGTGTGTATGTGTGTGTGTATGTGTGTGTTGAATGAGCTTTACACCTGTCAGTCTCTTGTGTGTAGACCTCTCACTCTCTGCATTTCTGCTAAAGCTCGTTTATCGTGAGGTTTGTGTAATACCTTATTCGGCTCTAGGTCAGATAAAGCAATACCATCAAGTGTATTTACTTTACTCAGCGCCACATATGCCTGCCGCGGCTTCTGGCAACAATCACTGGATATTTTTGCACCAATTTTTGTCGTTCAGGGAATGGTATGCTGTCTCTATCATTTACATTGCGGCCATCCGCAATGAGTAAAGCTTTTATCATATCCGGCCAATTTAGATCATTGCACGAAAACGTCATAAACCAGGTAGGAGGCCCTAGACTTCTTACCATAGCAATCAACTCCGAACAGCATCGTCTCCAGTAAGAAGCAGACCCTCGCACATTTCTCATAGTCGAAAATCGGTTGAAATTTGAGGTCTGGTTGTGGCATGCTAAGCCGAAAGCAGGACCAGTGTTTAATGAAATGCGAGAAAGCAAAAAGATCTTTAGATCTCGTTTAAAGTGGTGTCAGAAGAACGAAGAACAAATTAAATTAGATATTATCGCGAATCATCACTCTAAACGAGATTTTAAGGGTTTGTAGAAGGCATTCATGATAACAAATGTATTGCCGACATGTTTCAACACCATTTCCAAGTCGAATCACCACTGGGGCTACCACAGTCAACGGGGGTGTCAGATGCTGGGTCTCGTGGTCAGGGGATGATCACCAGGTCTACGGCAAAAGATGTTATCAAAGCTATTAAAGGTATGAGACGGGGTAAGTCTCCTGGGCACGATGGTCTTAGCATTGAGCACCTCCAGCATGCTGGCCCGCATCTGCCAAGAGTTCTGGCTATGTTGTACACATTCTGTGTAGGGCACTCGTACCTGCCGTCGGACGCGATGAAGACTGTGGTGGTGCCCATCGTGAAAAACAAAACAGGTGACAGTAGCGGCAAAACCAACTACAGACCTATTTCACTAGCTACCATTATAGCCAAGGTGTTTGATAGTGTGCTTAACTCCCACATTGATAAATATCTGAAATTACACGATAATCAATTTGGATTTAAGCCGGGATTATCCACAGAAACTGCAACTGTGGGTCTTAAAATACTGTCAAGTACTACATGGACCGACAGACAAATGTATACGCATGCTACCTTGACCTATCTAAGGCATTCGATATGGTTAATTACGACATCCTCTGGCAGAAATTGAATGACTCTGGCGTGCCAGCTGACCTGACTAGCTCTCTCAAATTCTGGTACCTTAACCAATCCAATGTCGTAAGATGGGCGGGGGCGTTTTCGGATGCATACAGGCTGAAGTGTGGAGTAAGACAAGGAGGACTAACCTCGCCTAAGCTCTTCAATCTGTATGTAAACGAACTTATAGAGGAGCTCAGCAGCGCCCGCATTGGTTGCCATATTGACGGAGTGTGCGTAAATAATATCAGTTACGCAGATGATATGGTGCTGCTGAGTGCCTCTCCATGCGGACTTACGAAACTGATAGGCATCTGTGAACGGTACGCAATGAGTCACGGTCTGCAATACAATGTGTTGAAACGCGAATGTATGGTCTTTAGGGTTAGGAATAAAAGTCCACAGGATGTTCCACCGATAAAACTAAATGGGAAGGTACTGACTGTGGTATCACAGTTTAAGTATCTGGGGCATATTATGACGTCTGACCTTAAAGACGGTACTGACATTGAGCGGGAACGAAGAGCATTGTCTGTGAGAGCTAACATGATCGCTCGCAGGTTTGCTGGATGCTCGAGAAGGGTCAAGTTAACCCTATTCAGGGCCTACTGCACGTCCTTATATACCAGCGGCCTGTGGGCGAACTATACTCAGGCACAGTACAGTGCTCTTCGTGTCCAATTTAATAACGCATTCAGGATGCTGATGGGGCTGCCCCGATATTGCAGCGCGTCAGGGATGTTCGCAGAAGCGAGGGTGGACTGTTTCCACACTACCTACTATGCGCAAGCGATGTACATCCCTGGTGCGTAGGGTACGGGCCAGTGCCAACAGCATCCTGAAAATGGTCGCTGAACGTAAATATGGACTGTGTGTATATAAACCACTGCTGTATGATGCACGCAAACACACATGTTAATTATGAGGTCGCATGACATTTGACATTTTGAGATTTAAATTAATTATTAATGTAACTTGACATCCAGTGAATAATAATTAATTTTAAATTAGATTACTTCAGAAATATTTACAAAATTTTATTATTAGTTGACTGTAATGTGAATTTCAAACCGGCCTAAATCGTATTATTATTTATTACTATGTATTATCTCTTTAAATTAACTTTATGTGTGCTAACTATGAACTTTGTAATTACTAATATTAAGCTAAGTTTTACTAACAATAGTGATCCATGTTGGTCTTTGAATAAATGAATTGAATTGATAGTCAGATGCATATTGTCAATCAGTCCTTGGGGTGTGAGTTCTTACATGTATTTTTCTCATTCGAGCAGCATTTCTTGTAGGCCTACCCATGTTGGTATATAAAGCCTCTTCTTTTAAAGAATTTATATTATACAACAAGCAATATAATTACATTAGGATTATAAAGCAATTATAAGTTTCAGTAAGGTAGGAGCTATTTTAAAAGTAATCAAAAATATTGCATGTAACTAGAAATTAAGTTAGTAACTAACTAAAGTAAGCCACAGAAAATTGAAAAATAAAAACTTTTTAACAAAAAATTAAACCGCCGAAAAGGAACTGAAAATCAAAAAATAATAAAAGTTTTTTATTTAGTTTAATAACTAAATTCTTAAACTATTGTAAGTACTTATACCTAAGTAAGTATATAATTTTGAAATTATTTTGACTTTTTAATTACCTAACCTTAATAACTAAGTTCTTAAATTAATCTAAGTGTACCGAAGTAATTTTGAGTCGGCGCCAAACAATCAATGAACAAAGATTACTCCAAACAAGTACAAGTTAGCCCAAATCAAATGAATAATGCAATGTGAAATCTCCAGACATAAACATTAACATTCCAAAAAATGCGCTCTCCGCACGACCACTCGCAACGACGTGTGCCCTCACGTGTGGCCCGTTCGGGTTGGTGTCTCGCTGACATTAACCATAACTTCGTGAGCGCTCGGCATTCAAAATTCAAATATTTATTCTGTAAGCAGGCCTCAAGGGCTCTTTCACATGTCCGATCAAATCAAATAGGTATCAAATCAAATGGGTAATATATCAGTGTCCTTTACATAATCTCTCGCTTATAATAAATCTCTAATTTGAAAATGGAATCAGCCAGTATCAAACTAAGCATTTACATGTCCCGAATGATCTCGGCTTCCCATGAACGGAAAAACATGTAGATTTTTTCATAAGTTGTTTATTACTCTAGCTTCCGTTTAGGATAGTTTTTATCCAACTGCGACAGTTAATTAATTTTCGGAAACATTTGACCTCATTAAATTATTCAATATTGTTCAATCATCAATTATTCTTGAAATCATAGCCGCCATATCCGTCAACTGTCAGTGATGTCAAAATGGCGGACTTGCCATATCTAACTAACAGTAATAATTTCGATCCGGTGTTGTGATAGACCTTCACAAAACGCATATTAAATTCTAAAGCATAAAAAAATAATCATAAATAAAGCATAAATAAATATACGCGCTAAATTCGTATTGAGGCGTAATTTCAATAAATGTATCAACAAATTTCAACAAAATAACGTCAAAAGTCTGACTCTTCCTTTTTTTTAATGGCATGGCTTAGCGTTGTCTCGCGTTCAGCCAAAACGTCTAGGTTTATGAGTTTCTGCAAGATTACACGCTGAGTATTTGTCACGATAGTTAACGGCTATCACAAGATGGTGCGGGAGTTCTCTCGATTTTTCTCGCACTATACGTCTCTTTCTAAGTTGTATATTACGAGAGAGACGGACGAACGGACGGAGCGTCCTATTATTATCAGCAATATACAGTAAAACTATATTAAATCAGTAAAAAACGGGCCCCTTTTTTAAAAAACATTAATTATCAAGCGCGTCAGTAGGTATTAAAGCGGTATTTTACTTCGTACTTCGCGCCTTCAAGTTGACATTCAGCCTATATAGAGACACAGGAATCGGCCAACATACAGATAAAACTTTTATCATAAAGCCTGCAATACACATTCCTTAAGTTGACAATGGCGGGAACATACAGAAGATCGGCAGAATGTGATGATAGTGCAATCTGAAACATTGCAATATGAAAAAATAAACATATTACTTTAATATTTATAATAATTACATTAATTACCTTTAAAAGAAAGGGACTCGGACTCGCGTTATGGTTCTAGAACTTAGTTAGTGGTTAGGTCGGTATATAGCTTGGAAAATATAAATTCAGACGTTAAAAAAGAGATCTTTTGTTCCGCGTAAACACTTACCGGTCAATGGGTACCTACTCCGGGTACTCGAAAGGATTATTAAATCTATTTATTAATTCTATACACATCTTTACCTGAGAGTCGGAGTGACTCAAGATGATTTCAGTCATCACGTTTGTATTTATTTAATATAAAACAGTGTTATATTATAAATATGTAGAGAAGAAGATATATAAAAATTTAATGCTGCAGCCTGTGTCCTACCTGTTGGATCTATGGCCACAAACATCTACTAAACTATACCCCATAAAACGAGTTTTGTCCCTTTCTTACTAATTTAAACATCAAAGAAAAGAATTTTAACGGCATTTTAGCTAAAATAGGTTTGTTCAACGTTTTACTTGAAAGGTTAAATTAGATATGCATGTGTCCTATGTCCAAAATAAGAAATTCGTTAACTCCCACCACATTACCATGCAAACGAAGTCGCAGGTACAGCTAGTTAATTAATATGCTTGTTTGGCGCCGACTCAAAATTACTTCGGTACACTTAGATTAATTTAAGAACTTAGTTATTAAGGTTAGGTAATTAAAAAGTCAAAATAATTTCAAAATTATATACTTACTTAGGTATAAGTACTTACAATAGTTTAAGAATTTAGTTATTAAACTAAATAAAAAAGTTTTATTATTTTTTGCTTTTCAGTTCCTTTTCGGCGGTTTAATTTTTTGTTAAAACGTTTTTATTTTTGTATTTGAATAAGTTAACTTTACAAAGTTTCAAGTCTCTAGTTCAAAAAATAATGTTTCCCCCATACAAACATTGTACCCCCATTTAACACTCTTAGGGGTAGAATTTTCTAAAACGCTGAAATTACTATTTTTGTATTCTAATAAGTAATCTTTCTACAAAGTTTTAAGTCTCTAGTTTACAAAATAATGTTTCCCCCATACAAATATTGCATCATCATTCATCATTTAACGCCCTTAGGGGTAGAATTTTCTAAAACGCAGAAATTACTTTATTTCTATTTTCATATCATAAGTAATGATTCTACAAAGTTTCAAGTTTCTAGCTCAAAAAATAAAGTTCCCTCCATACAAACTTTGCACCCATATTTAACCCTCTTAAGGGTGGAATTTTATTAACCGCAGAAATACTTTTTTTTGTATTTTAATAAGTAATCTTTCTACAAAGTTTCAAGTCTCTAGCTCAAAAAAATAAGATTCCTCATACAAACTTTGCCCCCTATTTGACCGCCCTAGGGGAGGTATTTCCAAAAATCCCTTCTTGTCCCTGACCCACGTTATAAAAATAACCTAAAGTTACAAAACTCTAGTTTAAAAAATAATGTTTCCCCTATTTAACCCCCTTAGAGGAGGAATTTTCTTAAACGTAGAAATCACTTTTTTTCTATTCTAATGAGTAATCTGTCTACAAAGTTTCAAGTTCATAGTTCAAAAATTAATGTTTCCCCCATACAAACATTGCACCTCTATTTAACCTCTTTAGGGGTGGAATTTTCTAAAACACTGAAATTACTTTTTTTGTATCTTAATAAGTAATCTTTCTACAAAGTTTCAAGTTTCTAGCTCAAAAAATAAAGTTCCCTCCATACAAACTTTGCACCCATATTTAACCCTCTTAAGGGTGGAATTTTATTAACCGCAGAAATACCTTTTTTTGTATTTTAATAAGTAATCTTTCTACAAAGTTTCAAGTCTCTAGCTCAAAAAAATAAGATTCCTCATACAAACTTTGCCCCCTATTTGACCGCCCTAGGGGAGGTATTTCCAAAAATCCCTTCTTGTCCCTGACCCACGTTATAAAAATAACCTAAAGTTACAAAACTCTAGTTTAAAAAATAATGTTTCCCCTATTTAACCCCCTTAGGGGAGGAATTTTCTTAAACGCAGAAATTGCTTTTTTTCTATTCTAATGAGTAATCTGTCTACAAAGTTTCAAGTTCATAGTTCAAAAATTAATGTTTCCCCCATACAAACATTGCACCCCTATTTAACCTCTTTAGGGGTGGAATTTTCTAATACAATGAAATTACTTTTTTTGTATCTTAATAAGTAATCTTTCTACAAAGTTTCAAGTCTCTAGTTAAAAAAATAATGTTTTCGTTATACAAACTTTGCACCTCCATTTAACCCCCTTAGGGAAGGAATTGTCAAAAATCCCGTCTTTTCCCTAGCCCACTTTATAAAAGTAACCTACTGTGCAAAAATCAACTCTCTGACATTAGTAGTTTCGGCTGTGCGTTGGTGAGTCTGTCAGTCTTCTTTTATGTATATGTCTTATCCGTTGCCTACGTCATAAAAGGAAGTCCTGGTGTAAATTTCAAGTTTCTAGTCCCAGTAGTTTCGGCTGTGCGTTGATGAGTGAGTCAGTCAGGACATAGGCATTTATATGTATAGATAGATAACAATTGGTAAACACGTGTGGCGTTCCATGCCTAAAGGGTCCTTATGGCCGTTTTTACTTGGGGGTATGGTATGATTATTTTTGTATTAGATAGCTCATTTAACGTAGATTTAGGATCTATGCTTAACTCAAAACCTGCCTAAGGACCCTTTAGGCATGGAACGCCACATATGAACTTATGGCGGTTATTAGGTACATCTAGTGTGATAGGATTTTGCAACTCCTAGGACCGCTCAACTAAATGTTGCTTACGAAGTTTTTTTCAAAGTTGGATGCGTCTTAAACGCCTTGTATTACAAGTAGGTGGTAATAGTAATCCCACCAAAAACATTACATGTAAAGTGATTGCCAGACTCCCTAGCTCATATATAGTATAATTATACATCTTGGCTAAAGAGTATAGCTTTGTTGGGCAACTCCAGGTCACCGCATAGACTCTCACGCGTGTCTATACTTTTTAGCAAA
Source organism: Epinotia demarniana (assembly GCA_945867215.1). Classification (NCBI taxonomy): domain Eukaryota; kingdom Metazoa; phylum Arthropoda; class Insecta; order Lepidoptera; family Tortricidae; genus Epinotia; species Epinotia demarniana. Next base: position 16,059,188 of record OX244263.1, read on the forward strand.
GATATAGAATTTGTAGAGCGTGTCTGGTAGTGGTAGAGTTACGCTGTGTAGGATAGGAAGCTTGGCGCTACTTATGATCTTATATCTTTTTAACGCTGAAAGCTATATATGAGCTATAGTCCAAGCAATGAACTGACAACTGGAAATAATTTATAATAGCTTATTTTTTCTGTGTAACGGATTTATTATCAATTAAATAGTCACCCAGCGACAGGATCCGACAAAATTCAGACATAAAAAAAAATTATTTAATTTATTGATTGAACACATTATACTTATTGTTTATTAAAATTAAAAAAAAGGAAAAACCTATAAATAACTCCTAAATACCAACATAGATAAATCTAGTCTAGTCAAACCCGCTCGCTATCGCTTCTGGTGCAAAAGTGCCCATAACGCTCACGGCATTACCCCGCTGGATGGCCATGGACAGCCTCTGCACCAGAAACGATTCGGAGCGGGGGTCCTCTCCCTTTTGCCTTAGTCGACGGCCTATGTCACGCACAAATTGCTTAGCGTCAGCTCCCCAGCAGCCCGCCGTTTCCACCGCAAAAGGGACGAAAATATACCCCGAGCCCAAAGGAGTATACTTTTGGCGCTTCACCGCCGCCTGAGACTCGGCCGCCGCTCCGCCCGCACGTACTGTGCGACTGAGATGAGAGGCGGCGAAGGTGCTAACGCACGTAGCGTCCCAGACCAAGCACCGCCCTCTCTCCCACGGCACTAACGTTAGGCCATCAGGCCGCTTGCCGTCCGTGCGACTAAGACCCGGAGGCTCAAGCACAGAAGGAACACCCGCTGACCTGAGCGCCCTTTGGACCACGTCGTTCAAGGCATGGTGACGCGGATGCCTCCCGACGCATCGCCGGCAACTCAATGCATGATGGCCGTCAGCTCCCACCATGGAACCGCAGATGCATACGTGTGGTTGACATACATCGCAGCCCAAGCGGAGAGCATTAAGACGCATCCAACTTTGAAAAAAAACTTCGTAAGCAACATTTAGTTGAGCGGTCCTAGGAGTTGCAAAATCCTATCACACTAGATGTACCTAATAACCGCCATAAGTTCATATGTGGCGTTCCATGCCTAAAGGGTCCGTATGGCAGGTTTTGAGTTAAGCATAGATCCTAAATCTACGTTAAATGAGCTATCTAATACAAAAATAATCATACCATACCCCCAAGTAAAAACGGCCATAAGGACCCTTTAGGCATGGAACGCCACACGTGTTTACCAATTGTTATCTATCTATACATATAAATGCCTATGTCCTGACTGACTCACTCATCAACGCACAGCCGAAACTACTGGGACTAGAAACTTGAAATTTACACCAGGACTTCCTTTTATGACGTAGGCAACGGATAAGACATACATACAAGAAGACTGACTGACTCACCAACGCACAGCCGAAACTACTAATGTCAGAGAGTTGATTTTTGCACAGTAGGTTACTTTTATAACGTGGGCTAGGGAAAAGACGGGATTTTTGACAATTCCACCACTAAGGGGGTTAAATGGGGGTGCAAAGTTTGTATAACGAAAACATTATTTTTTTAACTAGAGACTTGAAACTTTGTAGAAAGATTACTTATTAAGATACAAAAAAAGTAATTTCAGTGTTTTAGAAAATTCCACCTCTAAAGAGGTTAAATAGGGGTTCAATGTTTGTATGGGGGAAACATTAATTTTTGAACTATGAACTTGAAACTTTGTAGACAGATTACTCATTAGAATAGAAAAAAAGTAATTTCTGCGTTTAAGAAAATTCCTCCCCTAAGGGGGTTAAATAGGGGAAACATTATTTTTTAAACTAGAGTTTTGTAACTTTAGGTTATTTTTATAACGTGGGTCAGGGACAAGAACGGATTTTTGGAAATACCTCCCCTAGGGCGGTCAAATAGGGGGCAAAGTTTGTATGAGGAATCTTATTTTTTTGAGCTAGAGACTTGAAACTTTGTAGAAAGATTACTTATTAAAATACAAAAAAAGGTATTTCTGCGGTTAATAAAATTCCACCCTTAAGAGGGTTAAATATGGGTGCAAAGTTTGTATGGAGGGAACTTTATCTTTTGAGCTAGAAACTTGAAACTTTGTAGAAACATTACACAGAAGTAGTGTTTCTAATAATAAATAATTCTAATAATAATCTAATAATAATAAGTAGTGTTTCTATTGCAGCTTTAACATACATTCACAAAAATAAAAAAAATTAAACAGTGCTCTCATACATGAATAGTTATTTGTTATGCAAGGCTGCAAAGTTGTTGTTTGGCGCAAGTGCTTGTATTGAAAGCCGAGCTAGCGAAGGATTGTAAAATTGAACCATGAGCGAAGCGAATGGTTCAAAAGTACAATCCTGAGCATAGCGAGGCTTTCAAGGCACGAGACGCCAAACAATTTTGCTGCCGAGCGAAACACACAATTTTTCACCTCACCACCGCGAGGAAAATTGTAGGTAAATAAATGTAATGGAAGTAATTTGGACCTTATACTCATTTTCAATAAAGGTTTGTTTACATCTCATCAAGATCTAGCATTTTATAATTATTAAATGTAACATAAATATTTTGTATCTTTAAATAACCTCACGCTTACCTACACTAAAAAATTCAAAGTATTGTTGGGTACTCACGGTTTAAACTAAGACTCAAATACGCTTATTTCACTTTTTCCGCTACCTTAGCAGGCATCAAAATTCACATATGTATAGCTTCTGCACTAAAATCTATAAATAACCACAATTATTTTGGTTTTACTGTCTGTGGCTTTAGAACAAAACAAAATTAAATGTATATGAGTTTTTTCTTAAATTAACTTTTCAAACGGTGCGTTCCAAAGGAGAAGCGAAATTTTTTGAAAAATAAAACGACATTTTAATATTATTTATTCGTATTTTATCCTTATAAGTCAGTCTAAATGTTAATATTTCGTATGTACCTACTTAATTAAGAGAGAATAAGTATTATTTATTTTATTTTATCAAAATAATAACAATTTATTATTGGCATAACACCATCAGTTTCTGAACGCACCTCTCATTCTGTATAGAAAAAAGTTGGGTCTCGCGATCGACCGTCACGTTCCAAATTCAAAAACTCTTTCCACGCTAGCGGATAAAATGGACTTTTGGGCGCAGATTTTGAGCGATAAAGCAAGCCTTTTCGAGCCGGTGAGGTGAAAACGTAATTTTATGGCGTTATTTTGCCCGCCCATAACAATCGGTATATCTCTAGAACCGTAATATGTATAGACTCTTGAAATTTCCGGAGATTATGTGTCACTATAGCCTCTACAATAACGAGTAATAACACCATGGTATTACAGTTGTTACAAATAAATTATAGTATCACAAGGACCCTGACAGGGTATTTCAAATTGACCTTAAAAACTAACATCTAAATCTAACTACTCTTATGTAGGTTAAAAGTACTAAAAGTACATATAAATTGGACTGTGGTGCAACTCGCCAACTCGCCGAAACATCGATACCTATTCAGCAACCCTTTGGTCTTGACTGTCAGGAAGGAATCTCAGACTATGAATAAAGGACTGTGACCAATGCAAATCAATAGGTAAGTAATCATTCGCGGCCCATCATGGTCGGATCACGTTTTTTTAGGAAATCCGTCCCTAACGGAAAGAAAACTTGGTTAGACAAGATTCCACGTGGACGGGCGTTCTCGCTCTGAAAATCGTTCGTGATAATCGTGATCTCGGACATTCGGCCTTAATTACGAACGAGATTCGGGGGCTGTAGCTGAGATAGGTGCACGGCCTGCACGCACGCGAACCAAAGCATCAACAGACAGAGTGGACACCCTGCAGGGGCTGCACTTTGCAACCCTAAATGTATTCAATACAATAATGGAATAGTTCGTAAGGTGTAACTGTTGAACCTACTTGAATTTAATGATCTCCGTAAGTAGTAGGTAATTATAATTATATAGGTAATTTTAGTGAATTCGATATTAGTTACTGTAAAAATATTTTTTGTACTCCGATTATGGTTGAACATAATTATATAAACGTATATATGACTTTAATAACGCCTTGTATCTGGTATTGTTTAATGCATATAAATTTTATTATTATTATAATACAATGATAATTAGATTGGGTAAATAGTAATCACATTGTCACGGTCTGCTAGTTCTGCACCAAGTAGATAATTCAATGTATGAAACTGTACGAAGTTTTAGCTATACAGAAGCGAGTACACTAACATATAGTATAAGTAATGGTTTTTTCGTAGCAGAATGAAATTCATATTTACGAGTAGGTACTGTGGCAAGACCGATGCAAATACCTGAAGTTCGTGCACAAGGGCCAATTACCGTAATTACTTTATGGACCAGCATGGAGACAGGTCGAAGTTTTTCGAAGTTGATATACACTCAAGAGCATAATAACAGGTACATTTTCAATTCCCATAAAGTGTATCCTTAAACTAGTTAATAAACAAAGCCCTTAAGAATCGTTTTAAAAATGAAATCAAAATAGCATGGAATGGGTTTTTAACTTTCCTTGATGTTACACAGATTTGGTTATGCGGAGCGAGAGTGAGAGCCACGTTACCAATTCAACTCATGTTCGATTTCAGGTTTATAGAAATGGCGTCTCTGGTTTGTAGCGAAGTAGCGAAAAGCTATAAGATGTTTCGAAACCAATGAAGTTTTATTTATAGTTTTGCAATTTGCTGCGAGGTGATAGTAACTTATATTATAACCTTAATGACAATTTCCGTTCAGTTACCTTTGCAATAAATAACAATAGATAATCAGAATAGGTCCATAGCATCATTTTAGTCTTCACAAGCGTACTAATTTCCATTTTTCTTTAATTAACACGTTCCCTGTGCATGTGACATATTATATGTTACACTTCGAGGTATCAACGATACGTGATCCCGTATAAATTTAAGGTTTGATCAAAATGTGCACGTATGAGCTGGGCCAATACTATTTGCTTGCACGTACCAATACCTACTAGATATGAAAAAAAAAATGCACGTAGGAGTAAATTTTGATTTTCTCGCTGCACCGGGAATGGGGGTTTTAACAAAATAGACTGGGTTGGATTCCTGGTATATTATTTACGTCTTATAGATTTTCCCACTTACACATTCTTTAATACATTAAATAAAACACGAAGACAAACTTAATCTAAATATCGAATTGCCTCAAAGATACGACACGACACAAATACGTTGATACTTATTTAACTTCCAAGAATTGTTTAAATGAACGGTGAAAGCCACACAGGTGTGTAACAGATTATGGATATGGGTAGATGTGGTACCATTTTACGAAACTCTTTAAATGATGTCCCACGTAAGCATGATAATAAACATACCCGCAGCGGATACATATATCATTATTTACTAATCGAACGCAAATGTTTATGATGTTTTCGAACGTATTACAAATTTTCCGTTCGACGGGTTTATGATTCGATCGACTTAGGTATGTACTTAGTAGGTACCTAGGTTTTAAGGGGAACGTTTCTGATCAATTTACATATTATGAAACGTGTGGCTATTTTCGTGTTAAAAAACAATCCATACTAATATTAATATAAATGCGAAAGTGTGTCTGTCTGTCTGTAACCTCTTCAAGCTTAACCGCTGAACGTAGGTACTACTGAAAATAAAGATAGATTGAGGCCCGGGGTATAGGACATAGGATAATTTACATCCCGGAAATCATCCCCTAAGGGTGTGGAATGGGGGATGAAAAAATGTATAGAGCTACGATGTTAAACGAGTTACATGCGGAAGGAGTCGCGGGAAAGAGCTTAGTTTCTTTATATTTTCGTATTTAGTCAATCAAGTTACCAATCGGTAGCGTATCTACAAAGGAAAACCGCATCGCATGGCTAATTTTATTAATGGGATGGGATCATGCCCCATACCCTGGAACGTTAAAGAAAATCAAAGTAGTAGCTCGGCTCAGCTCTTTTTTTTAAATTAGGGATTGGTAAAAGGTTGATGAAGTATCTGACTGGTCAAGTGCTCTTAGCTAAAAACCAGTACGCATATCAATCTCATAAATCAACGATAGACGCCACTAGGGCATTAATTACTAAGAGAAGTCTTCGATAAGTTAGGAATGGGATGCAAAGTCGCGGTTGTTTTATGCGGTCTATCCAAAGCCTTCAACTTATATTAGTTATAATACGAAAATTGGATCACTATCGCATTCGAGAGAACTTTCTAGACATACCATAAAATGATCACACAGACAAACTGTCCCGACAGTTTTCTGAGACCATGTTAATAATTAAGTTTCTATATTATGTTTATTAAATAAATAAATAATAATAATATTTAGGTCATTCTTGAAAAACAGAGTACAGGTGTGTGAAATCTCTGCAAATAGTAAGTAAGGGTAATCTAACTCGCAAACTTTGGATGCTATTTCCGTCCCACAAGGGTTCGTTATTGGAAACTATCTCTTTATCATATTAGTTAATGATTAATGATTTAGCATCAAGTATTTTTTATTTATATTTATATTATTACATTTGTTGTTTACTTCAATATTCAATTACTCATGTTTATGCAGTCGCTTAACAGTAGGTACTTACCTACCTAGTGAAAAAAATAAACTTCTAAGCATCGAAATATAATAAGTACATACAGTTAAAGCAATGACGCGTGATTCATCTCCGATAGGCAACCGGATGTCTCGCGGTATTTGAGCTCCTGAAGTGTTGTGGAACCGCCCTGTGAAACCCACGGAATATGCCTGAAAGTGTGTACGCTGAATATATAATGAAATTTTTAGTTCGACCGGACCCTGTACGCGAGCGAAGATCCCGCTGTACAATTCACCGGTATTTACGCCTTCATACATACATATACTAAACTCTATACTTCGTAAAGATAGGCCCAACGCCCACGAATAATTCGTCCAATGCGGTGGCCCGCCACGGGCAATCTCGGGCCACCGTGCCTTAGTCTTCAGCTGTCACAGTGTGTCACAGTATGTCAAGCGAATATTGTTCGGACAGGCGTATCTTTACTTTCGATATCATTGGCTTCATACATATGTATACATCAGGGTGTCCCTATACTTTGAGGGAAACTACCTCAATATTGAAGATAGTGTTATCATATGGTCGTGTCTTCATAGTGTTAACGACAGTATTTCTGTCAGGCCAAAATAATACGTAAGTCCTAAATATTAACGTTTACATTCGAGCGCATTAGTTAACCGCCTTATCGTGTCTCGAGTAGTGAGGGGGGATTAAAGTGCATGGTAAATTCGCGCGCTCTCCTCATGTCTTGATGGCTCAGCGGTATGGAGGTCGGCCAAACGATCCGGGGAGCGAGAGTTCGAATCTCGGCAGGGGGTTCAGTTTATCTATAATTTTTAAGGATTCTTGTTTATTTAAAGTAACGATATAATTTCGACGAGTCATTCCAGCTCATGTCTTTAAGACAAACAGTACGTGTGGAAGCAGTCGGAACGGAAAGCCGGCAGCGCAGCGCGCAACTTTTGGGTGCGTGCTGCGCGAATGTCAACCTTAAGGGCTTCTATGCCGTTAAATATCGGCCGTTTGGTCACAGATGAAATACTAGTTCCTTACGTGTTTGGTCCTTTGGCGCGCGTGGAACAGCGAGTGAAGTATTTACGTTAAATGCGTTAAAAGAAGAAATTCGTGGCAGCAGTACCTACATGAGTAAATCAAAGACAGACAGGCAACTACGGAACCACACTACCTACACTACGCGTGGCCCGTCACCACCCGTCACACTCACATGTAAAGTGGCCGTCAATATAATTTGCTACCTATGTAAACTAACTCAGACCAAAAAAATATACAGACGGAGTGTTACGAACAGTCTAGTGAAGCCAACCGGTTTTCAACCAAGCCCCATAAGTTTAGCACACGCTAAATAAATTAAATCGCACAAAATTCGAAATAAATGATCTTGAAAGCATTGCGACCCGTGCTGAAGAGTTTTGTGCAATTTTGTTTGTATATGTGTGCGTGAGCGTGAGTTAAACTTGAAGTAGCTTGGTTTTGTTTGTATGTGGTTTGGCTTCACTTGACTGTTCGTAACGCTTCGTCTGTCTTTTTTTCTTGATCTGAGGTAAACAAACCGCCATATTTCACGCCGAATTTGTCTTTCACTATGGCGGTTTGTTTACATAGTTAGAAAATTCTATTGACGCCGACTTTAGTTGTAGTTATTCTGTGCCGTGACGTACTTGGCCGGTTGATATGAAATAATTTCAAAAATCATCACTAGGTACTTGCCTCATTACTGATTTAGGTAATGAAATTAATGAATGTTGAAAGTGAGCGTTCTTTTAGCGTAAATATGGTAAACTATCGCATGGTACGTTATACGTATCGTATCGCTCATCAACGGTTCAAAATTGACAAATTACTCATAATAATTGTAGGAACATACCTAATGGTTGAATTTAATATGTACACTCGGGAATTTCACAAGCGTCCAATATTTTTACGTAGGTAAATTGAGAAAAACTATTTAAAACCAGGGAAACGTATTCTCGTATACAAAACAAATTACAAATGTCAATTCAAAAACTGTGCCAGCCATGAACGTAGAATAATCTGGACAGGCTATGGTAAGAATAATACCATGCCCTAGGCTTCTCATGACGGTAAAAAAGACGTCATTTTGTTAGTATGCTAGGGCCGCTTTGCTGCCACCTAAGCCCTTTTTTATAGATCTAGCAGTTTTTACCCGACTGCTGAAGGATAGGAGGGATATTACTGTAGGTGAACTCGTTGTCCATTGGGCCCTTTTCATTTTCTTAATAATTTTGCAGCAAAATCTGAAATTTGTGCCATGCTAACATCGCGATAACATCGAACTTTCGCGATTTGTGTTCTAGATTCATCGTTGGCATAGATATAACTTCGTAATCAATGATCGTTGATAATGAGGTATACAGATTATGTGATTTTCCCCCAATTTGTAAGAACAACAAGTCGAATTCATAATGGGGTGTAGCGTACAGGATGAAAAAACACGAACATTTTTATTTTCATTAATCCGACCACACGTGCATGTAATTTTTCAGTACAACTCGTTTGACAGTTGGATCAGCAGCGCAACATACCTCCAGACGATAGCAATTAGTCAGCTTCTGATAAATTGGGGCTGACAAATCATGACATGTATACACCCTGGGTTGTGCAGTATTTCAATTACATGTATTTGAAATACGTATTTGAAACACAAATACGTATTTTGTATTTGTATTTCAACTACAGGTTGGAGAAGTATTTTGTATTTGGTATTTGAAATACCGCACTCACATGTATTTAGTATTTCGTATTTCAAATACTTTAAGTTTTAAAATACATTTGCACAAAATACATGTTATTTAATTCTATAACCGTATAATGAAACGTTTTTAATATTGTTTGAGTTTGTTTGTTTGAGGCTTAGGTAGGGCACTGTTCTGTGGCAACACTTTACTGCAAGTGTCAACGTCAAACGTCAGGTGCCAATTTATGAATTTAGTTCGTTACGCGGTTTTTTATTACGTAGCATAACCCAAACTCAACGGAGTTACGTCAGTTAAGTACTGAATTCCCATGGTCACCTTCTGTCTCCATCATCAAATCAGCTGTACTGTAGGATATCTGGTACCGTACCATAATATTGAATTGTCATCCAAACTATACTTATACCCAAAATTTCAGCTCAATCGGTCACCGGGAAGTGGGTCAAATTAAACTTGCAAGATTTGATTACATATATACATACATACTAACAGGGCAAGTTAAATAAAAGCTTGAAAAAATGTGCAAAAGCTGTTGTGAAAAAAAAACGTGTAAAAACTTGTTGTGAAATAAGTATTTTGTATTTCGTATTTGAAATACATTATTATGAATACTGTATTTTGTATTTTGTATTCCATTACAAGTAAAATAACATTGTCAAAATCAGATGATGAATCCAGTGACAAATGTATCCGACTTTGATATAAGCATATAAGCATGAATCTAGAATACTATGGACGGGCTGTACATGATATCCATAATGATATCACAGTGAAGAATGGATAAGCTCATATGCAGCTAAAATAAGAACTCTTCTTAAAATGGCTGATGACTTGCCATTTGCTAGCTACGGTAGCTACGGTAGCCCAGTGGTTCAGGCATGCGGCTGTCAAACGGCGGTCGTGGGTTCGAATCCCGGCTCGTACCAATGAGTTTTTCGGAACTTATGTACGGAATATTTACCGTTAGCTTTTCGGTGAAGGACGACATCGTGAGGAAACCGGTCTAATCCCAATTAGGTCTAGTTTTCCCTCTGGGTTGGAAGGTCAGATGGCAGTCGCTTTCGTAAAACTAGTGCCTATGCCAAATCTTGGGATTAGGTGTCAAAGCGGACCCTGGGCTCCTTTAGGGGCACAACCAGGAATAACGCTAGGAGAATGATGATGATGACTTGCCATTTGCCATAAACAAGCTACTTATCAAAGCTTTACGTATTTTATTCATGTCAACTGTCTTAGAAAAAACAATAGTGACATAAAGTCATAAGGAGGTTTAACTCTCCTTAATATCCGGCTCCGTTTTTAAGCCAGACATTCTGCTTAGTTCTGTAAGCCTGGGTCCATAAAGAGGCTTGGTTAGCATATCTGCGAGCTGTACCGAAGCTGGTACTTTGCAAACTTCAATAATTTTTCTTTCAACGCATTCTCTTATAAAGAATGATCGAATTCTAATATGTTTTGTTCTCTGGTGGTATTCGTGTGCTGGATGGAATGTTGTGTTTGTTTGCTGGCGGCCCAATATCGTGGCAGAGCAAGCGCCAATTGACTGTTGCGATTTCATCAACAGAAGCAGAAATCGTAGCTGCCAGTGAAACTGCCCGAGAGATTATATGGATGAATAGAATTCTGAAAGACCTCACAGACAAGGAGTGGCCAGCCACCCTATATGTGGATAGTGAACCGGCAATCCAGCTGGCCAATCATCCAGCACACGAATACCACCAGAGAACAAAACATATTAGAATTCGATCATTTGGTAATGGCATATACGTAGATGCTTGTAGGTCTTGAGTATCATCTGCACAATAATATCTGATGGTTTGTCTTGTAGATCTGGTAGCTCATATCGAATGGTTTTGTTGGTTGAGGTTGAAGGTTGTGGTTCACTAAAGAACTTTTTGTCGGTGTTGCAGCCTAGTAGCGGTGTTTCTTCAAAAGTCACATCTCTAGATCTTATCAACTTGTGATTTACTTTGTCCCAAATTCTATATCCTTCATTTCCGTCATACCCAATCAATATTCCTTTCTGAGCTTTCTTGTCAAGCTTCTTGCGGTTTGGTTTAGGAATATGGGCGTAGCATTTGCAGCCAATGATTCTCTAGTGCTTGATACCTGGTTTTTTATTGTACCATAACTCATATGGTGATTTTTCTTGCACGCTTGATGTACTAGAGCGATTCAGGATGTACGCCGCTGTGTTAATGAGTTCTGCCCAAAGACCTTGGGGTATCTCCTCATGAGCATGCATCATCGATCTTGCTGCTTCTACTATTGTCCGATTCTCTCTTTCCACGCATCCAGCCTGTTCATGAGTGTGAGGCATCGTCAGTCTCTGTTTTACGCCATGTTCCGCTAAGATTTTCCGAAACTGTTCGTTATCAAATTCTCCTCCATTGTCAGTCAAAATTTCTTTAACAGTGTGTCCGGCAGCTTTGGCTTCTGCTAGCATTTGCTTAAGCTTCATCCATGCTTCAGATTTCTGCTTTAGAAAATATATGAATCGATAGTGAGTGAAATCATCTTTGAACATCAAGAAATATCGAAACTTTTGGATGGAGTATGTAAAAGGTACGCATATGTCTGCATGGATGAGTTCTCCAGGTTGAGTTGCTCTTACCCTTGTGCCAAACTTTTGCTTGTGTGCCTTTCCATATAGACATCCTTCGCACAGGTCTGATTTGTTGTCCTCCACTTTCAATCCAAGTTCTTGTTCAATGAGTTGCTTTACATGTCTCTTATTTTGGTAAGCAAGCCGTTCATGGTAAACTTGTAGTGGATTTGTCAATACCGCGTTTACATTGATTTTTGGCGTAAGGCAGCTGAGGTTCAGTTTATAAAGCCCGCCATTTCTTTGCCTTTTTCCAATTAATCTGGTGGATCCAGCCACTTTTAGTATACACGTGTCTGGCGTCGACTCGAAGACGGTGTTGAACTCATGATCATGTGCGGCAAGAACAGAAAAAAGATTCATTTTTATATTCGGTACATACCAAACATCTTTGAGTGTTATTTGCTCGCGTCTTCCACATACATCAACTTCAGCACGAATGGTTCCTTTACCTAATGCTTCTATGGTTTGACCATTGGCTGCTGTGACTGTGTGTTCTCCTCTGAAATGTTCGAAAGTCTCATAGATATCCCCTCTGTTCGTAATCGTAACATGACTTGTTGCACCATTGTCTACGTACCAGGAATCTTTGTCTGCGACTATTTGGTTCAGGGCTAGGACGGGTAGAGTTAGATTTACAGATGTTGCCTGTTTAGGTGGCCTGCCGTCAGAAATCCAGTTCTTGCATTGTTTGACTCGATGTCCTTTTGTTCCACAATATTTACATATGAAGTCTTTTCTTTCTTTTTCATTGAATTACTCAGTTCTGGCGTATAAAGCCTCGGAGATGCTCGTGCTCGCATTCTCAGTGCTGTTCATGAGGGTTTTTTCATGGGCACATATTTGGGTAGTTAGATTGTCCACAGTCCGATCTCTCTTAGTCATTAGTAACCAACTAGATTTGAAAGCAAAATATTCCGTCGGTAAAGTGTCTAAAATTTTACAGATCAAAAGCATGTCTGGTAATTTCGACTCTAACTGGCTGTTTAGTTCATGCCAGATATTCTTTAATGCAGATATATGATTTGCCATACCATGTTCGGGTTCTTTCTTATAGCCAAAGAATTTTAAACACAGATCGTAACTTTTGTCTTCACTACTTTCGCCATATAATCTATTTAGTTCTTCCCATACCTCTTGTGAACTCGTCAGACGCATGACATGATTTAGTATCTCTTCTGTCATATTTGTCGTGATCAGCACTAGTAATTAGTAGATTCTTGTAAATCTTTTTCATATTTTGTTTGCACAGAATTCTAGGAAAGAATTTCTAATTTCATACAGTGAAGTCTGTGCCAGCTATCTGCTATGGATAGAGCTATAGTAGAAGCGTCAAGGGTGCAGATAGGGCACCTAGATGCGAAAAACTTCAAGTCATGGAAGTATAGAATACTGGTTGTCACAAGGGCCATCCCGGGAGCCTTGGAAATAATTGAAGGTAGGAGATGGAGGCCTGAACAACCACCTGCAACGCCATATTAAAGCTTTACGTACCTATTTTATTCATGTCAACTGTCTTAGAAAAAACAATAGTGACAAAGTCATAAGGAGGTTTAACTCTCCTTAATACTACTAAATTTGGACGGGTAATGGCTTGTGTGCCACAACTTCATACTAAATCATTTGTGGTAAACAAAAAAAAGTTGAACTATGACAAGGACAATGAACGATATTCCGCTTGTAATTTGTTACTTGTTGCTTCATGAAACGGGCCCCAGGTCTTTTTTTGGTAATTTGTGCTCCAGTTAGCCCCGATTATTAAAACTAAGGTGGCAATACTGCCTGAAACACAATTTAATTTTTTTATTGTAGCAACATACTTATTTGACATGTGTCTTGTCGTCGTGGAAGAGAAGAGGGGATAGGGATACGCTCTTTTTTCGAAAACCCGATGTTTGGTGCGGTTCGTTCGTGATTATTTAGGAACTTTTGTATCGTTTTCTTCGGTTTTCTGGTGCTTCTGTATCTATTTATCATCAATTCAAACTTGAAGTAAAGGTAAGTCTCACTTGAAACACGTAAATGTTCTTCCTTGTAGAATATTATCACAAGAGAAGGTAACTTGATAACTATAACCTTAAATTTCCATATTAGAATTCAAGCACAATTGTAATAGTTAAATAAAAAAATATCCGAACACCATTCCAATTCACCGAAAGTTTATCTTTTTTCATTTATTTATTTGCATTTATGGTGAATATTAGTTTGTTAGTGGTAAATTCCTGAGATTGAAAACAGAAACTTTTGAATTTATGCTTGTTTTTTGTTTTTAGACAATGTCGGCCCTAATCCACGAGAAAATTTGGTTAGACAAGACTATCTACCACGATGCTGAACGCGATTACTATGAGTCCTTGTCAAAGGTCAGTAGCATCTGTTTCAGATCAAAGTGCATTGAATTTAATTTCGTAAATGTTGATACCTATTCGTTTATTTATACATCCCAGTCCCCTCACATCCTTGCAGTTTATTTTTGAATGAAAATGAATTTATTTATTATTATTTACACATAAAAATATAATGTTGTAGGTTCGAGTTCCACTTGCCTCAACTCAGTCTTCTTTGGCAAATGAAGTGGCAAAAGCAAGGCAACATATCAAAAATTCTCTAGAATGTGTGAGTAATTCCTATTTTACTTAAATTCACACATTATTTATACTTTTACTTAACCCTTATAAGGAAGTAATGCTAATATCTGGATTATTATTCCAAATCACTGTTGAATTGTTCATTATAAGGGTTAAATACATTGAAACTGGTATAAGCACATTGTTTCATACTTAAAAGTTTACATAGGGTGCAATATTGGAATATTTGAAGTGACTAAAAATTTCTCAGCAAGAACACCCAGGATTACTACTACCCACTAGATTTTATTTAGTAATCTCAATATTTCAGATGGATAGCGTTGCTTCATTGGCTGGAGTTCCGAACACAGAGCTGACCAATAAAGTCAGCAGCCTCGAGAAGGAGAACTCGGAGCTCAAAAAGACCATGGATGACTTACGCAAGCTAGTCATCAGCCTGCAGGCCCGTGTTGAGACTCTAGAAAGTGGCACCCCGTCAAGCACCCATGCCACCAACACCAAAGCTGAGCCTGCTAAGGTAACAACTAGATCTAATATATTTTTAAGTTTTCTACTGCTGAAGGAAGCAAAGGATTGAGTTAATATCAAATACAATTGGCAATAATACTAACTACTTTCTCACTAAAAGTATGAAATTTCATTAAGCCTCACTTCTTGTTTGAAAATACCCACTATTGGTCAATCAGACTATAATTAATTAGACAATAATTTGAAATTTACATTTGTGGAAGATTATAAAACAGGGTTTCTTAGAGTGTGGTCCATGGACCCCTTGGGGGTCCGTGACATGATTGCAAGGGGTCCGCGGCCACTTCGTTCACTCTTAAGGCAGGTATAGCCATATGAAACATGAGGCATTTTTTCAACATTTCCTTCAACAGGGGTCCGCGGTATTCTTGAAATTCTGAAAGGGGTCCATGTCTAACAAAAGTTTAAGAGCCACTGTTATAAAAGCTCACTATGGTCAGCGTTTAGGTGGTATGACATAATATCTATTGAAATGTAAAAATTGTTAAATTTCAGGCTGCAGCTAAGGAAGAAGATTCAGATGATGGTGTGGATCTTTTTGGATCTGACGATGAAGAAGAGAGTGCGGAGGCAGCTAGAGTAAGAGAGGAACGTCTTGCAGCCTACAATGCAAAGAAATCTAATAGTATGTGTACTTAAATACTCTAATGAAACCTGTTGCATTCAAAGATCAATTACCTCATATATCTTAGAAACTTTTCTTGCGTCGCTTGATCCATTTAGGAGCTGTGATGCCACAGACAGACACACTGATGCACAGATACACGTGTTAAAGTTATAACAGCCCTTGTTTGTGTTGGAAGTAAAACATATACTGCAGCAACTTGGAATACTTGAACCTTGTAAGAGATAAGACACATCTACATCCTGTATTCTATTCTCTAGATGAAAATTGAATATCATCTTTTTATAAAAACTACAAAGTTTACAACAAAACTTTATCATACATATATTTATAAAAAAGCATCTTGCTATTGTGTTCCATGTGTTGTGTGTGCAGTCAGCGTCATATAGTTAGTAACAGCCAGAGTAGCCAAATATTTCGTAACACACCCTTATTCTTACAGTAATAAAGACGTATACCGAAATATTTGGCTACCTTGGCTGCTACTAACTATATGACACTGACTGTACCATATTATTGACTATTATGTCTAGTAAAATGGATTTCATTCTTAGGCATTAATTAATTATTATACCATGCTATTTTACTTGCAGTAAGTACTAGTATGACCTCACATTTATCTAGGACATGAAGCACTCCACTTTAAACCTTTGCGTCACACAATCGCGACACTTGAAATTGTTTCTGTAAAGTCTTGTGTTACTTCCATTGTATGGAAACATATTTTGGCTTAACTCTGGTGCGCTGTTCAGATTTTTCTAGAATTAATGGGGTTGGGACGGGTATATTTCAATAGCAAGTCAAAAATAGATCGCGATTCAATTGTCTTGGTGTATAAATTATTCGTTGTTTGAAATTGAATTCTGTTGTGTTGGGTTAAAATAAGTAATTTAACAAATTTTACCCTGAGTTAATTGTTAGTTTGTACGGAACCCTCGGTGCGCGAGTCAGGCTCGCACTTGAGCGGTTTTTTTTCTATTATTAACTCTTATTTTCAGAGCCAGTTCTCATTGCCAAGTCAAATATCATTCTCGATGTAAAACCTTGGGATGATGAAACTGATATGAAGGCTTTGGAAGAGTCAGTACGAAAGATTACTTCAGACGGCCTTCTCTGGGGTGCAGCTAAACTAGTTCCTCTTGCATATGGCATCCACAAACTGCAAATCTCCTGTGTGGTGGAGGATGACAAGGTTTCTGTGGATTGGCTAACCGAAGAAATTGAGAAGAATGAAGACTATGTAAGTAATCATTTTAAACAAGTAAAATTCATCAACTGTTATTAAAAGTTGAACTGTTTGAAGCATTAAATAGGTTCCCTGAAACAATTAAGTACCAAAGTTTTGATTTAATAAAGAATCTATGTGTATAATAAATGTATGATTGATATGGAGGGTGTTTGTGAAAGCTTAATATATATATTTTTGGTTTGGGCGCATAATGTCCCACTCGCAGAACATCCCTCCTCCAAAATTACGTCCCATTCGTCCCGTCTGCGAAATCCTGGATCTGATATTATCCATATGTATTGTGATTGGTGGTTTAAATATCGGGAGCTTTTTTTTTGTTGGTAAGATTAAAATATTTTGTGAAATGCATTTTTTCTTTTTTTATTATTTTTTTCCTTTTTGTTTCAATGTTTGTTACCTCAGACCTCCGTCATTTATGAGCCATTCTTAATATAAAAAAAATATCTGTATGTATATGCTTCCAGGTGGGTCCCATTTTTTTCAAAAATTCAGTTGAATGATGGGATCCATGAGGAATTAAGGGAACTCCTCAATTATATTAGGCACGCGTGTAGCAATTTTAGTATTTTCTATTATAACTCGTGTATTTACACCCGGAAATCATAAATTTGGTGGAGTGGAATTGATGGTGAAGACCACAGACTTATGGAATTCCTCAATATTTAATTAAAAGTACAAAAGTATATCACAGATTCTGATAAGATTCCGTTGGAATTGCAACTAATAAAGTGCCAAAGGTGATCCTTGTGGAATCGACGGAAGTCCTCAAATATTATCGGCTCACAACCCACACACAGTCATTCGGTTTTTTTCTCTAATAATCAACGCATTTGCTCTCGGAAATCAGTTCATGTGGTAAATTGGAAAATAAATGTGGAAATGTTCTCATGGCTTGGCGGAGTACTAAATTGAAGTTGATTAAAACTTTGTTTTGAAGTAAATTATCTTCTTCCTATATGACATACTTTTCGAGCACGAAAAATATATTATTATTGTTTTAATGCAAGGATGTTTATCTATATTTTTTTAATAATAATGACTAAGCTTTTATAGGGATCATTTTACGAAAGTAAGAGTCGTTTTGCGTAAGGGACATTTCGCGAAAGGGATACAGGGACATTCTGCGAGTGGGATTTTATGCACCCTAACCATATTTTTTTCTAGTAAACTGTAATTTATGTCTTCATTTGTTAATTTCCTACATATTGTATATCCCGTATTTTAAGCTTTTTTTCTTTTTACAGGTACAAAGTGTTGACATAGCAGCATTCAACAAGGTGTAACAAAATCTTTCTAAAATTAAAAAAATACTTTTATTCTATTTTTTTTATTACCTATTTAGCTGTTCCCACGGCTCCGCCCGCGATCGCATGGGATATGCTTGAGCCTAATCCTGTAGGTCCATTCTGATAAGTAGCTCCAAATATATATGGCAATTACGATCTCATAAAGTCTCGTACATTAACCATTTTATTATTTTAGAATACATTTTTGGAATGAGCTATGTTTTCCTACAACATTGTCGTTAATTCTTGGGGTAATAATTATTGTATGCTAGATAGGCAAAATACAGACTTAACACATCACATGTACGCAGAAGCAATTTTTACTCTTATTAGAATCTCACGTGATGTGTGGATGGCCCTGATTATTTAATTATTTTCTTTCACTGTGTATCGTTAATATTTGTCCCTGACTAAAATAAAGCAGCAGATTAGTCTTTCTTTACAGTCTTTAGTAGGTAACTATATTTTAAAAGACTAAAATGTACATAGGAATGCATAAGGCACTGCGGAAAACAGTGGGCAGACGTTCTTGGCATCAGAGCAGCTTAGACAATTAGACATCCTGCCATACCAGCGCAGCAAACGCTTGCGCTCTAAGAAATAAAGGCCGAAACGCACTGACAGCGGCGCGGAGGCGGTTTTCTGTGCGGCACCCTTTCGTATTAGTTCAGACATTACAACCGGTACCGTCTCCGCCACCGCTGTCAATGTGTTTCGGCCTTAAATGAGTAGATTTCAGCTTGTATATTACTGACACGTTTGGTATATACTATAAATTTCAAGAAGATTCTGATTTCTGCGTTTTTAACAATTACTCAAACAAAATTCAAACTTTTGACAACTGTTGATGTCAACATCAACATGTTTGATACGTAGTGGTTATGTTCTCTTTGGTTTGATGGTGGGTACACACCGAGCAAGCAAACGAACGCGAAGCATTTACGTGACAGCTATTTGTTAGAGTGAGATACATAGCCGTTCGTTGGCTTGGTGTATGCTTGGTGTGTACCTACCGTAATTTGTGTTGAGTTGAGGTTGACGTGACTTTACTGACTTTTTCCCACATCACATCAAAGAGAATATAACCACTTGCATCACATCACATGGGTGTTTGGTGCTGTGCGCGAAACAAAGGGGCCTTTAAAACTTACCGTATTTATGAGTGAAGCAAAGGCAAAGGCATAATATGAATTGTAAGAAATGTGAAGCTATTGGAACTGTGGTTCTACGACGCAAGGATCACTACTGTGAAAATTGTTTTACAACTAATATCAATCACAAGTTTCGAGCCTCTATTGGAAAAAATAGAGCAATATCACCAAATGAAAGCGTTTTGGTTTGTTTATCGGGCGGTCAGAGCTCTACGGTACTGCTGGATGTGGTCTTTAACGGAATTTCCTTGAGTAATCATAAGAAATTAAGAATTACGCCGCAGTTTGTTCATTTAATAGGTATGAGTTTTTCATTCGAATTATTCCGCTTCACCCTTTCATAATTCATAATAATAAATTACCTTTTTTGCAGATAACATTAATGACAGTGACGCTGAAAAGACAGCAAATAATGTTATACGTCAATGTAAACTATATAACTTCAAAGTCTTCGTGATTCACCTCTCCGAATATGTTCAGGAACACACAAAGCTACCAGAAGCTAACAGTATTCCTGGCAATACCACCGAGTTGGAATTCCAAGCAATACTGAATAGTATGCCTGTTACAGTGAGGAATGACTATTTGATAAAAATAAGGTCCCACTTGTTTGTAAGAATAGCGGAGCAGTTGCAGTGCAAATGTATTTTTACAGCAGAAACCACTGCCACTCTAGCTGTGAATCTGCTGTCCAACCTTACTATGGGCAGAGGTGCACAAGTACAACATGATGTTGTGAGTATCAATTATCATCTATCATGAGTCCACTGCTTATGTTTGATTTTAGTTTTGAGTTAATAATGTCTGAAAAGACTACTATTTATAGAACTACATCTCTACATAGACTAGCCATGTCTATTTTGAGCGCCTTATGAATAAATTCTATAAGAAATTGCACCTATGGATATTTTTAACCACCAACCATATTGCTAATATTATGCTGTATTAAGTACCTACAGGTAAATTTAAAAAAAGGAATAGTACTTGTAAACATCTGGTAGTTATAAGTGAGAAACTTACATGCCACTGATGTTTATCACCTAAATCTTTTTTATAAAGTATGTACATCAATAAATGTATGTTTCAAAACTTATTTACTGGGGAATAAGGCTCAATGTTGCATAGATATCTGTCAACTGTCAAAGTGAAGTGAATACAGATGATTTATCAATGCCACAGATTATATTCCCAAGTATTATGATGAATGAATGATAGATCTATCTATGAAGAACAAGCATGCTTGTCTTACAAGATCATTGAGCATCTTGCAGGATAAAGATGTGGTAAGGATAAATGCTATTACTATTACACAAAGACATATTATGGTTGTTGTTGTTTGTTAGCCAGTACTGCCCACCTGGTCTAAATAGACGGATATTCAATGCACTCTATGAGTAATTGATTCCATAGATCAAAACATACAACTCAAGATATATGTATAATTGTAATAAAAGTGAATTGCATGAACAGTTCACTTACAAACTTATTTTTCAAATGAATTGAAACTGATACAATTCTTGATAAAAAAAAATATCTGACATCATGATGATATTATTTTATAGGAACGTAAATAGTTTCTCTATGATAAAATAATCAATGAATATCATTACCACATTCTGATTGACTCCTCATTGTTTTCTATAATAATATAATACAAATTGAGCTTCTATTGGTTATTTCAGAGTTTCTGTGATGCAAGGAATGAGAAAATTAAAATATTGCGACCTATGAAAGACATAAGTAAAGAAGAATTAGATTATTACATCAAAATCAAAAACTTGCATCCAGCTGAGCAGAGCAACAGCAAACAAAACAGTCTGCAGTCTGTGATTGGAACATTTGTTACTGACTTGCAAGTCAGTTTTCCAGCTACAATCTCAACTATATGCAAAACTGCTGACAAAATTGGCACTGATAATGAAGAAAAATTTAACAAAAAATGTGTTATGTGCAAGGTACACACACATGTTCATTATTTCACTTATCACTCAAACAAGATGTACTACTGGTTATCTTCGTGACTTGTGCGATTTAGGGCCTTAACACCGCCTGTTGTTACCATTATTTAATAAGCCAATGTTTTGTAAGATGTTTCTCCCTTGTTGTGGTGCAATAAAGAGTTATTGTTAATGGACTCTTTACAAATTACCATTTAACCCCCTTTCCACGTTAGGGGTATTTTAGGCTATCATCTATCACACACGTTTGCAAGTAATTTTTAACCTGCCGTAATTACTGGACGACCACGTAGGTCATTTGTGTTTAATCGGATAAAATCCAAATTTAGCATGATCAGTTTATTCTTTGGTTTCAGAGCTTCTTGGGGATAAACAGTGCCAAGTTGACAGCTTTAGAAGCAACTAACTTTTCACGAGTAGTGTCCCTGCAAAGCCCTAGTGAAGACTTCAAGAATATAGAAAATCAAGTAAGCCACAACAATGAAAAATCTATGTTCCCTTTTGTTAATGAACAACTTTGTTATGGTTGCAGCAGAAATTATTTGGAAATTGACCATTCCATGTTACCACACTATATTCGAGATACTATTCAAAGTTAATTAAAAGGGAAGATCTTTAATTCTGCCTTTTTATTACCTCCATTACTCATGAAACTTAACAAACCTCTGTTAACTAAAATATGTTTAGTCATAGAAACTCAAATGTCAAAGAAACATATGAAGACAATATATAAGGGAACATTACTGCAATGTTCTGCCGCTAGAGTGCAGCACTAGCAACTAGCACAAACCGTAAACTATAATAGTAGAGGAAGATAAGGGACTCGCGATAGATTCTAAAATGAGTGACAAGGATGCATTCATAGACAATACCGCAAGAAGTGGGAACGAGATACAATGCCAACTCTGCTAGTGTCGCCCCCTACGCGTAATGTTCCCTATTGTAACGGCATTTTAGGTAAAATAGGTTAGCAGGACGATTATGATTAATACCAGCACGGAGGGTTACAAGTTTTAACTGTGTATGTATATAAACAACACACACTCGTAATGACTATTGAGCCCTGTAAATATTAGAATATTGAAATACATTAGGTATCTAATCTGAATGATCAACTTACACTTGCAAGCTGAATTCCGTGACCAAATCCGACGGGCCAATTAACTCTTTCACTGCGCCAGCGTCTTTCTTTTACAGTAAGCTCTCGCGGCCATACACACCAAATCATGCGTATTGGCTTGATGTCACGACGCGATATAGCATCTCCCGCTAATGAGTAATGTTTCGGCATGACGCTATATCGCGTCGTCCGCGGTGAAAAGTAGAGCGAGTTAGCGCTGGTTGCTATTGCACTCTCTCCCCCAACATTAGTAGATTGTGTGGGAGCAACATGATATATTTAATACTTTTAATTACACGGTTCAACTCACGTATTCAATGTCACTCCGCGACACTGGCGTGAGGACCGGGCGCGGGCAGTGATACGAGCGAAGCCGCCGCGAAAATACTCGTCCTGAAGAGTTCGAAACATGTCGCCCGGAGTGACATTGAATACGTGAGTTGAACCGTGTAATTAAAAGTATTATTTTAACATGTCTCACGAAAGTTTAAATTCGATGATATATTTACATTTAATCCTGAGTGCATTAAATATTCTACAATAGAATCCTGACCAGAGCGAGGGATTCTAAGGTTGAATCTTGAGCGTGGCACATACTGCTTTTCACACCTTCTATGAGGAAAAGTGAAATCCCTCATTTAAGGACAACAATAACCCTTTTCTGAATAACAGCATGAGGGAAGCTAAGTACAACTTTGAAGAGGGCAAAGGCGACTCTTTTCTTAATAGCAGGTGTGAAAAAACATGACTTGACCGCTCGTTTGATAAGAGACCTTAAGGTGCGTACGAATTTGAGCGGCTCAGCCTGAGTCATGCTCGCCCCGCGTGAATAAACATCAAACTCCAAATCACTTAGTGCTGAAAGTCTTGATTTTAACAGGATAACTTCCAACGAAAATATACAATTGTATTTCACCAAGGCGAGTGGATGCGTTACTAATGTTACTATTATTGTGAAGTTAAAGTGTAATTTCGTCAAATCCACTTACCTTGATGCCGCTTGCCGTAAAGTTCCTACTAGTTTTGAGGTACAATCATAAAATATTGTCTTCAGGCCTATTAGCCCAAGCATTTTATTTTCATTAGTATGGAAAAAAATGGAAATTTGGAAATAATTCATAACAGCAGCTTTTTTGTGTGTAACTGATATGTTATCATTTTAGTAATTTAGAGCTAGAAATAAAACGTAACCTAGACATAATTCGATAACTCGTTGTTTTTAGGGTTCCGTACCAAAAATGGTAACAAAGGAACCCTTATGGTGCGACTCCGTCCGTCTGTCTGTCTGTCACAAAGTGAAATATCTCACGAACTACTCAAGCTATCAACTTGAAATTTGGAATGGTTATAAATGAGAGTTATCCGCGTGCATGGAAAATGAAAAATTTAAATATACATTTAATTTTTATATAAAAACTTAGGAATTAGGAGGGGGAAAAAAAATATTCAACTATAGGGTCAAGTGGGGTATCATTCGAAAGGGCTTGAGTTGCACTTTTTGAAGCAGTTTTTCTTTTTTTTTCTACACTCTGAAAGTTTTGATCTAGGTATGAAGGAAAATGTAAAAAAAATACCATTCGCCCCCCCCTTATCTCCGAAGTTATTCAAGCGAAAAATGTGAAATAATTACTTGCGATTAAGATACACATATATATTACGGGAAAAGTTTTTTTTCCTGTATCTAGCATATTTTTTGTTTTATTTTCAAAAATCATTTCCTACTTAGACTTGCAATTTAATCAACTTTATAAGCTTTTTTTGTTTTGAAATTCCTATAAAACTATAAATAGAAATACTCTCAATCAAATAAAACAATAATAATCGAGATCAGTTCACGTGATAAACAATAATCGCTAAAAGACCAACATACATACTAAGCCGATTGCCCTTGCACGTTAGAACCAAATGGGGCCGATAGATGGCGCTGACCCCATTCGCGCTGTTAAGATTTTTCTAGAATTAATGGGGTTGGGATTGGGATGCGTATATTTATTTTCAATAGCAGACCCCCTAGCACACTAAGTTTTATGTCAGACATAAAGCATTTGTCCCTCTTGCACTCGCATATTGGCCAGAATGGGACGAAAGCTTTATGTCCGACATAAAACTTAGTGTGCTAGGGGGGCAGGTCAAAAAAAGATCGCGATTCAATTGTCTTGGTGTAAAAGTTACTCGTTGTTTGAAATTGAATTCTATTGTGTTGGGTTAAAATAAGTAATTTAACAAATATATTGGGACTTTTACTTTACCTTGAGTTAATAGTTAGTTTGCACGGAACCCTCGGTGCGCGAGTCAGACTCGCACTTGACCGGTTTTTTTTATTATTTTATTGGATATTATTATTAAGTACCAAATATAAATTAGATTTGTTATGTAAAAAATCCGCGGTCGTAACTGTATTTTATAAAAATCATGAATGAATATCGTACACTTCCTAACTTTTTCCTAAAAGGAAAATAGGTAACCAAATACCTTGTTAGTCTAATTTTGAGGTGCATTCGAATGCGATAACTTAATAGCAAAATTAAACTGAGACAAAATTTGAATCTACGTTATTTTTCATAGTTTCACCTCAATATCTAGATAAGCCCAAATAATAACCATGATTTTTTTATCTGTTTAGGCTATATTGCGTCTTTTTAGATATTTAAGTCTAAAATTAAACATTTAAATTAACGGTTTCAATAATAATAATTAGTAATTACGTAGATTCAAAATCGATATTGAACCAAATGTTTGTTTTGGTTAATTTACAGCTCTTCAAGAATAATAAATAAATCACACAAAATACATAATGGATGTGTAATTTATTTATTTTTGTATATTTACTTCCCGATGGACATTTTGTAGGATTCTTGGATAAGACATCTTACATTTGAAAATTAAGCAAACAAAAAAACGCTGTTATAAATTAATGTTTGAAAAAACGTAACTTTCCTGGGGTATATCAGCATGATACGTTTTTCTTTTTAACCGACTTTGAAAAAAGGAGGAGGTTCTCAATTCGGTTCAATTTTTTTTTTCAATGATTGTTACCTCAGAACTCCGTCATTAATAAGCCGATTCGAAAAAAATTTTTTTTTTGCTTGTATGTATATGCTTCCAGGTGGGTGCCATTTTTTCAAAATTCAGTTAGATGATGGAATCCATGAGGAATTGAGGGAACTCCTCAATTTTATTAGGCACGCGTGTAGTAATTTTGGTATTTTCTATTATAACTCGTGTATTTACATCCATTAGGTGGCGAGGAATTGATGGTGAAGACCACAGATGACTTATCAAATTCCTCAATAATGTAGTAAGTACATAACTGAGGAATTTGATGTCACCTTTAAGTAATTAAAAGTGCAAAAGTACGTCACTGGTTCTGATAAGATTCCGTTGAAATTGGAACTAATGAAGTGCCATTGGTGATGACTGATGATCTTGGGGAATCGACGGAAGTCCTCAAATATTATCGGCCCACATACAGCGATTCGGTTTTTAGGGTTCCGTAGTCAACAAGGAATCCTTATAGTTTCGCCATGTCCGTCCGTCAGTCTGTCTGTCTGTCCGTCTTCGGCTTAGCTCAGTAACCCTTACATCTAGAAAACTGCGATTCGGCGTGGGTATATAAACCAATCACGCCGACAAAACAGTACAACAAAATCCTGGTTTTTTTTTAAGGGTACCTCCCCTACATGTAAATTGGTGATGTATTTTTTTTTCTCGTTAAACCTATAGTGTGGATAGCTTGTTCAAAAATATTATGGGTTTTTTAAAACTATTTTTCAACATTGTTATGCGTTTGCGAGATAATGGGATTTAAAGCCCTAATTTTTGTTCGAGTCATGTGTCCCCTTCCCCCTGCCGGCTAATAAATGGCTGCTACTGGGGACGTGAAAAAATTCGTGCCAGTAGTACATATAATGAATTTAAAAGGAAAACTATCACAGTTAAGTAGACATAACTAGTTAACGAGTAGTAGACATAACTAATTAACTAGTAAGAAATGCACTTAATTTCGGATGCATATACATTGTCATTGGAATTTGAACCTTTTACCGTGGACGGTAGAGTTGCTTTTTCACGGCACGTTATCTTCAATAAAAAAACCTTGTCCTTCAGGTGGTCACTAACCGAAGGTGGTCGCGAACCGGCGAAACGACCCTATACTGGTGTGTGATAAAAATAATTATATTTACGAGGGTAAGCTATAATAATAACCCCAAAAGCCCCTTTTAAGTTCGCATTCTGTGACAGACGGGCAACTACGGAAACCTATCCTGCGCGTGGCCCGACACGCACTTGGCCGCTTTTTTTCTATAGTAATCAACGGATTTGCTTTCGGAAATCAGTTCATGTGGTAAATTGTAAAAAAAATGTGGAAATGTTCTCGTGGCTAAGCGGAGTACTAAATTGAAGTCGGTTAAAACTTGGTTTTCGAGACGTTTCAGAACAATTTTACCGTAAAACCTATGGTGTTGTCGAAACGCGGGTCAACCTTATTTTCGTGCAGGCTATCACTGCCGAGGTGCCACAATTAAGTAGGTATGTCTGTGTTACGCTTTATTTTTAAAAAAAACCGGACAAGTGCGAGTCTGACTCGCGCACCGAGGGTTCCGTGCAAACTAACAGTTAACTCAAGGTAAAGTAAAAGTCCCAATATATTTGTTAAATTACTTATTTTAACCCAACACAATAGAATTCAATTTCAAACAACGAGTAACTTTTACACCAAGACAATTGAATCGCGATCTTTTTTTGACCTGCTATTGAAAATAAATATACGCGTCCCAATCCCAACCCCATTAATTCTAGAAAAATCTTAACAGCGCGAATGGGGTCAGCGCCATCTATGGGCCCCATTTGGTACTAACGTGCAAGGGCAATCGGCTTAGTATGTATGTTGGTCTTTTAGCGATTATTGTTTATCACGTGAACTGATATCGATTATTATTGTTTTATTTGATAGAGAGTACTTCTACTTATAGTTTTATAGGAATTTCATAACAAAAAAAAACTTATAAAGTTGATTAAATTGCAAATCTAACTAGGAAATGTTTTTTGAAAATAAAATAAAAAATATGCTAGATACAGAAAAAAAAAACTTTTCCCGTAATATATATGTTTATCTTAATCACAAGTAATTATTTCAAATTTTTCGCTTGAGTAACTTCGGAGATAAGGGGGGGGAATGGTAATTTTTTTTTACATTTTCCTTCATAGATCAAAATTTTCCGAGTGTAGAAAAAAAAGAAAAACTGCTCCAAAAAGTGCAACTCAAGCCCTTTCGAATGATAGATACTTGACCCTATAGTTGATTTTTTTTTTTTTGCCCCCTCCTAATATTCGTAAGTTTTTATTGAAAAATTAAATGTATATTTAAAATTTTCATTTTCCATGCACGCGGATAACTCTCATTAAAAACCATTCCAAGTTTCAAGTTGATAGCTTGAGTAGTTCGTTAGATATTTCACTTTGTGACAGACAGACAGACGGACGGAGTCGCACCATAAGGGTTCCTTTGTTACCATTTTTGGTACGGAACCCTAAAAATACGCTCATTTGTTACTTGTTTCAGAGAAGTACCTAATAATTATATTCATTATTATTTTACATTAGCTAGTGTCGTGTAATTACAACCACATAAAGAAAGAAAGAAGAACATTTATTTATGACATACACATAACAACAGCGAAATACAAAAAAAAGACGACCACTGTTTGTCACAAAAGTGAATGTTAACACATGGTTAACACGTTCGCATCCAAGAACCCGCCTAGCGGACACTCGTAATAAACATTAAGCAAACGCTCAGATGCCGGCTGAGCCCGCTAGGCGGGCACTAGTATGAACTTATACGCCTAGCGAACTCTGTCGGTTCCTGGTGAATTGTACCATTTTTAGTCTGGTTGCGGAAGTGTTAATGTGCAAGGCTTTGAAGAACGAAGACGTAGCGAAGTGCGAACTCGATGCTAGGCGTTAAATGATCCACCACCTGCGAGCATCCACTACATTTTGTCGGAGGGGTGCTGACACAGATATAGGACTTTATGCTCTGAGGGTGCTGACCTGTGGAATGTGGTCGCACATTTTCTGCAAAGATAGGCTACGTCAGAAGACCTACTGCAAAACGAAAACGAATTTCGTTTGAGTATCTCTCTGTTGCACTTGCTAGTTCGAACGACAGAGAGGGAGATATTCGAACGAAGTTCGTTTTCACTTCGCGGTAGCCCCTCAGTCCTCAGTCACCTGAGAGCCCGCGAACGACGCTCGAGTTAGCCATTTTTGCAGTCGCCGTGGTCGAAATTAGCCAGGATAGTGATGATGATGAGTGTCGTCAACAGCTGTGTCAGTGTGCACAAAAATGGGAATGACTCACGTATAAATAATTGTGTTCAAATATTTATAAGTACCTCGGTTGCTACGGTCTGGTGGGGACAGAGGCGTTGCCATCTCGCTTGGGATTCGTCTGGAAACGTAAGCTTCCATAGGCTACGGTGTCTTCTTACCATCTAGCGAGCATCATTTTGGTACAATTTCAGTTTGATTAGAGGTCGCTGATGTTAGTTGTCGATTTACCTTAGGCCTTCGAGGTTCGGGAGGCTTGAGCGTTCAATAAATGAGTTTAAAGCTTGAGCTCTGTATGAAGGCTGAGTCTTAAAGACTTACCTACTCTTAAGAGCTCATAAAAAGCGTAAGTCCTTAAGGTTCTGAACCATTTTTGAGCTCGAACCTTCAACGCTCAAGTCTTCAAAGCTTGAACCTTCAAGGTTTGCGAGTCTTTAAGGTTCGAAAGTCTTCCAACAACACCAACTGGTTGTCATCGCTGCAGTCTACTTGACAACAAATGATGGCTCTGTTACGTATACACCACTTTATCCAATCGGTTATTCTCAAATTTGGTCTGCGGGCAACCGTAACTCCATCGAACTTTTTTACCCGTTTCATATGGTTTGACAGAGTATAGACGCCGACAAAAATCTGGAGAATGACCTACTACAGCTAGAATATGCGTGGAAATTGGTGATGTTCTGCATCGCGCTATTATAGTACATTACGTAACTAGGGCAGTGAATTCGTGAATGCCCCCGATGGCAGGTGTTTCTGGCCCGAACCGAAGGTGAGGACCGTAAATATGCGCTCTGGGGTTTTACGAATTACCGCCCGTGTTGCGTACAAAATTTTACGTCTTCATCTGGCCACAATGCGAGTTTTCCCGTACGCGCAGCGTGCAGTAAAACTCGCATTATGGCCAGGTGTGACGTAAAAGTTTTTAATGTCTATTGTATAAATACAATTTACTTCAATGTTTTCTTATTATGTTATGTCTCTCTGACCATATATACGATGTTTCACATTTACAATATCAGTCCGATGTGATACATGAATATTGCTCGTTAAATAGTATAGGAATACATCCGACGATACCATTTTGAATGGACGGTTAGGCTAACCTAGTGGGTAGTGACCCTGCCTACGAAGCTGACGGTCCTGGGTTCAATTCTCCTTAAGGGTAAATAATGTGTATATTTGTTTTCATCACACTTGCTCGAAAAGGGTTTCATAATGCGCAGACACACAGAGCTACAATAGCCCATATTACGCCCACGGGCGTAATGGCTTTTTTCTTAAATTGTATGTCACTCGGCAGTTACAAAGCAAAGAGGTTTTATATCCAATACGACGTCTGAAAACGTATTTATAAAAAAAAAGAAACTTAAAAACACTAGCAAAACATGTTTTGTCCCTTTCTAAAATGTATTTGTTTCCTCGCAAACGTGATGAGAAACATTGTGTATAACACGGGCGTAAGAATATTGCCAACTCGAGTCATCAAAAGCCCTCCACCTTCGGCGTCGGGCTTCTGATACTCTCTCGTTCGCAATATTCCACTTACGACCCTCGTTAAACAATGTACTATTCCGAGTCTGGGATGTGTTTTTATGTATTTATAAATAACTAGCTTCTGCCCACGACTCCGTCCGCTTAACGGGTGATTTCCGGGATAAAAATTATCCTTGGTCCTTTCCCGGGATTCAACCTATCTCCATACCTAAAATCATTTCAATCGGTTCAGCGGGTTAAGCGTGAACAGGCACCAGACAGACAGACAACACTTTCGCATTTATAATATTACTATGGATTATATCGCCGTCTAGTGCCCCTAACACAAGCCTTATTGACCTTACTAATGACTTATACTACCTACTGCTTACTAGCTCAATTTGAGTAAGATTATCACCTAATATTAATTTATATATTTTATAACAAATATAGCAACTGTACCTATTGCTAGGAAAAGAATATGTAGAAATACAAGACTTGTAAAATCGTAACTTGTTGCTGCGTGAACCGGACCACTTGAGTCGGCTATAGGTATTATGGCGTTGAAAAGGTTAAACTTGGCCCTGCATATTGCATGTGACAACCAACCTTAAAACATAGTGGCAAATTGGTTTTAGAAGTCGAAAGAATGTTCAGGCAAAAAAGTTAGTATTGTTTATTAAGAAATTTTTGATGCAACAACTTGCAGTTATCATAATAAAAAATAAATAATAATGAGGCTCACCTTTAAATTGAAGATAGACTTTATTCTATATGTATATAAGGACAGCTAACGTAACTTACTAAGAACATAGGTACTAATAAAAACAAGATTTAATCCGACATTGTCTATTAATTATAAGTTACTGGTCTTTGTTACCAAAATGTAATATAAAAGAAAACAATTGATATTTTTAAAATTTTGTATTTATATCACACATATCTACATTTTACTTCTATTACATAAATACAAAATTTTAAATAGAAATCAACGAAAAGCTGCTAACCAGTTAAACCAGTACTTGCAAAACGGTACGCAGTAGGTGTTATCATTATATCATACAAGTAATTACAGTATCAATACCATAGGTTAATAAATGCAAAATTTCAAGTGCAATAAAACTCTGAAGTACATTTTATCTTGTTCAATAACATTGAATTTTGTGTTAAAAAAACGAATTCTTCATAACTTCAAAAAAATTTAAAACCCACCACTTGATACCTCAAAGTAACAGTAAAAATAAATATGCAGCTTTAGTTCATGTTCAATTTCATAGACTTGTTTTAGTAGTTTTACCACAGAGATGAAACACTTTAAAATAATGAATAAACCAGATTTACTAATATTAAACACTAAATTATATTGTCTTTCCAAACTATTTCCGTTTATCAAACATTGGAATTACTTGTTGGTTCTCAAAGATGGTACTTGTCACTGATGGTTCACTCTGGGTAGTACACTCTCCCGCCAGCGGCTCTTGTTTGTGTTTAATGAATGTCTCTTCTGGAATCTTGTACAAGTATATATTCAATACATAGCATATAACGTGTTACTATTTATCTGTAACAGTTTATGCCGCTGTATTTATTGGTCCTTGCAATGCGTTGGGAGTCGGAGAATTAGATTCAACTTTCAGCCGCCCCTGCTCCTTCACAATTGGATCTGTCAAAGTAAAGGAACTATAGAATGTTGGAAAGATAAGTAATAAATTCCTAACGCCTCGGTTAACTGACAAGTTTTAGGGTGAGTATCTTCCAGGGCTGTGCAAGGTAGCAGAAAGGTGTGAAAGAAATTCCACAAATAGGAAGAGATGTGTGAGCGAAATTAGCAATGCTATTGGATTTTTTCTCGCAGACCCAACCACTACTTCACACAGCTCTAGTGGACACTCAAGCTTACTCAATACTTTCTTTTGACAGGCATTCAGTCCTAATATAACACAATTGTCAGTTCTACCAGTATGAATTAACTTGTTCGCCACCGCCACCAAGAACCCGCCTAGCGGGCACTCGTAATGTTTGCTCAGATGCCGGCTGAGCCCGCTAGGCGGGCACTAGTATGAACCTACACGCCTAGCGAATTCTATCGGTTTCTGGTGAATTGTTCCATTTTTAGTCTGGTTGCAAAAGTGTTCAAGTACAATCTGATGGGCTCTATGTGGGTGGTGTATCACACTGACCCTGGTTAGAGGTTAAACTCTGAATAGAAAAGGCTATAGCCGCCACAAGATATATCTATATCATATATAAAGTATGATCACGTTGGAACTGACATCACACTTTAATAGGGTGATTATTATCATTATGCAGCAGAAATTTCATGTGAGACTATAACAATTAACTTAATTAATATATTTTATTGCAGTTATTACATATTATTCGCTTTTTTCTGAATGATATACTAGTGGCTTTGTGGCTTGTGGAACTCGCAAGCCTCTCTTGTATTTTTTTATTTAATTTTGAAAAAGTGAAGTATAATTTCTACCAAACGGCACGCATCGCATCGGACCCGAACGGATTTTACAATGTTTAAATGAATCCTTCCTCCTCTATTCCTATCCTCTGTAAAAAAATCCGTGCCGTTCCGGTCCGATGCGATGCGTGCCATTTTGTGGAAATGATCCTTTAATCTACAAAAAAATCTATAAAAAAAACAAACCAGCTCACAAAATTTCACGAGAATCAGTTGGGAAAACGGACCTGTAGAGGAGAACAGCCAGACATCCGGGCATGCACGAATTTTGGCCCAAGCTGAAGAATAGAACTTTGTACTTTGCTCACTCGTTAGAGTATATTAGATAAATATACTTACAGAAGTATGGGTGATCCATGGCCTCTCGCGCAGTATAGCGTTCATAATGATCATAACGCAGAAGACGATCAAGGAAGTCTAGAGCTTCAGGAGAAACCAAGTGCTGGTTTTCAGAGTGGACAAACCGTTCCCACCGCTTACGGGAATGCCTATAATACAAACATAAAAGAATTAGATGAAAAACGTAACAAGGCGATATTTAAATTTTAAAAAAACTAGATTAAGTATACATACCTGCCGAGTATATCATTAAACCGTGGATCCAGTTCTATATGATATTTATCCAAATATTCAAATAGCTCTTCTGTTCCCAGCACTTTTGCAATCCGAACAAGTTGGTCATAATTATCATGACCATGAAAGAATGGCTCCTTGCGGAAGATCATGGATGCCAGCATGCAACCCAGTGACCACATGTCCAACGAGTAGTCATACATTTGATAATCCACCAAGAGCTCTGGGCCCTGGAATTTGCAGAAAAAAAAAACGATTAATACATAGAAACTAACCAAGAAGCACATAATAAAAGATTTTACTATTGGTAGCATTATAGATGAAACAATTTATAGTAAGAAATAAACTATCTGCAATTAGGTCAGCATCTGCAATAATAAGTTACCCACCTAGTAGTGACAATGTGATACTAATTATAATTAACATTTTACATAAAGGTAAATTATCACATCAATTTCAAATGTTATAACGCAATTTATATGTCCATAACAAATAGTGGCAATTTATAATCAGCTCGGCGAACCTTGATCCCTATGACACTGACAGTTATTCCCACGACACAATCTTGTAGTAGCGTCACCGTTATATTATAATCGAATTGGCGGTGTCTAAAAATGATATTTATTAATTTTAGGCAGATATATGCAATTACAATAATATCCCGTTGGAATTATAATAATTATTAACACTTACAAGAAATTATCTCAATCAGACTTTACGTTGACGTCCTGCAAAAGTTACTCCGTTTGGAAGATATCGACTAGTGCGGAAAAGTATCGATAAACAAATATCGAAAATGGAAACGAGTGTACAAAATACATCAATAGAGTACCTACGCTCTTAGTGTCAGATTTATAATCATTTAAGTTGTTTGCGATAATAAAATAAAGGAGATTTAACAAATTTATTGTATATACCTACTCAAATAAAACAAAAGCGGTTTATTAATGATTTTTTAATATACATTAATTAATCTGAATCTGACAATGATGTCACTGATTGCGTCTCAGACTCGGAATCCGAACTGCAGCTGCTTTCTCCTATGTTTATTAAAAACGGCTGGTCTACTATATTGTCGTATCGCACGTCTCGATTCCAATCATCTAAGCATAGTTTTTTCGTCTTTTCAACCACTTTCCTCCAATTGTCCGGAGTCACTTGACTACATGCCTCTTGTAGCAACGTAAGCATTTTATTAGCTGTGAATGGCGGAGTGGTGTTAAGCCTGGCTGCACAACCTGAAACAATAATGGTTTAGATTAAAAATGATGCAAAGTCAAAGAGCGAGATCGGGGTAAGTACATTATAAGTACATAATTTTGTACGTTAAAAGTGTGTAATTGATATAAGCACATGGATAAAAATAAAAATGCAATTTGCTAGTGAAATAAAATAGCTTTAAATAGTACTAGCCGACTAGACAGTCACCAGTGACCTAAATAAAAACATGTTAAAATAAATACAAATCAACCCACCTTTGATCTGCGCCCATATCATTTCGATTGCATTATATTGGCAGTGGTAGGGCGGTAGCCGAATCACGGTGTGCCCTTTTGATTTTGCCATCTCATCCAAGAAATATTTCTTCTTTGTTTGCTGTTTATGAAGGTTCAACAATCTAACTAATTCCTTTTTCAGCATTTGAGTATTAGCTGCCACACCATTGTTTTGCAGCCACTCTATTATTTCGCCTTTATTGTTGTTCGCGGTAGGCGCTTTATTAATTTGCACAGAGTGGTATGGGGCGTTGTCCATTAAAATGTAGTGGGGCTCGTTTAAATTGTCTAATAGTTTTGTGAACCATTTCTTGAAATTCTCAAAATTCATCTCTTCGTGATAATCAGTTGTTTTCACGGATTTGAAGGCCCACAAGCAGTTAGGTACAAAACCTTTGGCTGTGCCAGCGTGGCAGATAATCAAACGCTGGCCCTTGCCTTCTGGTGCTTTGGTACAGGATTTCTCTGTGTCGTCTGTCCATGTTTTGGAGACTGAGTGATTGGCGTTGAGCCACGTTTCGTCCAGATAAACCACCTTGTCCCAGTTCTCGATGTTTTTTATTTGTCGTAGAAAATCACACCTCATCAATCCAATGTCTTTCCGCTCCATTATCACTTTTCTTTTGTCACACTTCCCATAACGAAATCCACATTTTTTTATAACCTGTCTGAGAGAAGTGAATCCACCTTTAAATAAATCAGCCGATTTCAGCGACGCTAATAATTTTGTGCAAGTCGGCAGTTCACCTCGAAAATAATAGCCGTAAATATGGTTTCGTATCGCTGCCATGTCGAAATCATCGGGGTTAGTTACGGGTCGTGCCCTATTATGTTTTTTCTTCTTTGGAGTTGATAGTTTGTTCTCCTCCATCGACGATTCGCCGAACTTCTCCTTTGTAATTCGGGAAACGGTAGCTTTGCCAATTCCCAAAGCATCAGCAACACGGTCGCGTACGTTGTCAAGTGGCAACAAAGGTCCGCCATTTTGTTGTTCGCGAGCAAAATAGTCACGCAAGCGTACAACAAACTCCCGCGTTTCACTGTTGAGTACAGTTTTTCTCAGTCTTTTCGGCATTTTGAAACACCAACAAAAACAAAACAGCAACAATAACAAAAACAGAAAACAACAATAGTAACAAACAAAGGATTCCGATGACACAACAAAACACGTGGCGCATACAAGGCGTTAGCACTCGTACTGGCGTAGCGAACTGACAGTACTAGCGTAGTGACAGATCAGATAGTGTTGCTATAACTAAAATTTTAATTCACATTAAAATTATACAGTCCGACCATGTTACCTCTGCATCGGAATATTGGCAACCCCATATACAAATACACGGATACTTGTAAATATAACAAGCATTATAATTATAGTAATGTAGATTATATTTTAAAAACATGTTTATCGATGTGGCTGAATGCAAGTCACGCCATTGCCTATAAAAAGTTGCGATATATCGACACGACCCGTCACTAGTATGAACTGTCATAGGGATCAAGGTTCGCCGAGCTGATTATAGTTAACCGATAGTAATCAATTCTCTAAAAGCTTGCATGCAACTTAGATACGTAATGCTTGATGAGTGTAGTAAGGACTCACCTTGAAGTATCTAGACGCCACACGAACATTGTACTCTTGTCCCGGGTGGTAGAACTCAGCTAACCCCCAGTCAATGAGACGCAACTTTCTGTTGTCATGGTCAATCATTACATTGTGAGGTTTAACATCTCTGTGCATGATGCCCATACTGTGGCAGTAATCTAGCGCCTTCAGAAGTTCATACAAATAATATCTGAAAAAATTACATATGCATGTTTTGTTAGTGTATCATTCACATGAATCTCAAAGGCAAAATAGTGTATTATTATTTAAGATTTTTCATACCTTATATCATAATCTGACAATGTTTGATACAACTGTTTAAAATCAGTGTTGTTCACATGTTCAAAAATGAGTGCCGGGGTTCGGGACACAGGATCTTTGACAACCGCTTGTAAAGTTATTATATTTGTGCCTCCTCTTAAATTTTCTAATATTTTTATTTCCCTTTTAATCTTCTTCTTTTTAACAGGCTAAAATAAAATAAAAAAATATTACAAATGCTGATTCTTGATTACATTTCTAGTAACCAACCTCCATGGTGCCTCGTAAATTAATTTGGTCTTTATCTTAAACAATCAAAGATTCTATTTATGTTATATGCGACCACACAGAACATAATAAAGAATAAAACTTGCCTTCAATATTTTTACTACACACTTCTCGTCGTTTGTGATATTTATTGCCTCGAATACTTCACTGTATTTTCCGCGGCCCAGTTTGCGGACCAGCTGGTAGTCGTCCTGATTGCCCCAATCGACTACGTAGCTCTCATAGTCCCAGTACTCTCTCGGCTTCTGTGAGTTGACATCGGCGTATACCCGCGCTCTACTAGGTACTGCCATCGTACTATACCTCTGCCAACCTAGGGTTTTGTCGACGATAGTCTTTCCGGAAATTGCATATGTCTTGAGTAATGATACTGTAAATAGAAATATTTACCACGTCACTGTAACATATTCACACAAGATCACTTTAACGTTTAAGTTGAAATGCTGATTCGATTTGTCACTTGATTATGAGCCACGGAGTATTGTGATGTATAACCTAAAAACGACATCCAGCTCGATACGATTACGAGCTGAAAACACTAATTCGATGCAGTTATAATTTGTTTGGCACAATCTATAATT
Source organism: Epinotia demarniana (assembly GCA_945867215.1). Lineage (NCBI taxonomy): Eukaryota > Metazoa > Arthropoda > Insecta > Lepidoptera > Tortricidae > Epinotia > Epinotia demarniana. The sequence goes on from OX244263.1 coordinate 16,096,663, forward strand.
AACGTCCATTTCACAGATTTAAACTGATTCTTAAATCAGGTTAGACATCAAATATATGAAAGTGTCTTTGGAGAGAAAAAACGCACGCCATTACTCGTCAAATGTTCGGATGGTTCATTAAAGTACATGATCATACCTAAAACATTACTGTAGCCAAACCTATCTTAAACGACAACAAGTAACAGAAGACATGAAATCTATTAAAACTAACAATTAACGTAGAGTCAAAGCTATAAAATACACTTTTATCACAATTGAACCGGCTCAAACCTAGTAAAATTCAAGATGGACGCCCATCTACCTATGCTATAACCTCCCGCCACTCAGCACCATTTTGTGACTGAGTCGTTAGATTAGATTGGACTCGATTGAAACGGAACGGACAGAATCGGAGCGCTTTTAATCGAATAATTAAAAAAAAGCGATTGCATATATCGTAAAATTGGCGTAAATGCAAATGCATGAGCTAAATTTTGTAAATTGAGAGGGTTATTGTTTTTTTTACGAGCCCTACATTAAACTTATTTCTAAGTAACAAAATAACTGTGTTATCAATGTTATCATGTGCTTCTGCGCCATTCAAATCTTTTTATAATTTTGTTAAGCCCATATTTGTAGATCCAGTAACAATGCACTAATGATTACTTATAATAGATACAATTGTTATCTTTATTATGAAGTTTTTTATGCTATAGGATGGCGTTACTTTAGTTTAGACTATCAAAGTATCGACTGCATTAAAACGGTTATCGATATAAATCGATTTTTGTACGACCGTTCAAAAGTTGCATGTTCTCCAGAATGAAAGCGTAAAAGTACGTTATTATAGCAGCAGAATAAAACAATAGTCAGAAGGTCCTATATCTCACTATGACTTCCCGCTCTACCGCATAGGGCCTGCCACACACTGGCGCGGCCTGGCCGCGGCGGACGATAGTAAATTTGTCCGCCGCTGTCAAATTTACTATTGTCCGCCACCGCAGGCCGCGCCAGTGTGGGGCAGGCCTAGCACGTGCTCTTTCATTCAGTATTTTTTTCGCGTAACACAATAACTATTTCCAAAAATGGTGTGTCACTGTCCGGCGGTGTCAGCCACTTTCGGATGAATTTACTACAGGGAGGTGTGCGGGAGCCGAGTTTAGCCGAAGTAGCAAAAGGGGCAGGCCGTCCTGGCCCACTCCACATTGACATACTGTCTTATTTACTTTTGGTTATATGTTACAGAATGCAGCTGAACAAACGACAGTATTTATAGTAGATTTTTCACAAAAAGCACATTCGTCAGTAATTTCTCGCTACATCCGACAGAGATGCTGCTATAGTTGGAATGAGATATACATACATATATATTCTAACCGTAAAGGCATCTAATGGTGGGTACACACCGAGCAAACGAACGACCAACGAACGCGAAGTATTTATGCGACAGCTGTTTGTTAGAGTGAGATACATAGCCGTTCGTTGGCTTGGTGTGAATGGTGTGTACCCACCATAAGTCGTGTCGACTGTTGTGGTACATTTCTACTTTAATAAGGTTGGTATTCCACTTGTCCAAGATCTTTGTCCAATGTGTATTTGCGTCTCACATTTTGCTGAAAGAGTGACTGAGCCGGAACACCACCCTATGCGGATACGTACTACGTACCTAATGTTGCGCACACACCGGACAACTGTTAAAGGCGCAGCCAATGTCTAGATATATCATTACTAGCTTCCGCCCGCGACTTCGTCTGCGTGGACAAGGGATAAAAACTATCCTATATTTTAATCCAGGCTATAAACTATCTTCGTGCAAAATTTCATCCAAATCGGTTGAGCCGTTGAAGCGTGATTGAGTAACAAACATCCAAACATCTAAACATGTAAACATCCAAACTTTCGCATTTATAATATTAGTAGGATATTAGTAGGATAGTCCGAATCCCGTTTCTAGAACGGATCTTATTTTAAGACCCATCATTATGGTGGGTACACACTGAGCAAACGAACGACCAACGAACGCGAATTTCTATTTGTTAGAGTGAGATACGTAGCCGTTCGTTGGCTTGGTGTGTGTGTACCCACCATTGCCACAATACCATTGATTAGCCACTTGCCACAAACGGTTCGAAATGCCACCATGACCATGTTAAATAATTACTTTACTCGAATAGTGACTCTATTGTTAAAGCAGAAAGGTTCAAATTAAATCGAAAGACATCGGTATTAACGACTTTTTTTATTAGTAAATGCCACAGAACAGAAAAAAAATCAAAATTTAATTTATATTCCGTGGTAGTTGCAGCATACTTAAGGCCTCCACACAACCGCGGGACGTTCGCGGGTCGGGTCGGGCGGTATCTCTATCTCTTTCGCACAATAGCGCGGCGTCTCTATCACACAGTAGCGCGAGCCCGCCGCGGTAGCAACGCGGAACCCGCGTTCGGTGTGTGAAGGCCTTTAGTCAAACGTAAACCATTAGCGATTACACTTAACAATAAAATCGGCCAAGTGCATGTCGGGCTACGCACAGTGTAGAATTCCGTAGTTGCCCGTCTGTCCTATTACTATATAACTACTACTCGACAATATACCTATTACTCGCTAACTAGTTATGCCTACTTATAGTGGTAGCCGTACAAGCCCAATTTCGAAGAAAAACTGCAAATCGATGTACCTACAGTTTAGCCATTTGGTACACGCATACTAGAGGTCAAAACAAATTTTTTGACCCACAGTTCCTAAAAAAAATCCCTTAGGGGGGAGTGCTAAGATATTTTATTTTTTGTATGGAGAAAAAAAAAATACAATCCTATCGTGTGTAGTATCATATGAAAGGGCTTTTTTGAGGCCATTTTAAAAATATATCACATCATTACATTTCATCAATTTTTATTAAATTAAAACAAAAATAATTTTGGAAACATACCAAGTTTGGGCTCCTACAGACACGCTATGGCAGATTAAAAAAAAATAGAATATACCATAAATGATACGTGATATCACCTCTAACCTCAAAAAAGCAATTTTGAAAATAATTCCAATAAGTATTTCTTTTATTTTTCTATTTTACATGTGACACAGTTCTACTTTAATACCTATTTTACGTCACACCTGGCCATAATGCCAGTTTTACTGCACGCCGCGCGTAAAGGAAAACTCGCATTGTGGCCAGGTGAAGACGTAAAATTTTTTACTCAACACGGGCGGTACTTCGTAAAGCCCCAGAGCGCATATATACAAACACCTACGATCTGGGGCATTCACGAATTCACCGCCCTAGTTACGTAATGTACTATTACGTGATTTATGGAACTTTAGTGCAGATACGGTACATATTAATCCTAAACTGATACGAAGTATCCATATATGCAAGAGGAAATACGTATTTAATCCTTTATCTGAGTCTTTTCATCAGTTGGGTATAGTCTTTTCAACAAACTATGTTTAGTTTTTGACACAAAATATCAAGGTTGGAGTTCTTCAGATACGATACACCCAACATTTTTTTTTGTACAGTATATCACAAATTATACGTTATATCTTGATATCTAACCCCTAGAAAGCAATTTTGAAAATCCAGTTTTTTTTTAAATTTTGTATGTGAGTAATTTTTAAATAACTTTGTTTTTTTTTTAAACATTATTATTATTATAACGAGCCCATTATGTCCCACTGCTGAGCAAAGGCCACTTAAAACATACTTAATGAAATTATTTTCAAAATTCCGGTATCGTCTAGGCCCGTATCGTTTTTTGTCATGGGATCAATTTTTGAATCTCACCGATGTGAGTGATAGCTGAAAGTTCGTATTTTTGAAACTCATCGGTGACTTACATTTGTCATACCTATGATATCGATTTACGAGTGAACCTACCCACTCGTAATTTTATTGAAAGCACCATGAGATTGTTTTTGACAGTTGACGTATGTGACATCCACCAAGAATTTTTCAAAACTTTAATTTTCGTTTACATGACACTGACAGATACGCTACGTTTTACGTTTGAATCTGTTTTAAGTTATAGTATGAGAAAATAAACACCGGTATCAAGGACAACATCTGCGTAAAAAGGAACGTAACTTGAAGATTGTCTCTGACTGACATCGTAAAATTTCTGAATGTTGGTAAACAGCGTGTGATGCCGCGTTTATACGCTTGCGATGGCTTGGCGCGTGAGCAGGACGCAGCTATGCGTTAGAGGGAGAGGGCTATAATTCGATCTTATTCGTTTACATAGCTGCGTCCTGCTCACGCGCCAAGCCATCGCAAGTGTTTAGCGTATAAACGCGGCATAACTTTCAGAAATACAGCTTTTGGAAAATGGTGACATTAAAGTCATCGGTGATAATTTTAGTCACCGGTGACTTTGATATATCACCAGTGAGATTCAAAAATCGCACTCCGTTCTTAAATTCGTCCCGTTCTGCTTTCGTCACCCATTCTTTATTCATCAATTTCGTGGGTCGTCGATATCATCTTTGGTAATCTTTGTTGTTTGTCTATTTCTCATTCTATGGCTCATTTCGGTATTCGTCAACATCTTCTTTGGGCATGTTCGATGTTAGTCTATGCTGTTTTTAGACTCACTCGTTATTTGTCTTGTCGTTTTTGGTATTATTCTAAGTTGGTATTTTCCTTATTTCGCCTCTTTTGGAATTTATTCTGTGTTGGACACATTCTGCGTAAATCCCGTTCGTTATTCGTCCCATTCGCTACTTGTCTAATTTAGTTTTTTGTTTTGTTTAAGTTGCCTAAAACAAAACAAAGATTGAAAGAAAAATTACAAAGCATCGGTAATAATAACCAAGTTGTTATTATATTATGAGTTTATGAGTGCGCCACAACAACTTCATACATTCCTTTTTTCTTTTTTTTGTACTCAATCGTACTCATGAAAAAGTCCAATAATTCGCTTTTTCTCAGAGATAAGACCAAGCCAGATCGATTACTAATTTTCATCGAAATCTGCTGGGTTGTTTTCGAGATTGCCGAAATATATATTTTCTTCAAACATGTTCCAAATGTATGTATCAGGAAATGAAGACATGAACTTTCTTGTTGTTTATGGCTCCCTACATTATAGGCCTTCTACACGATCGGGACCAACCGCCAACCACCGTGTCCTTGGTCGGGTTGATATAAAAAAGGACCGTGTAGAAAGCGGTTGACCAATCGATATTTGGTTGATGTCAACGGCCTTGGTCGTGAGCGCATCCCTCGCGACAGGCTGCGTCGGTGGTTGGTCCCAACCGTCTGGAACGCTGTCGGCCAACCGTTGATCCGACCAAGGACACGGTGGTTGGCGGTTGGTCCCGATCGTATAGAAGGCCTATTTCTTCTTGCCCTAGGCTAGGGAAAGACAAACAACAAATATGACCAAAGATAACAAAGACTACCAGTGAAAGTGACGAATGTAGAATGAGATGAATTAAGAACTTGTCTAAAACCGAATAGGACCAACAATGAATTTATGAATTATGAATAACGAGTGAGTCTGAAAACAACATAGACTAACATCGAACATACCTACCCAAAAAAGATGTTGACGAATACCGAAATGAGCCGAAATAAGAAATAGACGACCCACGAAATTGACGAATAAAGAATGGGAGACGAAAGCAGAACGGGACGAATTTAAAAACGTGACAAAAAACGATTGAGACGAGCCTAGACGATACCAAAATTGCTTTTTCGAGGTTAGATATGAGGATATCACGTATCATTTATGGTACCTATATTGTTTTTAAAAAAAGTTGCCATATCGTGTCTGGAGGAGCCCAAACTTGGTATGTTTAGAAAATTATTTTTGTTTTAATAAAAAAAAATGGCTGAAATCTAATGTGATATATTTTTAGAATCGCCTCAAAAAGCCCTTTCATGTGATACTACACACGATAGGATTCTGTTTTTTTTTTACCTTACCAAAAATAAAATGTCTTAGCACTCGTACTTTGGCCGTGATCGACTTCATCATCGTCTGAACAGTAGTTTTGTCCACTTTCTTGGCCTGTTGTTTCCACGTAGATCGTAACGAATCGTTGTTTTGGACAACTCTTACACGTCTTGTTTAATTTTTTTTCATAATTGCCCAGTAATTTTCGATTGGTCGAAACTCAGAGCAATTTGGGGGATTCAGCTCTTTGGGTATGAAAGCCACTTGGTTTTCACCATACCACTCTATAACTTTTTTTGAATAGTAGCAGCTGGCTAAATCGGGCCAAAATTTCACAGGACCGTCGTGGTTTCTAATAAAAGGTAAAACTCTTTTCTGCAGACACTCTTTGTATTTGAATTCATAGTTGACGTTGTAATGAAGGTCTGTGGCTTGAGACCGCAACTGCAAATTCCCTGCCATATCATACATTTTTTTGCAAACTGTTCATGTTTGACGAACTTATATTTTTCAGCAACATTTCCTCTTGCGTCGGCCATATAATATTTAGTGCCCGCGGTAGTTGGTTAAAATCGAGTTTTACATATGTCTCGTCGTCCAACAATAAGCACCCGTTAAATTTTGTCAAAACTTAGTCGTACAGTGGTCGAGCTCGAGGTTTGGCTGCTCGGTTCTGTTTGTCGGTCCGATTTGGCTGTTTTACGGCTCGATATCTCTTATAGCCAGCTCGAAGGCAAATTCTTCTAACCGTACTGCGATTTTTCTTAAATTTTCTGGTCAAATCATAGTCCGATAGACCTGGGTTTTGCTTAACTGACCTTATAACTTTCTTCTCCAGATTCTTCTCTTGAGTGCCATAACTAGTTAACTGGTAAGAAATGCACTTAATTTCAGTTGCATATACATTGTCATTGGAATTCGGCCAGGCTTAGATGAAGTCTCTAAACAGCCAATACACAATAAAATAAATATTTTCGTTTTAAAATGCTATCAAAAGTGAATAGTTTTACTAAATTAAACCTTTCAATATCATATCCAAAAAGAAATAGTCAATTAGTTAACAAAAAGGATTTCATTTGTTTAGTCGAGTAAGAATCCATTTGCCGAGAGTTAAAAAAAAGCTGTACATTCTGTACAACCCGGTTAATTTAAGAATGCACCGTGTTCTTGCATACATCTTGCTGCAAGGTGTCAATGTGACTTAGTCGGGATATAACCATAACACACAAGTATCGTAATATTATAAAACACGCGTGTTTAATACCCAGAATTATGAGCCTAAAAGCGACATAATAAAAGGTAGGTACGTTACGAGCAAATGTGTTGAAAAAGTGCTTTATATATTCCCGCGAATGTGCACGAATCAATCATGTAGTGTTTAAATATAAACTGTATTGATCATGATGTTTTTTTATAACTTTTGATAGTGTCGCGGTAAAAAGTTGATGTGATTGACTACGGGTTGCATAGAACACGGGGAATGACCAGTAAAAGTTAAACATGGAAGAAGCCGAAAGTAACCCAAGTTGGTCCGTGTAATATACTCGTAACTCGTAATACACGAGCAGAGGCTCTAGTACAAGTTTTACCGAAACAAAACGTTAGGACCGCGTTCGCGTTTAGCTGTCAAATCCCATACAAATAGAGGGTAAAACGCAAACGCGATCGTAAAGTTTTGTTTCGGTAAAACTTATACTAGAGCCTCTGGTGTGTCGCCTTTAGCCTTGCGAAGTGAATCTAGTTATAAATTCATATTATCATGCCATTGTCTTGTTATACTGGCATATGTTTATCTGGCCTTTTTGCACTGTTAAGAATTAGTCATATTGTCTCTGTGTATACCTTTATGATATAAACTGTTATTTACTAACTCTGCAGCATTACATTTAAAACATCAATTACAGTGTACGAGATTTGGGACTGGTCTTTGGACAATTCCAATATGATGTAAAGAGTGATGTGGCTAGAGTAAATCGATTGTCATAATATCCGATTGCGATTGATAATGGCTAATAAAAGGAATCGATTGATTACTGTGTAATAATTATTTTTAGGAAATCAAATAGAGAGCCTATACACTGTCGTCTGCTAACACAAGTGTCCTGTAAGTAAAGGGAGAGACTGATAGTGCGAGAAAAATTGAGAGAGCTCGCGCGCCGCGCAGAAATCAATGCCATATTTTCAAAGGCAACATTTTGCACAATCAAATATGTCGGTTTCGATCGATGTGATTTTATTTCGTAGTATCGTAACAGTAATTAAATAATACATTGTTATTTTCCTATTCACAATTATTTGATTCATATCGATTTATTTCTAAATTGACAGACTCCAAACGATTAAAGCAGTATATCACTAAATTTAAAAATAAAAAGTCGTAGGACGTAATGGTTTGCATACCGAGTTTTCAATGCTAATTTCTATACAAATAAGCCGTAAAAAAATATTACAATCATTTTATAAGTGCTAAAAAGAGCGTGCATGGAGATTGAACTTTGTTTTGTAACTCGGAAGCGATTGAAACTTTATTTATTATTTCGATGAGCAGTGCCAATTTACGTTATATGGGTGTCGCGATGTGTCAAAAGACCAGTTCCAAATCTCGAACACTGTATTTCACAGGAAGAACAAGGAAATAGTTTTCAACACAAAACGATATATGTATGCAATTATTTCATAAACACATACATGGTTCTTATAATTTGCTAATATACTTAGTATATAATAACAACGTACTTTTTAATGATTAATTTTAGAAATGACTTCATCGTCAATAAAATTTCAGCAAAATGAAGATGTATGATGTAGGTACTCACCTAACGCGATACCGAGCCAAATATTAAATATCGTGATAAAAAGCCCCATATTCACTTACGAATTACAACATTCACATTACACCAAACTTACTGGAAGTAAACGAGTTTCGACCGAAATAGATCGGGTAAGTACTATCAACGAGCGCTCGTTTTCCTCCTTCCCAGTAAGGTTACAACATTTTGCAAGCGAATAATAAAGTTGCTATTGCGAAAGTCGTAAAACTTCGGTTGACATGAAATATCGCGCAGCACTTTAGTCGGCGCTTGTTCAGGGAGTGTGAACGACGAGCAAAGAAGTGTTGGCGGGCTCGTGCGCGACAGTGAGCGCGGCGCCGGCGGCGGGCAGCGCGGCAGACACGGTGAAGGCCGAGCCCACGACGTAGGCGCCGGGCGCCGCGCACACGGCGCGCAGCCGCACGCGCCGCGCCTGCCAGCGCGCCAGCCGCAGCGCCGCGCCCGGCCCCGCCGCACCCGCCTCCCCCTCCCCCTCCCCCTCGCGCAGCGCTCCGCACCAGCCCAGCGACGGACCGCGATCCCTGACGAATAAACGTACTCATTGGGACATTCTTTTTTTTTTTCTTACGCACATTATACTTTTTTGGAGATTCCTCCACTCTGTACACACATGGTCGCTGGCGGGGGTAAATAGCGACATATTTACATCTATGTTTTATTCTGTTCAATCGCATTAAGATCTTCAAAAACAAAGCGAAAAAAATATCTGAGTCCTACTGGCCCTTGAAATAAAGTCGTGACGGATATTTATGTGTGCTTTGTGGTAATAGATTCCGCTTAATTAGCATTTGTACATATTTATGCACACTGTTATGCAATAACAAAACTTCTAATCAAATTGAAGTGTATTTAAATAGTACATTACGTAACTAGGGCGGTGAATTCGTAAATGCCCCAGATCGCAGGTGTTTGTGGCCCGAACCGAAGGTGAGGGCCATAAATATGCGCTCTGGGGCTTTACGAATTACCGCCCGTGTTGCGTACAAAATTTTACAAATTTTGTACGCAACACGGTAAAAATTACAAATTTTGTAATTTTTAATTTTAATAGTACATTGTGATACAAGTGAGGTATGTTGATAATTACATCAGAGGCGAAATTGTTCACGCGAACCGCAGGTGAGCGTGATAAGGAAGCCGAGGATGTAATTATCAAAGCTCACGCGTATCATACGACGTTTTTCAACACATTTAGCGAGGAAAAAAACATTTTCATAAGATGAAAATGTTTTAGGCCTGCCAAATTATTTTCTTTACATTAAGTAAATCATTAAGATGACTACAGGTGTTTACTCACAATTGCACATCGCCAAGAATTTCCAATGGCGTCCATTCTATTTATCACTTTTCTAGTCACCACGAGTCAACATTGTTGATAATAACCAAACACGCATAAACAAATTACAAATATTTGTGAAATAACCTATAATGGCGTCAGTTTTTTTTCGTGAAGTTTGCGCAGTGCGGACACATAAATCTCTAAACAGCCAATACAAAATAAAATAATATTTTGGTTTCAAAATGTTATCTGTATTAATTCATGTAAAATGTTACTAAAAGTGAATAGTTTTACTAAATTAAACGTTTATATATCATATGCAAAAAGAAATAGTCAATTAATTAACAAAAAGATTAAATATAACCATAACACACAAGTGTTGTAATGTTATGAAACACGCGTGTTTAATATCCAGGATTATGAGCCTAAAAGCGACACAATAAGAGGTACGTTACGAGCAATTGTGTTGAAAAAAATATTACGGTGATATGACGACGTTACAACGAAACACTAATTGGAAACCGACAAGTCGTACAGGTGGCCGAAACGAATTATTGCAATCTAGGCACTTGAAGTTATAATTAGCTAGATTAGTTTTTTAGAGCTAGGCTGAAAAAACAGGTTGTACTCATTGATACGGACATTTAGATGAGTGCCCTTTGTCGCGATCATAAACCTTGATTATGTATGCGTGAGATGATACCATAGAATGTATCGAATGACCTTGGGCGTCGTTACAAGTGTTAATAATTACTGCGGACCAAGGCTAACTAGTTTTGCTAGCCTCCTCAAATAAAGATGTTTGCGGAAGAGGTTCTCGCATCTTTCAACTTTTTTTAAGTCGCGTCGAGCAAGTCATACTTATTAGTGACCTCGAATTCTAAAAATGTTTTTTGTCCTTAAGTTTGTGTAGGAAAAACATTGAGTATTATGTGCGAAACAGCATATTTCTGTAGGTACAATTTCAACACAACAATAATGAAAAGGCTGAGAAAATAGATCTGTAGAAATGAAACAGTGATATACTTAATTAACTATTAAATCGTCGTCTTTTACTTTTCTCTCTGTGGAAATGATAGACATTAAAAATGTACCTATGGCAACCGACATCCATCGATCCGAATACTTATGAATATGATGTTTTTCGAATAACGAAACCAATATTGGCAAAACAAATAATTACTTACATACATTCACGCATTTATCCCTAAAAGGGGTAGGCAGAGCATATTAAACTTATGTTCCAGCGCCACTTTTAGCATAAATGTGGGTATAAAAGATCGACAAAATGTGATATTGCAGTGACAGATTGCTAGCCCATCGCCCACAACACACTTTAACCCTGCTCCCTTAGTCGACTTTTACGACACCCACGGGAAGAAAGGGGGTGGTGAAACCCGACACCACACTAATTAAGTAATTACTAATAACTATTTTAAGTAGAACGAGCGAGTAGGTAAATTAATAAAAAAAAAAGATTATTTCCAAAACTGAATCGACAAAAAAATCTGTATAATTAACGAAGCTGCTCACAAAATTCACGAGAAGCTGCAGAGCTGAAAAGCTGGTCATCCGGAGATACGAAAGAAGTTTTGCCTAAGCTGAAGAAGAGAACTTCGTTCGTTTCGATCGCTCTCTCCCTCAATAATATATATAGAGATACACATACATACATATTTACACACGATCATGAGTACTAGCTACCCGTGCGGCTGCGCCCGTGTATAAAAAAGAACTGAAAAAAACTGAAATGCCGAAGATCCATTCTATCTGAAGAAATATTTTTTGAAATTGGATGAGTACTTCCACAGATTATTTTTAACATAAAAGCTTACAAAGTCATAAATATTACCTCTTCATAATATTAGATCCCATACTTAATAGTAGGTATATGGTGATACAAGTGAGGTACGTTGATTACATCAACGGCGGAATTGTTCACGCGAGCCGCAGGTGAGCGTGATAAAAGAGCCGAGGATGCAATTATCAATGCTCACGCGTTTCATGCGATGGTTTGCAATATATTTGTTGGATTGTAACGAAACTTTGCATGTATAATGACATGAGGTATATCCAGGTCTGTAATTAGTTTATATGGTTCCAGTGTATAACAAATGCATAGCCATCGCTGAACTCGAACCCGGGTACACTGACTGCAAGATATATAGACTGTATAGATACCACTGCACTAACTGTGTCTTGCAACAACACGGCGAATTTTGAAATACCTTGACGACGTGTCATCACCACGGTAACGAATCTGTTATCAACCCGCCGTCGTAACAATATATATCTCTTCTCTTCTGCTTATTTAAGAGCTAAGCTCTTGTCGGTGTAGCTCAAAGTAGGCCCTCCATTTACTCCGATCCCACGCAACCTATTTGACCATCTGGATACGAAACATCAACTTTTTAGCAGCTTTTTTTGAGCTGCTCTATGTAGTTTATTCTCGGTCTTCCTCTTCCTTCTTATAGGTCGAATACATTTTATTTCAGTAAAGGCGCCACGTGATTGGTCGAATTTATTTTAGCCGTCTACACAGTTGTAAAATGTTGAGTTGGGACCTCCATAGTAAAAAGTATGTCATTTTAGTTGTTTGGCGTACGAAGTCTTAACTCGAACATTAAAGTCGACGAGTATAAATAGAATATTTTTATTGTACAGTTTTCACTTTTGCACCTTATTTCATCTTAATAACGCGAAAAATGCATTCTTATCTCTGACGTCGACTGAACTTAAAGATATATTATTTAAACTCACTCAGATTGCGTAAGTAATTAGTGGCGCATTGCTTGATTGAATGGTCCGGTAAACCAAAAATACCGGGTCCGCTTACCAGATGTTTAAAAGAACACTAAGCATTCAATCTTTTTATTTAACAGGCAACCATAATGAAAATGTCAGCGGTAATTGAGTTTATGGATATAGGAACTCCCTAACTGTCATAAAATGATGCCCTCTGGAATCCTACGTCTGCTAATAAGAATGCATTAATAATGCGATTTCTGGTGCATATAGGATCGGTATTTAACAAGTCAGGCTAACGTTTAAAACCGGGCTGCCTTGGTCCTGATTATTACATAGTTAGGTACTTAGGTAGGTACGCACCTGTTTTGCTTCGACATGTCGATAAATACGTCCACTGGCACTTCGTAGCAGTTGACAATGTTGATAGTTATGGGTACCAGGCACAGTTTATTCTTCTGGAAGTTATGGCTGATGACGTTAGAATGCTCCAACTTGAATACAACACCATTATCTTTGCTTTTCCTTTTCTCGTGCGGATCCAATTTGATATCGTATTCGTCTAACTGCAGCACAGGAGCGTCAGGAGACACGATGTCCCTTTCGCGGGACAGCACTTTGCTGAAGTCTTCCAGCCATAGGTAATGCTGACCGTCCACTGTCGTCCCCTTGGTCCTGCAATGAGCCTTCCATCTCAAAACGAACATAGAGTGTACCAATCCAGTTTTCCTGTCAGAAGATTTTACATTCGTTTCCATGTTGTCTATGGAAGTTTCATAGTCGGTAACAAAATAAGAGTACGGCGAAATGGTTATATTGTCTTCCGGGTCAGGCTGTCCCGTAGCGATTTTTAATCCCGACCACCCGACTTTCCCTTCTGAAGGGAAGTCAAAGATTCTGCTAGCTTGGAAAACGAGATGCATTTTTTCGCGAGATTGCAGCAGTTGGTTGTTATCGCCGGCAGCTATTAGACCGGTGAGCCGCCACTGCTTGCTCAGCAATGAAGCTTCTACGACTTCTATAGTAATGTCATCGTCTTTCTCTTCACAGATATTCTTGATTTCAGTGACTAGATTCATGTTTTCGTAAATATTATCCGTAGAGGTTTTTATGCTTCGCCGTGGCGTAACTGATACCTCGACTACTTCCTGCAAAATTATATAGAGAATTAATAAAAGGCAGGGTCTCTGCACTGGTTAGCGGCAGCCTAATTTAGTGTTGGATTACGACCACTCGTTGGTGGTTGTTGGTAAAAATAAACGATACTTTATCGGTTTTTTAGCAGATTCCTACTGATGAAAATGCAACTCACTGTTCAGTGTTCATGGTTTTTGAGGGTCTGTAGACATATTAACATTACAATTGTGAACGACAGAAACGACCGAAGGCAATCAAGACTGCAAGCGAAGAAACATAATATACAAGCACCTTAGATTGTATAAGTAAATATAGAAAGACCCCAACTAACTAGTACCCCATTTCACTTAAAAACTGTATTAAAGTAGGCAGGTAGAATCCCCTAACATTGTATAATTGTGTCAGACAAAGTATATAAAAGCATATAAGAAATAATTAATGTGATCAGAACAAGTACATAAGTCAGACTGGCAAAACTAAATTCACGCAAATCGAGTATATCAAATAGGCACGCCCATAACTACGACCGACATGTCAAGCGCGTTCATTTTTAGCAACATTGTTCTAATTGGTTATAATTATTCCATACTAAATTGTAAAACTTAACTCTAAGTAGAGTCACTTTGCCAATCTTGTAAAGCTTTCAGCTTAATATCTCATTCAATTCTCATATCACATTAATAAGTTATGTATAGATAGGTCGGCCAATGTAGGCGCTATCCGAATAATATCAGGGACCAAGTCCAATTATCATTGTTTTTATATAAACTTAATATAAGTAGTTCATGACGGGCCAATACTGTGGAAATCCTGCATTCAACTTAGAATATTTCATACCAGAAGTCAATAAGAGACGCAGAAATGTATGTAAGACGTCAAGTAGAATCAGCTTTACATTACCTAATAAGTTTCATTACCAATAAGTTTAATCCGAGTAAGATATCTCAAGATGTAAAGTAAATTCATAGTGAAAGTAGGCGAAACCAGCCTGGGTGGAGCTTACCCCCACCACAGAGCAAAGCGACTTTACGCACCACAATAGGTTTGCAACTCAATATGCGCCCGCATTTTCATCCCCACTAGGTGGCGGACCTAAACTAGTATAATAGCCGCTCATTGTCCCAGTGCAATTTGTGCACCAACACCCGGACAGACCAACACCCGGACAAACCAACACCCGGACAACCGCTGCCGCCGCCCAGACCGCCGACGCCCGCACCAACGCCGCCCCCGCGCTTGCTCCCCTTGCAGCAGCGCCGACCGGATGACCGCACGACACTGCCCCACCCCCCCCTCCCTACCGGCAAGCCAAGATGGCACTAGGGAGAGGGTGATAGCGCAGTGCGTGCAAATCCTGCAGAACGTGCTCGGCGCCCTGCAGGCAGGAGCAAACCCCACCCCCATAATCCTTAGGGGGCTGGCCGACCTGTACCAGGATGGCTAGCTCCCTAATGAGCAAACACCGGACCTGACCATGGATGTTCCTGCAGCGCCGTCGGCTCGCAGGTCGCTCGCCGGGCCTCTCCCTAAGGAGTCCCACCCGGCAGGGCTTGACCTCGCCGACGGACGGAAGACGCAGATGACCCCACCGGACTAGACGGGCGTTACGCCCACCACAGACACCCGTCCGTTGTAGCAGACGGCGCCCGACCCCGCCAGAAGCGGCTCAGCCGCGTCCGGCTTCTCCGAGCCCACTACAGGGCCCGTGAGAGTACCACGATGGGGGTGCAATTTGTGTCAGCTAAAGCCTCTCGGAAGAAGCAACTAAGGGAACAAGTAGGAACTAGTAACTAGGGACAGTTGTAATTAAAAGTAAATTATAATAAATATTTCATTCAGTTTCAAAATGATCTTTTGTTTTTCGGTAATAAGGTTACCTCGGTATATGCGGGCACTCCGCGACCCGAACTTACAACTCGGGCATCAAGTCTGCGAGCTGTCGTAGGCCGGCTGGGTGAGACGGCCGGACGGTGTTCCGGGCCGCACCTAGTCTGTGTTGGTGGCTGTCCGAGCGCAGGGGCGGAGCCTACGCGTCGCTACTGCGTGACTCGGACTCGTCACTTCTTAGGTGATTGTTGGGTGGAGGGCGCCGCGGCTCTAGGCGCTGCTCATTCGCCCGGTCGACGCCGCCGAGAGCGGACGTCGTGCACAACTATCGTTAGTTAATAAAACCTTGTCTTTTAGGAGGTCCCTTACTGAAGCTAGACATATTATTGGCGAAAAATTCCTTCTCTTATATTAATTAAAAACAAAGTAGATTTGTCTGTACGCTTAGCGGGCGATCATTTACTTGCAGGCGATATAGGGACTCGGGCAACGATCTAAACTCTGCCAGCAAAAACAGTAAACAGCCATTTATGAGTATTGGGGATTCGCTACGGACCTAACGCCGCAGCGCAAACACCCATGTGCACAGGAGCCTAGGCTTTGTTCTTCGCTCTATGACTTTCAGTACAACCATGAATTTGATATAATTACGACTGGTGCGCCTAGTGCATTGCATAGTGACCCTGTCTACGAAGCCGTAGTCGTGGGTCTGAGTCCCGGTAATTGCAAATACCTGTGCGATGAACATGACTATTCGTTTCTGAGTCAAGGATATTTTCAATGTATTTTATTTATATTTATTTATTTATTTATTTATTTATTTATTTATTTATTTATATAGGAAGATCATCAGCTTAAATATTACACAGTAGCTAAAAACAGTAGTGACAGTGAGCTAATAACAGATCCTCACCGATAGCGTGATGAATATGTAAAAAATAAGTGAGCAAAAACCAAACGAAAACACAGCGCTTTTGCGTCTTGACACGGCTACATAAAAAAAAAAAAATATAAAAATATAATATAATATATATATATTTAATATATTTATTAAATATATCGTTGTTTAGTCCCCCCGAACACAAGCCGAACTGCGGGGCTGGCCCGATTTGTGTGATTGTCTCCTATTATTGAATCGTTGGCGTGCCGGGCCGCGCACGCGCCGCCGGGCACGAGTCAGACTCACCGTGGGCGTGAACCGGAACACATGCCTCAGCAGCCTGTAGCTGCGCTGGGAGGTCGGGCCGGCGGGCTCGTAGTGCGCGAGCAGCGCCAGCGCGGCGGGGGAAGCACGCGCGCGCAGCACGAGGCGGGCGCGCGCGCACGCGCCGCCGGGCACGAGTCAGACTCACCGTGGGCGTGAACCGGAACACATGCCTCAGCAGCCTGTAGCTGCGCTGGGAGGTCGGGCCGGCGGGCTCGTAGTGCGCGAGCAGCGCCAGCGCGGCGGGGGGAGCACGCGCGCGCAGCACGAGGCGGGCGCGCGCGCACGCGCCGCCGGGCACGAGTCAGACTCACCGTGGGCGTGAACCGGAACACATGCCTCAGCAGCCTGTAGCTGCGCTGGGAGGTCGGGCCGGCGGGCTCGTAGTGCGCGAGCAGCGCCAGCGCGGCGGGGGGAGCACGCGCGCGCAGCACGAGGCGGGCGCGCGCGCACGCGCCGCCGGGCACGAGTCAGAATCACCGTGGGCGTGAACCGGAACACATGCCTCAGCAGCCTGTAGCTGCGCTGGGAGGTCGGGCCGGCGGGCTCGTAGTGCGCGAGCAGCGCCAGCGCGGCGGGGGGAGCACGCGCGCGCAGCACGAGGCGGGCGCGCGCGCACGCGCCGCCGGGCACGAGTCAGACTCACCGTGGGCGTGAACCGGAACACATGCCTCAGCAGCCTGTAGCTGCGCTGGGAGGTCGGGCCGGCGGGCTCGTAGTGCGCGAGCAGCGCCAGTGCGGCGGGGGGAGCACGCGCGCGCAGCACGAGGCGGGCGCGCGCGCACGCGCCGCCGGGCACGAGTCAGAATCACCGTGGGCGTGAACCAGAACACATGCCTCAGCAGCCTGTAGCTGCGCTGGGAGGTCGGGCCGGCGGGCTCGTAGTGCGCGAGCAGCGCCAGCGCGGCCGGAGGAGCACGCGCGCGCAGCACGAGGCGGGCGCGCGCGCACGCACCTCCGGGCACGAGTCAGACTCACCGTGGGCGTGAACCGGAACACATGCCTCAGCAGCCTGTAGCTGCGCTGGGAGGTCGGGCCGGCGGGCTCGTAGTGCGCGAGCAGCGCCAGCGCGGCGGGGGGAGCACGCGCGCGCAGCACGAGGCGGGCGCGCGCGCACGCGCCGCCGGGCACGAGTCAGACTCACCGTGGGCGTGAACCGGAACACATGCCTCAGCAGCCTGTAGCTGCGCTGGGAGGTCGGGCCGGCGGGCTCGTAGTGCGCGAGCAGCGCCAGCGCGGCGGGGGGAGCACGCGCGCGCAGCACGAGGCGGGCGCGCGCGCACGCGCCGCCGGGCACGAGTCAGACTCACCGTGGGCGTGAACCGGAACACATGCCTCAGCAGCCTGTAGCTGCGCTGGGAGGTCGGGCCGGCGGGCTCGTAGTGCGCGAGCAGCGCCAGCGCGGCGGGGGGAGCACGCGCGCGCAGCACGAGGCGGGCGCGCGCGCACGCGCCGCCGGGCACGAGTCAGACTCACCGTGGGCGTGAACCGGAACACATGCCTCAGCAGCCTGTAGCTGCGCTGGGAGGTCGGGCCGGCGGGCTCGTAGTGCGCGAGCAGCGCCAGCGCGGCGGGGGGAGCACGCGCGCGCAGCACGAGGCGGGCGCGCGCGCACGCGCCGCCGGGCACGAGTCAGACTCACCGTGGGCGTGAACCGGAA
Source organism: Epinotia demarniana (assembly GCA_945867215.1). Lineage (NCBI taxonomy): Eukaryota > Metazoa > Arthropoda > Insecta > Lepidoptera > Tortricidae > Epinotia > Epinotia demarniana. The sequence continues at coordinate 16,115,222 of OX244263.1, forward strand.
CACATGCCTCAGCAGCCTGTAGCTGCGCTGGGAGGTCGGGCCGGCGGGCTCGTAGTGCGCGAGCAGCGCCAGCGCGGCGGGGGGAGCACGCGCGCGCAGCACGAGGCGGGCGCGCGCGCACGCGCCGCCGGGCACGAGTCAGACTCACCGTGGGCGTGAACCGGAACACATGCCTCAGCAGCCTGTAGCTGCGCTGGGAGGTCGGGCCGGCGGGCTCGTAGTGCGCGAGCAGCGCCAGCGCGGCGGGGGGAGCACGCGCGCGCAGCACGAGGCGGGCGCGCGCGCACGCGCCGCCGGGCACGAGTCAGACTCACCGTGGGCGTGAACCGGAACACATGCCTCAGCAGCCTGTAGCTGCGCTGGGAGGTCGGGCCGGCGGGCTCGTAGTGCGCGAGCAGCGCCAGCGCGGCGGGGGGAGCACGCGCGCGCAGCACGAGGCGGGCGCGCGCGCACGCGCCGCCGGGCACGCCGCTCGCCGCGCGCACCACGTGCCGCGCCGCCAGCGAGCGCCACGCACCCGCGCGCGCTGCACGCTCGTCTGGAACAGAACGAGAATACTACTCACAATATCATATATTAAGCTGCGTACGAATTTGAGCAGCTCAGCCTGAGGCATGCTCGCCCCGCGCGGCGAGCTGCTCACGAGCCAATTTGGTGTACATGAACATGCGCGGGCGAGGCAGCGTGTTCGCGGCGAGCGGACATTGTGCGTCGTTCAAAATGGCGCGGCTGCGGTTATCGAAATTATTAAAAGGGCAAAAGACCGCCCCTAGGCGGCTCGCCACGCGCCGCTCGCGCACAGCGTGTACGTCTCCGAGCAGGTCAGTGTCTGAAGTATGTCACAACTCACCCGGATACACCGTAGGCTCCTTATACTTCTCGTCGTACAAGGGCTGGAACAGCTCGTCACGCGGCGCCAGTAGCTGCACGCAGTCCGGGCGCGACACGGCGAAGTGCACGGGGCCCGCGTCCACGGGACCCACGTTCCGGATCTCTACGTCGATGGCGCGCAGCTCACCGCTTATCGCCTCTGCACTGCTCTCTGTGAAGGTCATCTGTAAAAACGAAATGTCAGTCGATTAAGAACACACCGCCACTTATTGCAGCGATACAAACGCACGTAACCGTATCGCGGCACTAAGCATACAAGCATATAGGCTACATCTATTTTTTTTTACAAAATATTCCAACGCAGATTATTTTAGTGCATTCGACGAGTGGTAGGAAGTTATTAGTTAGAGCGAGATAGGGATAAACTTTTGTGGGCTTCATGCAGTCCGCCGATTTCGTACGTGTGGCGGCTGCTATAAGACATTGGAATTTTTGGCCGTTTATTTCTAAAAGCATGCCATAAATGTAGAGAAATATTTAACCCCTCGTATGTTTAAACGTAGGTAGGGCTGAGCTGCAGGCTACTACCGGGGTCCACAGGCGGCGGATAGTGGAATGGCCATCAGATATGATGGTTAGCTGCGAATATACTGAATAAGCAGTCCCCGACCACGCAGCGGCAGGGTTATCAGGATGTAGTGGGTAGGCTTGTAGGAGGGGCTACTCTATAAAAAGCTACAATATCCGACGACGATTCTGTGACATGGCAAGTAGTTGCCGCCATTAAATAAGCAATCCTCTAGTGTCAGGCAGCAGTAGCACTAGTACCGACTGGAGAACGAAGATAGGAATCTGGAAGGGCTCTTGTTTGGACATCACGGAGCCGGTGAACCTCGGTTCGTGTACTGCAGTGTGGAAGGCAAGGGGGAAACCACCACACTATGCTTTCAAAAAAGGAGTAATGGATTACTCCACCGACAAGAGCCAAGCTCTTAAATAAATGATGATGATGATGATGTTTAAACTAGGGATGCAACGATACCGATGCTAATAATCGTAAACCGCAGGTTATAGTTATTTTTGACGATCATCCGTATCGTAAAATGTATTACGATTAATAACGATTCTTAAAACTTGTTCGATTTTAAATTATTGGAGAAAAAATACTATTTCCTAAGTTGAAAAAAATTGCCATAAGTATTTGGCCATCAAACTAGCTACTGTAGATTCAGAAAGATTGTTTTCTACAGCTGGTTTAGTCCATACTGATATACGAAATAGACTTAAAACCTTATAATTTAAAAATTGAACGTTTTCTTAATAAGAATGAAGGAAATTGATTTTAATTATGACATATATGTGGTAAACTGTCTAAAATTTAAATAAATGTTCATCATATCAGCCGAAAGACGTCCACTGCTGGACATAGGCCTCCCACAAAGAGTGCCAAAGTGACCGGTCCTGCGCCACCCGCATCCAGTGGACTCCCGCAACCTTTACCAGGTCATCAGTCCACCTCTCTGCGTGATCGCATCAGAAATGAGGCTATCCGCAGCAGAACCAAGGTAACCGATATAGCCCTCCGAATCGCTAAACTTAAGTGGCAGTGGGCAGGGCACATAGCACGTAGAACCGATGGCCGTTGGGGCGGAAAGGTTCTCGAGTGGCGACCGCGTAGCGCGGCGTAGGTAGGCCCCCACAAGGTGGACTGATGATAAATGTTGATTTTACTCAATTCTCTTGTTTAATTAGATGGAAATTAAAAAATCGTAATGCATTCGTTATCGCATTCGTTATCGTATTCGCTATTGCATTCGTCATTCGTATCGGTATCGTATTATGGTGGGTACACACTGAGCAAACGAACGAGCAACGAACGCGAAGCATTTATGTGACGGCTATTTGTTAGAGTGAGATACATAGCCGTTCGTTGGCTTGGTGTGTACGCACCTATAGACATATCGTTGCATCCCTAGTTTAAACGCGATCCGTGCCAATCATTTTTGCTGAGAAACCTTATGTTTATTTCGAAAGGCCTATCGATTGATGTGCCAATTTCATTACATAACTATGTAGCGGTTAACAAAATACACCTATCCTCAAAATTTTATTCAAATACACCTTATAGTTTTCGAGTAAAATGCCTGTGACATACGGACGGACGGACAGACAGACAGACAGACATGACGAATCTATAAGGGTTCCGTTTTTTGCCATGGCTACGGAACCCTAAAAATTGACGTATCAATCAATGCTAGTTAACAACATATCTAAATTTGTGCACTGTTCTACATTTTACCGATAACTTTATTTTAGAGTGATAACTTTATTGTACCTGACGCATATATATATTGGTGTTAAACTTGTCATAAATAAAATTTTATTGTATCGCGTTTGTTATGGTGTAAAAATTTGTGACAAATTTTGCAGATATTTCAGAATGAACTTTAAACTTCTATCTAATCTTAAAAATTTACCAATTCAATAACACTAAAGCGTACTCTGTGGTGTGTTGTTATAAGTTCTATGAGACAGGAGGTGTACCTGCAGACTTCGCATTGGAATGGTTTCTCTCCTGTGTGCACACGCAGGTGTATGGTCAGGTTGTGCTTCTGTGCGAAGCGACGCGAGCAATACATGCAGGTGAACGGCTTGTCCCAGTGTGAGTTCTGAACAGAATACTCGTCGTAGAATTTGTCGTCGTGTGACTCTAAAGGTACGTTTCCACGACGCGTCACAGAGATCTATTGTCTATTACAGATCACGCCCAGCCGGACAAGGACATGCATGGGCATAAACTCTGTTTTAGTTACCTGTAAACACGGCGCGGGTGGAACCACTGTTATTTGCAAGCACTTGTCAGAAGCATTGACTCCTGAAAGTAAATCCAATTTCCCTAATATCACCGATCCAGTCGTGTTCTCATTGCCTCCTTCTCCTGCGTTGATTAATCTGAAAATATATATTCATTGATGAAGTTATACAAACGATAACTGGCATACACAGTTTAGTAGAAAAACGGTACGATAACTGGGCTGGCAATTTGTCTTCACATAGTACAATTAGCAGAGCAAAGTGTTTTAATTAAGGTCACAGCTCATTAGAGCCACCCGGCGCACGACCCGCAACGCCTTGCCTCGTAAATGTACTAAATACGGAGTTGATGCAGTGAGCGCATGCCCGTACAAATCCATATAACCCATCTACAACTTAGAAAAGTTGAAAAAACCCCGACATTTTCATTTCAAAGTTCAATATCTCAAAAACGGCTAAACAGATTTTGATGAAACATGGCTAAGAACACTCGAGATAAAATTATCTATGACACAAAAAAACTGCATTCAAATCGGTCCATTCGTTTGGCAGCTACGATACCGCAACCCTCTTTTTTCGTCAGGGGTTAATAAAGAATACTAACCGCTTAAGGCGAGGCGGTGCGGGTCGAGCGCTGGTTGGCTCTAATGAGCTGTGACCTTTATATGCTAACACGACGTCTAAGCAATCAGGTTTCAATGGTTATTACTCACTTATAAGCCACACCCTGGACGCACAACTGTCCCATGCGCAAGGGAGTCAGACAGAAGGTCACCGTTTTACTGCTCTCTCCCTCCAACACCACGGACTTGATCCTCTGTCCGCATATCGCGTTGCTCTCCAGAGTACTGCCGGCCGCCACCGCGGGTTCGTTGTTTAGGACCTGTCTCTGGCCGTCTCCTTCCGACACAAACTGCCAGAGCAGCTCGACGTCTTTCAGAATTATAACTATTTTCAGCGGGTTGCGGAGATTAATTGATATTTGTATGGGCTCTGTAAGAAATGGACGTGAATAATAAATAGTTGATAGTATCTTATTGAAAAATGAATAGAGAAAATAAGATGCGAGTTAATAGGTCACCTGAGTGGCCAATTACTCCAAAGACATGAGTTGCATTAGAAATAAAATTGTGTAAGAAATTTTGCGCGCCTTATTTTTGTTTAAGGTGCCGGGGGTTCATGGTCTTCTCTCCCTCTCACTGAGAATAAGAATGAGCGAGATGGAAGTGCGTGCTCGGAAGCGCGGATATCATGTCTTTTAACTAAATTTTTTTGGTTGTTTAATTAAATAAAAAAGTAATCACTGAGTTCTCTCAAACATGATATTGCCGATTTTTTGAAGCAATTTGAAGGTTTTGCTTTTTTTTAGCTTTTACGCATAATTTGTTACGAATATTTTAAGTGTATTTTAGACGTATGTTCGTGATTTTTTTCTATCGAGCGAAAATTGCTTAATAATGTTTCGATTCACTGATTGTCTACGCGCCCCACCGCCCGGTGAAGCGGGGGACCAACCTACCACATATAAACTCCCGCGTCGCGGCATCGAGCTCTGCGGGGTCGTCCACCGCGAGACAACACAGACACATACAGTCCGCTTTCGTCCCGGTACCGCCGCATACCGGGTAGAGTCAGTCCGACGCAAGTCGGGCCTAGCTGAGTTTCTTGCTGGACTCTTCTCAGCTAGGCTAGGTTTTAGCGAACTAGCGAACTCCCAGTAGTTCGATACCACTCACACCCCAGATTCGGTTGATACCGTTCAACCAATTCACTGGAGCGCAAACTCTTAGAGTATTCCAGTGTACAAACTTCCCCGCGTGGTCGTGCCGGAGGCTTCCCCTGGATTTTCCCCAGGCCACCCTCCAACCACGCAGTTCGACCGCTATATTGGGTCCGTCCTATTATAGCAACAGTCAGGTTCAAAAAAAAAAAAAAAAAAAGCATCGAGCTCTTTTTCCGCCGATCTCCACCGCGCTCGCACCTTGCCATTAGGCTATTATATTTGTAATCGTACGTTCCTTTGTAATTAAATCCTATGTATATAACAGTCTACAGTTTTAATTATTGATTCCCGAAGGCTCCAACACTGATCTCGCTTCAGAAAAGCCTCAAAATTACTATTCGCATTTTTTTAAAACCATATTATTATTTATTTATTTATTATTCGGAGAACCAACAGCTAACAATTCAAAGTAATAATATAAACTAGTTATATTAATTAAGTAACAAAGAGCCAATTAGAGGTTCCCACCAGTAGGAACAGGTTAACAAACAATTGGTGGTTATCACTAAATTTTACAACGTGTTACCCACAAGCATTAATATCTATGCAAGAAACAAATCTTATTAATTATTAAGTGATATACATAAACCGTTACAGTAACATGCTGTCGCATGCGACTCACTTAAAAAACTCGTCTGTTGTGATGTTGCTATTGAAAATGGCAATATCCCGCTCCTTCGTTAGTTCATTTAGGCTTTTTCCATCTCGCAATAAAAAGCTATTTTTTCTATAATTACGTGATGTAAATGGAATTGAGAGGGGAGGGAAGTATCTTTTGGACCTGGATGGAGTATTGAAGGAGAGCTTAGCTAGTAATTCCGGACAATCAATGTTACCATTTAATAATCTGACGACGTTTATGTAATGGAATGAGGTGATATTTTTTACAAATATTTTCATAATTAGACGAGTTGTAAGGGGATTTCAGCTTAAAGCAGAGGTATTTTTTTTTCTGTATACGTTTTCTAATCTGTTAATATATAAATTGTAAAAGGGGTTCCAGATTTGAGACGTATATTCAAGTTTGCTTCGGACATATGTACAATAAAGAACTTTAATACTTTAAATTTAGGTAAAATGTAAGGCTGCTGCGCATAATAAATCCTAATGCCTTAGTAGCACTAGCTACTATACTATCAACATGGGTTTCGAATAAAAGCTTAGAATCATGGGTTACACCCAGGTCCCTCATGCATGACACAGTTTTGAGCACATTATCATTAAGCTTGTAGATGTTCGGAATGTTGTCTTGTGAAGGTTAGAGTAAAACATTTAGATACATTAAGGTCTAATTTATTGTTCTGACAATATGCAACAAGACGCGTAAGGTCATCTTGTAGAAGGACAGTCATCTAATGAATTCACTTTAATAAAAATCTTCATGTCGTCAGCAAAACATAGCAATTTGGAAGAGTGGAAACAATCACTGATGTCATTAACATTGAAGAGCAATGGCCCAGCAACGATCCTTGCGGGACGCCGCTGGGAACAGTTACCCAACCAGACATATAGTTTTTAATGACAACAGCTTGCGACCGGTTATCAATATAAGATGCGAACCATCGCAATAGATCACCATGAATACCCATGTTATTTAATTTAAGAATAATCAATTTATGGTCAATTCTATCGAACTTCTTACTGTAGTCATATTAACAGACGCATTACATTGTTTCAAAAACTCTGTTCGCTTAACTTCTCTGAACCTACGGCGTATTTATATGATTGCAAGTGACCGTAATATAAACGAGAATCGAAACCGTCATTAATGTAGAGTATAAAGAATGAAAACGAACGTATATTTTCGTCACTGAACTTTCCTACTAAGAGTAGTAATTGTAAGAGATAGAGAGCAATCCGTGGTTTCAGTACGAACCTCCCTGCGGCGCGACCGGGTTCAGGTCGGTCTTGGCCGTGTACAAGTCGACTGTCGGCTTGAAGATCATCGGCACGCCGCCGTGCACCGCTTGCAGCAGCATCTCCTCGAGTTTGTGCCACGTGCGTTCCTCCTGGCGGCAGAGATGAGTAATCAGTAGGGTTAGGATTCTGGTGGCAGTTTAGCACAAGTAATGCATTGGAGTCGCCATTGTATATTGTTTATATTTGGACAAGGGACTGGGAATAAGTTTCAAAATCTTGCATATTATCTTCTTCTGATGTTAAACGGTTGTCAAGATTATAGAAGCATATACTATGGAAATTTGTTCAATAATATCTGACATTCTACGGTTTCTAAACTTGTATAATACATTTATGTGTCGAGAACGACCATGCATAGCATGCTTTGCTTTCAAGAATACATTATGTTTGTGTTGATTTTTTATGAATCAATTTACTAGTATGAATCCAATAAACTTAATTACCTATACATTATTGGTTTATCAATAATTTATTCATTCATTAATTCAATCAAAAAATATATACAACGACTCCATTGCTCTTTGTTCACCCCAATGCCACCAAACATCCCAACTCTAGTAATCAGACGTGACAAATTAACAACCCAACCTTTGAAACATTCACTCTTTATCTTTCGTTGTAGTGTGACACTCACACTGACACACCCTAACTCTATATAAGTAACCACCCTATGTAATATTAGACACAATATATCTTAATCCCAACGTGAACAGTTGTTTAATTACGTCCATCCTCACATGGCGACCTGCCAGTGCGGCCTTGTGCCGTGCTGGCGGCGCGCTGCGCTAGCCAGTAACGAACGAAATAAGTGAACTTTATTTGAACATTTTTCTGTGACTAAAAAGTGAACAGTGAACAATTACAATGAACCAAGCTATTAGTGCGCAAGATATTGTATAAATTCCACAAATAGTAAAAATAGTAAAAAAACTTTCAAAACTGAACGAGAAATTTAATATTTAAATACAAATAAAAGAACCAGAATATGAAACAGTGCTAAACAACAATTTTAATGGAATCGGTGCCGGGAGCTGGGAATGATCGTTGTATGCCGTCGGGAGTAGATGGTGTCGAGGATGGCGTGGCTGATCACGAATGTCAGGATGTCGAGCGCTTGCGGTAACGTTCCAGAATCATGAATCCATGAATCGGCTGAATGGTTCAGAAGAACATATATACAAAGAAATGCATTTTTTATAATAATTAAGATACCTTTTAAACTTTTTTACTATTATATAGGCAGGTATCATTTATAATATAACCTACATGGTTACTTGTTAAAAAAGTAGGTAACTATCAAATTGTGTCATTTGTTAAATATAAAATTAAAATAGAAATGTATGATTACCACAGTTGTTTTGTTTTGATTAATTAATTAAACTATCTAGTTTATGACTGTACTATATTTAAGTGATCTTTTTGCCGCTTGATGACGACACACAATTATGGTTAAAAGTGAGGAAAAATAAAAAAAAGAGGAACAAAAAACCTTTTGCATAGGATTATATATATAGTAAAATGAAAAAGAAAAATACAATATTCATGACATAACTACATAACAATCTCTAACTCATAGCATTCTCAGGAAAACAAACATTATTTGTGACTAAATTTTCAGTGTTAATTATAATCAATTCTTCAAAAATTAATTTAGCTTATCATAAGACTATATTTTTGAATACCGATATATTATAGAGAGGATTTCATCATACTATACAAATAAGGCACGACGCGAACGCGCGTGTCAGCATAAAAGGATTGGCATGCAGTTCGTCTGTTATTACATCTCAAATTTCGCAGTAACCTTGAAGCTTGTGCATCAATTTAGATCATTCCAATTAAATTGTCATTAAAACTTTTTGAAGATTGACAAAGTTGCTTATAAAAGTTATAAACCATATCTTAGATTAATATTATATTTTTCTGAATAAATATTAAGATTTAAGATATTTTTTTTTAATAAGATTTAAGATCTATTATAGGCACTAAAGATTTATTTTTATTAAAGTTGATTATGTGTCCAGTACACACGTACTGATACTTTTTTCTACATGGAGTTAACAATTATAATAAATACGCAGGATGATACATAAGTAAATACATAAATGAATGACAAATATCAATGACAAAGAAAATGTTATATTTAATATAAGAGTGGTACTTATTTCGTGGAATCGGCTTTGTTAGAATATGAACAGTTTTTGCGGTAAGTATAGGAAAGATTGGGTTAGATTAACGTTGGGTTCTAAAGGTCAGAAGTTTCGTAAAATTGGGAGTTGGATGTGAAGGAATGTATTTTGTAAAGAAAATGGTTTTAGATGAATAATTTTGGGATAGCTCTGTGTTGAATAATATTGTTTTTTTGAGTTAGGAATGTTTCGATTATTTGAAAGTGCTTTAAGCATAGTGTATGGGAAAACTAAACAAATAAGTTTTTCACTAAGCGATTAGCCTGATCACCTAAGAGCTGATGAAATTCTTATATGTTTACGTTTTCATAATGTTACGAGTGATTTGAAAGGCATTCAGAATGGTATTTTATTGAGAAGGTTTAATAAATAAAATAAAATGATATCATAGGAATATATGTCTCTCGTTATCTTCGGTAGCTCGAGAGGCGCCGTTGAGCGAGTAGGTATGTATATAGCAAGAGGTACACCATGATACAAGGGAGGCAGGGAATCCTTGGAACCTGATCATGATTCGGTCGAGTATCAATCGTGAAGGTCCTTGGACACATGGTATGTTGAAATGAAAGAAGTGTTAAAAGAACTGCCTGAATAGTAATAATAAATAGTAAGTGCGCGTTAATAAATAGTAATTACCTTGTATCGTGAGCAAAATAAATATATATATTTAAGGTCGGCCGACCAAGTGTTAATGCGTCGTGTACCTTTGCCACAAGTGAAGCATATTATTAAGATGCACACTTCAAGTTAAAAGTTGTAATGAAAAGGTTATTAAGTTAAAGAGAAAAAAAAAGTATACTATGAAATATGCATAAAAAATGAAGACTTGCAAGTCACTGATATATATAACATATAGAAGACAATTGCCAAACATTGGACTGACTTTTATCTACGTTACGATTACCTACGATGTAAACGTAAGTAGGATATTTCATGGACGAGGACCTTCAATAACGAATAATTTGTATGACGTGTTTATTTTTATGATTTTTTTTTATCGTGTTACGTCTAGGGAATAAATTAGTTAATACTTAATCTTGTGTTGTCATCGAAGCGTGCAATGTGTTTATTACTCATTTAATTTCCATATTGTTTTATTATTGTGTCTGCTCATACTATTTAAAGTCGAAAAGTTTAATTGAAAAATGGAAATGATTGTCACGTGTAACAATAGATTTTCTTTTGAAAAAAAAAATGAATTCCAAACTTTCTTTATGTCCTTATTTTTTATCTGTAAATAGTTTTTTTTTTGTAATATTAAATTCTTATGCTTGTTCAACGACTTAAGGGAACTTAGTTAAAAGTGTCTGGAATTATGAATAGCCAAAAAAAAAACTGTTAACTGTAAACTTCAAATGACTATATACAAAAAAAAATTGTACTTGTACCTACTTACTGACTTAATTTACAAGTTTTATTTTTATTTTATTTTTCAAAATTATTTCATTGGTAAAAAAAAAAATATTAATATCGATTACAATATTAATCATTTTTTTGCCAAGGAAGGAGGTGTAGTGTGACACTCACACTGACACACCCTAACTCTATATAAGTAACCACCCTATGTAATATTAGACACAATATATCTTAATCCCAACGTGAACAGTTGTTTAATTACGTCCATCCTCACATCGTATTTAATCCCACTTAGACGCCAACGGTAACGGGATATTCCTAATCGTCATCCCTGGTAATCACTATCAACATATAAAATTACCAATTTAATAAGTTTACGAATCTGAAATTAAAAAACATTTTGGGCCTTTTATTACATTCCATTAAGACGAAATAAATTGAATGAAGCTACATACGCGACACTAAAATAACACTAGGCGGCGCATCATTATCGTAATTCTCCCCAGAAACACACACCACTCTTTTAAATCAGTCACCGACCTCCATACCGAAAGCGAAATTGTCAAAACATATTGAAAAATGTCAGAGAGAGACTTGTAGATATTTTCGTATTCTGCGTATATTATGTTTCTTAGGTACATTATGGTTATATGAAATATATGTACTATTGATAATTCAATAGTATGTTAGATTGGCAATGTTATAGCAACTCTATTCGGTTCTCGCTAAGGCGCAAAATTTCATGAAAATAAGCAATTCGATTATTAAACATTGCTTGACAAAGTTTGGGGTGTTTAACCTTGCTGAGGCTAAATTTTGGTAGGGACTCAGATCGAGCTGGCTTTTTGAGGGGGGCTCGAGCCTGGATGGATAGTATGGATACCTAAATTTGAAAATTTGATTTTATTCCAAAATGGAACTCATCCCAATAGAGGGGTCCGGCAGCGGGAGCACTGGCAAGTGCTCTTACACAGTACCTGTCGGTCCGGCGAGTGGTGGAAGGCGAGCGAGGAGGCGGGCACGCGCCCGGGGGAGGAGAGCGGCGCGGGGCCCACGCACAGCACGGCCGTGGCCTCGCCGGAGAGCAGCGGCAGCGGGAGCACTGGCAAGTGCTCTTACACAGTACCTGTCGGTCCGGCGTGTGGTGGAAGGCGAGCGAGGAGGCGGGCACGCGCCCGGGGGAGGAGAGCGGCGCGGGGCCCACGCACAGCACGGCCGTGGCCTCGCCGGAGAGCAGCGGCAGCGGGAGCACTGGCAAGTGCTCTTACACAGTACCTGTCGGTCCGGCGTGTGGTGGAAGGCGAGCGAGGAGGCGGGCACGCGCCCGGGGGAGGAGAGCGGCGCGGGGCCCACGCACAGCACGGCCGTGGCCTCGCCGGAGAGCAGCGGCAGCGGGAGCACTGGCAAGTGCTCTTACACAGTACCTGTCGGTCCGGCGTGTGGTGGAAGGCGAGCGAGGAGGCGGGCACGCGCCCGGGGGAGGAGAGCGGCGCGGGGCCCACGCACAGCACGGCCGTGGCCTCGCCGGAGAGCAGCGGCAGCGGGAGCACTGGCAAGTGCTCTTACACAGTACCTGTCGGTCCGGCGTGTGGTGGAAGGCGAGCGAGGAGGCGGGCACGCGCCCGGGGGAGGAGAGCGGCGCGGGGCCCACGCACAGCACGGCCGTGGCCTCGCCGGAGAGCAGCGGCAGCGGGAGCACTGGCAAGTGCTCTTACACAGTACCTGTCGGTCCGGCGTGTGGTGGAAGGCGAGCGAGGAGGCGGGCACGCGCCCGGGGGAGGAGAGCGGCGCGGGGCCCACGCACAGCACGGCCGTGGCCTCGCCGGAGAGCAGCGGCAGCGGGAGCACTGGCAAGTGCTCTTACACAGTACCTGTCGGTCCGGCGTGTGGTGGAAGGCGAGCGAGGAGGCGGGCACGCGCCCGGGGGAGGAGAGCGGCGCGGGGCCCACGCACAGCACGGCCGTGGCCTCGCCGGAGAGCAGCGGCAGCGGGAGCACTGGCAAGTGCTCTTACACAGTACCTGTCGGTCCGGCGTGTGGTGGAAGGCGAGCGAGGAGGCGGGCACGCGCCCGGGGGAGGAGAGCGGCGCGGGGCCCACGCACAGCACGGCCGTGGCCTCGCCGGAGAGCAGCGGCAGCGGGAGCACTGGCAAGTGCTCTTACACAGTACCTGTCGGTCCGGCGAGTGGTGGAAGGCGAGCGAGGAGGCGGGCACGCGCCCGGGGGAGGAGAGCGGCGCGGGGCCCACGCACAGCACGGCCGTGGCCTCGCCGGAGAGCAGCGGCAGCGGGAGCACTGGCAAGTGCTCTTACACAGTACCTGTCGGTCCGGCGTGTGGTGGAAGGCGAGCGAGGAGGCGGGCACGCGCCCGGGGGAGGAGAGCGGCGCGGGGCCCACGCACAGCACGGCCGTGGCCTCGCCGGAGAGCAGCGGCAGCGGGAGCACTGGCAAGTGCTCTTACACAGTACCTGTCGGTCCGGCGTGTGGTGGAAGGCGAGCGAGGAGGCGGGCACGCGCCCGGGGGAGGAGAGCGGCGCGGGGCCCACGCACAGCACGGCCGTGGCCTCGCCGGAGAGCAGCGGCAGCGGGAGCACTGGCAAGTGCTCTTACACAGTACCTGTCGGTCCGGCGTGTGGTGGAAGGCGAGCGAGGAGGCGGGCACGCGCCCGGGGGAGGAGAGCGGCGCGGGGCCCACGCACAGCACGGCCGTGGCCTCGCCGGAGAGCAGCGGCAGCGGGAGCACTGGCAAGTGCTCTTACACAGTACCTGTCGGTCCGGCGTGTGGTGGAAGGCGAGCGAGGAGGCGGGCACGCGCCCGGGGGAGGAGAGCGGCGCGGGGCCCACGCACAGCACGGCCGTGGCCTCGCCGGAGAGCAGCGGCAGCGGGAGCACTGGCAAGTGCTCTTTGAATTTCTCCGAGCTGTCCACCCATTGCTGTCAAACAAAAGTAATACATTTAAGCCTCATACAATCAGATTCTGCCTTTAATTCCATACAATTATATATGAATCCTTTCCGTACAGGTATAGACCGTATAGTATATTATAAGTTAGGACCTGTTTTTAGCTGATGGGCTAGGCCATTTAATCGGCAAATACATTAAGCAATTAAACTACAATCACACATGTATTTGACCACAGAAAGTGGACAGACTAATGTGAAGATGAGATATAGCTTGGCCGAAGTAGTTTATCGCAAATTCAGTATAATAGTCGCTTAGAAGTCATATTTCCCAGCCGCTATATACCTGGTGCGCGAGCATGTACTCGCGCAGGAAGGCGTCCTGCTGGGGCGCGGGCTGGTGGCGCGCGGCGGGCGCGAGCGGCGCGCCGAGCCAGCGCACCGCCTCGCGCGTCAGCCGCAGCGCGCCCGCCAGCCGCCCGAGCGCGAACTGCACGTGGTCCGTCGACAGCCGCCACCCACTGTCGCGGTACACCTGCGCCCACACAACACTCGTTATATACACAATCGCGATACTTTCCGATGATCAGGGGGCCGATTTTTGACCTTCGATATGCTCTAACACCTATATAACCACGAAAGAGGCCCACGTCTTACAGGTTAAGGTGTTAGAAAGTCTTTAGAGCAGTGATATCGGACACCCATAGTGACAACCAACGCTCTACAAACACCGTAGTAACGCTTAATGTGTTAGCTGAGAGTGTTTTAACACTCTTGCGCTTGCCCAGTTTCAAGTGAGCATATATCTTACTCTTTTCTTTACTTTAAAATTATGAGACAAATATAGTCTACCGACAAAATGGCGAAGATTATTAAGGCTGCACCGAGGAAATTATGAAATGATTGCGTTCGTTTGATACATTGCTGTATTATTATTACTAAAGCTTTAGTTCTGCTATTCCTATATAATATATTTAAGGATTAACTCTATACGTCATATGCTTTAGAAACACGACTACGTATACTTTCCTTGGTAGAAATTAAATCCAAAGTTACCTCTAATAAAGAAAAGATAACATTAGTACGGCGTAAATACTTCACGGAAGGTCAAAAGTTTTTGAATAATAACAAAACTTCATGTTTCCTATGACGTATATGCTCTTTATTTTCAAAATATGGATTATTTTAGAAATACAACGGAAATAACTAGATTCGCGAACGTTTCGCCCATTCAAGCTAGAGCCGCCATGCTTCCCCCTATCCGCTTTAGTCTTGCTTCGGCTGTCGGACGGGGAGGATGTGTCGCTTTTGCTTACGCACGGACTTTAAAACTAAACGACGAATTTTGGGTTTTTCACTATGGGGAATATTAAATAATAATAACTATAAATCAAAGAATAGAAGAGGTTGGCGAAAAAGCGATGCAAAACGCTTGCATGAAGAAAAAGTAAGTAAAACTCATTTAACTACAGATTATGCGCCCAGGGAGGGACTGTGCGCGGGTGACACATCACACACGCTGTACATTCTCGTTCAATGAATTTTGATTATCGCCGTACTGTCCAAATTTCTGATGTACTTATTTATTGTTTAATGTAAAATCAACATATATATTAAAAACCGGCCAAGTGCGAGTCGGACTCGCGCACCGAGGGTTCCGTACAAACGTATAACAAGCAAAAGTTGTAGTATGTTTATTATTAAATGATAAATGAAAATGGAATCCGTAACATTACGAGTACAATGTGGAAAGCTGGGGGAGCATAAATTTAAACATGGTCACTTAATCAATTTAGTAATCCTAATAAACCTAAATATATATATATATATTACCACATCATTTATTTTATAATGTAACTGAAATACCTACACTAGATTTGCAGCAGCCTGGCGAAACTTCTTTTATCAAAATCGTCGTTATTTACAAAGTTTTTAGTCACTATCTTTTTATAAAGCCGGTTAAAAATACTAATTAACTGTTAAATTTGAAAAATTTGAACCAGATCTGTAAATGGTGACTGAAAAAGGTATGAATAGTACCACATTGAACATTGAAGTTCGAAAAAACGTTATCTATAGTTGTACTACTTCGTGTAGTGCTAGTGCTTATTAACGGAAACATGTTAATGGATGAAAAATATGTGGAAATTCTATTTTGGGGATTCATTGTAAAATCGATATTGAAGTCTCCCACGACAATCAAACGGGAACACGGGGTATACCCATTGGGGTTGCTGCCGTATATTGTTGTGTTTATGCATTCAATTGCAACATTGATTTGACATTGTGGTGACCTATATACAGTTATCACTCTGACATCAAACATTTCAAAATGCAAGCATTCACAATGGCCGTTTGTAGTTCGAAGCAATTGTGTTTGATCAAAATTAGTGGAATTGTAAATAGAATACGCTATAGCATGAAACAAACAACTTCCATCGGCAGGCATAGGTATTATATTATGTAAAATACTATTTTCGTAGACTTTTAATGCAACTGTAGCCATAATTATATATTTGCAAATTTTGTAATTGAAAAACAAAGCAAAAATAAACGAAATCAACGCGAAATTCCCGCAATTTTTTCTTATTTTAGTACACATGCAAACAGTATCCGAGCGCTCGTGCGAATGGCGTACGGCTGCCGCTCGCTTCACCGTGCCCGCCCCGCGCCCCGTTTGACTCTCGCGCCACCAGTGTCGTTTCGCGGCACTTCGTCAGTACAACGACAATACAAGCAAGCGGTCTGATAATAACTAAATCCTAAGAAATATAATAGACGCATTTAAGTTATCCGTTCATAAGGAAAGGGGTAGTAAGTTTAAAATTATGAAAACTATTTTTATTATGCGGCGTTAGTGTGTTAATAAACATTTATATGCGTTTTGCAATTTTACATTTATCTGTGCTATGAAGTTACTACATACCATATTTAAAGATTCTAGGTCGACTGGTTATCATCCTTTAGGCTTTCATTCCCTTGCGAGTAAGTTGCGAACGCCAAAACGCCCTTGAGATTACCTACTCAGTGTTAAATTATGCGACTTATATTGCTATTTCTTATGATTGTGTGGACATAAACGTTTCGTTTTGCTACAGCCGATAGGTATTACAGACCTGAGTATTAGATATGAATTTCAATTGAATACCTCTACGCGTCTATTTGGAAAAAGGTACTTAGTAAGTTTATAATTAAAAAAATATTTTTTGTTTGAGTTTACTTAAAATGTCTACTTTTCGTAATTTTTCCTTTGTCTGTGCTATATGAAGTTTCTTCGTGCCAAGTACTTATCAAGTTTCTGTGTTAACGGGAAGTACCCTTTAGGTTTTGAGTTTCTAGCGAGTACTCAGTTTTAAATTATGCGACTTATATTGCTATTTCTTATGATTGCGAGGACATAAAATTTTCGTTTTGCTACAGCTGAAAGGTATTATAGACCTGAGTATTTGATATGAATTTCAATTTAATACCTTAACGCGTTTACGAGGAAAATGGTAGTAAGTTTAAAATTTAAATAAATATTTTTTGTATGATTTTACAAAAAATGTCTACTTTTCGTAATTTTTCCTGTGTCTGTGCTATATGAAGTTTCTTCGTGCCAAGTTTCAAGTTTCTGTGTTAACGGGAAGTACCTTTTAGGTTTTGAGTTTCTTGCGAGTACTCAATTTCAAAATATGCAACTTAAATTGCTATTTCTTTTGATTGCGTTGACATAAATGTTTAGTTTTGCTACATCTGAAAGGTCCTATAGCCCTGAGTATTTGACATGAATTTAAATTTAATATCTCCTCACGTTTACGAGGAAAAAAATATTAGGTAAAAAAAATTAAAAAAAAAAATTTTTTGTATGATTTTACTAAAAATTTCTACTTTTCGTAATTTTTCCTTTGTGTTATATGACGTTGCTTCGTGCCAAATTTCAAGTTTCTGAGTTCACGGGAAGTACCCCGTAGGTTTTGCAAGTGTCGAAAACCTCTAAAAATTGCAGCATAAACGACTGTATCTTTTGACTGCGTTGGCTTTTAAGTTTGATTTTTTCACAGCTCTAAGGGACAATAGACTTGAGTATTTGATATAAATTTCAGCTTGATCCCTCTACGCGTTCTTGAGCAAAATGGTCGAGGTACGGAACCCTAAAAACGAATAAATAATTAATTCTAGAGCAAGACATCTATATGCAGAGAATTTTAACATAAAGATAAAGTACTCGTAACAACTCCTGTTCATTCGTAAGCATACTCAGTACCTATACCTACCTACTACCTAGTACGAGTAATAATAAAGGGTAATTGCTAATATGTGGCACTACTTTGCATTTGTAGTATTTTACCGATTTAGGTGAAATTTGGTATACAGATAGTTTGGGTCACGGGGAAGGACATAGGACAGTTGTTATCCCCGTAATCATTTCCTAAGGGAGTGAAAAGGGGAGGTGAAATTTTATATGGCGCTGCTATATAAACGAGCTCCACGCGGATGGAGTCGCTGGCAGCAGCTAGTTAATTATATGTACTACTGCCATGATTTTTTTCACATACCCAGTAGTAGACATTTAGCCGGCAGGAATAGGACACATGACTCGAATAAAAATTAGGGCTTTAAAGCCCAATATCTCGCAAACGAATCACTGAGTTGAAAAATGGTTTAAAAGCCCTTTAATATTTTTGAACAAGCTAGCCAACGAGACCCCACACAATGGGTTTAACGAGAAAAAAGAAATTGTTCCCTACTTTGGTGTAGGGGAGGTAAACTTAAAAAAAACATGTTTTTATACTACTGTTTTGCCGCCGTGATTGATTTATGGGAATGCTGAATTACAATTTTGTAATAGTAAGGGTTACTTGGCTAAGCCGAAGACGGACAGACGGACGGACATGGCGAAACTATAGTGGTTCCTTGTTGACTATGGAACCCTGAAAAATGGGGTGCCTACTGATATTTTTACCCTATTTAGCCGTTCTGTATTTAACATTATTGAGTTAATTTTATTGAGCTTTGAATACTATTTTGTCATTCATCGTAGATACCATAACCTACGGACGGTAAATATATAAATAAATAAAAAATGACAAATCTGCATAAATGTTTCTCTAAATGACAATATTATCAATACAATTATTTGAAATCGTTTGCTTGTCTAAATTTGTAAATATTGGTAGCACCCTCGCTGAAAGCATTTATAGCGCTATTTGCCGTTATTCTTTGCGTTCTATGTAGGCGATCGGCGCACAGCTCCAGCCGCCGCGCCGCTCGCTCTTGCCTGTGTGCCTCACACACACATGCACGGAGCGCATTGAATACCTAAAATCAATTCACGGCAGAAGCTCGGTGCCCTCTTAATATATATGTGACAGTTGTCGTACTAATTGAAAGAGTATTAAATTGGATGTGTATGTGAAATTAAGTGAAAACAATCTGCCCTTGTGATTTTATGGTAAGTGTATACCATGTTTCCCATCTCAATTTTAACGCGCCCAGGATTTATTAAAGATTTCTAATAAAACTTATTTAGAATAAAATAGACACCTAAAGTTTTTATCATTTTCTATTCTTGTTTCTTGGCCAGTGGCATGTCAAATTAAGTGGCATCCATAGAATGGCAAGAGTAACATAAATAGTAAAGTATTTTGGGTTCTCTATTGTATCCTGGGCAAAAATCATTTCCCAAAGTGTCACTTCCCAAAAAATGTTTCCCAAATGATCATTTGGCAAAAAATCACTTGTCAAATTATTGTTTCGCATTTTATCACTTGGCAATATCTCCTATGGCAAAATATTACTTCGCAAATTATTGTTTGGCAAAGTTTTACATAGTCAGGTTTCATTTGGTCAAACGTATTATTTGGCATAACATTCATTTTCCAAATTATTGCATGGCATACGATTTAGATCCTAATTGTGTAGTGCATACGAAATCTATTTGAGTGAGATTACATATTTTGCTAAGCGGGTAGTTTGTAAAAAACAAAAGTAAATAATTTACAGGTAAGTATATGTTCTTTTGTACTATAGGTACTTAGGTAACAATATATCATAATCCAAATAAGCAGCATGCATGCAAGCAAGCCCCGAGTAGGTTTCGCCCTTTTCATCGAGAGTCTCCAGCGAATCGACCACACCCCGCTGCGCGGGGTGTCTATTTCTGGTCTGAGGGACACAAGTGAACCCTAACCTAACCGACCAAAAACAGAGTTCGCTTATGACAAGCCATTTTTTCCACCCTGATACCTAATTTTGTCTTAATAACACTTGACAAAGCAAACTTATGCCAGATGATATTTTGACCAAATGAACAAAATGCGAAACAAAATGTGCTATTTTTTCGTTTGGGAAATGAAACTACTGCCATAAGTTTTGTGGGAAGTGAAATTTGGCGATTTTTTTTTGCCGAAACAGCAGGATACCTTTGAGGCATCAGTGTATAAACAGTGAAATTCGGGCCATTGACTACTAGTGATGCCAACAAACTCTTGTGTTGGATTAAGGTCATGTTTAGAGACACCTATGTCGAATTTAATATCAGGAACAGTAATAAGGCTATAATAATTAAATTCGTAAAGAGGTAAAGTTGAGCTTCTACATGTGGGTGCTTCTAATCTTTCAAATTTTTTATAACTTGTAACTAAACATGGGGGATCTTTGTGTTTCCAATATTTACAAGTTTCGACCTGCTCAGTTAGTTGCCTTACTTTTGGGAACAAAGGATGAGTGCTCAATTGTAATGTACGAAAAAAGATTTTATCACAAAGAAACTGTCTTCGCAACCCCAAGGGTGGCTCACAGCACTCTACCTGTAAGCACCTAATTGGACTCGACCTCATAGCACCCAAAACCTACCTCAAAGCCTTTGACTGAATAGAATCTAGTTTTTTTAGTGCTGTTGAATTACTGGGATGGAGTAAAAATGTACCATAATCTAATAAACTCCTTATCAATGCATGGTATAATAGTCTCATTGTAAAGGGATGAGCACCCCACCAGACTCCTGTGAATTCAAACTGAACCTGTGAAAACATCTCAAAACATTTAGATTCCGCTCACACCTCAATGTAATATATTCTAGGTGAGGGATACCAGTTAATTTCTTATCTAATACCAAACCCAAAAATTTTGCTGGATCTTTGATAGGTAGCTGAACTCCATTCTAATCAACATGAAAAAATGGAATATTTTGCTTACGAGAGAACAACACCACGGAACTTTTAGCCGGAGATAAATCTAGCCTGTTATTATCTAACCAAGTCTTTAAACCAGTTAAAGCTAAAGAAAGTGAAGCACTAGTATTATCTAGAGATCGTCCAGAAACATATAAAAGTAAATCATCAGCATATAGAAGAACATTTGCATGTACTTCTACAGACTTTTCCATATCATAAGTGTAAACGTTATATAGTAAAGGGCTCAAAACAGAGCCTTGAGGTAAACCCTTCCATACCGTTCTTTGCATATTTTCATTTCCAACCTGATCCAGTGAATACTTAGTATACCTTTCGTACAACATACTTACAATAAATTTAGTTATAAAAATTGGAACATTCAACTTTACCAGTTTATTTTGTAAAATTGAAATGTTTACGTTATCATAAGCAGCATTAATATCTAGAAACGCTGCAACCAAGAAATTATTGTTCGTTAAACTGATTCTTATATCTGTGGTAAAAATGCTCAAGCTGTCAAGAGTGCATTTACCTTTCCGAAACCCAAATTGACTACTACTCAATAATTTGTTATGTTCTAGGAACCATTCCAATCGGATTTTTACAAGATGTTCTTCAGTTTTCGCTAATACGGATGATAAAGCAATAGATATAATATTAAATACGACCTTCTTTGGCGGAAACTGAGGGATGCAGGTATACCGGACGAGTGTGTAGGTATTCTAGATTACTGGTACCATAACCAAAGTAATCAGGTGAAGTGGGCTGAAGCTTTCTCAGACGAATATAGGATGCAATGTGGAGTGAGACAGGGGGGTCTAACGTCTCCTGGTATATGAATGACCTGATAGCAGGACTCACTGGCATGCATGCGGGATGCTATATTGAAAACATGTGTGTTAACAATATTAGCTATGCCGATGACATGGTGCTGCTGAGTCCTTCTATCGGGGCTCTTAGGCAGCTGGTGGCCAGGTGTGAAGAGTATGCCACTACTCATGGGCTTGAATTGGCATGGGCATGGGCTTAAATTCTACAAATATATACAAAAGATAGGAACACCAATCCTCAAAAAAATTAATTATAAATTATAGTTGAAAAAGCCGCGTCCGCCACACACGAAGTTTCTCGCCTTCTTTCTCTCCATAATGTTTTTTTTACGGAAGTCGTCCGTATTACGCGTGTGTAGTGTTCGAGTAGACCCTATTAGGGTCATTATACACTAACTGAAAATGAGAATGTTAATTTCTATAATAATTAAAATAAATGCAGAGGTTTTTAAATATTGTCTATGGTCTCTGGTGACTTACAAATAAACAATATCTTAAATGTATTCATGAACACATTGAATCATACAGATTTCTATTATTAAATCAGTTCGTGTGTATTAGGCATTACCGCGGATATTTATGGTCCAATAACCATTCAGCCACTAGAAAAAAATTCAACAAATATAATTTAGCTGTTTAGCCTGTTCATGAACACAGACGCCATATTTAGTTTAAAATTAAAAAAAAAATACTTCCCGGCCTAGGCCTTCAATTTTGTATGAAATTGCTTTACAGTTCTCTCGAATTGTTCCGCCCGAAATGTGATACTTCGAAGCCGGTTATGACGCACGTAATGACGACATTTCATTGCATGTTTGAGAAAAAGTAATTGCTATTGTAGTGTCATAATCACAGGCACTTACTTTCTACCGATAAAATTGAATACGAGTGGTCACTACCGCTCGTTTTTAATATTCTCTATCGCCACTTAAAAATAGCATTTCATCATTTTTGTCAGTTTTCGAGTGAAAGAGTCGAGCGCTCGAAAGTCAGAAATCGGTCCCCAGGTTTGGTCATATCGAGCGTCCGTCCATTACAGCCACGCAAAGTATACAGTATCCGCTACTAACCGCGCCCACTCTGCCGCACATTAACACGTTCGCAAGAACCCGCCTAGCGGGCACTCGTATGGTTTGCTCAGATGCCGGCTGAGCCCGCTAGGCGGGCAGTCGTATGAACTTACACGCCTAGCGAATTGTGTAGGTTCCGGGTGAATTGTTCCTTTTTTAGTCCAGTTGCGAAAGTGTTAAGCCACTAGTGGCCGCGACTAAACGCAGACACTAGTAGTGAGCGCGAGTCCCTCCCGCAGCTTGTGAATCGAACGCCACCACTAGTACCGGCGGCTCTTACGGCTCGGCCGACGGCCACGACTTCGAGCGAAGGCTACAGCGGCAGCGGGGCGCCACGCAAGGAAACGAGAGGCAGTGCTCGGAATGCACCTATATCTCGCTCCCACGTATGTCATCGCTCGAAAGTCCTATGATATCATCCAACAATGTCTCGATTCATCGTGAGAAGCCATAGCTTTGATTTATAGATTAGAGTAAAAGAAGACATCTTAACCTTATAGAATTCTGCTACGTTGCGAGTGATCTAGACCGAATACGAATGAAATGAAACCTGACCTGATAAGCCTGATTATAGCACCGATACGCGTGTTTCTTCTGTCCCGCCTTCGAGAATCGATGTCCAGCCAGTACCATGTGGAAGGCGTACTTCCTGCTCATGGCTCTAGAGCCGGGGCCCGACAGGAAGCAGAGCGACGCCTGTTCAAGGAGCATGGCGCTGCGCAGGTCGCTGTCCTCTGACGTCATCCGGATCAGCTGTTTTGCGGCTTCGCCGTGTGATCCCGCGCTGCTGAGGCACAGCACTGACAGCAACGTGGCCCGCACCGCGTATTGCACCATTCTAAGTTGTTGAACATATTTTATTGTAAACGTCAAACGTACAATACAATACAAATATTCTTTATTGCTCACCAGACATAGTAGACAGTAGAAACAATAGTGCTAAATTAGACATAAACAATGGTAGACAACAGGTGGTCTTATCGCTAAAAAGCGATCTCTTCCAGGCAACCTTTGGGTGGTGGAGACAATGCAAGAAAATATATGATTTGAGTAGGTGAAAACAGAAAAAAAAACAGAATATAAACAACTTAACTATAAGAAATACACATACATAAATACATATTTATATAAACCTACATACACATACATCAATAACTAAATATAATATAGAAACAGTATCACTTACAGTCGAAAACACACCAAGTAGGAATGACTAGTTACGGAAGAGAAAAATAGTAATCCTTAAGTCTAGTTTTAAAAATGCGAAGAGACTTTGCACGTTTGACTTCAATAGGCAAAGAATTCCACAATCGAACAGCACGAAAAGTGAAATAATTGTTGTAAAATTTAGAGTTAGATGGGGGAACACTCAGAAGTAACAGACCTGGCAGAAGAAATAAATTTAAAGCGTTCCTTGAGGTAGCGAGGTGTTGCAGGGTTAAAAAGAATTCCATAAAGGTGGGCGAGGATGTGAGAGTTACGTCTGGATCGGATAGGAAGCCACTTGAGTTGAGAACGGAAACTGGATACGTGGTCATATTTTCGTAACCCAAATATGAACCTGATACATATGTTTTGAATACGCTCAAGCTTGTTAAGTTGCTCCTCAGAGAGGTCAATATAGGAAACGTCAGCATAATCTAAAATAGGGAGGAGTAGCGATTGAGCAAGCGCAACTTTGGTAGCAATGGGAAGGAAATTACGTGTTAACATACCTACTGTAAAATCCATACTAATATTATAATTGCGAAAGTGTATGTGTGTGTTTAATGTTTGTTTGTTTGTCCGTCTTTCACGGCAAAACGGAGCGACGAATTAACGTGATTTTTTTAAGTGGAGATAGTTGAAGGGATCGAGAGTGACATAGGATAGTTTTTATCCCCGAAATCATCCCCTAAGGGGGTGAAATGGAGGGGTAAAAGTTTGTATGGAGGCGATATAACTAAACGAGTTCCACGCGCACGGAGTCGCGGGCAGAAGCTAGTTATGTATACAAAAAAAAAACCGCCAAGTGCGTGTCGGGCTACGCGCAGTGTAGAGTTCCGTAGTTGCCTGTCTGTATCTGTTACATCTGTCTGAATTTGTACGAAAGTTGGCCTTTTCAAGTATATTTTATGTTGTTACTAGCGACCCGCCCAGGCTTCGCACGGGTACTATATTTATACATATAAACCTTCCTCTTGACTCACTCTATCTATTTAAAAAAAGCGCATCAAATTCCGGTCCGAGAGCATGTCGATGATGCCCTTGGCCCTTACCCAAGCTTATGTTGTCAGGTCAGGCGCTGTCCGTAAGTAGCTATGCCTATGAAAGAATATCGCAAGAAATTGTGTTTGGGGCCATAAAGCAGATTTTTAATCGTTGACGTGCAAAAATAGCCCCCACTGCACGCCATAAAAATACTTACCTACCGAATACAGAAGACCTAGTAAAAAGCCTAGAAGTAGAGAGGGCTGTGTTGGGAGTTTCTCTGCGTTATCGCATCAGAAATGAGGCTATCCGCAGCACAACCAAGGTAACCGATATAGCCCTCCGAATCGATAAACTTAGGTGGGCGGGGCACATAGCACGTAGAACCTATGGCCGTTGGGGCGGAAAGGTTCTCGAGTGGCGACCACGTACCGGAAGGTGCAGAGCGTGGGTAGGCCCCCCATAAGGTGGACTGGTAAAGGTTGCGAGATTCTGCTGGATGCGGGTGGCACAGGTCCGGTCATTGTGGCACTCTTTGGGGGAGGCCTATGTCCAGCAGTGGACGTCTTTCGGCTGATATCATGATGATGATGAGTAGAATGCCAAAAAAAGTATTGATAATATTTTCATATATTTACCTGCAGGTATTCAAGTAAGTCACGATACTCTCCTCCATATACCCGTGCGTTTTCTTATTGGCGTCCCCGGCCATGAAGGCGCTGACGGCAGCCATCTCCAGCGCCCCCGCGTAGCAGAGCCACGCGCTGTCCGCGTAGAACTCGCGCTTGGCCGTGTGGTACGTGTCGAAGGCGCGCTGCCACTGCCCCAACAGGAACCACAGGTCGGCGAGACGACGCAACTGCAGCTCGGGGCACTCGCTTGAATAACTGGAATGTGAGTCACGAAGTTCAGGGATAACTTATGACGTAATATTGTATATAAAACATTGTGTTGGTTAGCGATCACCTATACCCGAAAACCTAATTCGAGACCAACGTGGGTTACCACTAAAATAAAATATGTTTATGGTGGTATATTTTCACTTTTTAAAAGGCCGCACCAAGAATATTGATTTATTGGTAGTTTTAAACCTACGATTTAAATATACAAGTTAATTCAACGTATTTACAAAAATACTAGATGCCCTGTTAAATATTTAACCATAAAACATTTTTGGTAGAAAAACTGTTATTGCACTTGTAATACTTCAGGTGTACAACATTTGGTACGATTTATAAACAATAGTCGTGAACAACGTTAGATGTAATTTAAACAATTCGACAAAATAACAGGCCAAAAGTGTGTAGCTCACTTTATAATCACAATCTGCTGATCAAACTGTGTGAAAAAGAAATTGAGAAATTGCATGCACATGTGGTTGATCATATAATCTGTAGAACCCACCAGCCATGAATTATATAGGTACATATATTTATTTAAGTGATAAAAAATAATCGCCAGCTAAAACATACACACACGCCATTAACACACTACATTCATTCTTTTTTGGTCTTGAATTAGGTCAATTAGGTTTCCGAGTTTAATTTAGTGTGCCAGTTGGCGACCACTTAAATGAGTTGATAGACTTAAATCAATTATTTTTTGTCTTTAAAAAACTCGATATAACTCAAGTAGCCTTCTTACGGTTTGTGAATGGTAATATTTTTAAATTAAAAAACCTTGAAATAGAAGCTGGTTGCCTAACTCCTTATAGAAACAATTCTTAACAACGTGCCGCAAGACATTATGTCTTACGCTATTATTTATAAAAAGTGTTTCATCCCTATTCCACATATACAAATGTCATAGTGACAGATAAAGTCAAACGAATTTGAACAAAATTTGAATAGGTTTATGAATGAGAGCATTTTTAACACCCAACGCAAAGAGAGGGGTGTTGTAAGTTTAACATGTCTGTCTGTGGTATCGTAGCTCCCAAACGGATGAACCGATTTTCGCTTAGTCTTTTTTGTGTCATAGACAATTTTATCCCGAGTGTTCTTGGCCATGTCTCATGAAAATCTGTTTAGCCGTTTTTGAGATATTGAACGTTAAAATGAAAATGTCGGGGGTTTCTCAACTTTTCTAAGTTGTAGTTAGAACATATTGTGACTGACACGAGGGTTAGTCTATAGATATTTAAAATGCTAACTGTAACCATCAGTTGTATTACTCACATTACAGAATTGTTCCCAGTTGTGTTCCCGCCTTTCCCTGTACCAAACCATCTTTTTGTTGCAGACAGTAATGATCTACTAACACCTTTCCTATTAGCAACCTGAAAAACCATTCACTTATAAATCTTGTGCCACTAGGGAATGCCAACCAATGTAATTGCCACATCACATACCAGTTCAGATAACTGTGAAATTTGTTTTTCTAAATATGGCAATAATGCTTTAGCAGCGTACTCTTGAAGAAACTTCTTTATTGCCTCTACATCATTTGCATTCAGAGCAAGTCCGTGGACCTCAGTGGAGTAGTCTAGAGGTTTTACACTAACATTCATACTCTCTGAGCTACCTGAGAAAGAGTGTGTCTGAAAACAACTTAAAAATCAGTTCAAGTAACGTTTTAAGGCAGTATCAATTCATCATCAAAAGGCATTGGTAATCTTAGCAGGTCCTGTTATAATGAATTTTATTCTAAAGTTTACATTCCTTAGACAAAGTGCTCAAATGTCCAGCAAGTTTTAAGGTTGAAATATATTTATGTAGTTAGTTAAGTGATTAAATAAGCTCACCTGTAAACTGTTAGCATTGTCATAAACATCATTTTCAGAAGCGGTCAGTGGATGCATACCTTCTGGTGGAACACTTGGATTGATTGCACTACCATCATCTGCTAGAAAAAAATACATAAATCCTTATATATCCATATAAAGCTTAGTTACAATTTTATTTATTAGACAATAGGAATGACCTGATGAGCCAGCTCCAATCGGAAATGGTTGCGGATCTGGAGGTGTTGTTGGCAGGTTGGATAAAGATGATAACATTTCACTCTGGAATCAATTAAATATTTTGAAATAATGGTGCATTAAATTTTTTAATAACTGTAGGCATGGTAGTATTAAAAACATACAGAATCATTTGATCGTTTGATATATGGTGCCCAAAAATCTGTTGGTAGACTGGAGTCTGTTGTACTTTTGGAATTTATGCATAGCATAAAACAATTGCTGGAACCAAATGTTTGTTTCAAGGTTTCGAATGCTGCATCAGCCCTGTAAAAATGAATACAAGCCATTTAGAATATTTTCTATATCATCAACATACTTGTCTTTGGCCACAACAGAAACATGAGTGACCCTTTCCTTATATTGTAATAAGAAGTAGAATATACTATTTCATCAACTTACTTGTCTTTGGCCACAACAGAAACATGAGTGACCCTTTCCTTATATTGTAATAAGAAGTAGAATATACTATTTCATCAACTTACTTGTCTTTGGCCACAACAGAAACATGAGTAACCCTTTCCTTATATTGTAATAAGAAGTAGAATATACTATTTCATCAAATTACTTGTCTTTGGCCACAACAGAAACATGAGTAACCCTTTCCTTATATTGTAATAAGAAGTAGAATATACTATTTCATCAACTTACTTGTCTTTGGGCACAACAGAAACATGAGTAACCCTTTCCTTATATTGTAATAAGAAGTAGAATATACTATTTCATCAACTTACTTGTCTTTGGCCACAACAGAAACATGAGTGACCCTTTCCTTATATTGTAATAAGAAGTAGAATATACTATTTCATCAACTTACTTGTCTTTGGCCACAACAGAAACATGAGTAACCCTTTCCTTATATTGTAATAAGAAGTAAAATATACTATTTCATCAACTTACTTGTCTTTGGCCACAGCAGAAACATCATGTAACAAGAGATATGACTTTAGCACTCCATTGTTAAACCACTTTGGTAATTTTGGTGGTGTAATATTCTGGAGCTGAGCATATTGCTGGTTTAAAGTGTTGAATGTATCAATTATATTATCATCCAGGGTGGTGCCCACAATGATGCAAGAGAGGAAGTGTTTTGTATATTCATGATCTGACGGAAACTGCACCTCAAGATAAGTCTCTCTCCAAGCATTAAACCACGGTGTTGATTGAGGAACATCAAATTTTCTACCATCTGCAAATAAGTAAGTTGATAGTTTGATTGAAATAACCAGCAATTTATTTACAATATTAACAAATTTCATTTAGTTTTAACAGATGCTTACCCAATTCTAGCAGAACAGTTTTGTCAGTGTAGTTGTGCAAGACTGCATTGTTCAATTGTTTCCTCGCTTCAGTGGGTGGCAATGGTTTCCAGTGAACATCCCTTATGATTAATTTCCAGTTTTTAACAATACACACACTTCCACCAGGCTCTCGGATCTGACCTTTAATGCAATCAAGTGATACATATTAGACACACCAAGAACCATAAACTGATACCAAGTACCCATTGTTATCATTCATGTAGAAAAAACATGTAGTAGTTTGCCAACAACACCTACCTTCCCAATCAATGCTTCCGAATGGCTGTAACAGCTCCGTAAAGGATAAATTGTTTTTTGAAGTAACATTTTCCACTTTAGGACTGCATAGTACTGCAATAATTGGCGAAAAGGAGCTTTGTATAAATTCTTGCGCAGTTTTCTCAGATATAGCCATTCTGATACAAGTTACAAGAGTTTCATCTTATAAGTTTCCGTCAGGCTTCTCAATTGCACTGTTTCTGCAAAACAGTAAATATAACAAGAAAATCATTTATTGCAAAAATACTACGCGAAAGAGAAATTCAACACTCCGACCCCACAAGACAACCGACAACTGTCACACACCACACATCACATTCACGTCACTGTCTGATAAATAGTGATGCGCGACTTTGAATGATACTAATTTGATTAGTCGATTATTATAATCATTCGACTAATTCGAAAATCATTTGATTATAATAGTAATACTACTAATAGACGCCCTGTCGCCCACCCGAGTCACTTGACGATAACATTCGTTCGGTACTGCAACGATTAATTACTTACTACCAATTAGTAGTCATCTTTTGATCTACTAATTTCCAATTCGAATATTGGCATTAGTAATCGCTCACTGTTCGAACAGGCAAATCATTCGAAGTCGCGCACGCGCATCACTACTGACAAATAAACTGAAGGAATTTTCGAAAACCCGCCTACAATGTCGTTTTAATGTATAACCCTTCTAGAGTTCAACCCTTAATCATTGGCCACATCCATTACAGATTATTGTTGCAGCATCCACGGGGTGCGGACAAATAGGGGCTCCTATAAAGTATCACATGGATTTTCACTTATTCTATAGATCACCATACGATTAAATAAATGTAGGTAATTTAGGTAGTTATTAAAATGTAATTCCGGCGGTAGTCCATACTGCCTTTATCGCTGTAAAGCTCAAGTGCCTGCTAGACGGGCGCACACAAGCCTCAGACGTCTAGTCGCGCCCATCCCTACACGTGTGCTTTCTGGCTAGACAGTCGGCTGACCACGGTACCCTCCTCGCGGTCGCTAGCGCTCGCTAGACGACCAAGAGCGCCCGAAGAAACAAAAAAACAACAATCTACCTACTCGGTCCTTCCGGACCAAGGTCGCTCTGTCGCAGGCGCTTGTTGGCGACCATCTAGCAGGACGGTTAGCACAAAACGGCGCCCAAGCCCGCTCGCATTATCTCTCTTTCTCAACCTAATAAGAGAGAGACACCCCTGGAGTTGCAAGCGTCCATAGGCTACGGTAACCACTTACCATCAGGCCGTAAGCTTGTTTGCCACCGACGTGGTATATATAAAAAAAAGAGACACGGATAGTGCGAAAGAGCTCGCGCGCCGTCGTGTGCAGGTTTTTTTGATACTTACTTTACTCTTTGGGACATTCATGGCCGCAGGTATGCGTTGGAATCCGATGGAAACACAGGATGGAAGTATGTCTTTCTCGATGGGCCATGATGGCCCATTGTGTAAAGACATGGTTGCCTGCGAGGCCTGTGTATTTGCGGCGTTTGGCAGCCTCTGCCGATGCTGCCGCTGCGCTCGCCCTCTGCGAAGTGGTGGGTAAGTGGGACAGAGCCTGTGTCGACGCAGGTGGATTCCCGACTAGGGGTCGTCCCACTTGCCACGGAATGAGCGTCATACCGTCGGGCCTCTTGCCATCGTCGCGTGCGAGGCCAGGTGACTCTAGGACGGCTGGAACGTTTATGCTGGCAAGATTTCGTCGTTCAAGCAGGCGTGGCGGGCGAAACGAGCGTTTCCACTTGCTCCTACTCGGTTCTCCTACTGGTAGGAGCACGAGGTCTAATATTTCCTTATGCTCCTACCGGTAGGACTATAATTTTCCTCGTAGCCACAATGTTTGGTTCTGGCGCTTCGCCGGTCGCTACCGCGGCACGCTCGCTTCGCTCGCTCGGCTCGCGCGCTTAGTGTAAGGCCTGAGTGGACGCTCGATACAAGCGTGCAGCGGGGCGGGGCGGGCGGCGTGCATGTCAAACAAAGGACACTCGTACTAGTGTCCTGAGTCGACGCTGCATATGGTGAATGTCGAGCGGGCAAGTTTGCGGGCTATGCAGCGGCGAGCGGGGCGTCGCGGATCGCGGACAGCTTCAAACCTGTTTGAGATTTGCAGCGGTGATAAGAGCGTGCAATCATGTCGTGCGAACAAATAATTATTGAAATTCAAAATAAACCAGCACTTTGGCTTTCTTCTCATACTTTATACAAAAATAGAATCTATAAAAACAAAATACTTATGGAAAGAATTAGCAACAAAACTGGATATGGAAGGTAAGTATTAATTTATTTTCAATTTTATTTAATTAGCTAGATATTTATGATACATTACAAATTACAATTATTTTTTAGAAATCAATTTTGTTACTCCAAAAATAATCTGAAAACTGATCACGCACACGTCTTGATTCTAGGGAAGAACTGTTATTTCTCCTGGTTGGGTGATTTGGTGGAAATTCGTTTTCCGTGGAAAGGCGAGATTCGTAATGAATATCATCATCAAATCGAGATAGTCGTCTGACATCGACGTCATCGTGGATGCGTCCGATTCCCACGAGCGGTGAGCGTGCACTGAGGCCAGTCCCTGAACGCTATATCTCACGCTCGCCCGCCCCGCTGCACGCCCCGCCACGAGCGTCCACTCAGGCCTTACACTTAGGCTCACCAAGTCACCATACAACTAACACTCCTCCTCGCTTCGCTCGTCGTCGTACCTACACGGGCCTGTTAAAATGTTTTCTTTTTTAAAGTGGTGTGACCACGAGTAAAAGTAGTTACTGTGACAAAACGATGTGACCACGAGTCTGCCGCTATTTTTTTATTCTGTACTTAAGTGCACTAATTGCACATAAGGTCACGATAGGAGCATAAGGACATATTATTGTGTTAGTTTATTATTGTTTTATTGTAAGATTATTAATTTTATAGTAAATTACCGTTTGACATGTAAAAGTGCCCTTGTGGCCTATTTGCAGAATAAATAATTTGTATTTGTATTTGTATTGGTCCCCGTGCTCTTACCAGTACGAGAATTGAGTAGGAGCAAGTGGAAGCGCCTGGCGAAACGGCCTGCGTTTTTTGGCAAAAAAGGTCGTGGTGGCCCAGACGATCTACTTCCGTGCCGCAAGGGCAGCGATGGGGGACCACTATGTTGGAACCCAGGCGGAGGCCGACCACAAATCTGAAGGAGTTGTTGTCTACAAGTGTCGCGTAATGGGCAGGGTAGGCAGCCAGAATCCGGACTCTTTTTCTGAACAAGTCAGGAGCCGGGCTTTTTCGGACGCGGAGTCCAGTAGCCAGTCGTGGACCTGGCGACTTAATTCCAGTGGATTATTTAAGTCTTCATGTGGGTTATTTACCTAGATGCAGGCGATATTATAATGGGTTACGCTGGGCTTTTCAGTTTTTGAGGTTTTTTTGTGGATTTTTTATAAATTGTCAATTTGATTGTGGTAGGCGAGTAGATTCATGATGCTACTGCTCCACCTGTGTCGTAACACGTTAATAAAGGCGTTAAACATGACATTACACAAATGTGGCCACCAGTTTACGCCCCAAAAAAGGATGTGGCAACGTTAGATGTTCAGCGATAGCTCGGGTGGCGCTTTTTACGGGTTTATTAGCGCCCCTATAGCCTTTAACGGCTCGGTGCTCCTAATGTGGCCGCAGGTTTTTTTGTCGATTAACACGTTCGCAACCAAGAACCCGCCTAGCGGGCACTCATGTTTGCTCAGATGCCGGCTGCGCCCGCTACGCGGGCAGTAGTAACACGCCTAGCGGATTGTGTCGGTTTGTGGTGAATTGTTCCATTTTTAGTCCGGTTGCGAAAGTGTTATTTAGGTAACGTATAGTTTTCGACATTTACATTAGCATTAACTTCAAAGCAGGTAGAGCAGTAGCAGGAGAAATAATTAAAACATTTCGTGTTTATGTCCTTAATTTTAATGAAAAATTCATTTTACAAATTTAATACTCAATTCTATCGATCAAAATACTTTTAAAAATAATATAATAGAGCCGATACAAGATCAACGTATCTATCTAGTCGTTTTAGTAGCTCTGGTAAAAATATAAAGAAAATGTATATAATTAAAGTAGGTACTCATTAGATGTAATAATTAAAATATAACTTATAAAAAAAATACTAAATGTTTACTAAGTGCCAGAGCAGGCATTT
This sequence comes from Epinotia demarniana, assembly GCA_945867215.1. Classification (NCBI taxonomy): domain Eukaryota; kingdom Metazoa; phylum Arthropoda; class Insecta; order Lepidoptera; family Tortricidae; genus Epinotia; species Epinotia demarniana. The sequence continues at coordinate 16,148,983 of OX244263.1, forward strand.
CAACGTGTTGAATATAAAATGCGGCTAAAAGGTCAGAAATGGTGGACATATTGCTTACTAATTTATTAACAGTTCCCTAGAACACAAAAATCAATATAGACTCGATCAATATTTCCTTGGTAACTAATTAATTGCAGGTTCAAAACGTTTGTTAGTGCTTTCAAATCAAAAGCGTAAATTCCTTGTAGCGAATCACCGAATGGCAATTAAGGTCACTTTCGTATCATAATATTTGCAGCCTTTTACTGCGCAACGGGGCATTTTGACCTTTTGTCGCATATGGTCCCGTTGGCAACTCGTCCCGTTGGCAATTCGTCCCCTTGGCAATTCGTCCCGTTCGCAACCCGTCCCGTTCTCGATTCGTCCCGTAAACGCAACTCGTCCCGTTCGCGACTGGTCCCGTTTGCAAGTCGTCCCATTTGCAACTCGTCCCATTCGTGATTCGTCCCGCAAAGGCAACTCGTCCCGTTCGCGTTTAGTCCCGTTCGCAACTCGTCCCGCAAACGCACCTCGCCCCGTTCGCGAGTCGTATGCAATATCTCATTTATTCCCGTTCCCGTGAGAATTTCGGAGAAACCTCTCTAGTGATCCCCTATACTACCCACGGAACCAACTTACCAAAGGCAAATTACATATTTCTACGACCAGTAGTTTCGGCTGTGCGTTTGCGGGACGAATTGCGAACGGGACTAACCGCGAACGGGACGAGTTGCCTTTGCGGGACGAATCACGAATGGGACGAGTTGCAAATGGGACGACTTGCAAACGGGACCAGTCGCGAACGGGACGAGTTGCGTTTACAGGACGAATCGAGAACGGGACGGGTTGCGAACGGGACGAATTGCCAAGGGGACGAATTGCCAACGGGACGAGTTGCCAACGGGACCATATGCGACAAAAGGGGTCCTAAATTGCCAGTTTAGGACCACCGCATTGGACGAATTACTCGTGCGCGTTGGGCCTATCTTTACGAAGTAATATATATATCTATGCGATCGAAAAAATAGGCGATTGAGACATAAAACGAACATAAAAATCACGATTCACATGAAATGCGATTAGGTGGATCGCTACATGGAATTTACGCTTTCGAGGTAAAGTACTAGCAACGCTTCAAAATACAGTTGCAGACACGTGTAATGACGAAGAACTCAAAGCGATCTACAAATAAATCCAGTGTTAAATGCATAACAGTTTGTGTAGATAATAATGACCTCTTCGTTCGTGGCTTTTTTCACTGTAAACAGCCACATCACAAAAATATTGTGGCCCAATAGCCTTTAAAACGAATATAATACTTGGTACATTAAACTAAAGCAAATTTCCGCCTACACGAAATTCATTGCTTAAATCTGACTCACAATAAGTTCAGATCTAATTCTATAAACACTTTCAGGAAGCTCATAATAATATTCAAAAGTAATTACACACCTCGTTCCTTTACCAGGAACCATATTTAATTTATTATCCAATGTCAGATAATATAAAGTTCATTTATCTCAAAGGAGTTAAACCTAGTTTAAGTGTTCTTAAAAATTAAAAATCTAAGCTGTCTAAAGAATAAAAAAAAAATCTTATTGCTATCATATAAACGTCTATCCTAAGTCCTATGCTCGTATTAATTTACTTTAATACATAAAAATGTATGCTAAGTAACTAGCTGCCGATCCATCCCTCGACCTTTTAGCCACACAATTGATAAGTCAATAACACAATACCTATCTAGTCTTGACAATCGCAATTATAAAATAGCGTCCAAGAAGAGTAGGGTGAATTCGTGTTTTTTACAAAGTAAGGTACACATTTTGTACAGTGGGTTGCTATGTATCGAAAGCTTTATGTCATCCCGCGACGAAGCTTCAGTTGTTGAACTGTCGACCAGCAGTCGCGTACAGCTACCAACACACTTACTGACCATTTGTAGACCTGGGGGGTAATCATGTAATGTTGCTAACGCGCGTTGGGACAGTCCAAGTGTTATTTTTTCGTATAAAAATTAACATTAAGATCTGCCTAACTTACGTAAAAGGCGTTACGTGATCGACCTGCTGAAGGTATAAAAATAGTCAGTTATGGTATGTCATCTAAGGTTCGTTAAGCCGCGTATCCATTTGAGCCTTCTCAGGCCGAGCAGCCGCTACTTCCGAGCCAGTTTAATACAACACGCGAGGCGGCACGCCTGTCTCCATCAAATGCACGCCTCAGACTGAGGCCTCTTTGAGCACGGCAAAAAGACCGACAAAATATGGCTCGGCTCGCGGCGGCGAATTTGCCTCGTGTCGCGGCGCGCGTCAGGTTGAGGCAGCGTCTCCACTTGCGCACCCTCGGAGCGAGGCAGCCGCTCGGCCCGAGGCTGCCTCAAGTGGATACGCGGCTTTAGACGCACTCGGATCGTTGTCGACGTGGGAGCCGGCGGGGGGGAGGCGGCACCCGACGAGCTCGTGGCGCTATTCGAAGTTGGCGTTGAACATGTTGATGTTGAGGTCCTCGAAGGCGGCGCCGCCGCTCTGGTCGAGGATCTGCAGCATGTCGGACAGCTCGTGCGGCGCCGCCGGCTCGCCCGCACCCGCCCCCGCGCCCGCGCCCGCGCCCGCGCCCGCGCCGCCGCCCTGCCACGACCACATGCCTGCGACACAAAATAACAATGTACGCCCGGTGCCATTGCAAACAAACTACTCTGTTCATAAAATTACACCATTGCATGGATATTAAGAAAGTATAACTACATACGTTTTCATCACACTTGCTCGTCAACGGCGTTTTTACTTGCGTGCGTACAGAGCAGTTATAGTCGTTTTACCTCCCACGGGATGTTAAGTTTAGTTTTAAAATATAGAACGCACTCATACTTCACTACGGACTGAGGATGTTTCCAATCAGCCAAGGTGTATTTCATATCTTCAAAAGTTTGCTACAACCAACTTTTAATATGTATAAAACATATCTTTATATTGAATTTGACTGCAATTTAATGTTTAATATGTAGTTAAGTGTCTATGTAAAACGTTTTAAGTGTTTTTAAATCGTGGCTGTATACCGAAGGGTACCAAACGCGCCAAATTCAACAAAATGGACGACTGACATGTTGCAATTTTTATTACGATTTGCATTAATTTCTTCTAAAATGTATTTGTTTCCTCGCAATTATGATGAAAAACATTGTGTATAACACGGGGGCGTAAGAATATTGCAAACTCGAGTCATCAAAAGCCCTCCGCCTTCGGCGTCGGGCTTCTGATAGACTCTTGTTCGCAATATTCCACTTACGCCCCTCGTTAAACAATGTACTATAAATCAACCCCGACATATCAAACATTGCTAATAACCATCTCCACAGACAGATCGGTGGGTTCCGATTAAAATAAAACTGCACTCCGGCAGTTGTCTGGAACCCAGTGTGTCTGGCTGGAATATAGGTATGCTGCCGTAAATCCTTGAGCTAGAGGACAATCTTTGTACTACTTTTTAAGTCTTTTTACTTTTTGCACCATCTATGCACCGTGGGCCGGTGGCGCCGCGCCCTGGCCCGCGTTGCCCGTGGTTGTGGCGGTTGGCTGGTATAGAGCAGTATACTGACCGTGCGCGGGGTGCGGGTGGTGGTTGTGGTGGTAGTGCGCGGGCGGCAGGTAGGCGGGCGCGGGCGGCGAGCGCGCGGGCGAGCCGTCGGCCGGCGGCGCCGCGCCCTGGCCCGCGTTGCCCGTGGTTGTGGCGGTTGGCTGGTATAGAGCAGTATACTGACCGTGCGCGGGGTGCGGGTGGTGGTTGTGGTGGTAGTGCGCGGGCGGCAGGTAGGCGGGCGCGGGCGGCGAGCGCGCGGGCGAGCCGTCGGCCGGCGGCGCCGCGCCCTGGCCCGCGTTGCCCGTGGTTGTGGCGGTTGGCTGGTATAGAGCAGTATACTGACCGTGCGCGGGGTGCGGGTGGTGGTTGTGGTGGTAGTGCGCGGGCGGCAGGTAGGCGGGCGCGGGCGGCGAGCGCGCGGGCGAGCCGTCGGCCGGCGGCGCCGCGCCCTGGCCCGCGTTGCCCGTGGTTGTGGCGGTTGGCTGGTATAGAGCAGTATACTGACCGTGCGCGGGGTGCGGGTGGTGGTTGTGGTGGTAGTGCGCGGGCGGCAGGTAGGCGGGCGCGGGCGGCGAGCGCGCGGGCGAGCCGTCGGCCGGCGGCGCCGCGCCCTGGCCCGCGTTGCCCGTGGTTGTGGCGGTTGGCTGGTATAGAGCAGTATACTGACCGTGCGCGGGGTGCGGGTGGTGGTTGTGGTGGTAGTGCGCGGGCGGCAGGTAGGCGGGCGCGGGCGGCGAGCGCGCGGGCGAGCCGTCGGCCGGCGGCGCCGCGCCCTGGCCCGCGTTGCCCGTGGTTGTGGCGGTTGGCTGGTATAGAGCAGTATACTGACCGTGCGCGGGGTGCGGGTGGTGGTTGTGGTGGTAGTGCGCGGGCGGCAGGTAGGCGGGCGCGGGCGGCGAGCGCGCGGGCGAGCCGTCGGCCGGCGGCGCCGCGCCCTGGCCCGCGTTGCCCGTGGTTGTGGCGGTTGGCTGGTATAGAGCAGTATACTGACCGTGCGCGGGGTGCGGGTGGTGGTTGTGGTGGTAGTGCGCGGGCGGCAGGTAGGCGGGCGCGGGCGGCGAGCGCGCGGGCGAGCCGTCGGCCGGCGGCGCCGCGCCCTGGCCCGCGTTGCCCGTGGTTGTGGCGGTTGGCTGGTATAGAGCAGTATACTGACCGTGCGCGGGGTGCGGGTGGTGGTTGTGGTGGTAGTGCGCGGGCGGCAGGTAGGCGGGCGCGGGCGGCGAGCGCGCGGGCGAGCCGTCGGCCGGCGGCGCCGCGCCCTGGCCCGCGTTGCCCGTGGTTGTGGCGGTTGGCTGGTATAGAGCAGTATACTGACCGTGCGCGGGGTGCGGGTGGTGGTTGTGGTGGTAGTGCGCGGGCGGCAGGTAGGCGGGCGCGGGCGGCGAGCGCGCGGGCGAGCCGTCGGCCGGCGGCGCCGCGCCCTGGCCCGCGTTGCCCGTGGTTGTGGCGGTTGGCTGGTATAGAGCAGTATACTGACCGTGCGCGGGGTGCGGGTGGTGGTTGTGGTGGTAGTGCGCGGGCGGCAGGTAGGCGGGCGCGGGCGGCGAGCGCGCGGGCGAGCCGTCGGCCGGCGGCGCCGCGCCCTGGCCCGCGTTGCCCGTGGTTGTGGCGGTTGGCTGGTATAGAGCAGTATACTGACCGTGCGCGGGGTGCGGGTGGTGGTTGTGGTGGTAGTGCGCGGGCGGCAGGTAGGCGGGCGCGGGCGGCGAGCGCGCGGGCGAGCCGTCGGCCGGCGGCGCCGCGCCCTGGCCCGCGTTGCCCGTGGTTGTGGCGGTTGGCTGGTATAGAGCAGTATACTGACCGTGCGCGGGGTGCGGGTGGTGGTTGTGGTGGTAGTGCGCGGGCGGCAGGTAGGCGGGCGCGGGCGGCGAGCGCGCGGGCGAGCCGTCGGCCGGCGGCGCCGCGCCCTGGCCCGCGTTGCCCGTGGTTGTGGCGGTTGGCTGGTATAGAGCAGTATACTGACCGTGCGCGGGGTGCGGGTGGTGGTTGTGGTGGTAGTGCGCGGGCGGCAGGTAGGCGGGCGCGGGCGGCGAGCGCGCGGGCGAGCCGTCGGCCGGCGGCGCCGCGCCCTGGCCCGCGTTGCCCGTGGTTGTGGCGGTTGGCTGGTATAGAGCAGTATACTGACCGTGCGCGGGGTGCGGGTGGTGGTTGTGGTGGTAGTGCGCGGGCGGCAGGTAGGCGGGCGCGGGCGGCGAGCGCGCGGGCGAGCCGTCGGCCGGCGGCGCCGCGCCCTGGCCCGCGTTGCCCGTGGTTGTGGCGGTTGGCTGGTATAGAGCAGTATACTGACCGTGCGCGGGGTGCGGGTGGTGGTTGTGGTGGTAGTGCGCGGGCGGCAGGTAGGCGGGCGCGGGCGGCGAGCGCGCGGGCGAGCCGTCGGCCGGCGGCGCCGCGCCCTGGCCCGCGTTGCCCGTGGTTGTGGCGGTTGGCTGGTATAGAGCAGTATACTGACCGTGCGCGGGGTGCGGGTGGTGGTTGTGGTGGTAGTGCGCGGGCGGCAGGTAGGCGGGCGCGGGCGGCGAGCGCGCGGGCGAGCCGTCGGCCGGCGGCGCCGCGCCCTGGCCCGCGTTGCCCGTGGTTGTGGCGGTTGGCTGGTATAGAGCAGTATACTGACCGTGCGCGGGGTGCGGGTGGTGGTTGTGGTGGTAGTGCGCGGGCGGCAGGTAGGCGGGCGCGGGCGGCGAGCGCGCGGGCGAGCCGTCGGCCGGCGGCGCCGCGCCCTGGCCCGCGTTGCCCGTGGTTGTGGCGGTTGGCTGGTATAGAGCAGTATACTGACCGTGCGCGGGGTGCGGGTGGTGGTTGTGGTGGTAGTGCGCGGGCGGCAGGTAGGCGGGCGCGGGCGGCGAGCGCGCGGGCGAGCCGTCGGCCGGCGGCGCCGCGCCCTGGCCCGCGTTGCCCGTGGTTGTGGCGGTTGGCTGGTATAGAGCAGTATACTGACCGTGCGCGGGGTGCGGGTGGTGGTTGTGGTGGTAGTGCGCGGGCGGCAGGTAGGCGGGCGCGGGCGGCGAGCGCGCGGGCGAGCCGTCGGCCGGCGGCGCCGCGCCCTGGCCCGCGTTGCCCGTGGTTGTGGCGGTTGGCTGGTATAGAGCAGTATACTGACCGTGCGCGGGGTGCGGGTGGTGGTTGTGGTGGTAGTGCGCGGGCGGCAGGTAGGCGGGCGCGGGCGGCGAGCGCGCGGGCGAGCCGTCGGCCGGCGGCGCCGCGCCCTGGCCCGCGTTGCCCGTGGTTGTGGCGGTTGGCTGGTATAGAGCAGTATACTGACCGTGCGCGGGGTGCGGGTGGTGGTTGTGGTGGTAGTGCGCGGGCGGCAGGTAGGCGGGCGCGGGCGGCGAGCGCGCGGGCGAGCCGTCGGCCGGCGGCGCCGCGCCCTGGCCCGCGTTGCCCGTCTCGCCGCTGTACGCGTAGCTCTCGCCTCCGGCACCACCGCTCTAGGAATCAGATCAGGCATGTTTTAGAACAGGCTAACACGTAAGGATCTGATTTTTTTAAACATAAATTTAGGCTCCACAGTTAATCAGGATCGAGAGAGATTACACAAGTTTCTATGATGGTTATTCTCCCCGCGTCAGGGCGGTGTACTCACGGGTCGGAGCGTGGTCCAGGTGGTGACGGGCGGCGTGTTGGCGACGCGGTGCGGCGAGTAGTCGGGCGCGTAGTGCGGCGGGTAGCCGGCGCCCGCGCCCGGCGACCGCGCGCCCGTCGCGCCCATGCCCACGCCGGTTGCTGTACAACAAGGCAATAATCATTCCACGAGAAATGGTTCCAGTCCAGTTTGTCAAGCTAGAAGAGTTCTCCTGTGCCGAAAACTCAGGAATTAAGTAAGTAATAAGAGTTTGCTCTCGTTTGACGTGACTTGGACTTTTCATACATTCATATTTTAACAAGCACCTTTTACATTTTCAGCACACGCATATTAACATAAAGCATACCGGGCGGCGCGTGATGCTGCTGGTGCAGCACGGGCTGCGCGGCCTGGTACACGTCGCGGTGCCGTAGGTGGTAGTCGTAGTTCTCCTCTGGCGGCGCCTCGCCGCTCGCGCTGCCCAGCGAACGACTGCACACATATTAACAATAGTACGTTACTACAGAGGCCGGGAAGCTTAGAGCTTAGAGACGCCACATTGTTATGAGGCTGGCAACACTTTTCACGCCGAGGTATGTATAGTGCTTTTCTCAAACATGCAATGAAATAAATATAAAAACGACCATCTTGCCGGCCTAGGCCTCCAATTTTGTATGAAATGCCATTACGGATCTCTCATCTCGCTGCGCCCGAAACGTGACACTTTGAAGCCCATTATGAAGAGCACATCAATATTTCATTGCATGTTTGAGAAATAGTTATATACGATACAAGTGCCGAAAATAGGAAATTCGCAACGATAAATTAAAACACGACCGAAGGGAGTGTTTTAACACATTCGACACCGCGTACCCGACACTCGGGCACTCGTAAACTTTACTCAGATACCGGCATACCCGGTAGTCGGGCAAGAGCTATAAACCTACACGCGACGCCAAAGTGCCCGACAGGCGGGCAAGCATTGCATCTTCGCTACCTCAGGGCTGCCACTGCCACTAACAGGAAAATTTGTAAGTCTTCTGATTATTATGTACTTATGTGGTCGAGAAGTTGGCACAGTTGATTATTATATTTTATTACTTCACTTTGCATTTTTATTTACTTTACCTAATGCGATTAAAATAAAAAATCTTATTAGTTGGTTACGTTAACACAGCCCTGAGCGTCCGCCGCTTGCCCGACTAGCGGGTTCGCGGCGTGCGGCATTGAGTTGCACGTCGTTCCCCGACTAGCGAGTACTGGCGGTTTCTGGGGTATTGTTCGAAATTTTGCCTGGTTGCGAAAGTGTTAAATCGACACGAGTTGCGAATTACCTATTCGCACGTGTATCGTACGTTTTACTGTACTTATGGCTCTTTTTTGTTTCGTCATATGCACGGAAAGTGCTTTTTCCGCACTAGTGCGGGAAAGTAGCACCGTATGTACTGTAAAATATAGGCCGCTCATTGAGCCAGATATGCGAAAATACCCCAAGAATTATCCTATTTTTCTACGAAACGACGATGTTTCTAGATCTGTGAAAAATATATATCATACTTGATTATATTATCTTCATAACACAGCTTTCGATATTCGATTCGTAACACTTCACTCGATACAATTATTTCCAAAGTAACCTCCAATTTGAAAGTTTATTCCAACTTTACTTGTTTTTTTACTACGTGACACTATGAAACAAAACAAGGAACAAAATCAAAGAAAAGAAAAGAAAGAAGACATTTATCAATCATAATCAAAATAATAATTTGACAGCTTCCCAATTTCAATAATTTGAGGCAATATTTTTATAATACATAAACATCGTAAAATTCAATCGTATAAAGATATCGACTTACGGCCTCCATATCTTTCTCCGTCACTCCTTTCGAAATGTGACAGTGGTCGCTGAGCGGTCGTGCCAGACGGACCTGTACTACTTTTTCCCAAAAGATGTAATTTAAGATATTTATTAGATTCCAAAAAGCAATGGTTCTAACGCAAGTAAAAATTTATATTTACTAAACAGTGAAAAGAGTATTTGGTTAGCTTCATAATTACTAAGAATAAACATTACAATCCTCAATACGCATATAGTTGTGAATTTGCTAAAGGTAAGCAATGGCAGCGCAATGGTTTCAGCGATAGGAATAAAGGCGACCTTCAATCGTGCCGAGAGTTCGAATCTCAGCGAGTTTATACTTTTTGTATTTTTTATTCTTCGGACTACATCGAGTGAGTATAATTATTTGATTTATATGCTCTTTTACCCCTACCTACGAAACACAATATAATTTATCTTTATCTAGGTACAGACTGCAAATGGAATCTCCGATTTTATCAACCGCTGACACTTTAAGTAGGTAACGAATAAGTTCAAATAGACTTTATTTATCCTTGTAAATATAAAAATACCTACCTATGTCGCGCGTAACTTCGTGCGTTGTGATAAATATACCTCCCTACCCATAGCGGCGGCGCGGCGTACGAAGCTTGGTTAGATACCTAAGGCATCAAATATAATGACCACCAAAAAATGCTTTGATACCCTAAGATCTTTTACCAAAAAAATATACTGAACACCAAAAATAATAATTCTACCATTACAATAGTACTAGCTGTTTTAATAAAAAGTGCACATTAAATTTTATTCGAACACCAAATTTACTAAATGATCACCAAATCTTTGCGACCAGATTAATACAATACTTCTATCTAAATAACCCACTATGATTGCCATAAAATATATGAGTATTACCAAATAAAGTATAATGATGCCAAAACAAGTGATACCAAAACCCGAATCAGCACACCCTACTTCCACGTGGACTTGTCTGTCCTACCCCTAGAGTGTATATGTCGTCGGCCGATCGTAAAATCCGCCAGATCACGAAATTCCTAGGCATATCGTGAAACGCCGCCATTTCATGATATGCCTAAAAGTTGGCCAGGCTTATCACGATGTGCCTGATAAACAATACGGCAGATCCATTAGAGCAACGCGTCTGTCGATATTCCTAGCTCTATACCGGGCACATTGTAAAACAGTTTATTTCTTGGCCACTGGTGGCGCTGCGTATGGGATGGCGGCCGTGTTTATTGGGAGCCAATAATCAGGGCGGACAAAAATGGCTTGTCATGAGCGAACTTTGTCTTAGGTCGGTTAGGTTAGGGTTCACTTGTGCCCATCAGACCAGAAATAGACACCCCGCCCAGCGGGGTGGCGTCTACTCGCTGGAGATTATCAGTAGAGAGCGAATGGTAGGTCCGAGTCCGAATCCGTCGAATTTAGGAAATTATTTTACTATTTTTAATTTAGCAATGATTTATTACGATATCATTTTCTTTAATAGGATAGTAAGATGTTATAATTTGGGTTATGTTTCAGGCAGGTAAATATTCGGCACTGCGTTTGTGTTTATCAATTTCAAACCTTAAGTCAAGTGAACTAAGTCCATATTTCTTTATATCTAATTTGAGTTATCACATTTTGCTGCACTAAATGGTAATGGACGGCATTGTTCCATTTTAGCAGCAACCAAGATAACAAACTTTAGTAGTAGGTAGCGATAACAATACAGTTGCAAATAAAAAAAAACTAGAATAATATTTTGCAACGAATTATTTGTTTGTAAAAACAATAGCACGCATAAACAATGAGAATTTCGTCTTAAGACTTATCATGTCAACTGCAGCTGCTACGATAACAGAATTTAACTTCTCCCTATAAGCTTTGATGTGACCGCTGCATAATGACTCACTGATTCTTCGGCGACACCTGACCGATAATCCTTTGTTTGTGTGTAGGGCGAGTCCTATAAACAATGTGAATTTAGTCTTAAGACTTGTCGTGTAATTTGCAGCTGCAACGATAACAAAGCTGACCGCAACTTACTGATAACGATTCTTCAGTGACAATAGACCGATAATCCCTTGGTTCTGAGTAGGGAAAGTTCCGCTATAGCACTTTGAAGTTATTATTACATTATGCCAATAGTATAAAATAAAATAGTCTTCAGTCTTGGCTTGCCTGTTGACTAAACCAGATCTCGGTTGTGTCTCTGTGTTGTGCGTGTGCTTTACTTTGTACAATGAACCCGACTATGGATATTGGTATTTCGAACCCGTTTAATATGACTGACCCGGCTATCCATACCCTTACTCCGAACCTGCCTAACACGAACGATCCGGCTGTGACTATTTGTGCTCCGAACCAGCATCTCACGACTGACCTGGCTGTTGAAAACATGGATCACGATCTTACCTCAATGGGGTTGGAGACGGCTTCAGCATATACCGGTAAGTCTTAAATAAAATATAGTAAATTTGTATACATACAACGTGTCCCAAAACTCAACGATAAGCCGGCATCAGAGGATGGAGCTGCTTATCATTAGTCGAGAAAAAATAAGGAAAAAAATATATCTCAATTATTTTAGAAATTACAGAAAAAAAATGAAATTCATCGAAAAAAAACATACTCAAATATTACTGTTTTTGTTTTGTTTTTGGAAACTTAAGTAGCCCTGTTATCTAACACAGTTCTTAAAAATACCATAATACATGTAGTTTTTACAAAAAAATAATCAAAATTCATTTTGTCCCTACAATTTTGAAAGATTTTTTCTTACAGTCCACTTTCAATCATCATGGTGTAAAAAAATAGTATTGACACCACTATGGCAATTATTTTCAAAAGATATATATATATATATTTTTTTCCTTATTTTTTCTCGACTAATCATAAGCAGCTCCATCCTCTGGTGCCGGCTTATCGTTGAGTTTTGGGACACGTTGTATATTAAATGTTGTATCTCATACTTGTTTTTTTAAATATAGAATAGAAAGCATTTATTCGTGACAAAACGGTAAATATAAAACAGCTTGTCATAAAATCAGATTATAAACCCATGAGAAAGTTAACAATAGTCACTTGTAATTAATTATCGACATATAATTAATTATGGACGATTATTTTCATAGAAGGTGAAAATACGATGACAGAAGTTCAACTGATCAGTCTTTTGGAGGGCTCTCCTGATGAGTTTGACATCCAACCTGGTCACTGTTCTTCTTCGTCAGATTCGGAAGAAGAAGAATATTCTTCCCCGCCAAATGAAAACAGGAATGAAAGTGGTGTTAGTGCAAATTGGAGCTTTACACGAAAAACGTCTAGTGTTTCGGAATTTATTGAGACATCTGGATTAAGAGGTACTAGGAAGGAAAAACCTCAAGAATATTTCGATATGTTGTTTACTAGCACTTTTCTAGTTTTTTTAGTCAACAACATAAATAGATATGCCATACGATTAATAGAAGCGAACAATAATGCATACGCAAGAATTACGAAATGGAAGGATGTAACCATTTCGGAATTCAGGGTATTTTTAGGTCTGTTATTCCATATGGGAACAATTAAATGCAATAAATACGAGGACTACTGGAGTACCGACGAATTGTTTGACTTTAAGTTTTTCAGTAGTCATATGTCAAGAAACAGATTTATGTTAATTTTAAGGTGCATAAATTTTTATGATGAAACTACAGGAGACAATCGATTAAATAAGATTTCAGGTCTTGTAAATTTGTTTAATAAAATAATGGACAATATTTACTACCCGGCCAAGGTACTCTGTATAGATGAATCCCTTGTATTGTGGCGTGGTAGATTATCTTTCCGCCAATTTATGAAAGGAAAGGCTAACAAATATGGCGTAAAATTATACTTACTTACAGATCAATTTGGTTATGTTATAAAAATGATTGTGTATGGGGGAAAATGCGACACCCGATTAGGAGGTAAAAATCATGTAACGAAGATTGTGAAAGATTTATTAGAAGGGAAATTGGGCGTAGGGCATTCAGTGTATATGGATAATTTTTATAACTCCGTCGACTTGGCAAATTATTTAGTAGATTCTAATACCCATGTCACTGGAACCCTACGTTCCAATAGGAAAGGTAATCCGCCAGAAATATTAAAAAAAAAGTTAGCAAAAAATGAAAAAATCTCGATGTATAATGACAAAGGAGTATGTATAATGAAATGGAATGACCGGAGAGAGGTGCTAATGATTTCAACGGAACACAATAGTGAATGGCAGGATTACCTTTCCGCCAATAATAATGTAAAAGCCAAGCCTGGAGTCGTGCTTAACTACAACAAACATATGGGAGGCGTCGATAAGCACGACCAAATGATGGCGTACTATAACCCAGAACATAAAACCCTTAGGTGGTATTTGAAATTGGGAGTGCATGTATTTAGTACAATGCTATGTAACGCGCACTCTCTATATAATAGATTTGGAGAGAAACCAATGCCCTTGTGTGATTTCAGAAAACATATTATTCGGGCATTGGTTTCAAGTCGGGAAATTGCCAATTGTCTCCCGCGTCCTCCATCAGACTATCACGTATCATTCAAATTGCCAAGACACCTAGAAACAAACAGATTAAAACGAAAAAGATGCGTGGTCTGTTGGAGGAAACATAACAAACGTGTAGAGACGGGCGACTTTTGTCCGAAATGTCCACGACAACCGGGGTTATGTCAAGGGGCATGTTTCGTAGAGTATCACAAGCAAAATAATGTTATAATTAATTAGTTGATGATAGTTTATTATAAACAATAAATATTTATGAATTATTAGTAGCTTTTTATTTCCTTTGTTCCTATAATCTCAGTTAAATAAGCAAATTCAATGTCTGTGTTGGCTTCATTTGGTTTGCCCAGACAGTAAATGGATGTTCTCTTAATTTATACATTTTAATACTTAAATATGTTTTAAAAGATTATTATCTTACACACTGGTTAAAACAAAATGATGCATGAAACTATCCAACGCGGGCGGCAAAATCTTTTGCACGTCAGCGGCGCCATATGACGTCTACGTGTTGTGATTGCGGCCGGGCAGTTTATGAATGTATGGTGGCGTGTCGAGTACGTTCAAGCTGGAGGGCCGTGGCGGTGAATGGGTTAATAGGAGATACAATTTTGGTGATCACTTACTATTTTTGGGTTAGCAATGATTTATTAGGATAGCGTTTTTTTAAATAGGATAGTAAGATGTTATAATTTGGGTTATTATTTCACATTAATAGGAGATAAAAATTTGGTGATCACTTAACTATTTTTAGATTAGCAATGATTTATTTGGATAGCATTTTCTTTAATAGGGTAGTAAGATGTTATAATTTGGGTTAATATTTCATATTAAAATGGAGATAAAATTTTGGTGATCATTTAGTATTTTTGGCAGCAAAAAGTATTTTTTGGCGTTATATTTTACTAAATCTGGTGGTCCGTTAAACATATGCCGATACCTAAATGATTTTCCATCGGCGCGGATGCTTATTTCTTTATGTTTCGAACTTCGAATTGATCTTCTCAAATATTTGGGCATATTTTGTACTTATTTTCTTAAATTGCTACAAGTACATCTACTTAGTAAATGATTGCCGAAACTAAATAAAATGTCATCAATGATATCATACGAGATACCTACCTACATACCTACCTACACGAATTCCATACAATTTTCGTTCGGACTAGACGTCTAATCTATCGATGTCAGGAACTTGAAATTGTGATATTTAGATAATATATGACCGTCTTCTCCCGCAGTTTGAATAAATACACGCAAAAACCAGTAATATTCAAAATATAGCCATTTGAAATTCATAAAATTTTACTCCGAGCCTTGTATGTGTGCGTGAGTTAGACACTGTCCGTGTAAATGACATGGCCGCGTCACATGACAGCACGTTGCCCAAAACCTTCACTAGATGTCTTTAATATCAAACAAGATTAGTTAGATAGCGGAGTGAATAGTAGTAATTATACTCACCAGACGGTGACACCATCGTACAAACACATTTTAGTTTTTGGTGAAAGAGATAGCTTTCATTTTATCTTGCTACGCTGCTCATTTCGGTAATGACGTAAGAGCAATGTCATTTGTTTTTGATAGACTGAATTTCAAGCAACAATGTATGAATTTCAATGCTTTGCTCTTTAGCCGTGATAGACCTACCTAAAGTCCACGGAACGATAATTATGCATGGGTCTGTACATTTTGCGTCTTATTAGAAACGAGTAAGAAACGAAACGTAATCTGTGCTACCGAACGTATACATATATAGGTTTAGATCAAATGACATACATACATACATACATACATTCACGCCTTTATTTCCAAAAGAGGTAGGCAGAGAACCTGAAACGTATGTTTCAGCCTCAATTTTAGCATTAATGTGGGTATAAAATATCGACAAAATGTGATATTGCAGTGATAGGTTGCTAGCCCATCGCCCACATCACACTTCAACCCTGCTCCCTTAGTCGACTTTTACGACACCCACGGGAAGAAAGGGGCGTTGTTGATCAAATGAACCGTTTGAATTTCCAACTTGCAATATATGTAATGTATATAACTATAATGATAAGCAAGTTTCGATTGAGTGAATGTTACGTAATATAATATAACAGACAATTATTAGGAGTGTAAGTACCTGATAAATTTAAACATTCGCTTTAGTCGGCTGCACATCGATTGACATTAAAATACCTACTGCAACCTATTTAGGAATTGACTGCTCAAATAGAATATTAGATTACCCCCAACAGGTAAATTAACTAAGTCACAATTTTTCTTCTTTACAATGTTGTGAGGGTAGAATTATACACTCGTAGGCATTCTTCGGTGCAGGAACTGATGCCAGTTACGACCGGTGGTTAGGCAAAGTGGTTAGGCGACAACATAACAGTGCCGCAACCAGTCAGAAATATCCATTACCGGTATTTTTTTAAAGCCTAGTGATATCTTTTTTATACCAGTTTCAAACCGGTATTATTTCGATATTTACTTAGATATTTTTTTGTCCTGAAGCGGGTCGACCTTGCCCTGTCGAAGAATCGGTTACTTTTGTAACTTTTATGAAACCGTATTTACGGTACCGAAAAAAATGACATAAAATATAAAGCTGCAGCCAGCTATGTCTCGGAGAAAACCCATATATTTAATTAATTTTGTTATTATTAACATACTACATATAGGGAATGCAACCACCATCATGGAATCCCGAAATAGCGGAATCCCCCCCCTACCGATTTTCCCAATATTCTAATACGAGAATTGAAGAGGACCAATGTCGAAATAAGTACTACATTACCGGTATTATTATTATTTTTATCCTGCTAGTATTGTAAATGCGAAAGTTTAGATGCTTATATGTTTAAATGTTTGAATGTTTAGATGTTTGGATTTTCGTAACTCAATCACGCCTAAACTGCGCAACCTATTTGCCTGCCTAACCTCTTAAGGCCCATGGACCTACTCATAGGACTTATTCTGTCGAAGGCATTAAAATTATATTCACCTGGAATAGAGCTGAATTTGTTTTGTTTCAGGCACTTTTCAAAATAAACGAAAGTCATTTCTATTTCCAACACAATGCGATGGCAATTCCAATGCCATTTTGTAATATATGCTGAGCCTTAGGAGGAGCTTAGATTAAAATATAGGACAATTTTTTATCCCGGGTTCATGCAGACGATACCGTGAGTGGAATCTAGTTTTTAATTTAAAAAAATGAAATTGTCATGCATTTGTAAAAAAAAAGGAACGCATAATCTAGTGTAGTTCAATTTATTTGTTAGTTATTGTCTGTCCTACGTCATTTTTCTACTGAAGAATAATCGCTTTTCCACTCTATTGATGCTGGTGGTAGGAGCACTATTTGAACTGTTAGAAGGTAAAATAGGCTTCCGCTAGAATGGGTAACTTCTATGAATGAACGTAGAACATCATAAATGGGGAATGTAGAAAAAAAAATGATTTATTGATTTTTTTTCTCAAAAAAACGTAGTTTTTAGGGTTGTTAACTGATAACACAAACGTTATCTGACATAAAACTTTACTAAACCTTTGGTTGTAAACATGAATGTTAAAAAAATATTATGCATATAGTCTTACTACTATCGGTTCAGGGAAGGTACTAATTCTATTGTATAGACAGGTTCCAAATTCACAATGACTCCCTGAACAGATAAAAGCAGTGGTCGAAAACAGGTATTTTTAAGTAAATAGGTTGGTTTTGCTGTGAGAGATGAGTGTTTAATTTTATATTTGGTAATATACCAATAGTTATGTATTTTTTGACGAAAAAATAAGCTGTAAAACTTCCAATAATGTAAATCCAAGTAATGCAGGAGATGAAACAAAATTTTGCGAATACCTATTAAAAAACTTATTATAATTGTAAATTAAATTGTTACAATTTAGTATTATGTATTTGGTGAAAACACAAATGTATCGTTTACACTTTTAATTTCAGGCTTATTTTACAAGAAAAAGTGAACTTTATAGTGCGTTTTTTTAGCATTAGAAAGAAGGATAAAGCACAAAGCACGAGGTCTCTTATATAAGACACTTTATGCCACACAGCTGTTAAAGTATCTCAAACCGCCATTAAAAAAGAATAAGATCATTGTTGTCGACCCTAAAATGATACAAGTGTTTTTATTATTTATATCTAAATAATACTTACAACAATATATTTATTTTGAATGTATTTATTATTTAACTTTGTTCGTATTTTTCGCTATCGAAATTGTCAAAATTGACAATCGTATCACGTTCTTATTCTTGTTTTCTTGCTAATCAACAAATTATTGGATTCAGATCACGAGATTATTAAACGAGTATCTATTTGTTAATTAATATTAAGATTTTATTTTTAGCTGTGTGTGTGCGGACTGCGATGGAGCTACCAGAGGCAGGCTCAAGTGGCTTGCAAAAAAGACCGACTCGTTCTCTCCCGTACGTTTAGCCTTCAACAAAAGCAAAGAGACAGAAACAAAGTCCATTAACAACAAACGAGAAACGTTGGTGTTCAACATTTTCAAGTTGGTGTGTGAACTTTGCAGCAAGAATGAATTATCGTGTAACAAACCATGTCTGTTTAATATTTATCCCAAGCAGAAAAGGTTGACAACGACTTCTTCTTCGTTTAGCGTATTTCTAATCCTAAAAAAACGCACTATAATGTGCAACCAAATGTTCATAGGTATTATTATCGAAGTCCCGGTAATACCGGTATTGAGTTCCAATATCACAATTCAATACTACCAGGATTGAGGATCATCTGATTTGACGATTATAATAATGACTTCATGTAAATTGGCATAATAAATAATATATCAGTTTATATTACGTTCCACTGCTAGGCACAGACCTCCTCTCATGGACGAGAATGAAATGAAAAAAAAAACAACGGTATCATAATTATACCGGTTTGGAAAAGGAATTATGAAAATTTCAGTACAATTAAAAATAAATACCGGTAACCGATATGTATTTCTACACGGTTCCGGATCCGGTACCGTTACGTTGGCGGCGCGGCTAACCTGTACAATATAACGCTATTGTAATGGAATACCGATTCCATACCGGTATAACCGTAACCGAAATCAGTCCATGCTCGTAAGTCTGCTTTTAAAAACATAATTGTTGGCCAATTGTTAAAAACTGAATCGAAAACAATATCCATATACTTAATTGAACGAGCGAGCGAGACGAACGAAGATTTTCATTTCAGCCAGGCAATTATTCCAGATTTCCAGATTCGCGTTTAAAAGATCTTTACGCACGTTGTTTGCTAGCAGAGCCGTAAATTCTTAGTGTTTCTGTTCTCTATTTTCGTATGTATATAGATATATATATTGAATGAAGGTATTTATATGTATTTGATTTATTTATTGTCTATTGTCGTTGTTTATTATATGTATGTATTATGTATAACCACTGTGTGTATAAACACACAACCAAATTGTGGGCGGTGCAACTACAGATATAAATCTGTAGTTGCACCGCCCACAATTTGTCTGCTTTGCCCAAATGTTGACTGGTAGAGAATGATTACGGCTTTAAGTCCACCTTTTGTACGATAAGTTGTTCTTTTGTTCAATAAAGATTAAATAAATAAATAAATATTCTTTCGTATGTCCGGCTGTCTAGACTTCTCTATATGTCGTAGGTAGCTATTTCTCAACCGATTCTCGGGAAATTTTGTGAGCTGATTTGAAGATTATACAGAGTGACATTCAATCCGAAACTGACACGGAAATTTGCTCGAAGGAGTCACCCAGACCGATTTTAGAAAGAATAAAAACTGCATTTAACTTGTACACAGTCAAATCTGTCTAAAAATCCAAGTTCGTTTTTTTGCGTATAAAATGTACCAAAGTATACTTACTATGCCTAAGCATGGCTATGTCCCCCCAGTAAGTTCAGTCATCCATCACCAGTGAATTATTTTTTATAATCGGATAAGTGGTTTCGGAGGTTATACCGTACATACAAACATACAAAAAAATAACACTTTGCAATAATCGTTCCGGTAGCATAGTGCTTCAGGCATGCGACTGTCAAACGGCGGTCGTGGGTTCTACAGATAAGTTTCATCTCATATTTACCTAAACATGACATTCAATAATTTTGTAAGCAAATGCCCATAACCCATAACCCAACCATTGAAGATTAGTAATGAATGAGTGAAAGCATCATAAACATATAGAAACGTAAACGCGTGAAAAAGTTGAATTCGATTTTTGAATTTTGACGTTCATCGAAAACAGTACCATATTGTCAAATGATATATTTCTCTCTTTCTGACGCGGTCTACCGCGGTAGGTCCGGATTCGAGAGACTGGCCACTAAGAGTTTTGATATACAAACTCGCCTGTTATTCACAAAGCTTACTAAATTCGTCCGTCGGGTAACGCAAAATTGTTACCAACTTTGAGGTCATTATTTTAGACGCGAGTCACGGGCGAATACAAAACATTTTGTGAATAATACGTAGCCTCTCTGATTGTAATTATGTAGTACCGCAACTGCTGGTGAATATGGATATAACAAATCAAAGTATAGATGCCGTCAAACTTCTTGAACACGCGGGACGAAGTGGGGGGGCAGCTCGCAGGTACAATTCGCCTTTGCGCATGCAAGGTCAAATAATCAAGAAGTTTGACGGCATCTGTACTAATTACTTACTAAGTATAGGTACCTTATTCCTTACAATGTTAGATTTTTATAAGGAAAAATACCTCTTTTATCTTCCTTTATAAATATTGTAGGTACTTACTAGTGTTATTTCGATTATTTAATGAGTTTCAAATAGAACAATGTAAATGTTTTTGTTTATCAAAATGGTTTTCATGACGCGAATGACTTGAAGATTTACGCACGATTTGTCTAATCTCATATGGAATAGGGTATAGAATAGATAAAGGTCGTACTTTGATTTTCAACAGTAAACCTACGGATACTCATGAATCACGATTTTCTAATTAAATGAAAGGCGTAACATCTTTTTAAATGATATGTCTATCCAAAATAGTATTTATGTAGTATGTAACATGTAAGAATAGATCTGCCATAAATATAGTAGGGTTTTTTGTGGATCATCTAGATACTATCATGCTTATCAAGAAATTATAAACATGTTTAAGTTAAAAAAATATATTTTTGCACATTATAAGTAGAGATGGGTAAATCCGGACTTGAAGATTTAAATGATTCGAATCCGCAAGCGGATCCGATCCCTTATCGTTTCCTTTCAAATCTTATCGAATCCGAGGATTTGATAACTCTGACTCGGCACCAGAGCCGAATGCCGCGGAACGGAGCGAGCCGATCGCAGCGGCTATGGATGGACCTTGGCTATTGCCATACGGCTCGATTCGGCTCAACACCGAGAACTTCGTGAATTATCGAACTACCTGGCGATTGCATGACGAATCTCTTGTACTTGAGCAAATAATTTTATGATTTCATTAACTATTTTTTATTTAATTTGTTATAATGGAAAAATAAAGCACTTCACATTTGTAAAAGAAGATAAAAAAAATCGGATATTCCGATCCAATCCGAGTAGGTAGTCTCAAAAGATTCGAAAAACCGTTAATATCACTGAATTTGTATTAAAACCAACGAGTCCGGAGTGATTTTGTTTGAGGGATTCAAAGGAGTCGAAGAGCCGATAAGCGGAGTCGGTACCGATAGCGGAGTCGGATTTAGTGATTCGGATCACTCCGCGGAGCCGAGATTACCCATCTCTAATTATAAGTAAATCTAAGTTAGTTGGGACGGCCATATTGGTTTAGAAATCCAAATAGAAAAACAAAAAAGAAGTATGTCCGTCGGGATTTGAACCCGGTTCAAGGATGGCGTTACAGACAGATTTAAGCAAAAGAGACGCGCACTGCGCTACCGCATGACATTAAGTAATGAGTAAAAAAGTCAGCTGCATTCATATTGCATTCTTGAGTGCCTGCCACAAGTACATTTAGTTTCACTATTTCCTAATAGCGGCGCTACTATAGATTTAGTTTTGCGCCCTCTAGTTTGATTTGTGCAAGATGTTTGACAATGACTGACTCCGAAGTGACATTTAACTACGTTAGTCTGCGTAAATTCACGGAAAAGCACTTTTATGCATATTTTCGGACTACATTTTAAAAATAAACACTGTTTAGTGCAGATTGATTGTGATTCATACGTAGCAAGCTCTTCGGCTTCCGCAGTTTGAAACACATGTTGGTACTCGTCACGGTTTTGCGTAAAACGATGAGCAACCATCGAAATTATATATCGCGACATCTGTTAGCAACAGCTCGACAGGAACCAGTGACGTTGAACCTTAACTGTGTTATTTGAACCGACAAATAGACAAACAACAATCCTACGATCCTTAGGAACCGTAAAAAATACTAGATTTTATTGATGCCCACTGATGAACTTTTTATAAATATCGACGATATACCTGCAGAGGTTACCTATAGTTTTATATAATATCATTATTAGGTGTACCGATTTGTTTAAATGAAAACTGTACCAACTTACAGAAGTTTCATTTTTGTTATTATTTACCCTTTAAAAACTTTAATGTTCTTGAAATAAGATTTTTTTTCAATAAAATGAATATTTCATGTAAACACTTGGTTTTATTTTATCATTCCAATTTAACTTTAACGCCATGCAACCAACCACCACTATGCTTTTTTTCGGTCTTTAGAACTACGTTTTACAAATCAGTGTCCTGTTAGTTCATTAAGTCGCCACTTCTTACGTGGCGCTGCCGCTGTTGTATCGTCACTGTATCGAGGGGCGGGACGGGTGACGTGTGGAGGGGCTCGATTTTAGATTTCATTTGGGTAGGGTAACGGCCTTAAAAGAGATACTGCTGCAATAGTACTATCCTCCTATCTTATCCTAGTTCTGTGGACACGAATCATCATTTTGTTGCCTTTCTCCCATTTATTTGGGGTTGGCGCAGCATGTCTTTTTCATCCATACCTCCCTGTCACTCGCCATCTCGTCACTTCCTTCCTTCCCCTTAATAACTCTCACACAGTCCATCCACCTTTGGCTTGGTAGTGACAAGGTAGGCACCTTGTCACTTCCATCCCTCCAAGTTCATACCTAATACTATTTTGGTCACATGACTGCCATCCCTCCGCATTACATGGCCATACCACGCAATGCGATGGGATATCAATTTATCGACGATAGGTGTCAAAGCGGACCCTGGGCTACTTTAGGGCACAACCGGGTATAACGCTAGGAGGATGATGATGATTTGATGAGATAGACCTTCATTTCTCTTTTCCATTATCACATTCTGCAGTTACACATTAATAAAATTTGTTAAGATGGAAACCATTAGAAGGAGAGGTAAATAGGTTACTCACTTTGCTAGCGTGTTTGTGCAGACGATATATTCGACATCGTCGTTGTAGGGGTTCAAGAAGGCGAAAGCGGACGTTCTCAGCCAAATCCAATCCCTGGTTTTGGTACGAAACCGGTACATCAGGGATATGATCTGACCTTTCAATTTTAATACTGAAAAAAAAAATGGAGTGACAATAAATCATGTTTAGTATTTTAAGCTGAAATGAATTATGGGAAGACAATAGTATAATTTTCACTACACGTAATGTTTATAGGTATGGTATAGTGTGGCGATTCACAAATTCGCATTAATAGATTAATTTCTGAGGTCCGGCCTCATCGAAACAACGATTGGACATAATTCATCGACGTATTACGAATTCAGGCTACTCTCTTATCCCATTTAGCAGTATCAAGATGCTAAGCCGGAGCACTACAAGCGGAGATTAATGCTGTGAGCTATTGTACCTATGGCTAAGCTACGGCGCTGGCTTGCAATCTATGAGTTAACACTAGTGTGGGAGCGAAGTTTCGGTGTCGTCCGTCCATACAGCACAGTATTTCGCAGAGGCTAGTAACCTTGGTCGAAGTTGTCCCTCATGTGCTGCTGGTCCTCGGGGTGGTAGAACTCGTAGCAGAGCTTGCCGAGCAGGTCAGCGGGCGCGTAGCCGAGCACCTGCGCGGCGCGCTGGTCCGCGAACGTAAAGCGCCCGTCCACGGCGTGCCGCGACACGAACTCCACGCCGCCCGAGCACAGGCTGCCCTCGGCCGCGTTCGGCGTCGACGTCACCTAACACACACCAAACATTACCACATTACTGCACAGGCCGTCAACTAATGGATTGCTGGACGAGCTTGGGGTAGACGGTCGAGTCGTAGACGAGGCAGGATACAACGAGTCCAACAATCCCTGTTCCGGCCAAGGATTGTATAGTGCTTTTCTCAAACGATGTGAGGAAATAATAATAATAATAATATATTATTTATTGCACCACAACATAAGAAAAACATGTTACAAGAGTACATAATGTTAAATAGAGGTAACAACAGGCGGTCTTATCGCTTTAGAGCGATCTCTTCCAGACAACCTTTGGGTAGCAGCAAATTTTCAAGAAGAGTTGTAAACCGGTAGTGCAGGAATAAATAAAAAAAAACTTACTATCGCATACATCTCATTATATGACAATTTCAGAAAACATATAATCATTTGAAGAGATTTTGTACATCTTATATGCAACGGCAAAGCATTCCACAGCCGAACAGCCTGGAAGGTGAATGAGTTGTTATAGAACTTGGTGGATGAAGACGGTGGAGCGAGAAGATGATTATATGAAGATCTGATGGAAGTGAGGTGGTTAAAACGCTCTTTGAGATACGGAGGAGTTGAGGGAACAAAAAGTATACTGTAAAGCAAAGATAAAATGTGAGAATTCCGACGGAGACGAATTGGAAGCCACTTGAGCTGAGAACGAAAGGAGGATACGTGGTCATATTTGCGCAAGCCAAATATGAACCTAATAGAAAGATTTTGGAGGCGCTCAAGCTTATTCAGCTGGTCCTCAGTAAGGTCTAGATAGCAAATATCAGCATAGTCTAGAATGGG
The DNA here is from genome assembly GCA_945867215.1 of Epinotia demarniana. Classification (NCBI taxonomy): domain Eukaryota; kingdom Metazoa; phylum Arthropoda; class Insecta; order Lepidoptera; family Tortricidae; genus Epinotia; species Epinotia demarniana. Next base: position 16,173,437 of record OX244263.1, read on the forward strand.
GAGAAGGAGAGATTGAGCTAGCGCAATTTTAGTGGCGAATGGCAAAAAGTTACGAAGTCGACGAAGGGAACCCATCGAAGCAAACATCCTCCTGCTGACCTCGCTCACCTGAGGTACCCAAGATAACGTGCGATCAATTATAACACCAAGGTTCCTGACCTGGTGTGAAAACGGAATCTGGACTCCATTAAAAATTACAGCCGGCAAGTTAGGAAAATCTACCCTAGGAATGAGCTTCGGACTGCCCACGAGTATGGCCTGCGTCTTAGCAGGGTTAACCTTCAGCCCAAAACGTTCACTCCAAATCGAAATACTGTTCAAGTCCTTATTTTTGGTATTAATAACCTGAGGTAAATCAGCAACAGTCCCTTGAGAGTAAATTTGAAGATCATCGGCATAAAGGTGATAAGATGAGAAAATGTTACTTGCAATGGAATTAATGAAAATGGAAAAAAGAATGAAGAAATGGAAGAGGAGACAACACGCCACCCTGCGGGACGCCAGCTAGCGTGTTGCACCACGAAGAACGAAAAGAATCCACCTTTATACGCTGCCGACGACCAAGTAAATAACTATGAAACCAATCAATCGCCGCAGGAGATATGTTAAGAGAACGCAATATACTAATCAAAATTTGAAAGTCGACAGTGTTAAAAGCGTTGCGTTAAAATCTAACAACGATAACACAGTGACTTTCCTGTTGTCCATGCCTGCACGGATATCATCGGTTATCTTCACGAGAGCGGTAACCGTACTATGACCAGATCGGAAGCCGGACTGGAAAGGATTCATAAGGTTAGATCTATTCAAAAAGGATGTGAGCTGCTGATGAACAAGGCGTTCCAGGACTTTAGACAAGAAAGGGAGAATTGAAATTGGTCTATAATCGGAGTAAGCGGAAGGATTGGCTTTTTTAGGGAGAGGAATAACATCGGCATCTTTCCACAGTGTGGGAAAGACACCAGATGATATGGAGCAATTAAGGATATGCGTAATGACAGGAGCAAGGAGATCAAGGAGAGGATGGATCATCTTACGGCTAACGCTGTCGACACCAACGGCATTGGAGGAAATAGCTAATACGTTCTTCTTAACATCACTGACAGCAAATTGAGCAAGAGAGAAAGGAGGAAAGTCAGGAGTTGGGATACTCGAAAGAAAGTTAAGAGTATCAGTCTTAACTGACCCACTAAAAGCGGTAGAAGAAGAGAAATGCTGGTTAAGCTTGTCAAAGTCGACATCATTGGGAATCGAAGTTTGTGTAGATTTCCCAACTCCCAAAGACTTAAGAAACTTCCAAATTTTAGAGGGTTCTCCATTTTCCACAGCCGAGTGAATGTGACGTCTCTGAGCATCACGGCAAATTGTGCTGCAGCGATTACGCATCACTTTATTCTTCTCGGAAGAATTCCCCTTGTATCGCGATTTTGCTAAGTTTTTCTTCATTATAAGAGACCTAATTTCATCAGTAAGCCAGGGAGCAGGAAGATGCTTAACTTTAACTGGTCGAACAGGAGCGTGAACATCGTACAGATGAGTCAGAGCGGCATTAAAAAGAGATACTTTCTCATCTACAGCTTGCACTTTAAAAATTGCATCCCAGTCTACATTCATAGCATCCTCGCGAAACTTATCTACATTCAATCGACTAAAATTGCGCTGAAGAAGAATTTTGGGCTTAGCCTTAGGGGGGCGAATTTTATAGGATAAGAACAATAGATGATGATAAGAAAAAGCATCCGCAGAGTATTGATAATATTTAGCCACATGTTCAGTTGAAGAAACAAGGGTGAGATCAAGAAGCGATGGGGCGCAATTTGGGAAATAATGTGTGGGATCAGAGGGCAAAATTGATAAGTTGCAAGCTTCAGCAAGTGCTTTTAGGGAATTTGAGCGAAAGTCATTTTTAAGCAAGCAAGTGTTAAAATCACCCATGATAATATGGTGACTGTACGAGGGCATGAGATCTTCAAGAAGCTTTTCAAAAGAAGCGAAATAATTAACGTTCAGGGAGGGTGAATAAAAAACAGCAAGAAGAATTTTAGAGTGAGCTAAACTCAACTCAAGAAATAAATACTCTGCGGAGTCTGAAGAAGAAGATTGAGCTGACATATCTAAGATGGAGAACGGAATGTGAGAGCGGAGATATATCGCAACACCACCAGCAATCCTAGGAGATCGGTCATTCCGAACAAGGCAGAAACCAGGCAAACAATATGAAGTGGACGGCAAGCAAGGTTTGAACCAGGACTCTGAAACCAGAATAGCATCGATTTTACTCTGCTCGAAAGTTAATAAAAAATAATTATAATGGGCGGGGATGCTTTGCGCGTTGATATGGACAATATTAAAACTTTTGGGTACATCAGAAAGTTGTTGGTCAAGTAAGTCATGAAGAGAGGGTGGGAGACTATGAAAACTATCATTACTGTCAGACGAAGCGGAAACAAAATCGCTAAGATCACTTAGATCAGTGTTAATAACCATTGCCTTTTATATAATATAAATATGGTATATATATATATATTTACTACTAATTTACTATTAATATCCGGCTACCCGCCAGCAGTAAAATTAAAAACGAAACGCAGACATTTTAAATATAGCAACACTGAAACCGGTCATGTCAGTGTCAAATATTACAATTAAAATAATTTACTTTAAAAACAAACTTTAACCGACTTCAATTTACTACTCCGCCAAGTCACGAGAACATTTCCTATTTTTTTTTACTATTTACCACATGAACTGATTTCCGATAGCAAATGCGTTGATTGCTATAGAAAAAAAACCGAATCGCTGTATGTGGGCCGATAATATTTGAGGACTTCCATCGATTCCCCAAGATCATCACCAATGGCACTTCATTAGTTCCTATTTCATCGGAATCTTATCAGAACCTGTGACGTACTTTTGCACTTTTAAGTACATAATTGAGGAATTCGATTAGTCATCTGTGGTCTTCATCATCAATTCCTCGCCACCAAATTTATGATTCCGGACGTAAATACACGAGTTATAACAGAAAATACCAAAATCACTACACGCGTGCCTAATAAAATTGAGGAGTTCCCTCAATTCCTCATGGATCCCATCATCTAACTGAATTTTGAAAAAAATGGGACCCACCTGGATGTATATACAATTATACATAAGAACAAAAAAATAATTTTCGAATCGGCTCATTTATGACGGAGTTCTGAGGTAACAAACATTGAAAATAATAATTAAAATATATATATATATACAGCCGAATTGAGAACCTCCTCCTTTTTTTTTGAAGTCGGTTAATAAATACAAGATAATCATTTAACCAATAGTTTGCTTGTTTTGCTAAGCCCACAGCCCATAACTTCCCCATCACTCTCGCCACTAGAAGTCATTTTTGTATTTGTTCAAATTACAATCGGAACAGATCAGAAAACATAATTTGCCGCTTTTTTATTTTTTAATCATGCTATTTGAACAAGCCGTTCGAGAACCATGTTTAACCGCACATAAGTATAGTACCAAAGACTTTGTTTTTTTTATGTTGCAAGTATGCTTAGTGTAATGGTGGGTTTTGTCTTTATCGCTAGTGCTCACTATTACCAATATGAAATACCTGTATTATATAGCGGTATTCATGTCAATAATTGACATCTTGAATTAAACCGATAATATTTGAGGACTCCCATCGATTCCCCAAGATCATCACCAATGGCACTTCATTAGTTCCTATTTCATCGGAATCTTATCAGAGCCTGTGACGTACTTTTGCACTTTTAAGTACATAATTGAGGAATTCGATTAGTCATCTGTGGTCTTCATCATCAATTCCTCGCCACCAAATTTATGATTCCGGATGTAAATACACGAGTTTTAACAGAAAATACCAAAATCACTACACGCGTGCCTAATAAAATTGAGGAGTCCCCTCAATTCCTAATGGATCCCATAATCTAACTGAATTTTGAAAAAAATGGGACCCACCTGGAAGTATATGCATACGAACAAAAAAATTTTTTTCGAATCGGCTCATCAATGACGGAGGTAACCATTGAAAATAATAATGATAATAATAAAAATAAAGAATACAGCCGAAATGAGAACCTCCTTATTTTTTTTTGAAGTTGGTTAATTAGACGTTAGCATAGCACGGCCTTTTACTACTTCTGAGACTGCGTTTTAACAGTTTCGTTACCGTGGAGATAACACATCATCAGCAAGGTATTTGGAAATTAGTCAGCTATATACAGTCAATCAATGGCTCAGTAGTGTGGACTGCCTATAGATTCGATGGACCTGTGTTCGATCCCAGTGGCCGAAACGCAGTTCATGATAGATGTTTTTTGAAAAACTTAAGCGATAATTTTTCAAAACGCAGTCGCATGGAAATTCACGAAAACAATTGAGTGAAAAGTAATGCGAAGAAAATGAATAGGTAATGAAATATTCGAGAATCAGCGCGAGCGTACAAGAAAAAAAGAGTCCAAAATGGTGGCCGGTTTTATCGATTCTGACCTACGACTCGTATTAAGGGACCTTACAAACATCATCAATGGCAGAGGTCTTCATTGCTGAAGTGCGTGACCGTCTCGTCTTTTATTCAAGCGGCTTCTGTAACCGGGTCGCTTCTAACCCAACCTCTGTCCTTGGATTTTTTAATCGTGGTTGTGACTTATGTGTAGCGAATATGTCTTGCTTTCTTTCTTTCTTTGGCAGAGGCCTATGTCAAACATAATATCTAACGGATATTATAAAACTCGGACCTGGTATGTTCATGTAACGTTTAATATATGCGCAAACCAACCTGTAACCGTCCAATGGCGACGAGGCAACAATGGGACGCGTGCAGCTCATCGTCGACCGGCCGGTCCATCTGCATGCCTGGAAACAAGTCTAATGTCCCATAGCAAATAACATTATGTTCTTTAATGTAAACAACATAATAATTATAAATGCCTATTTATAACAAGTACATTTGATCCGGGGCCCATTCATGGTAGGTCTGGATCACAGATATAGATATGCATAGATCACGCAAATGCATGTACTTCGCGTGTCCGAATTCGGTCTCCGAGTTGGCACTCCGACTGACATTCCGCGTTCCGCGCACGTCTATTGTTGTAGCCGGTTGTCCATGAATATCAAGAAAATGCCTTATTGCAGAATCATTTTGCGCGGACAACGGGAATTCACATCACTAATTCGCCCGTGTGACGTCACAGTAGGTAGAAAAAAGTGACACGTTCGGTTTTCATACAGATTATCTAGTGTATATCCTAAATGTGGTAGAGACAAGATAACTTTGAACCGACGGGTACCGCTAAAGGGAGCTACAGACATCAGTTTTTTTTTTAACTAATAAATGGAGCTCAGGTTTATAATGATGGATGATGTCGATGATACTGTACCTGTAGGTGGCCAGTTTTTAATATAGCCGGTGCAGTGCACGACCGCGTAGTTGTGCCCGTCGTGCGAGGGCCCGAGCGAGTTGCGCGCGCGCAGCCGGCCGAGGTGCGCGCCCTCCGCCGACCCGCCCACGCGCATGCGGCAGATGAAGCCGCGCCGCGACCCCATCACCTGGCGCATCGATGCTGGACAAACAAACACTCATTGTTTTAACACGGTTTTTATTCGATCGAACGAACACGAAAATAGAAGAGCATTATTATTATTCGAAATTTTGATTATTGTCAATTAGCACAAATAGGAAATTGCCAACTCGAAATAATTCGTTGAATTTGAAAAAGGACAACTAAAAAAAAACCAGCCTGAAAAATCAATAAGTTTTACATATGTCGAAAGAAATACATGCATTTGGTTTGGAATTAATTTTTCTATAGTCTAAGGGCCATATTTATAATATTCATAACATACCATACAATAAAAATTTAAGACTGTGTTAACTGTTGGTGGTTAATAAAAATAATAAACTTACATTGATGACCTTCTTTCTTCACAGTTCCAGTTTTCAGATCTAATATGCGTCCAGTATTTTGTGGTTCTTGAGTGCTTAACTGCTCTCGAACCTTTTCGGTGTCTTCTGGATGCACATGGTCATAAAACGAAGAGGAATACCATTCTCCCTAAAAGTAAAACTTAAATTGTTTAATACATTCAATGCTCAATTATTTATATTTTCACGATTATCGCATTATTTATTCTAAAGGCGACTTAATTATATGTACGATTGCAACATGTAAATAACTACAACTTGGAAAAGTTCAAAAACCGCGACATTTTCATTTCAAAAGTCCAATATCTCAAAAACGGCTGAACAGATTATGATGAAACATGACTAAGAACCACGGAATAAAGAAATTGGAAGTGGTGAGCCCAGTCACCACTTCCAACTTCTTCATTCCGTGCTGATGAGAGAATATTTGTTTATTTTAGTAAAATGCCGTATTGCGCTATTAAAAGCTGCTCCAATAACAGCACATTAAAAACTTGTCTCATGGAGGTATTTCCTATTGTCGGTAAGTATTATTTTAGAATACGTATAAAGAAATATTTAATTTTCTATTTCACAGACCAAATTTGCGTCTGTAGTCAAGGAAATATCAATTCTATTCCTCTAACAATAAAGTTCATAATCCTGTGTATTATTTAGCTACTCGGAACGTCAAATGCACTGCGAATGCCTCGAAGGTTCTCTACTCAAATGCTATGAACGATAAATCAAAATGAAAATATATTTGTTTATGAATCCTACGAATATTATAAATGTGAAAGTTTAGATTAGATTATTGGATGTTTAGATGTTTGGATGTTTGTTACTCAATCACGCTTAAACGGCTCAACCGCTTTGGATGCCATTTGGCACGAAGATATTTTATAGCCTAAATTAATAGTTTTTATCCCAGGTCCACGTAGGCAGAGTCGCGGGCGGAAGATAGTAATATAGAAATATCTGAAATTATGTCACACGCAATAAAGTAATTATTATAATTAATATTATAGTTTTCCTAGACACGAAAACAAAGGAGAAATGGATTGATACCACGGGGAGAAAGGATTGGTTTCCGCAACGATGCAACACCATTTGTTCGGAACATTTTGTTGAAACTGATTTTTGGGTTTCGCCGAAAGGGAAACGCTTAATTCATGAAGGTTCAATTCCCACACAGAATATAGTATGTAGCGTAATTGATTATTGTTTCTCTATTTACATACTTATAATGTTGCTAAGTGCATAGCTAGGCCAAGATATCGAAAGGTGCATTGGGTCATACAAAGGAGCGAGCAACGCTCCGATTTCTCACATGACGCACTGCTCCCAATTCTTTATATTTGACGATCGGTTTAGCCTACTAGGGGTATACAAAGCTGACTTGCTGTTCTGGGTTCGAATCCCAGCAAGGGCAAATATCTTTGTGATGACTGATGAGCATGATTTCTGAGTCTTGTATTTTATCTATGGGTATTTACATCTATGAAATACATCGTCGTTTAATAACTATAACGCAAGTCGTCGTTTAATACTCTTTACGTCACACCTGCCCATAATGCGAGTTTTACTGCACGCTGCGCGTACGGGAAAACTCGCATTGTGGCCAGGTGAAGACGTAAAATTTTGTACGCAACACGGGCGGTAATTCGTAAAGCCCCAGAGCGCATATTTATGGCCCTCACCTTCGGTTCGGGCCACAAACACCTGCGATCAGGGGCATTCACGAATTACCCGCCCTAGTTACGTAATGTACTATTACGTCACACCTGGCCATAATGCTAGTTTTACTGCACGTACGGGAAAACTCGCATTGTGGGCCAGGTGAAGACGTAAAATTTTGTACTCAACACGGGCGGTAACTCGTAAAGCCCCAGAGCGCATATTTATGGCCCATTCACGAATTCACCGCCCTAGTTACGTAATATACTATTGTATTAGAAATGGTGTTAAATTGTAACAAAAGTAATTGACTGTAAATATTACCTACTACTAATTATATAATATACGAGATTTTATTAGAAACAATTTGTAACTAAGTCATAAGTAACCTAAGTCTTAAGCTTAATATTTACCATATGAATATCATAAAAATATCGATAGTTAAACTCATACCATACCCACATCCCTATTCCGTTATAGCCAAATAGACTTATCATCTCATCATACGCATTTCGCAGTACATGCGACTTTGACACTCTAAATTATACCGTGAATAGTACTAGTTAAAGTAGATTTTGCATATACAATGTGTTACCGTTAACAACTTATTGTCATAGTACGTTTTAACAAATCGCAAGTGTATTGCAATTGTGTGTTCGTATATTTAACGAAGTGTGGTCGTGTGCGTGCGGCGACAGTGGTTCTCTATGAAAATCGGTTGAATGCCACTTCCAATGGTTCTTTATTCCGTGCTAAGAACACTCGGAATAAAATTATCCGTGATACAAAAACAACCGCATTAAATCGGTCCATCCGTTTGGGAGCTACGATACCACAGACAGATACACAGACAGACACGTTAAACTTATATCAACCCTCTTTTTTCGTCGGGGGTTAAAAGAATGTTACACCCGACCCGACTAAGGCCCGTTGAATAAAAAATAAGTATTCATATTTGTGTTGTTAGATTGAAGTGACATACCTGAGAATAGTTAAGTACTGGAGCTATACTGTCGCTGACGTAAATGACGCGCCCGCTGTCACAACTCACAACGAACAGGAAACCGTCTGCTGCTTCAAGGATTAAATGCTTGAGCTCTTGGTCAGTCAAAAAAGATGGTTTGTAAGTACCATCCGTGGAAGTATTGCCTGTGCCTGGAAAGTACAATTAAAGTATTAATATAATGACTGTATATATATATGCGTGCATCTCAATTCTGTGTTATCGACTCTGTACAATAAATATTTAATTTCACAATTGCATTAAGTTACAGAATGTTCAAGAGGACATATTTATGACTTTTTGTATAGTATCTTGCACATCTCTGCATACTTATGGCAACTAGCGCAATATCCAGATCTCGATCTATTATCACTATTTAGTCCAAAATGATCGTAAATCGTAGTGTATATGTATACGTAGTATAATTTATTTACCTCTTAATGCTTTCATATGAGCTACTGCCATACGCAGTATAGTGAGTTTGTCGGGCTTGCGAGCCAACGCGGAGCATGTCGGGACCATGTCCGACAACTCTGTAATGTACGCTGTCATCTTGTTTCTTCGGCGACGCTCGATTTCACAGTGGTTCTCACGACTAAAAAGAGATATATTTATTACGGTATCCGGAACACCACGCTGCGCTCCAAGACTCAAATAGTCGACGTAGCTTGGAAAGCGGCTAAGTTGAAGTGGGACTGGGCTGGGCATGGCTGCCGCATGCCGAGTGAACTGTGGGCCAAAGCCGCCACTGACTAGCAACCCACAACTAGTTCAAAACGGAAACGCGGCAGGCCTCGTCGGCGATGGCGGGACGAGCTAGACTCGTTCTCAAAAGATTAGCCACAAGAAGCTCAGGATCGAGAACACTGGAAATGGAGGGGGGAGGCCTTTGCCCAGCAGTGGGAGACTACAGGCTCCCAATAATAATAATAATAATTTATTAGGGAAAAGTAAGGTTTGTTATACAAGGGTGGTCACATAAAGAAGACGATTGCATCCCAAACGATTAATGCCTGTACATTATTTCCCGTTCGATTTTTTATTTTGTACATGTATCTTTAATATATTTTTCACCTCACCGGCTCGAAAAGGCTTGCTTTATCGCTCAAAATCTGCGCCCAAAAGTCCATTTTATCCGCTAGCGTGGAAAGAGTTTTTGAATTTGGAACGTGACGGTCGATCGCGAGACCCAACTTTTTTCTATACAGAATGAGAGGTGCATTAAGAAACTGATGGTGTTATGCCAATAATAAATTGTTATTATTTTGATAAAATAAAATTAGTAATACTTATTCTCTCTTAATTGAGTAGGTACATACGAAATATTAACATTTAGACTGACTTATAAGGATAAAATACGAATAAATAATTTTAAAATGTCGTTTTATTTTTCTAAAAATTTCGCTTTTTCCAAATTTGGGACGCACCGTTTGAAAAATTAATTTAAGAAAAAATTAAATATACATTTAATTTTGTTTTGTTCTAAAGCCACAGACAGTAAAACGTAAAACCAAAATAATGGTGGTTATTTATAGATTTTTTCATCACACTTGCTCGTCAATGGCGTTATTACTTGCGAACGTACAGAGCAGTTACAGCCGTTTTACCTCCCACGGGGTGTTAAGTTTAGTTTTAAAATATAGAACCCACTCATACTTCACTTCGGACTGAGGATGTTTCCAATCAGCCAAGGTGTATTTCATATCTTCAAAGGTTTGCTACAACCAACTTTTAATACGTATAAAACATATCTTTATATTAAATTTAACTGCAATTTAATGTTTAGTATTTATTACAAATAATTTAAAATGTTAATTTTTGTTTTTTTAAGCAGTAACGCTGCTAACGAAAATTATAAATTTTAAATGAAAGGAAAAATTGAATTTTTTTTTTTTTTTTTTTTAATGCTCCGAGCCGGATTCGAACCGGCGACCACAGGCATTCATGGCCCGTCGCTACTACCAACTGAGCTATCGGAACAATCTGGTTCGGGCACCAAATCCTTCAATCAGTTCCTTCATTGAACAACGCCTTAGGGAGACGTGTAGCGACATCTACCAGAAGACTTAGGCTTCTTTACGGCACCAACGTCTCAAATTATATTGAGAAATCGTCAGTAACGACGCGCTACCCCATACTAAATTAATTTTTGTTTTTTTAAGCAGTAACGCTGCTAACGAAAATTATAAATTTTAAATGAAAGGAAAAATTGAAAAATTTAAAAAAAAAAAAAAAAAAACAATTTTTCCTTTCATTTAAAATTTATAATTTTCGTTAGCAGCGTTACTGCTTAAAAAAACAAAAATTAATTTAGTATGGGGTAGCGCGTCGTTACTGACGATTTCTCAATATAATTTGAGACGTTGGTGCCGTAAAGAAGCCTAAGTCTTCTGGTAGATGTCGCTACACGTCTCCCTAAGGCGTTGTTCAATGAAGGAACTGATTGAAGGATTTGGTGCCCGAACCAGATTGTTCCGATAGCTCAGTTGGTAGTAGCGACGGGCCATGAATGCCTGTGGTCGCCGGTTCGAATCCGGCTCGGAGCATTAAATTTTTCAATTTTTCCTTTCATTTAAAATTTATAATTTAAAATGTTTTTAAATGTTTTCAAACTGTGGCTGTATACCGAAGGGTCTTTGCCATACGCGCCTCACGTCAAATTCAACAAAATGGACGACTGACATGTTGCAGTTTTTATTACGATTTGTATTAATTTCATCTAAAATTTATTCGTTTCCTCGCAAATGTGATGAAAAACATTGTGTATAACACGGGCGTAAGAATATTGCAAACTCGAGTCATCAAAAGCCCTCCGCCTTCGGCGTCGGGCTTCTGATAGACTCTTGTTAGCAATGTTCCACTTACGCCCCTCGTAAAACAATGTACTATAGTGCAGAATATATACATATATGAATTTTGATGCCTGCTAAGTTAGCGGAAAAAGTGAAATAAGCGTATTTGAGTCTTAGTTTAAACCGTGAGTACCCTACAATACTTTGACTTTTTTAATGTAGGTAAGCGTGAGGTTATTTAAACATTACATTTGATAATTATGAAATGCTAGATCTTGATGAGATGTAAACAAACCTTTATTGAAAATGAGTATAAGGTCCAAATTACTTCCTTTACATTTACTTACCTACAATTTTCCTCGCGGTGGTGAGGTGAAAAATTGTGTGTTTCGCTCGGCAGCAAAATTGTTTGGCGTCTCGTGCCTTGAAAGCCTCGCTATGCTCAGGATTGTACTTTTGAACCATTCGCTTCGCTCATGGTTCAATTTTACAATCCTTCGCTAGCTCGGCTTTCAATACTAAGCACTTGCGCCAAACAACAACTTTGCAGGCTTGCATAACAAATAACTATAGTTTCAATCATTTTCAACCTTATCTGTTTCATTTTTATCTTGAAATATTTATTTATTCTATAATGTACTACTAGCAGGCCGAGCGGCAACTAAACAGATGAAGCGCAAGGGCGTGAGACGTGAGACTAATTCTTATATTTATTACGGTAAATATTTTAAGCCATGTCCATCCCAAAGGTCGGTTGTATACAGGGTGGAAAGTTGAAATGGGGCCAGTAAGGGTAGCTACTAGATCCCTTAATCCTACGCGAAAATGCTCTGGAGACCTTTACTAATTTTAAATGATGACAATCGACATCGACACGACAATCGACAAACCCGCAAATCTATAAACTTTAGAATAGAAGAAATATAGAATAAGATAGAATTACATTACATTAGGTATAGAGCTTTTGTGTTAAATGTATTTACTATTTATGTAACGTTATACGTAATTTCCCCTTTACTGATAAAAGCACAATACATACACATAAATAGCATATGCATCGCAAACGTATACTAGATGCCATATATTATTAATTGTGATTAGTATGCATTTTTGTTTGTTTGTGATATCGATACTGTATCGTATCCCGTTTGTCGCGCTGCAGAAAGTCGCCGCGAGTAACCCGCTCTTACATTCTAGAACCCTTGATAGTGTGTTTATCCCTCGAGGGAGATCGTAAAATTCACAAAAAAGTGGAGCTCTCCTCTACAATCTATATCATGTTAGCACAGGTGTCAGTGACCACTTCATCCAAATCCTTTTAGCGGTTTAGACACGAAAACGGAACAAACCCACAGACAGAGCCTATAGATAGCTTAGATATCTACGACGCAAAACCAGAAAAGGCAGTACATACATATTTATAAACATTGCCACCTATCGGAATGATTATACGGCAAAGAATCGTAACCAGACATCGAAATTGCTACTGCACCTCTTACTCCTCAGCACAAGTTAATAAATATACATCATTATTGGTGTTTTAAGGAAAAGCGCAGGTATCGCGTGATAAGACACGTTTCCAATCACACACCGACTTGACGATGACAAAACGGTGGGAAAATGTAAATTCTTTCGAGTCAACGTTACGTTACCTCATTAATAAAACCATTCAACCAGATAAGATTTAACTCTCTTACAATGTACGGATAGACATATCTATGCCTCCACCATGTATAGTTACTTCGAGATGGGGAAATTATCAATGCAGGCAGAGGGCCCCTTCAAAAACAAAATGTTCAAGAAATCGTAGTTACTATTATCTATAATCGACATTGACTCGAAATCCACAGAAGACGTTTTACAACTGACCTAAGAACCGTTTGAGTATCTATAGGTAGTATTACTTATGATGAGTTTAAACAATGGGAATAATAAATCTTTCGCAGGTAAAGTAGTCCCAGAATTGATATTATCTTTTGAGTACGATGAGTCGATGACAATAGATGCGGTATCCGACGGGACACATTGATATCGAAACGAAACTAAAAATATATTTTTTGCTTTTATGATTTCCTGCATTCGTATACCCACTCAGGATTCATGTTGGATGCCGTCTTACCCATAATAATGAAGCCGTTAGCTAACTATGCACATGTGTTAGGGTCTTAGGGTGGTCCTTTAAAATCGAAATGTTGAAATTTCATTGAGGGCACACTCTTATATTGTTCGTATACGTGAAAAAAAAAGTAGTTATTGATAATATTTAAGGGGCGCGACCGAATTTTTAAACTTTTTAAGGCTTGCATTTCTTCATACCAAGTTTTTTTTAATTCCTAACTTTTTGCTACTTTTATGACCTACATCTGATGATAGGACATAAATAATCTTGAATACATAAAATAAATCATTAATATCACATTGTGTCGATCTTTTTCCCCACATTTATGCTAAAAGTAGTACTGAAACCCAAGTTTGACCGTCGTATGGAAATCGTTAATTCGGACAGTTATAGACTTGAATCTTTGTGTGAAGGTTTCTTACTAAGCAAAACAAATGAATTAGCGTTGTTATAAAAAATCATCCCAAAAAAGTTAAAAAAGAGTTGAAAGTTTGTATGGGAAACATGGTCTTTTTATAGTTAGAGATTTAAAACTTCCGTCACAAGCTCCTAATGTACAGTCAAAACATTGATATGGGATTTTTTCCAATTCATCTCATAATCCATCCAAGGGGTTAAGATAGGGGTTGAAAGTTCATATAAGTAATGTGTGATTTTTAATTATAAACTGTGACATAATTGTCCCATGAGCGGGAAAAATAATAATACTAATATTATACATGCTAAAGTTTGGAGGTTTTTTACTCATTCACGCAAAAAACGGTTTAACGGATTAAGACGAATTTTGGGATACATAACAGTTTATATCCTGGATTATCAGATATAATACTTTTTGTCTCGGGGATCATTGCTTAAGGGGGCAAAATGGGGAGCGAAGATTTGTATGGAGCTACGAATAAATGCGGAAGAAGTCGCGGTCAGAAGCTAGTTGTATAAAAATCGCGAAAGCCTAAAGTACTCGGCAACCGAGTGCCAACCTATACTTTCGTGTACGAATGTACAAAACATTCCGTGCCAGGTGCGAATCAAAACAAAATATTTGAATTGCAATTATGTACTTTATGTTGCCAGCGGTTCTCTAAATCATCTCCGAAAATTTTATGTACGAATATCACATCGCAACCAATTTTTCGCATAATGTCATTTCGCCGAATGATTAAGGGTCAACTTATCAAAAGGTTTCGTTTTATTTCCCTATCTCACGGTTACCAACTGTATGCTTGGACTTTTTTTCATAAAGTCACTTTTCAAAGTGCCACCTTTCGAGTATCAGAATGGGTCAGTTTGACTTATATACATTTCGTGGTACTTACCAGAAGACGTAGCACGGTTGCCATTTTATCACTTATCGCTGTGGATATTATCCGTCACGTTCTGACAAGTATGCGAGTGCGAGAGTGACGGATGTCTTATCCACAACCATAAGTGATAAAATGGCAACCGTGCTACGCCTTCAGATGTTTTATTTAGTAACTAAGCTATGTAACGTAATTACAAAGTGAGTAAGCGCAACCGCTCACTTGTTTTTTTGACAATGACGGTACCTGAATTATCGCATCATTGGAGATAAGTGTTTACACCATTACTTTTGGACTGTTGCTTGGTGGAATGTATGTATGTAGGTGTACATGTTTTTTTCTTAAACAAACACCTGCCAATTATTTTAACCTAACCTAAACCTTACCTAACCGCCAGCGTGTCGACGTCACCCCGCTTCGCGGGGTGCCTTTTCCGCTCTAAGGGACACAAGCTAACCCTAACCTAACCTACAAATAATATCACTGTTACGATTGTGTGTTGTTTTTAATACGGGGGCTTCGCTCCCGAACCCGCTTTGTGGGTGACTTCGTCTCCCCACCCCCACTTCCCTCCTTGTAACTTATCTAAGAACACGTTGAATAAAATTCTGACTATGTTATGCTGTCTTGTTCTGTGTAGTAAAAAGTTGGCTTATGTAAGAAAAGGGAACTGTTGCACTGACGAAACGTTATTCGGTTAGTAGTTGTTTGTCCAACTGAAAGATTTGCCAAATGATAGGTATGCCAATTTTTTTAAATTCATTATGATAATCGACTTGACAATAATTCTACCAAATGAATCTGTTGTCATACAAAAATTTGCCATTAGTTACTTGTCAAGGTGAATCATCGGTGAAAAGTTGGTTGGATAGTGAAATTCGGACATAATAAATTCGGAGAAAAGGCAGAACCCCGTTGCCAGCGCATCACTTTGAACAGTAATATTTAGTTGCTGATTCAGTTAGGGTGAGTTGCACCAAACCGTCTGTAATCGTAAGCGGTGTTCGTTAAAATCTGAATGTATGGAACGTTTGACAACTTTCTATGGACTGACAGCTGTCAGCGCCATATTTAACGTTGATCGGTCTGTAATCGTAAGTCGGTGCAACTCGCCCTTAGATTTGTATTCAATATAGATTTATGAAATTAAATTAGTTAATACAGGGAGAACGAATCAATATGATCTTCTCTATTCGTACATATTGTACATACGGAGATAATTCCGGAACTATTCACCAGGTTTAAAACAAAATGTCTCAATACCTCAGGATGATTATAACTTCCAGGCAAGGTTGTAATTATTTTCTCCCTAGAAAAAGCGACTCCTTTGCAATAGGCGAGCGAAGCCACGGGCATCGCAATTGCGACGCACCAGCACAATAGCGCTCACAGTTGCGACTGCGGGTTAGGTTCGTAAGGACTAGATTACATAACGACTCTATAAGCAAAACGTCTTAGTTGCATAAGGTCTTGGTAGCTAAATGTTTAATTGTACAAACGTCTTAATAGTAGAATGCCCGGGTTTAAGATTGGACTTAGTTCTATTACGTCTTGTTTGTATAACGCCCTAATATCAAAATGTTGTAATAGCAAAACGACTAGGTAGGTATATCGTCAAACATTAATAACGTCTAAATGGCATAACGACTAGATGGTTGAATGACAAGAAAAACTCAAACGTAGTTTGTGAAGGAACTCTTTGATAAAGAAACTTCAAAGTCGAGTTGCTGGCCACTTAAAAGCCGGTATGCAATCACGGGGTTTTGCTACCAAGACCATATGCTATCCAGACACTTTTCCTAATGCGTCGTTTTACAATCAAGACTTATTAATAACTTGGATGTTAACTCTATTAGTCATTTTGCAACCACGGGCGTTATGCTATAGTTGTCGATCGAACAACTAAGACATTCTACTCACTAGGGCATTCTGCAAAAAAGACATTGTGCTTACCAAGACCTTATGCAACTAAGACGTTTTGCTTATAGAGTCGTTATGCAATCTAGTCCTTAAGAACCTAACCCGCTTTCGACTTTCATTTTTATGTCATACATTTTCAGTTTACTTTATTTTTTTTAGTTTACTTAATTTCAATCTACAATTTATATTTGACTCCGCTGATCACGATAATTTTAAGTTACAGAAGAAAAATCTTTACTATAATTTGTAATACAAAAATTTGGGTTTAGAAGACGTTAGGAGGAGAATAAATTAGTGTGTTATTGCAATTTGTTCGATCTTACCTTGCAAACCTCTCTTTGTCTTGAATATTGTCCTCCTCCATCCTTGTGTACTTCCCCCCACTTGCGTCGTCTTCATCGGACCTGTCAATATCACAGCATAGCATTCAATAAGAGATTTCACGGCCATTGTGTATGTGTATGATTTTTCAAGTTTTTTCACACATCTAATAGATCACCGAGCTTTGATAATTTTGTTATGTCCATTTATCATACTTCTATTAAATTCATGGTAAATGATTGGCCATAAGCCGTAAGTCATGCTAAAACGAGCCACAATAATTGCTGAAGATTTAAGAACTTTTGCTCATTTACTGATAATATAATAGTAGTACTATTATAGTATAGTACCATTATCCTGTGATTTTAAGGCTGGCTTGACAGATGTAAATAAATATGAAACAATTGGATGATGGACACTTGAATCAACTGAGTTTACGATTACGATATTAAATTATTAGAGCGAAATCTAATAGGATAATTAATATTTTTAGCTTACAGCAATTGAGTTTCCTTTAAGGTAAGGTAAGGTGAGGTCCACATTCATCTGTAAGCAATGAGCAAGGTCCTACCCTACTCTATTGTGGAAAAACCCAGATCAGAAATTAATGACCAAATACCGCCTCAAATAGGTACTAATGGTAGTATTATTATTATTGGCTTTTCCCGTTCACGGGACAATGATGTCCCGGACCTTTGGGAGGAGTGCGTGGAGCTCGTTACCTACAAAGTACCAACTGAGTCAACACGTAGAGGCCCTTTTGACAATTTAATGAAATGCAAGGAGTACACCGAGCGGATGTTGTCCCTGCCCGTGTCATGGAACGCACACAGAGACAGCACCCGCCGGGGTGTATAGGGACTATTGATGGTTGATGGAATCCAAATAAAATGGGTTATTGGGTTGAAATGATGGACTAGTGGCTGGGCTATTAGGTGAAACATCGGACGCCTGCCTAATAAAACTGTTTCAATCTTTATCTCTGGCAGACGGTGACTCACTAACTGCTAGATGGGCCCCTATTAATAGCAACATAAAAAAACCGATAAGCTCAGCCTGACCACAGGACACGCCCAGGAGCACTCAGGTATGTAGGGTCGCTACTCCCTAACAGCCCGCCACAAGCTGTCTATGTTAACTGATTGCACCAGTAATCTGGTGGGTAATGGGGCCGTCACATCCCTATTATTGGTTATTATTATTATTATTATTGATGATCGTGATAAAGATTCTTATAATTTTGACATTGTATGTGAATTTCCATATTGTAATTCTTATCTCGAAATAAATAAATCTAAATTTATTCAGCCTCTCTAAACAATATTTTTATTATTTAACATTTTTCTCAAAACTTCTTTTTGATATAAGTTTCTATTACTTAGTAATTATTTATTTTGATATTATTATTTATATTGGTATAATATTAGGCTAAATAGAACAAAACACATGTTTAAGCGCTAACATAATGTGCTCCATTTTTGCAGGTCCATTGACCAATGCTTAAGATTGAATGTTGCCATTATGTGCATTATTCATATGTTTTTACAAAGTTATTTTGAGGACTATGAACATGTTTGATTTAGACTTTCTTTTGAGGACACAAGGCCGATGTAAATATGTGACTGGAATAGTAACCACAGGCCCATGGGGTGTGCAAAGTACACGCCATGCCACAGGAATGTGCTATATACGGTCTTACAAGGTGATCAAAAGCTGCCTGTTTCCAGCAGATTATTGCCACCCAGTTGTGTTGATTTACATTTACCGAAACTTGCTCCAGTTTTCATGACGGCATGATGGTGGCAAACTTGCATACAGCCAGCCTGCCAGCCTGCCAAGGGTAAGCAGACACCAGTACCTACAATTGCTTGTGCTCTAGAGGTCCTAGGTGTGAAACACTACTATGTCACAATGTGCGTGAAACACTAATTACACTACATCGAATCATTTCAATTTATAAAATAACTTGTCAAAATTATTAATATTTTAGGTGCTGATGTGTCTAACATTAGCTAATTTTGGTAAGAGAAGTTTAGGCACATCCAAAATTGGATATCACTTTTAAGTTAACAGCTAACTACAGTGTTTCACAAAATGTATATTAAATAACACAAAGAGTGACACAGATTTCTAATTAAATAAGACTCACCCAATACTGCCAGCACGGCGCTTTTGTATATCCTTTGCTGGGTCAGCCCCTACAACAAGTACTAACTTGCTTATTTAATGCAAAATATATTTAAAAGTAGTTTGTATTTGACTATGATTGATAATAAGTATATTTCTCGAATGATGAGAAAATCTTGTTTGAATGAATGTTCGATTGTAATAATGAAATTTAACAATTTTATTGCAAATTAGAAAATTAGGTCATGTTACTATGTACTACTAATACCAACTCAGCATAATAAAGTGGTTAAATAAGCTATCAATATAATTAGTCTAATGGACACTTCATAATTTATAAGTAACACGGTTTTTTACGGAATATGAACTTTAAATTTGAACACCTTCGACTTACAAAGCACACGTTGGAAGAATTCTTTTGATCATGTTATGAAAACCACTTGACCTTAATCAGCAAGAATTAATACAAACAAATCATGCCATTTGAGTTATCGCTAAGTAAGTCATGATCAAAATGTTAGAAAATATATAAAATTGACTACGAATTACAGAGATTAACGTCAAAATTAACGAGGAAGATGTTTTTATGGCCTAAATCGTTGCTAACAATTCGAGACAACGTCAGTATGGTCGATAACTTATAACGGATACTCAGACGACTTGAGAATACTAAAGAACAGGCATTAGATTACCATCTTTACATACACAATGCCAAACTAGTGATCTGAGAAAATCTAATGATGGGAGACAAAATTCGTTTCCACACCACGAAATAAAAACACCAACCGGGGATAGTGGGAGCCACGGCAGACATCGGTCAATAAACTCATTAGTCCACGATATGATATCACTTCCTAATAATACAATTTGGTGTAAATAAAAACAAAAAAATTACATCAATAAAGTACACACTGCAAACGTATGTTTATCGTAAACTCCTCAACATAAGCGCCATTTTTATTACTTTTGGCATTTTCTACTGTTTTCTACTAGACGTTCAAACTCTTGCCATTGAAAAATTATTTTTCTACCATAATTATTTGCAGTCAAAGCGGTGAGAAGAAAATATACAACAAACTCCAGAAAAACTACAATAGTCAGATTTTTTTCTACATAAAACCTTTATCAGACTTTTAAAACAAGAATTTTTGGATTATTCTAAATTTACTATTTTACTGCATATTTCATTCTAGCAACATAAACTGGAGTTGCCATATTTTTCTTAGTATGACCATTCTAAGAAACAATGCGCGGGAAATTTTAAAAACGAAGGTCATCAAACAAAGTTTAGACCACTTCATGTAAACCTAAAGTCGTGGCAACTTCAGGCTACTTGCGTTGTTTATTACACATTTGTAATTTTGCATTATAGAAGATATAAAAAAGGCTTTCTTAGAAAATGTAAGCTTATACATACTTTTTGTATCTTTCGTAAGGTCGTGTTTTTGGATTTCAGGACTGGCCATTGGAAAAAGTCAATCTTTACATTTAAAAAATATATGCTGTTTCAAAAATTGGTTATGTCAAAATTTCTAACGTTTGGCAAATAATATAATTTAAATTATGAATTTACATTTGACAAAAACTAAATAAATGTGTGATGAATAAAATATGGAGAAACAGCTAGACGTGTTATCTGATACTGGCACTATTTGCAATATTGGTTCCTCATCTGACGCAATACCAGATAACAGTCAGGCTAAAGTTGATACTCTTGCGAAAAAAGCTGTTCATCTAAGGTCTAATCAATTTCATTCATTTTAAGTAGTACCTATAGGTATAATAATTAGTATATCTCATATAAGTAAGGCTGTACTAATGATTGCACCTAATTTTAGTTACATAACGTTCTGTATGCGCTTAATAATCTTAAATGAACTCGTATACAAATTTAGTTGGTACAATTTATATAAACATTCTTTTTTTGGGAACGGTCTTATTTCTTACGTTACAGATTTATCCTTGAAAAGGATTTCAAAGCCTGCGACATAAAATGGAGCCTGTTTGTTGCAGCGGCTTTTAGTTTTAGATACGAAAGCTGTCTCAGGCCATTTCCTCCGGCTTTCTTGAAAAATGGGGTGAAGGACATGGATGAATTGGTAAGTCGTGAATTTTAATTCCCATGTTTCGCGTGCTAAGCGGTCATGCAGTTTACCATGTTAGTACTTCAAAAAAATATCATATCATTAGGCTTAGGACTTTTGGATGCTCGCCGTGGTTCTAGAATCCAAGGAGTCGCCATACGTTAAAAATGAAAATTTTTTTTTTCGAAGTCAAAATCAAAGTAATTATTCAGATATAAATTTAAACGAAAATATATGCTAAAGAACATTGTATACATAACACACCATATTTCACAAACTTCAAATCTCAGACTTACGTCTACTCTATTTTTCTTATTCATCAAATAGCAAGTAGATACCATGAAGGTACTTAATCATAAGTTCGTTTTCAACACGCCTCCTTGATTTAGTATCCCTTATTATTATTACATGAAAAATCAAATAACGAAATGTACCTTCTACAGTATATCAACTTAACTAAAACATTAACCAGCCTACTTAAAATGCTTTAACTCCTAACATATATCTTAGTTTCTGAAATTTAACTTTACACAAAGACTTAGTAAGTATATCAGCAATCTGATCTTCAGTAGAAATCTTTTGTACATTAATTAAACCTTTCTTCTCATAATCATACACAAAATGATAACTTATGTCAATATGCTTAGAGTTTTTGGAAAACTTTCCATTTTTGGCTAAACCTATCGCACCCGTATTATCTTCGTATATGTTTACACTTTCCTTCATCGTGACATCTAAATCACCTAAAATTCCTCTTATAGGTAGGACCTCTTCAACGCAGTTAGCGAGCGCATAATATTCAGCATGTGTTGATGCTCTTGAGACTATCTTTTGTTTTTGAGACCTCCACATAACAACATTTCCGAATACTCTAATAATTATACCGCTCGCGGATTTTCTATCTTGCGTATCCGCTGCCCAATCAGCATTTACATATGCATCCATTATATTCTTAAAATCTGTCGCGTAAACTAATTTCAGGTGTTTTGTATGATGTAAGTATTTCAGGACACGCAAGGCGTATTTGTAGTGAGTTTCGTCATGATTATTTTGAAATCTGCTCAGATAATTTACCGAGTAAGCTACGTCTGGACGTGTTCCGTTTGCCACATAAAGAAGAGTTCCAATTAAATTGCGATATTTCAGTTTTTCATTTTGCCTTTCTGCAGGTTCCAATTTCAGGTTTATTTCCATCGGTGTATCAAACAGTTTTGAATCCATAATCTTGTACTTTTCAGTTATACTTTCAATATATTTTTCTTGACTTAGATACATGATCCTTCTTTCTGGGTTGTAATCAACATTAATGCCTAAATATTGTTTTAGATGTCCTAAATCCTTCATGCGAAATCGATCGCTTAACATCTTCTTAACCGTCTTAATACTTGCTTCATCTTCACTTGTAATCAATAAGTCATCTACATATAGGATAATGTATGTCTTCTTATCGTTTATGCATCCTGTGTATAGACAATAGTCATAGGCTGATCTTTTGAAGTTTATACTACAAAAAAAATCATGAATACAATCATACCAATCTCTTGGACTTTCTCTCAATCCATAAAGCGCCTTTTTTAAGCGACATACTTTATTCGGTTGAATTTCATAACCGTCAGGTGGATATATGTATACTTCTGATTTAATAGTTCCATTTAAGAATGCAGTTTCTACGTCCATTTGTTCAATTTTCCATCCTCGTGCACATGCAGTTGATAGTAATACTTTCAAGGTAGTCATTCTAGCAACTGGTGAATATATTTCTTCATTCTCTTCATACATCTGTTGAAAACCTTTTGCTACTACTCTCGCTTTATATATTCCACTTGATTTAATAGTGTAGATCCACTTAACTTCTATAATTTTTTTATCCAATGGTTCTTCTACAGTTTCCCATGTTTCATTTCTTTCCAAGCTATTAATCTCCGACTGCATAGCCTTTTTCCATTTGACAGATCAATCGCTCTTCATTGCCTCATCATAGTTTTCAGGAATATTAGCATTACACATATTGGCATAAATAATATAATCGTTATATCTTTCGGGTACTTTTCTTGTTCTTTGTGGCCTTCCATATACAATCATGTCAGGCTCATTTCTTTCTCCACTGTTTTCATTTCTTTGTTCTTGTACATTATTTTCACCTCTCTGGTCTTGAACATTATTCTCTGTCTCATTCTCTAGCAGTTCAGTTGTATCTTCAAAATTCTCATCCACTTCTCTTTCCTCTTCTTCATTATCGCTGTTCTATTAATATTGCAGTTTCATCAACAAATCTCACATGTCTGCTTGTAGTCAGTTTATTTTCTACCAATATTTTGTATCCAGTATCTGTATACCCAATTAATGTACCTTTAATAGCCTTAGGATCTAATTTAGAATTTCTCCGTTCTTCAGGAATTCTTACAAAGACTTTGCTGCCGATAATTCTCAATGTTAGACACATTTGGTTTTCTACCCGTAAATATTTCATAAGGAGTCTTCTTCATCGGTGTATTTGTTAACAATCTGTTTCCAATATATACCGCAGTCTCCACGCACATTGGCCAATATTTTTTGTCAAATTTTGCATCTGACAACAAACATCTAGTGCGATCCATTATAGTTCGATTAAATCTTTCAGCTACACCTTTCAATTCATGTGTATATGGTGGACATGGGTTTATATATATTCCTCTTTCCTTAGCTAATTTATACGTATTTCCGTTTATGTATTCTCTTCCATTGTCACATCTCAACTCCTTTATTCTCTTCCCTGTCATATTTTCAACACGATTCATGTATTCTGTAAAACATGCCAACACTTCACTTTTATGTTTCATACTGAACACTTTAGCTATTCTACTATAATCATCAATAAATGATACAAAATAACGTTCACCATTAACACCTGTAGGATTTAATAAACCATTGACGTCAGTATGCACGATTTCTAAAACTTCTCTTGCGCGATGTCGATTGTTTTCAAAAGGTAAATTAAACATTTTATTCTTTAAGCAAATCTCACACTGTGTATAGTCATTTCTGAGTTTTTCTGGTAAACCATGTACTATTTTTTGTTGACACATTTTATTTAAAAGTATAAAATTAGTATGCCCAAGAACTCTATGCCATTTCTCTTTTTCAGTCATTTTGCAAGTTGTGTATGATTTTACAACGTTGTTATCTACTCTACCATTCATTACAAATAATTTATTCTTTTTATCCGCTACAGCTACTAAATTACCACTAGCACTAGGCCCATAAATTTTTGCACCATTGTTATCAAAAATCACACGGTTGTTGTAGTTGGTGATAGATGACACACTTATCAGGTTTTGTTTCATGCTTGGCACAAAGTATACGTTGGTAATGTTTGTTTGGAGCCATTTGCCATTTACATTAAAGTACATTAAAATGTTACCTTTTTTCTCCGCTTTTAAAGGAAATCCATCACTTACCTTTATGTCAATCGGGCATTCCAGATTTGTACATTCTGAAAAATATTGATCATTATTTATAATATGGTCAGAGCATCCACTGTCTAAAAGAAAGGTGATATTGTCACTATAATCTTGATGTTCATGTTGACTCACCGGTTCTGATGTAGAAGCCATTACTTCGACATTAAATGATGTGGTACCTCGTTCAGCTCGATCGATTTCTGGTACTGAAGGAGCCGCCGCAAAATATTGTATAGGTATTCATCGACTGAAACCACGACCACAAAAACCTCCTCTTGCTCGAAAGCCTCTATTGTTATGTCCTGGATGTCCTCTCCAATTTTGTCCTCTCCAGTTCTGACTTCTCCAATTTTGTCCTCTCCAGTTGTGTCCTCTCCAATTTTGTCCTGTCCAGTTTTGTCCTCTCCAGTTTTGGTGCCTTAGATTACAGCCTCCTTGCCAAGGACTTCCTCTATTTCTCGGGCAGTTCATCTGTATATGTCCGGGTTCATTGCACTCATAGCAGTTGCCAGCACCAACCTGCATTGTCGACATTTTCCGTTGAATGTTGAATGCTTCCATCATCTTCTCATTTTGTTCTTTATCTTCTCTTTTTTTATAGTTTAATAACAGTTTTGATTTTATGTAGTTAACCGATTTCTCTGGAAGTGCATCCACAATATCAATTATATGTTCGCAGCTAGGTGGTAAACACAGAAGTAAATGATTTAATTCGTCTTCTTTGGTGAGGTTCTCTCCAGTATTTTTAAGTTCATTTATGTGCTTGTTAAAAATATTCAAAAATTCGATGGGATTGTCATTGTCCGCCATCTTGAATTTCCTTTTGCATATTAATTTGTTTGCACTACTTTTTGCCAGCTATATCATGTCAAATTTTTTTATCATATCAGCCGCTGTATTTTCAGATATAATTGTCTCCAACTGAGTATCGCTAACACTATTCACAATGCAATTTTTAGCAACTAATTCCATCTTAGCCCAGTTAGTTTCCGTAATTTCTGCCGGTTTTATTCCGTGTGCGATTACTCCATAGCATCCTTTCAGTTCCATATAAGTTTTTAACCTGTATTTCCATTTGTCGTAATTAATTCTATTAAATATTTGTAGGGCAAATTCTTCCTTTTGAATTGACATTTTCTTTTCAATCAAGTCTCGTATATTTATTTTAAATAATACTTCGATCTTACTTCAATTTACTGTACGCTCTGCTACCATATTCAGATATAAATTTAAACGAAAATATATGCTAAAGAACATTGTATACATAACACACCATATTTCACAAACTTCAAATCTCAGACTTACGTCTCACTATCTTTCTTATTCATCAAATAGCAAGTAGATACCATGAAGGTACTAAATCATAAGTTCGCTTTCAACAGTAATTAATTAATTATACTGAAAACACGACTATTAACAAAACAAACTACTTTAAGTAACAATAACAAAAATCTCTTCTTCAATCTAATATGTATTATTCGGCACTACTGAATCTCTGATGAGGTACTGGCTTTCGGAATCAGTGTATCATAATCCTCATCTATTGCTATTTCGTGTTCATCGTTAAAATGGTAGTAAGAATGGATCATTATTATTTTGTCTATATTTTCCGGGGTTAAACGAGTTCTGGACTTATCAAAAATCCTTTTGTGTGTTGACAACGACCTTTCCACGTCCACTGAAATTAAAGTTGTATTCTGCAGAAACTTTTCAGATTCGTAATATTTGTGGTGCGTAGCGCTAAAATTCCGTATAGTATCGTAGTCGGGATTCCGATCTAACACTTTTTCTAGTTTATCTAGAACAGTATCGGTAGCACACCATTGTAAAACAATACGTGCTTCGTCAACAACTTGTAAAGAGTCAGCTAGAGAAATATTGGTACACTCTAATCGAGTTATAGTTTTCGGTATTAATTTCGCAGGCGTTTTTTATAAAATGATCACTTCTGACATTGATGTTTGAAAAAAACTCTTTAGCATTTTTAATAGATATGGCATCTTTCGACTGTTTGCAACTATATTTTTATTTCTTTAAAATACGTACTGTAATAAAGCTGCAGTTAACCAAGTGCCCCATTATGGTTATTACAGGTTCAGTATCATGACATCTAATATAATGTTCTATTTTTACACTTTGACTTCGAAAAAAATATTTTATCATAATGGCGACTCCCTGGATTCTAGAACCACGGCGAAAATCCACAAGTCCCAAGCCTACATATCATCATCATATCAGCCGAAAGACGTCCACTGCTGGACATAGGCCTCCCTCAAAGACTGCCACAATGACCGGTCCTGCGCCACCCGCATCCAGCGGTCTCCCGCGACGGGTTCCCTCTATTTGGCATAACTTTGATGGTCGAAACGTTTTTCGCATAACTTGACTTGGCATATTCTGTTTTCGCTGGTTTTGGCCGAATTTAAATTTGCATACTATTGTTATGGCCGATTATATTTACGCATAATTTGGTTTCGCATAATTTTATTCGGCATATTATCAATTGTCCGAAACTTACTATACTAATCATGATTAAAGGCCGAAACGCAGAATACCACCCCGCGCCGCGCCGCTCTGTGCGGACCCTTTCATATTAGCTCGAACATTACAACCGGTACCGCCTCCGCGCCGCACCGCGCCGCTCCGCCACTGCTGTCAGTGCGTTTCACCCTTTAAACGGGGTGCGTGTCCCGAGATATAACAATAATATAATTATATGATTTCGAAGATTATACTATTGTAGATTCTGCTGATAGCTGACCCTACCCAACTAGAATAAAGGGAGGGTCGGGGGGCGAAGCCCCCCGTAGTAAAAAAACAAATAATCGTAACAATGGTATTATTATTAGATTTACTAGGTTAGGTTTAGGGTTCACTTGTGTCCCTTAGAGCGAAAATAGGCTCCCCGCTTCGCGGGGTGACGTCGATACGCTGGCGGTTAGGTTAGGTGAAAATAATTGGCAATATAAATATTTCTGCAAGAAATAGTGTTCAACAAAAAAAAATATTATGCTCATATATTTTATGCGTGAACATGATTCGGAGCATCAAAATTATGCACAAATAATATTCGGACTATTGAAATTCGGCGTAATCGAAGTATACGAATTTCGATTCTGCCAAAACAGTTTATGCGGAAAGTCAATTATACCTACATAGATTATGCCAAATAGAATTCTTACTAAAAAAGTTATGCCAAAACAGGGGGAACCCTCCCGCGAACTTTACCGGGTCATCAGTCCACCTTGTACCGTACCCACGGTACGTGGTCGCTACTCGAGAACCTTACCACCCCAACGGCCATCGGTTCTACGTGCAATGTGCCCCGACCACTACCTCTTAAGTTTAGCGATTCGGAGGGTTATATCGGTCTACTTCAAAAAATATCACATTAGTACTGCAAAAAATATTATAATTACCTATGTGCACAAAGAGTATTGATCTCTAAATTTCGATCATAGTGGAAAAATGGACGGATTCCAGAGGTTGTGGGTTCAAATCCCGCTCGTGGCGAATAATTTTTCAATTTTCCACTATGATCGAAATTTGGAATTTCGTTAGCGGACGTTTCTGCTTCATAAACATTTAGTATTGATCTCTCTCCTGATGCGATAAAGAACTCTCGGAGCATAGTATATTTACTTACAGCCTGTACCTACTTTTCAGTTGAGCGTTATAAGCGACGTCCCAGCATTGGATCTTGTGCTTCAACAACTAGTGGACCTAGAAGATTTGACGAAAGTCAGTGATATAATACATTTACTGTTTTACGTCCTTGTGCGATTAAAGGAGCCGGCTCTAAAAACCTTACAACAAGAATCAGTGAGTATAGATATTTTCCTTATCAGTAAGTAGATATTATGTGCAGACGATCTAGGATTATAGTACATGTCTTTAGTGCAGCGGTCGGCACCTTTCAGCAGCGAAGAGCCACATAGTAGCTAATGAATTGGACGCGGGCCGCACTAATTATTTGCGGAATTATACTTATTCTGAGTACATGACCTTGAAATATACAAAACAGCCAGAGAAGCTATAGTTAGAATGTTGGAAGGGGGCCGTCCTCTGATAGCCGTGTTGGGCAAAGACTGTTTAGTATGCTGTTCGGAAGATTACTCCACATTGTGATGCCGATGAATTTCAATTTCTGTATTGCAGTATGATCAGATCTTAGGCTGTGTGCAGTCTACTCATCAGCATGCACCGACACCCCAATACATCTTCCAAGTTTCGAGTACTGCCAAATCAAATGCTGAGCAGAAATGGAAGGATTTGGCAAAGAACCATAACATCTTCTACGCCTATCATGGAAGCCACTTGGAAAACTTTTACTCAATGCTTAGTTTTAGTGTGCAGCAGCATTTGAATAAGGTACCTTATTTTGTTGAATGTAATTATTCGAGTTTTGGCCGAATTCCATTCGAAAAGCAACTCTACCGTCTAGCATACTTAGAACAAGAGGTAAAATGCGAGAAAAATCAAGAGTAGGTATGTCGCGGCCGTCCCATGATAGGTATAGGCCAAAAACGTAGTACATAAGTACACTAAACAAGTATTTGTATTTTAGCAAAGCACAGTACTTGGAAACGGCCTGTACTTGACGAGCGACCTGAGCTCGAGCCTGCCGTACAGCCGCGGAGGCTTCGGCTGGGGCGCCAGCTGCATCGGCGGGCACATCTCCTGCGTCGCGCTGTGCGAGGTCATCGACGCGCCAGAAGGCATCAACTATCAGAAACCTAGCACTCACGAAGGTAATACACACGTATTTTTGCCCATATTTCCATGGAAAAACATTCGGCTGTAGGAGCGACAAATCGCGTGTGCACTGACAGCGCTCTTGGAAGTCTTGGAACTACACGCTATGATTACGCTGATGGGTGAAAACCAGAAAGAATGTACATATTAGTTAAGGGCATTCATCTAATCTACGCTTTAACGTTTCTCATTTGAGTAACGACAATTAGGTACCTACCCATACATTTTACATTGGGTAGATAATTGTAGTTACTCAAATGAGAAAAGTTGAAGCGTAGATTAAATTAAGGCCCTTTACTATGTACATTTTTTAAAATTATATATCATATATAAATTTCATACAGATTCTTAGCGGCTTTCTTTTTGGATAATAATTTGTACCATTTTGAACTAAGGTTATTCCGGAGACAGTGCTGGAGCTGGTTATGATAGACAGACCGCCGAGCCCAGATCTACGGCTCACTACATCGTCACTAACAGCGACCTCGTGCGCGTGCGCTACATCCTGGTCTACGCCAAGCAACCAACTTTCATGAGATTCCCATCGACGAGCGGTAACAGAAATGGTACGTCTTTTAAGGTGGCTCTTTCATGGTGCAGTATAATATCGCCTCTTATATTCTTACAAAAAATATGTCTGAATCTTTCAGAGGGTGGACTATGCCAGTGGCTCTCAAAACATAAACTGTTTTCTATACTTCTTGGCTACGGATTAATGCTGGCGACCATCGGATTCGCGAATAACCAACCAATGCATCATTACTACGAATTGTTATTGGACAAATTTGATTATAGCGGCGCTAAACTTTGAATGCGTATTGTTGTTGATCGATAACCTAATTGTAAATTTACCGTCATATATAACTATTATGCTGTTATTTTGTTAGTGTAGGTACCTACCTACACCTACATCACTGACAAAATTGAAATAAGAGATTGTATTAGAACTTGTTACGTTTTGGATATGTTTTTATTACATAACGTGTTTGTCCAACACAATACACCTAGTTTCCTTTTAACAATTAAGTAATTTATGTACACACATTACACAAGCTAGAGTCAAATATATTGTCGCAAACCGAATTGTTCGTGGATTTAGAACAATGGTGTTGGGTCGTTACGGTGTCCGTCATGGGCTGGAGCGCAATCATTGTACGATCTAATTGTTATTGTGCCAAATGTCCATCGAAACATAATGTTATGCTACTCATCACATCAGTTCCGTCGTCCTAGCGTCCGAGCGAGTGTTTAGCCTGTGTACGCGCAACTATCACGCGATCCCCTCGTCGAGGGTCCGACGAGATATCAAAGCGCGTTTTTGAACGACCCCGGTATTTGAACTCTGGATGTTTTATTTGAAATTTGAAAATGGACAGTGTATTTTTATTCTGGTGCCTATTTACACTCTCCTGTGTAATTGCTCAAGATCCAACGGTGACTCTACCACAAGGACGGATTGTTGGGGTAAGAAAGAATACTTACTTACATTTATCTAGCTTTTATCTTATAGTATTCAGCTTGCTCTACAAAATTTTATGTATTTATATATATGATATTTTAGTATATGATATAATTAGCCTGCTAGGTACAGTCGAAAGTATAAAATATGGGAAAACGACAAGTCCCATTGGGTGTAACCGAGTACTTAAGTTGGAACACCGGGCGCAGGTCAAACACCAATAATTTATGTTATTCACACTATCATACCTACTATTAGGTACTATGCAATTTAATCCATCGACGTCATCATAACCGACGAAACGCAGTGGTGCGATATCCATCGATAGCGTGAAATTTTACACACACACAAAAAGTGAAATATTGAGTACAATTTATCTACCTACAAGGCCATATTTTTACATCAAGTTTTATAGTTTAATCCGGAGTAGGTACCAACTATTAGCCACTATATTTTCAGATCAGGGTATACGCGAAGAGCTCATCATTAACGCCTGTCGAAGTGTTTTTTGGAGTTCCTTATGCCGCATACGACTTTTCTTCAGCCTTAACGCATAGATTTGGCGTGAGTAATTGCACCTTTTCTAGCTTGATTATTTGAAAAATACTTAGATTTTCCACTCGTAGCCTAAGTGTGCCGGATAGTCTCATGTTAACTCTTTTATACAGGCTCCAATGCGGCATCCAGGATGGAGTCGCACATTTTTTGCGCACAAAATACCACAGAGGTGTCCACAATTTAACGATAGTGACAACGACAACTTTAGCGAAAATTGCCTTTTCCTTAATATTTGGACACCACGGGTAAGAAACTGCGAACCCCAGTCAGTTACTTACATAATATTTTTTTAATATAATTAGCAAACTTTAACTTATAAAGTTTTTCAGATAGCGATCCGATGGTAAACCTTTGCCTGTGATGGTAATACTTTACAGTGAGTCGTGGTCTCGGGGAGGGGTAACTTTGCCATGCCAGGAGTTGGCTGCCGATGGGGTAGTCGTGGTTACTGTGGCCTATCGCCTTCACGCACTCGCCTTCTTCACACTGCGTTCGATCGCAGCCCGTGGAAACCTTGCCCTTCTCGATCAGTACCTAGCGATGCTATGGGTTCGCGAAAATGTAGATGCCTTTGGTGGGGATCCAAACGCAATAACCCTCCTAGGCCATTCAGCGGGCGCTGACAGCGTATTGCACCACATTACGTCTCCACGAGCGATTGGTAATAATTAATACTATAAAAAAATTACATGATAAACTGAATTCCATTAGGTGCTAATTTATTTCACCTTGTACCGACAGGTTTATTTCAGCGAGCGATAGTGATGTCACCGCGTGATATATGGCATGTTTTGGGCGAAGATATGCATTACAACGCGACCGACTCTGAGAAAGTGTCTCGCGAAATGGCTCGTTCGCTAGGATGCACCAGCGCTACGGACCTCGACATCCTACGATGCTTGAGAGCGCGTCCGTTGTCTGACATATTAGCCTTATTTTCGGTAATATCACGTTTGCACTGTTTTTTAGGGTTCCGTACCTGAGCAAAAGGAAAAAACGGAACCCTTATAGAATCACTTTGTTTGTCCGTCTGTTTGTCAAGACCCCTTTATCTCGGGAACGCGTGGAGGTATCGAATTGAAATTAAAACCATGTATACCTACTACCTAGTCTACAATCCCTGAAGTGTGAAAAAACAATCTTCTAAGTTAATAACGTAAAAAACATCAAGGGAATTAAAATGTATAGTGTAGGTACTTTCCGTTGACCTAGATCTATGTTTGGCAAGTTATATCGTCGTATATACTACAAGTAGCTACAGGTAAAATCTGAAACTATACATTTGTGATTAAGTAAGGAACCCCCGGTGGGTGAGTCCGACTCGCAATTGTCCGGATTTCTTTGTTTATAACTTTTATAAGGGATTGATTTTCAAATGCTGCATGTTGTTTTATAAAGATTACGCACTCTTTCAGAATTCCAATTGGAGCAAAGTCATGCATCCTGTACCAGACAGTTTTCTGCCGGAATCACAGTATTATCTACCAAATCCACTTTCAGTTGCACTCTCAGCTGCGAAACAGCCGGTTATACAGCTTGACCTGCTTTTGGGAACCACTGACCTTGAAGCCATAAACTACAGCGGTTTGAATTTCATATGACTTTATTAATTTGTGAAAATATCGGTCAAGGTTCAGCGAATACTTAAACTGTGACAAATCGGTTTTCTCTGTTGCAGACGGACAATATGATGAACTGCTGAAGCGTGGCGCGTCGTATGTTACGGAACATGCTGACACTAAACTTATACCAAAACTGTTGCGAATGTTTTCATTGGATAAGTCCGAAGCAACACCAGTGGTAAATGCACTTCTTCATTAGAGTACGGGTGTGATATATAATTTGCTTTAAAATAAATATTTTAACCGACTTCAATTCATCCAAGCCATAACTGAACATTTCCATAATTCCTTAAATAATATCCAAATCGCTTCAAGTGAGTGTGCCTATAAAAGTTGAAGTTCCCTCGATTTCCCTGGAATCCCATCATCAAACCCTGACCTGTTGATTGATCATGGTACCACCTGGTAAAGATACCCATTCAAACAAAAAAATAATCTTCCATCTCATTCGCTTTTTCTCGTAGGTATTTAACCTGTGAACATTTTTTAATACCTTCTAATTTTTCTTCCAATATAAAATAAGTAACTCGTTTTTATCAAAAAAATTACTGCATGCTTTTATGTATGCATGTTATCCCGTGTAGCTTCTCCTGCTGACTGCTCCCTATTATTACAATTTTCAGCTGTCCGAAGCGGTTCGTTGGGAATATTTTGGTGCGTTATCCAGAGACGCATCAGATGGGTCTGCTCTGCCGCGCGTGGAGGCGACAGGTCGCGCAGAGACGGCGGCGACATGGGGCGCCGGCGGCGCGCTGCTGGCCGCGCGGCTCGCGCGTCGCGTCGCGCGCCTGTACGCGTACCGCTACTCGCAACCTGCCGGGGTCGACCTTCATGGGAGACAGACTAATTATACAGGCAGGTTTCACTCACCGTTTTGCATCTTTCCTTCGTCTTAATTAACAGGACAAGATCTGGCACTAAACAGGGACCCCAGGAAGGAGTGCAAAACTGCAGGAAGACATTAACCAGGAAGCCCATTCTGGAAGGAGCTACTCCCGAACACTAATCTTACTAACTGCATCACCATTATCACCATCAATCTAGAAGTCTGACCTGCGCTTCTGCTTATTTGTTGCTATGCTATATAGCTAGTATTGAGTAGTATTGCAGGTATGTACATATACTTCACAAATTCACGATCTACAAGAATAGGGATGACGACTAAGATTTTTTTATGATGTCATTCGAACCCGTTTTTGGAGAGGAACAAATGTTTGTATGGGAGTAACCACAATTAAAGAACATAAATACCCAAAAAAAATTGACCAAGATTTACCTCGCTGGCGGTAGCGAATAACGCTCCATACTAATAGACAGCTAATTGTGACGTCACAATATTGTTAGTACAAAGTATCGTAGTATGGAAAATCAGGTAAATTGTTTTTTCGGTCGCGAAATACTGCGTTTAAGTACATAGTTGTCGTACAATTTTGTTTCTATAAAAGCGTAAGGATTCTATTGGTAACTTTAAATTTACTCTTGGACAATTAAAAAAATGCATATTTTTTCTTAAGAGGGCACCGAGCTTCTGGCGCGAGTTGATTTTAGGTATTCTATGCGTTCCGTGCATGTGTGTGTGTGACGCATACAGGCAGGACCGAGCGAGCGCTGGCTGGAGTTGTGCGCCGAACGCCTACATAGAACGGAAAGAATGGCGGCAAATGGCACTATAAATGCTTTCAGCGAGGGTGTTACCAATATTTACAAAATTTAAGCAACCAGAACAATTTCAAATAGTTTTATTGATAAAATTCACATTTAGAGAAACCTTAATGCAGATGTGACACATATTTTTTTTATATATAATTAACGTCGTTGGTAGGTTATAGTAACTGCGATGAATGACAAATTGGTATTATAGATACAATAGAAGTTCAATAAAATTAACTCAATAATGTAAAATATTAGAACGGCTAAATAAGATGAAAATCTCAGTAGGCTGACTACGTTCATATGGGAAGCTGTTTTTTTTTTGTGGAGCCCCGCAACACCCGCCACCTTTACCAGGTCATCAGTCCACCTTGTCGGGGGCCTACCCACGCTGCGCCTTCCGGTACGTGGTCGCCACTCAAGAACCTTTCTGCCCCAACGGCCATTGGTTCTGCGTGCTATGCGCCCCGCCCACTGCCACTTAAGTTTAGCGATCCGGAGGGCTATATCGGTTACCTTGGTTCTGCTGCGGATAGCCTCATTTCTGATGCGATCACGCAGAGAAACTCCCAACATGGCCCTCTCCATTGCCCTTTGGGTGACTTTGAGCCTTCTTATGAGGCTCATAGTAAGCAAACACGTTTCAGTGCCGATGATAGTTACAGAAATTTTGAAACAAAAAATTTAGAACGAAAATAATTAGGACTAGCGATTATTATGACTACAATATTGGTACACTACAATACAGGTTGATTGCTAAGGTGCGGTAAATAACCTTTTAAAGAGGTATAGTTAAATTGATATAAGCTGTCCATTTAGCACTTGAAAGCTTATCTTGTGAACACCGGGCTGTTTCCGCAAACCGCCGACCAGATAAAATTAAGCAAGTAACAATATAACCATCTCGTCTAAGTCACAAGGTTGAAATTGGTACCTATAGCGTAACTCAGTAAGAAAGTCATTTGGTTAATAACAATATTTGTGGACGCACTAAAACGTCATTATCGAAAGTCTCTCAGAACTCTTTTATACAGTATTGAATTTACACCCCTTAGCGGATGATATCCATAAAAACTAACTTATATTCTTCCCTGACACTCAAGCTATCTCTATACCAAATTTCATCTAAATCGGTTAAGCGGTTTAAGCGTAAAGAGGTAACAGACAGACAAACAGAAAGTCAGACAGACACACTTTCACATTTATAATATTAGTATGGAACTAGATGTTTTTTTGTGGTTGTCACACTGCCCTCGCGTCTCGCCACTGCCACTGCCAACGGACTCGCATGCGGAGACAACGCACCAACGTCCGAGTTTTCTCCGCATCTCCGTCCGGAGATGCGATGCGCGACGTCCCGCGCTAAAATTCGTACGGAACTACGGAGCTCGGTGTGACATACCCTGCGGCACGCACCGCGTCTGCGTCCGAGCGCGCGAGTCGTCTTGCGTCTCGTTCCTCCGCGCGTCCAGGCGGAGCCAGTGTGTCGTACCATGCGATTTTTCTATGCAAAATCAAGCTTCTACATACAAAGTTAAAAAACGCATCAACGGACGCCGCTGCGAGATGCGGAGCAGTTTGACTAGTAGGTAGGTATAGGTAGGTGCTGAGTATGCTTATACGAAGCAACAGGAGTATTCTCTACTTCAAAATTCTCGGTATGTAGGTAGATGTCTTGCCCAAGAGAGATTAATTTATTTGCTTGTAAAATATTTGTTGCTTATTATTGAACATTAAACAATAAATAAATAAGTAACAAAATAAAGAACCATCGAAATAAGGACAGTACGGCGATAAACCAAATTAATTTGCAACGAGAGTGACAGCCGGTACCAGCGCACAGTCCCTGGGCTTATAATTTGTAGTTAAATGACTTTTACTTACCTTGATTTTTCATTCAACCGTTTAGCATTCTTTTTTCGCCAACCTCTCCTCTTCCTTGCTCTATTTGCTTTGTTGCCCATAGCAAACAACACAAAATTCGTCGTTACTTTTACAAATCGTGCGTAACGTCAAGCGACACAGCCTCCCCGTCTGACAGCCGAAGCAAGACTAAAGCGGATAGGGGGGAAGCGCGGCGGCTCTAGCTAAAATGAGCGGAACGTGCGCGACTTTAGTAATTTCCTTTGTATCGCTAAAAAAATCCACATTTTGAAAATTTTACGCATAAACGTCATAGATATCGTTCTGTCATTATTCAAAACCTGATGACCTACCGTGAAGTATTTACGCCGTACTAAGGTTATTTTTTCATTTTTAGAGGTAACTTTGGATTTCTTTTCTATCGAGGAAAGTATAAGTAATCGAATTTCTAAAGCAAATAATTGATAGAGTGAATCCCCAAATATCTTCTATAGGAATTGCAGAACTAAAGCTTTAGTAATAACAATACTGCAATGTTAAAACGAGCGCAAAAATTTCATAATTTCTTCGGTGCAGCCTTAAGTTTCAAGGTTCATATCTTTTTACGATTTTAATTATATTTTATAATGTATTCTTTTTTACGATAATTTGATGGTTTACTATCCATTTAGCATCACTACGTTATCAATTTGAACATGAGTCGTCATGCCTATTATATCCTTAGTTTTTTGTTCAGGCGCCGTGCATGGAACAGATTTAGTGGCTCTGTTGGGAGATGCTTTGATGCTTCAAGTAGCACGACGGCCAGCTACAAGAGATGAAAGAAGGATGTCGTCGGTATTTCAAAAGTACATTACCAACTTTGTAAAGTTTGGGTAAGTTATAAAGCATATGAGTGAATGATAATGCCTATGTGTGCACCACATCACGTAATTATTAAATACAAAAAGATTGATGCAAAAAGTGATTATGATAATTGTGTTTTAGAGAATGCTATGCTCTTTTTTAGACTTTTTACAATTCGAAGAAGCCCCCATCTTTCGATTCTTGACATTAAAAATAAGTCGGAAACATACATACGTTTTATTTACAAAGGACTTTAATAATTATTATTTGCTAAAAAAGGATTAAACACATGATACTTGGTGCAGATTATAATAATGTATATTTTCTTGAATAACGAAAACGTATTAGGTAGTGTCTACAAAATATTAGGAGGCCCCTGTATAATAACGGCACTCACACTGCCACTCACAGTGACAAGTGACATTACTTTCGGTCAATTCATTCCTTAGAGATTCATTCACGGATAAGTTGCGTGGTCATGCAGCGGTTTCAGACACCGGCAGAAGCAGTGGAGGTTTTTAAAATGGCCATTTTGTCGACCCTATTTCAGCGTTCAATAAGTGTTTTAACGACTGGTTTGAATCAATTCAATTACATTACATTAAAGGAAAGTACTTTGAAAAACAATCAAAAGTACTTTTATTCAATTTAACTGCATTTTTAGGGTTCCGTAGTCAACAAAGGAACCCTTATAGTTTCGCCATGTCCGTCTGTCCGTCTGTCTGTCCATCAGTCCATCCTTCCTCGGCATAGCTCAGTAACCATTACTACTAGAAAACTGTGATTCGGGATGGGAATATAAATTTTTATTTAGTCGTATGGCATACAATTCATGGTCGCTTTTACAAATGAATATCTAGATTCTTCACCCAATCGCCTGCGTTTTCGCTTAGCTTAAGTAAGTCCAGAGGATTTCCCGTGTACTTTCTATTTGGGCACTCGTGGACAATGTGGTAAATGGACTGTATAGGTGCTCCACAGCCGCGCTAAGTCAAAAATATAAATCAATCACGCCGACAAATCAGTACAATAAAATCTTGTTTTTTTTTTAGGGTATATACCTCCCCTACACGCTTTACAGACGGGATGTAAATTTTTTTCTTGTTAAACTCATGGTGCGGGGTATCGTTGGATAGCTCGTTCAAGAATATTAAGGGTTTTAAAACTACCCATTTTTCAAATCAGTGATTCGTTTGCGAGATATTGGGATTTAAAGCCCTAATTTTTGTTCGAGTCATAATGTGTCCCTCCCCCGTGCCGGCTAAATGGCTACTACTGGAGATGTGAAAAAAATCGTGGTAGTAGTACATATAATGAATTTAAAAGAAAAACTATCACGGACAAGTAGGCATAAGTAGTTACCGAGTAATAGCCGACCAACTTAATGTGTACTTGGAAAGGTCAATTTTCGTACAAATTCGGTCGACGCAACCAGGGTGTCCACTGCAAAGCCTGAAAATATTTCCCTGACTTTTCCCTGACTTTCCCTGACCATTTTTTCAAATTTCCCTGACCAGATTAGTCAAAATATTTCAAGTGATTAACATTTCAAGCCATCTCAAAGTACGCACGTCACCCTCCAAAGAGAAAATAAACCTTTTTTCATAAACTTAACTACGATGGTGACAAACACGCGCACGGTCTGTCAGGTGCTATGTCACCGCAGCCTTTTAGACGTTTGCAAGGCCAGCTGAAGCATAATTCATCTGAAAGCCAGACCTACTCTGTTGCATTGGCATTGTTAGCACTAACGCCTTAGGTAGGTATTGGTGGCACGGAAAGAGAACAACAGTTAAACGCTATAAAAAAAAAGATATATAGATATAACACCCAACATATACTCATAGATGCAGCCTCCTCTTCACCTGACCTCAGTAAATATTTTAAGTCTGAAGCAAATATGTTATGCACTAAAATGATTTTTTTTGGTTTTAACCTTTTAACAGCCAAGCGTTGAACAAAAATGACCTGTCACTGACGCCACGCTGTCGCATTTTGTTGAGCGAAATTGAACTTTCCGGAATCCCCCATAGGTCCCTATTGCATTAACAAAACTGACGTCCGTGGCCGTCGTTGGCGTCCATGGCAGGACTTTCCGATGTCGGCTACAGCCGACATTGGCGCTCAAAGGGTTAATTTTTCTCTAAACAATGAAGTAGTTACGCATATATCTTGCCCGTAGCGTAACATACTCATAAGAGAGTTTAATGTACGTAATTAATAGGTAACACTTTTTACCTTAGCTTAGCTTTATTTATTATTAAAATTCATCGGGTGTCCAAATAATTAAAATGGGCGAGGAACTAGTAAGGTGCTTCCAAATCATACACTTCAAATTCATTGCTTCAACAAACTAACAATTGCGAATCGTTTAACCCGTTTTGTTTTTTTTCAGCAAATAAATAAATAAATCAGTAAAGTGTATCATTTTGAGGCATCTTACTAGTTCCTCGCCCATTTTAATTATTTGGACACCCGATGTATTTTAATCTATACATATAATAAAGCTGAAGACGGTAGAAAGTCTGTACTTACATGGAAAATATTCGAAAAAAAGTTTGCTGGGGATACTTAGAATCGATAACAGAACACGATCCAAAAGATTTTAGAATTTTTGTCCGTTTATTTGTACGCGCATCGCGTGAAAACGGCTGAACTGATTTTGATGCAAACTTTACTAATCCGTCGAGAAAATTCCCGGCCAACATATCTATCTATCTATCTATACATATAATAAAGCTGAAGACGGCCGAAAGTCTGTACATGGAAGATATTCGAAAAATAGTTTGCTGGGGATAACAGAACACGATCAAAAAGTTTTTAGAATTTTTGTCTGTTTGTCTGTTTATTTGTACGCGCATCACGTGAAAACGACTGAACAGATTTTTATGCAAACTTTATTAATCTGTCGAGAAAGTTCCCGGCCAACCTATAGGCTATAAAAAATATTAAGATAATGGTATAAAGGGGTTAAAAAATGGGATTGAACTTTGTATGGGGAGTTCTTAAATTCATGCGTTAAAGACTTGAAAATTGACAAGCATATACTTGACTAGAAAGAAAAAAGAACCCCATTCAAACTTTTAGCAAAATATAGATAAGATGTGAAAACACCCGGGATGTAAAATAGTGGTAGGCAGCTAAACACCACATATTTACTAAAACTGGTTGATACCCTCCCTGCCACCTGGGGTTTATCCCCTAAGTGCGCGGGATACTCCGGATACGAAGACACCTGGGGATAGTAAGTGTCCGTGGGGGCTCACCCACGGGCCTTCAGCCCCCGAGCTCACATAGCGACCGCTCTCTAAAAATATGCTTAGGGGCTGTCACTCCTACGAAAAACTCAGCCTTTGGTTCCGCTTGAATCCCCGTTTACCTCCAGAACTTCGGTCCTCAGGTTTCGCTTGCGAATTACTCGGAGATAACGAGTATCCGTGGGGGATCGGGCCTTAGGCTCTCGAGCTCGCATTGAGACCGCTCTCTGAAGGATTGCTTTAGGCCTTCAATTCCAATGAAAAGCTCGGCCTTCGGCCTCTCTAGCCTCACCACTCGGCACTTTGGCCTCAGGTCTCAAGACACCTTAGGATAGGGAGTGTCCGTCGGGCTCGCCCTAGGGTCTCTGGACCTGGGGCTCGCATAGGGAGCGCTCTTTAAAAGGATACTTTGGGCATCTACATAACATTATTGACGACCAAGTTTATGAGGGTGTTTATTTGGATTCGAATTTGAACAGTTGGACGCACAATCTATGGAAATGAAATCTTTATTTTCAGTATGTAGTATGATTAAACGTAAGAATACCATGTAAACCATAATTTATGCACGTACGAAGACGCGGGCAGAAGCTAGTAATATTAAGCGGGTAAAGTGTTATATACGTACATTAAACGTAACGCGTAAGTACTGATTGTTTAGAGAAACATTAAAACCACTTTTTTTTCATGTAAGTACATAATACATTTGCTTCAGGCTTAAAATATTTACTGAGTATATGTTGGGTGTTATATCTATACATCTTGTTTTTTTTTAGCCTCCAGGAATATTTTCCCTGACCTGGCTAAAGCTTCCCTGACTTTCCATGACTTTCCCTGACCACCATGAGCTTCCCTGACTTTTCCCTGACTTTCCCTGAGTTTCCAGAAAGTGGACACCCTGGCAACCGCACCGCACGTCGATGTAACTAAGACAGACGGGCAACTACGGAACCCTACACTGCGCGTGGCTCGACACGCATTTGGCCGGTTTTTTTTTCTATTACCGAAACTTTCAGTTCGACCCTCGTATTGCTTAATGTCGAGTGTCGATGCACGATGCAGGTCCCCAGGCCCCGAAGAGTGGCGTCGCTACCGCGCCGGCGACGCGTACGTGCAGGAACTGCGATGCGCCGCCGAGGACTGCGTCGCGGCCGCCGGTGCGGGCCGCGAGGCCGCCTTCTGGCTCCAGCACCTGCCGCACCTGGCCAACTTGTTTGAGGCGGGACATTCGGAGCCGCTTACTTCAGACAAAGGTATCGTTTATGCCATGCCGGGCTCAGGATTGCACTTTAGCCGCTCACGTCTCCTCGGATTTTAAAGGCCGAAACGCACTGACAACGGTGGCGGAGCGGCGCGGTGCGGCGCGGAGGCGGTATACCGGTTGCAATGTTCGAACTAATACGAAAGGGTCCGCACAGAAAACTGCGCCGCTCTGTGCGGATCGTTTCATTATATTAGCTCGAACATTACAACCGGTACCGCCTCCGCGCCGCTCCGCCACCGCTGTCAGTGCGTTTCGGCCTTAAAAGAGGGAGCTTAAATTGCTTTTTATTTTATTTATTCATAGCCGATGCCATAAGCTTGGGGTAGGTATGCGAAAATGGTAACTCTGGTTGCACAAGCATCCTTGGATTCAAAATACCGACCGGCGATCTCTCGTCATACACCGGCTTCTGTTATGTAGGTAGGTACTACGACCCCAGTAACATCGCAACGCAACCATTGATTTAATAGATTAAATCACTGGCGCCGTAGACTAAATTTTGGACGTCAATAGGTATAAATCCTCATACGCACTACCGTTTTAATACTTTTAATCCGTCATGATGTGCACAAGGCTATTTAGGCATTCATAACGTTTAAGGGTCGAACAGACTGCCAGCGGGGCGGTAGCGGCGCTTGACAGCCGGTCACACAGAGCACGCGCGCATCGCGCCATCAACCAGCCGGCATCGCGCGCGCGTCCCGCGCGCATCGCGCTGGCCTCGCGCCATCAACCCG
Organism: Epinotia demarniana; assembly: GCA_945867215.1. Taxonomy (NCBI): domain Eukaryota; kingdom Metazoa; phylum Arthropoda; class Insecta; order Lepidoptera; family Tortricidae; genus Epinotia; species Epinotia demarniana. Next base: position 16,216,149 of record OX244263.1, read on the forward strand.
CCAGCACTACGTACGCACCGCGCGCTGAGCTGTCTGGCGTCACACTCACACTGACGCGCCGCGCGCGGCGGGTTTCTGGCGGGGCGCGTTGCCGACGGGGCGCAGCCTGTTTGACCGCGCTAGCGGTTTGTAGGGAGATATCGCGCGGCGCGCCAGCGACGATGCTGTGTGTTCGACCCTTTATAGCGATGACTCGTTTTACCATAATAATAAATAAACCATATAAGTCGAATTCTCCGATTAAACTTCTGATCCATAACGCGTGGAGCTTGAGTAGTTCATTTATATTTGATGTAGCGTTCAAATTGGTTCAAAGGTACATTGTGATACAAGTGAGGTATATTGATAATTACATCAGAGGCGAAATTGTTAACGCGAATCGCAGGTGAGCGTGATAAGGAAGCCGAGGATGTAATTATCAAAGCTCACGACGTATCATACGACGTTTTTCAACACATTTTGCAAGGAAAAAATCATTTTCATAAGATGAAAATGTTATAGGCCTGCCAATACATTAAGTCAATCATTAAGATGACAACAGGTTTTTAATCGCAATTTCACATCGCCAAGAATTCCCAGTGGCGTACATTCTATTTATCACTTTTCTAGTCACCACGAGTCATCATTTTTGATAATAACCAAACACGCATAAACAAATTTTACAAATATTTCTGAAATAACCTATAATGGCGCGCAACAGTTTAGTTTTTTCGTGAAGTTTGCGCAGTGTGGGTACAGAAATTTCTAAACAGCCAATACAAAATAATAGTACATTTTACAACTAGTGTGAAAAGAATGTCTTTTTACCACTAGTACCGAGGTATCTTGCCACGAGCTGAAAGCGAGTGGCAAGACTCGGTACGAGTGGTAAAAGACATTTCACACGTGTTGTAAACGACGTTTTTTAATACAATTGCGAAAAAAAAATTTCGAAATTTACAACTTCACTTCCATATCAGTGCGAGTGAAGCGCGCAGCTTCAATATTTCAACCAGTCACAGAGCAGTATACAGTGGTATTCTTGGGGCGCGTGGCCATCTAGTTTTTTTTCAACTAATCACAGAGCAGAATTCTAGTGGCGCGCGGCCAACTAGATTTGCTTAAACCAATCAAATCAGACACAAGCTCAATAAAAAGTAAAAAGCACTAGTTCGAGAAATTGAGCTTCTCGTACGCTACGCAGCCACAAAAAGTACCACTTTTTGAGCAACTGTATTAAAAAATTATTTTCGTTTTAAAATGTTATCTGTATTTAATTAATGTAAAATGTTATCAAAAGTGAATAGTTTTACTAAATTAAACGTTTCTATATCATATACAAAAAGAAATAGTCAATTAATTAACAAAAAGGATTTAATTTGTTTAGTCGAGTAAGAATCCTTCTGCCGAGAATTAAAAAAAAAGCTGGACATTCTGTACAACCCGGTTAATTTAAGAATGCACCGTGTTCATGCATATATCTTGCTGCAAGGTGCCAACGTGACTTAATCGGGATATAACCATAACACACAAGTGTTGTAATGTTATAAAACTCACGTGATTAATATCCAGGCTTATGAGCCTAAAAGCGACACAATAAGAGGTACGTTACGAGCAATTGTGTTGAAAAAATATTTACCTAAAGTTTTTTTTGCCTACTCATACGTAAATAAGTTATGACTATTCGAACTTACTCGCATGTGTAGGTAATATTCAACTGAATAAATGTCAATTCCAACGTATCATCGTGATTATAATTACAACGATTTGCAGGTGAAAGTCGGCTACGCGGCGGCGTGTTCGCATTGTGCGGCGTGTCCGCCATGTTGCTGCTGCTGCTGTGCGCGTGCGCGCTCGTGCTGCGGAGAGAGCGCGCGCGCCGCGCCGACCTCGATGACGACTCGCATCAGTCGCATCATGAGTGATTTGATTCAATTGTTTATGAGCATTTACAAAACGTAGTGATTACCTATATTCTCTTTGAGCCAAATGTAAATATTTGGCTTTGCAATAAAGCTGTGACTATGTATATCTCGGAATTCGTTATTATTCGTTTTACATTTTTAACTTACGATTACGACCGCTCGACTCTTTCACTTGAAAACGTCAAAAACGACGAAATGCTATTTTTGAAATACGAGCGATAGAAAATTTTATTAAAAAAACCGGTCAAATGCGAGTCTGACTCGCGCACCGTGGGTTCCGTACAAACTAACAATTAACTCAAGGTAAAGTAAGTGACCCAATATTTGTTAAATTACTTACTTTAACCCAACACAACAGAATTCAATTTCAAACAACGAATAGCTTTTACACCAAGACAATTGAAACGCGATATTTTTTTGACCTGCTATTGAAATATACCCATCCCAACCCCATTAAGGCGCCGTAGGTTCATGGTCTTCTCTTCCTCTCACCGAGCATAAGCGTGAGCGAGATGGAAGTGCGTGCTCGGAAGCGCGGATATCATGTTTTTTAATTTTATTTTTTTTGGCCGTATAAATAAAAAAGTTATCACTGATTTCTCTCAAACATGATATTGCCGATTTTTAGAAGCCATTTTAATATTCTTAGCTTTTGTGCATAATTTGGTACGAACATTCTAAGTGTATTTTAGACCCTTTTAGACCTATGTTCGTGATTTTTTTCTATCGAGCGAAAATTGCTTAGTCATGTTTCGATTCACTGATCTCCCTGTAGAAAAGCCTCAAGGTTACTACTATTCGCTTCAATTCGCTGAACCTACGGCGCCTTAATACTAGAAAAATCTTAACAGCGCGAATAGGGTCAGCGCCATCTATCGGCCCCGTTTGGTACTAAACTAATTCAATTCAATTCAATTCAAATAATTTATTTCAGGCTTGCACCCATAACTGTTAGTAATACACAATAAAATCTTAATCTATAGTTAGTAACAAAATATTGACTTACTTAACTACGTGTTGCGAGGACATGGAGCTGTGTGCATCGACGCATGAGCGCGGAGTCCCAGCGGTCCGCGAACGCGCTCAGGATCCTGTTGGTACTGACTGCTCTGAACCCGGGCTAGAAGGGACGCGCAACGTTTGCGCATAATGGCCGCAAAACCGTCGGTCCGCGCCTCCGCGAACATACCGGATGCGCTACAGTGCCGAGGCAGACCCATCAGTATCCTGAACGCGTTGTTATATTGGACACGCAAATCGCTATATGTCCGCTGCGTAAAATTGACCCACAGGCCGCACGTGTAAAAGGACTGGCAGAACGCTTTGAATAAGGTTACCTTGACCAAAGAGAATATTGAATATACCTTGACTGGTTGTGAACATCGAGCGAACCTGCTAATGTGCAAGGGCAATCAGCTTAGTATGTATTATGTTGGTTGTGGCCGACGCGTCGCCTCGCGTCGCGTCGCGGTGGGCGACTTTTGAATGAATCCTGACGGCCCACTCGATGCCTGATGCAGCCCACGATAGCTCCTGGGTATCGCCTCTGAGTTGTAAGATCAGGGCTCGCAGAATTACCTTTTGAAACCTTTACCTGGGAGATGAATAATAATAGATGGAACGATATTAAATTATGTACCTATTTTGACTTTGATAACTAATTTACACTTGTTCATATACTTATATGATCCCTAACACTGCCCTATTTACTTTCCTACTGATTACTTAGTTGTTATTTCCTCAAGAGAGCCGACTGAACACAATTTGCACTGAAAAACTGGCTCGTTCTTATACCAAAATTAGGTTACCAACTCGTCACGATGTCATGGAGCTTTTAATTTTATCATTGATCCAAATGTTACATAATTGATTGGCTATTACGTAATGCCAGGCCTATTTTAACTATAATTTTCCGTTGTCACAAAATATTATTAACAAGATTATTTCTATTCTTGTTTACCCATGATATCGTGACACTAACAGATGTTTACAAACAATAACAAACCTCGCAAGGTGATTTTTATAGAAGTTACAGCAGGTAGAAAATGGGAATATTTACTTTCGAATCCTTTTTTACTTAGTTTTCCTGACTTTTACAATATAGAACATTAATAATATGGATATAAAGTCTCCTTAACAGTTGGAGCTTTTTATGACCTACCTATCGACATATGAATCTTGATTCTACTATAACAGGTTGCAAAATGGTCGCTTTGATTAACCAGAATGATAAGCCGAAATTACGTGATAAAGTTCTTAATCAAGAATTAGTATGGGATAATAACGGCCAATCAGCACCCGGCGGGCGGAGCTTGACGCGTGCTCTCTTTATGGTCAGACACTCGGATATACTCGATTTTTTCTTGATATAATCATAATTCAAAATATGATCTTTAAAGCATGTTTTGGCCTATATGCCTTAGGTATATACTCATTATATTCTGTGGGGTAGTAACTAAGGCTTTTATTTACTTATTTACTTTATATGTACGGTTTCGACTGGCTCTTGCGAGGCCCAGTCCTGCCGGGCATGAGTGTGCTCGCTTACGCTGACGACACCCTCATTGCATGCAGAGGTCACTCCTATGACGAGGCTGCTAGAAGAGCCACGGTCGGGACATCACTTATGATCGACCGAATTCATCAGCTGGGTCTCAAGGTGTCCCTTCCAAAGACAGAAGCTCTCCTTTTCCATGGCCCTAGGAGAGGTCCTCCTCGAAATGCCGCGATCAGGGTAAATGGGGAGGTTGTGGTGGTTAAACCTCATATTAAGTACCTAGGTCTTATTCTAGACGGACGATGGAACTTCGGAGCACACTTTGCCAAGCTTGCTCCGAAGTTAATGTCTACAGCCGCTGCACTTAGCCGACTGCTCCCTAATATCGGGGAGCCCAATGCCACATGCAGGCTCCTGTACTCAAGGGTCATACGGAGCATGGCTTTATATGGGGCTCCCATATGGGTCGATGCCCTCTCGGCGAAAAATAAGGTCCTACTCCGCAGACCTCAAAGGGCGATTTCGTTAAGGGCCATTCGAGGATATCGCACAGTTTCGTTTACAGCAGCAACGATCCTGGCTGGGGACCCCCCTTGGGACCTACAAGCACAAGTGCTCGCTAAGGTCCATCAACATAGGGCTGAGAAAAGAGCGGCAGGGGAGTTCCCCGACCGGCAGGAGTTGGACCGCGTTCGAGTGTTTGCCCAGAACGAATCGCTCCGCCAGTGGAAAGAAGAGTTGGGGTCCACGGATTACGGCTTAGTAACGGTGAATGCCTCATTTAGAACGCTGGCTTGAGAGGCAGCATGGAACCCTGTCGTTACATATGGTGCAGATACTTACTAACCATGGCTGCTTTGGTAAGTATCTGCATCGTATAGGGAGAGAATCTTCCCCTTGCTGCCATGAGTGTGGTGCGCCCGGGAACACGGCGCGTCACACTTTACAAGAATGTACAGACTGGACGTCCCAACGGACTGATTTAGAAGCAGTGACGCGGTCGCACGTCTCGTTGTCGGGTGTTATAAGTGCCATGCTCGACAATGAGGATGCATGGAAGGCGATGGCCTCCTTCAGTGACCAGGTTATGTCGCAGAAGGAGGCCGCAGAGCGGGCACGCGAGAATGATCCCCTCGCGGATCCGCTCCGCCGGCGACAGACGAGAGGCAGAGCCAGGCGCTACGCGCACTTACTGCCTCCTCCACCGTAGTGGGATGGTGCGGGGTTCGGGGGATACCCTGCCAAAAAAAATTGGTCCCACTGGACTAAACGTGCCATAATTTGGCGCTTAATGTCTGCGGCCCGCTACCCTGTGGGCCGCCCGTCGGGACGCACGCGGTCGAATGCGTAAAGCGATCCCGCGGCGCCCCTCCCTTAAGACGGAGCTGGCACTCGTTGGGGTTTTAGACGGTAGTCCAAGGCTTCTGCCGCGGTTAGTCCGTCATACCCGCCCTGCCTTCTCCCCGTGGCGGGCGGGATGCGTAAAAGCATTTCCCCAACGTTAAAAAAAAAAAAAAAAGCATGAAGTTATACGTTTACCACCATATCACTGCCAGTATGAGCTCATTTGGGCTCAAATTAAAGGTGAAGTGGCTACAAAGAATAATACTTTTAATTTAGCAAACGTCGAACCTCTCTTTCATCAAGCCGTCGACAATGTTACGCAGGAGGATTGGGCCAAGTGTGTTAGGCACGCGGAAGAAATCCAAAGAATTGATTTGGCCAAATTCATTCATCTAGACCAGCAAAGTGTAATAATTTTACAAGAAGACAGCGACACACCCATGAAGATTAGGAGATATTTTTTGTTATGTTTGGTTATTTTTTGTATATAGGTTTGGTTAAATTTTATTCGCTTTATTTGTTTATTCATTTCATATGGTTTTTAATTATTGTATTATTTTATATTTATAACATAGTATCAATTTAGATTTATAAAATATTTTGCAATGTAATAATATATTTCGTTGTAAACATATCCTGTAGTTTTAATAATACATATATGTACTGGCAACAATTGTTAATATTTAATGTTCACTTACAAATAAATTTATCGATAACAAGCAAACACCGCTACAAGCATCACTTAAGTCCTATGAGTGGAAGCCACAAGGCCGATAGCAGAGTTTTACTACCCTAACGCTCAGATGCTAACGGCTCTATTATAATACCTAGGTTAGGTTAGGTTAAGTTTCGCTCACTAAAATTATAATTTTAGACCAATCTGTTGTCTGCTAAATAATAATTATTATTACTATTATATAAAAAAGTAGTTTACTTACGAATGATACGTTATCCCCTGGCTTTTGCTGGCTTTTTTACTATAATTAGTGCAAAATCGCATCACACACGACGGCATGGTATAACTTTCGCGCAACTAATCTGACAGCGGACACACATTTACAATTTTACACGGTGCCATTGACGATGCGAAACTGGGGCAAGTTCGTGCAATTGACTGAGTTTTAGTGTGGTACTTTTGGAGCGCTTATAATTACACATCGGTAACTCGTGGCATTTATAATGCCGCGTTTATACGCTTGCGATGGCTTGGCGCGTGAGCAGGACGCAGCTTTGCGTTAGAGGGAGAGGGCTATAATTCGATCTCATTCGTTTACATAGCTGCGTCCTGCTCACGCGCCAAGCCATCGCAAGCGTTTAAACGCGGCATAATAGGTAGCAATTGGCAGTTTCTAACAAACTAGTGATGTCACAATGTTCTGCCTATACCTACCAGTCGAGAAAAAGAAACCACAAAAAAAGGAATTTTAATCATTTAATATATGACATTCGTGATAAACAACTACTTGAGAAAATCCACTTTTTGTAAGAAAACGATCTTTCAACCTCCACTGACGTAAAGGGTAAAAAAAGCATTTTATTGTAAAGTTGTAGCGTATTTTTATTGATACTCTCTTTGATTACAACTTCTTTATTTTGTAATAAATTATTGATATTTTTTGTTGTAAGATATCCTGCATTTTTTGATAACAATATTTCCAGCATTTGATAAACAAGTTTGCCTTTGTGGTATTATGGACGACAACATCAACACGCGACGGCAGAGCTACGCATCGCGTCATACGGAGATTATACGTAAGAGAAATATGTGATTATTTATAAAGACTTAGATTGTTTAGAGTAAATAAAGAACCCAGTAGTTAGAATCCCCATAGTAATTATTTACATAAAACACCCTCTCATAGCATTCATTTGATATTGTAAACATTAAAGTAAAATCCCAGTACAAATTGTATTAGAAAGAGAGAGGAGATGTTGCCTATGCGCGAGCGCAGCGCAGACTGGCCGCCATGGAGGGGAGGGGTGTATCGCGCCAACATGACCGTAACGAGAGCCGCGGCCACCGAGCCTGAATTAGAACTTAGTACGGCGCATTTTCACTTTGCAATTAATATGTTTACGTTTATACCTTTACAACGGCTCATCGTATCAGAATGATTTATATATTGTTAGAAAGCTAATTAAAAGTTCTATTAAATGTTTAAACTTACAAATAAGTAAACTCAGTAGGTTCAGCGCAAATGATGAATAAGTGTTAAGAAAGGGACCGAATTACGGTTTGCCCGATTTCCATGTACGATTATTCAGATAAGAAAATATTTACGAACCCTACTGTACTTATAAGATCTCAAGCCATATTAGAACTTTGTAAATCAGCTTAGACTTCCGCCCATTAATATGTATAACATCCCAATAACATCTTGCAATGTAAATTAGTCAAGTCAAAGTGGGCGTAACTTTTATTGTCTCACTCAGCACGTCTTGCTCGCCCACTAGCAGGTATAAATAGCAGGTACGGCCCGGAGCAAATCAGTGTGTGTCAAACGGAGCCTCCTGGAAGTCACAACAAGAAGAAGAAGAAAAACTACAAAGTAATAGGAAGTTAGGGACTTGAAATCAAGTCACTTAGGGCAGTGATAGGGCAGTTAGGGAAAAGTAAATAAAAAGTCTATTTCTCGTTATTCCTTCTTTTATTTTGGTAACATCGATTACCCAAAGTGTCTGAGGACACGGGCGAAGCCCAAACACACCATTCGGGCGCCGAGTGGTAGTACGCGCTGTCCGTACACATAGGGGCGGAGCTCGTCCGTCGCCGACTTGTGTCACGGAGCGTGGTCGACGCACTGTCCGAGCACATAGGGGCGGAGCTCGTCCGTCGCCGACTTGTGTCTCGGCACTAGGTCATTCTTAGGTGACTGTGAGGGGCGAGCATTGCCGCGGCCGGTAGCGCGCGCGCTCACTCGCCCAGCCGACGCCGCCGAGAGCGGACGTCGCTCACAGGTATAGTAGTCTCAGTGAGTCTCAGTAATGAAAGTGACTTTTCAATTTTAAATACGATATATAGTGTCTCATCACTAATCTTTTAAGTGCTACCTAAATGCCGCGAGATGGATCATCCACATTATGTGATTATACCCCAATTTGTCAGTACAACATGTCGAAGTCAGAATTGGGTGTAGCGTACAGACGTAATAACTGCAACGTGGCCAGTTAACAGAAGGAAAGCGAAAATTGGCGCATTCAAACGGTCCTGCGAAGCGGACTGCAAGATTGTTACTAACCGATGAGATAGGGCAAGACAGCACGTCTAACACACAGCCACGACATACTCTCGATTTCTCTCGCATGTCCTAATAAGAGAGAGACGGATAGTGCGAGAAAAATTGAGAGAGCTCGCGCGCCGTCGCGTATTAGCCGTGCAGCACACAAAAATCGAGAGTATGTCACGGCCACCTCATGATCGACGTGCTGTCTCGCCCTATCTCATCGGTTAGTAACAATCTTGCAGTCCGCTTCGCAGGACCGTTTGAATTCGCCAATTTTCGCTTTCTTACTGTAACTGGCCACACTGAATGAAATTGTAGTTGCAAAACACCGGTTAAAAAAAATACAAAATTACAGGGTAAAATATTTATACAATATTCTTTAGTATATATTTTTTAATTTTCGTGTCAATTTATTTGAATGAAATTTGTGAGAAAAAAAATCTTGGCAGATCATGCAAATTCCATGGTCCAAATTGTGATTTTCATGCAATTAGTCCGTACAACTCGTTTGACGGTTGGAACATGCATCCACACTATAGCAATTAGTCAGATTCTGATGAATTGGGCCTGACAAATCACTTAATGTGGATGGCCCATTATAATATCTCTTTTTCATTGGCTCTACAAACCATACAATCATCCCTTCTCATGAACGTAGAATACTCTGGACGGGTTATGGTAATAATAATACCACGTGCGAGCGAGCTGGGAGCATACAAATCTCGATAAGTGTGACAGAAAAGGAAATATCATTAATTGTTCTTGTCATAGTTCCACTTTTTTTTGTTTGCCACAACTGCACTGAGGGGCTACCGGGAAGTGAAAACGAACTTCGTTCGTGTATCTCTCTCTCTCTGTCGCACTTGCAAGTTCAAGCGACAGAGAGGGAGATACTCCAACGAAGTTCGTTTTCACTTCGCTGAGGGGCTACCGGGAAGTGAAAACGAACTTCGTTCGAGTATCTCCTTCCCTATCGCTCGAACTAGCAAGTGCGACAGAGAGATATATACACGAACGAAGTGCGACATAGATGTTTTAGTATGAAGTTGTGGCAAACAAACCATTACCCGTCCAAATTTAGTAGGTTGTTTATGGCAAGTCATCAGCCTTTTAAGACGAGTTATTAATTTAGCTGCATAAGAGCTTTTCCGTCCCTCACTGTGATAACATGTACACCCCGTCCATAGTATTCTAGGTACATGGTGTTGTTCCTGTCGAATTCTGGGTTGCCGTGTACAGAGTCTAAAATTGCCGTGTTTTAAGAGAAAACCTCAAATAATTGCCGTGTTCTGAGGGGCTACCGCGAAATGAAAACGAACTTCGTTCGAATATCTCCCTCTCTGTTGCTCAAACTGGAAAGTGCAATTCACAGACTAATAAGAATACAGACGCGCAGTATAAAGCAAGACGATGTTTCATATAGTTGTCTCTGTCACTGCTTATGGTCAGCTGATGTGAGTTAGAATGAGACGAATAGTATGGTATTTTGAGTCTATTGACGACTTGTCTCCAAAAACTGTTAACCACGGTGTTAAATGCTAAACAATCTGTCAAAGTCAAATCAACGTCAAATCTCTTGTGAATCTTGAGGAAAGTTGGTTATTTCAAGAATATTGTGTTGAAAAACTAAATATTTCTGTAATAAGTTAATGATTTAAGTTGTATGAAGTGGCACAATGGCTTGTGCAGTTCCGTACTGCCGAAGTTACGCTAGATTGTTAAAAAAGACCGGAGAAACAATCGGATTTCATCGGTAAGAATCATTTGGTTATTTTTCAAATATTTCATGTACATTACGCAATATAATGGTCTGGGATTACAGCAGATGCTTGATACTATCGGATAAGTACTTTTTACATGGATCAAACTTGATTTTTTTGGGATTTTTAGTAAAAATACAATTGTCGTAAACATGGGTAGTGTTGTTACCATGTATATATCGATATTTCGTCGACATGAATTATTAATGTAGGCGTTTAGACAAAATATTTTAATGTTACATGTTTTAACTGTTAACTTCAGGTTTCCGGTAAATAATAATCTTCGAAAAAAATGGATTGACGCAGTAGGGCGCAATAATTGGACGCCGAAAAAACACCATAGAATATGTTCGAAACATTTCGAAACTAACTGTTTCGTTATTATTAAAAATATAAAACACTTGCTGCCAGAGGCGATACCTACAGTTTTTCAGAGGCCGCTTGAGGTAAGTTGGTATAGTGAGTTTTTTTTTATTTTTTTATTTTTTTTTATTTAGGAAACAAACGGTTGTTAACAGAATCATGTTAGCTTATGAGATATACGATTGAACCTATAGTTCCATTAAGTATAGGTACAGACAAAAAGTATTACAAGTGTCGAAAAAGAGTGGGTAAGACCATGCAAGTCTATTTCGCAGAATGATGTAAGTTGTTTCATATTGTAATATAATGAAATGCTACATTTACCTTGGTTTACAAATGAAAAAGAAAACAGTTACTAATTAACTAACTAAATTAAGCGTTTCTAAATCATGCATACAATCCGGAGTTATCATTATTCAATTATTCGGTGTAGATCAGGCTACGCAGAGCGCTGCGATATTGAACAAATGAGAGAGAAAAAATATCTAAACTAATAAAGTTGGCGTTATAATTTTGACATGCTCGTCTGAAGAATGTGTTTTTGGCAAACTTGGTACGGCAAAGTCTGACGAGGAATGTTAAGGGGTGGCGACAAGGAATGCAGCGAGGCAATTTAAAAGTAATACTTCTAAGAAGAATGGGTGAGTCAATGTAGTTGTTTAATAGCTTGTAAAGAAAGATTTGATCAATGAATACTCGACGTTTGTCTAGAGAAGCTAGACCGTGACGCTTAGCGGTATTGTCTGTGGTATTCAAGCCCTGGCGGTAGTCAAGCGACTTCAATAATTTATTTTGAATTCTTTCAATTCTTGTTTTGTGGAAATTATATTGAGGGTTCCAGATAATACATCCAAATTCTAATATGCTACGAACATAGGAAAAATATAGTATTTTTAAGGTTTTAGGGTCCTTAAAGGGCTTTGAGAGTCTAAGAATTAATCCCAATTGTTTATATGCTCTCGAGATAATGTCATCAATGTGTGGGATGAAAGTAAGCTTATGATCTAAAATAATACCCAGGTCCCGAACTTGATAAACCCTGTTTATGGTATTACCTAAAAAGTTATAGTTAAAAGTTATAGGTTCTTGCTTGCGTGAGAAGCTAATGCAATTACACTTATCGGGATTAAGAAGTAATTGATTCAAGATGCAATAGTTGGTAAACCTCTCAAGATCCCTTTGTAAGTCAAGGCAGTCGTTATTTGTTTTCACTATTTTGAATATTTTCGTGTCATCAGCGTAAACGAGATGTTTAGATTTAGTAAACGAGGACCCTATGTCGTTGATATATAAGATAAATAAAAGCGGTCCCAGGTGAGAGCCTTGAGGTACCCCCGAGTCAATAGTCAAGAATCGAGAGGTGTAACCTCTTAGTGATACTGCCTGGCTTCGATTTTTTATGTATGACTCCAGCCACCTAAGGAGGTCACCGTGTATACCGATACCGTGTAGCTTATATAATAACAGTTTTATTTATTTTATTACTTGACATTTCTGAGGTCCCTCCAGATGAGTTCGTTTCATTTGAGTTTTGTATATGCAAAGAATTTGTATTAGTACATTGATTTTCTTTATATATCCATAACTACTATAATATGTATTATACATGGGAAAGTAACTCTGTGTCGGTTTGTTGTTTACCTGTTCATACTTAAGCAGCTCAACTGATAGATATTGTATAATAATGTTTTCGTTACTGTATTTAATGCAGGGATCTCACCAGGATCAACAATTAGAAGGCAACTACAACAAAATGATGCTGAGCAATAATGAAAGGCTACCAGATACAATACCTAAGACCTCCCTAACCCTAAGGCCCTAGACCTAAGGCCTCTTCAGGTGATGCAAGTTTACTGATTGCAAAAAGTTCTATATAATTGGATATTTATTATTTAAAGCATTAGATGTAACTTTCTTATTAAAATGAGATATTTTCAGGAATATAATTGCGTTGTTATTTTGTGTTAGCCTACTTTAAAAACAAAGTTTTAATCGACTTCAAATCAATACTTCACGAAGCCACATTCCATATTACCGCATGAACTGCTTTCTGAAAGCAAATGCACGATTTCAAAGTACCCAAATCGTTTCAAAATAAGATTTGAAGATTGCCCTGGATTTCTCCAGGATCCCATCTTCAGATCCTGACCTGCCTAGGACCACCTTTTCTAACAAAACACCATTCTTATCGGTCCAGGCGTCTAAGAGTAATCGAGGAACATACATAAAAAAATAAAGAGCCAGCGGAATTGATAAGTTTCAGAAGTTGGTTAAAAATAAATGTGTTCCACTAAAGATCCACAAAATAGTGAGACATAAAAAGTAACTCGTCTGACTATCTACGTATTTGCATAATTTAATTTGTAGCGAACATATGAAACATGAATGCAGTTTATTATATTCGTAGTCGTGTAATGGTTTTTGTTTTCTATTTGGTAAGTACCATATTAATTTTTGCATAGTATGGATAGAAATACAATTTACTTACGAGTATCGCATATTACGAATTTATTAACAGTAAATATCGATATCGATAACTTGTAAGAAAATATCTTTCTGTGCACTAAATCTCGAGCGAGCGAGAGAGCGAATTACATCGTGCGAGCGAGAAAGCGGAGACAATGACGTATGAAGACCTGTCAGATAACATGGTTCTATCCCTTTCTTACTCGGCGTTCAGTACGTAAGTGAGAAGACATCGGATGTATAGAAAACGTTCAATTTATTAGGGCCTATCTGCTTTTCTCTGTAACCTGTGGTGCAATTATACTCTTTGGCTAAGTGTGACAGGAAGAGAAATATCACGTGTAGCTTGTCCTGAGTATTATAGTTCCATGTTCACAATGTTTGATGTCATCCAAAGAGTACTATATATATAGGTTTTTTTTGGCGGGAACGATGAAAGTGATAGGCGCGCTTGATAAAATATTTTATTGTAAATTAATTTTAGGTGTTCATTTGTACATATTTAGTCTTAATTTTAATTTTAATTCATAGTTGATTTGGTTATCGGTTTGGTGCGCTTCCCCAGTCATGGGGAAGCGTACGGGAAAGCGTTCTCGGTTGGAGGGCTTGGAGCCGGAGCCAGATCTTCAATCTGAAAGTAGTTCTGATGCGGATACAGGTGCGCCCTCGGAGCGCATACCTGCAAAAAAGAAGACTAAAGAAGATGACAAAGAGAAGTATACTCCTTTCAGGGCCAAAAGTTATTACAGGTTGTACGACGAAAATTCAGCTAAGAAAGAATTTATTGTTTTTCTGAATCACAGAGAGGATGACCACAAATTTTCTGACAAAGATAGACTTGCTTTGTCCAATGCAATCCGAAAGCATTGCGTGTCGGGCGTGATGCATCTAAGAACAATTAATGCATACAAAGTTGGGATTATGTTCGATCTCCCAAATCACGCCAATGTCTTCCTAAAAAATGAAAAATTATTAAATGAAATTCGCATGAATGCTTCAATCCCAGCATCTGAGACCGAGGTTACGGGTGTTCTCACTTCAGTGCCGATTGATTATTCGAACCAGAAGATTTTCCAATTAATAGCTTCCAGTAAAAAGATGATAAGCGTAAGACGGTTTATGCGGCGGGTAAAAGACACGCTGGGTATCGTCTCAATGGTTCCAACTCAGACGGTTGCCGTGACTTTTGCCTCTGTACAGTTGCCTGAATATGTAACACTTGACCATTGGAGGCACGAAGTAGGGATCTATATTCCTTCAGTACCTAAAGCAATGCCCTCGTTGCATGAAATTTGGTCATATAGCAAAGTATTGTAAAAATAATGAAGTATGTTCAATTTGTGCTGAACCTCATAATTTCAAAAATTGTAATAAGGTTAAAACACAATGCGCAAACTGTGGTGGGGATCACGTGGCTATATCTGCTGCATGTCCAATTAAAAAACAGAAAATTGAGGAAAATAAGTTAAAATCACGTAGTGCTAAATATTCCGATTTGTTTTGTGACGTTGCATTTCCGCAGCTCGGCTCAAAATATATTGACACCCATCTAAGTAATCTGACCAAATCTGACAGATTTATGAATCTACTTGTGGAAGCTATAGTTAAAATTTGTGCTGATAAAGAAACGCCAATAAATTCTAACAATATAAAAGAAACACTTAAAAACACTTTCAGGAAACAACCTTAATTTTTTTCTTTATGGACATCCTGATGGATGAGTTGCTTGAGATTTATGGAGCTTCTAATCGAATCCCGCTTTCAGTAACTGATTTGTTGAAGGAGTAGTCTACTTATTTACCTTTGTTTAATTTTGTACTAAATTTAAAACTTGCTTAAAATTGTATATATTTTTATTGAAGCATTGTACCTATATTTTGTTGGTCAAATGACTTTTTGGAATGTCTGGATGAGGTGTAAGCTTTTTTGAAGAGCTAAATATTGGATTTGACGTTTTTATTGGAACATACTCAAGACTTTATTACTGGATTTGACTTCATGAATTGGATTGGAATAACTGAAGACTTATTTTTTGGATTTGACACATATGTTGATAATACTGATGACTTAATATCTAGATTTGTTCATATGAATTGGAAATAACTGAAGACATATTTATTGGACTAGAGACTTCTGATTTGAAACTACTGAAGACGTTATTACTGGATTCGATCAAATGAAATTATACTTACTGAAGACTAGGCAGTATGGCCCATGGTCTTAGCCTGTCCGAATGGACGAATTAAAAAAAAAAAAAAGTACTATATATATATATATGTCATCTCAATGATCTCAATCTAGTGATGCGCGACTTCGAATGATTTGACGAATCGAATAATTAGCGATTACTAATATCAATAATCGATTATGAAATTAGTAATATACTAATGTTGATAATCGAATGACCTACTAATTAGTAACTAATGTCATTTTTTTCACCCCACGGCCCACCCGTCACGCCTAACGAAACTCGACCTCTACCTACGCATATTTACTACGAATCGCGGCGTCAGGATATATTTGTGGGTGAGCGTTGAGGTGAACTTAAAACAAGTTACAGAATAGCGGGGCTGGGAATGTGGGAAAATATCCCAACATATCAAGAAACTAATTATCTCCCTTTCTGTCACACTTGCTCTAGTTCGAACGACGAAGACGGAGATGGAGATACACGAACTTTCGTTTGGCGGTAGCCCCCCAGGGTCGAGCATGAACATTTAATCGGAATCGTACTAAAACGTTCATACATTTTTTATTCGAACAAAATCTTATAAGGACGCATTGTATCATCAAAACTCCAGTGAATTTTGAATTTTCATTCTCGTTCTCTCTCGCGGCGGCAGTGGGCAGGGCAGACTAGGCAGAGTAGGCACAGCACAGCATTGTACCTAGGTATATAATAATATATACCCTGGCCCGTTCCGTCCGTTAGTGGTATTGCGTTCCGATCGCATCCTTTCGGCACAACTCGGGCGCTATCGTGTCGACTCGGGCTCGGGGCAGGCACTCACAGTAAAATTAGTAATAGTAATTCGACTTGGGTCGAGTCGAGTCGACTGTGCGTTCATTAGTAGTTAGTGACTAATAATCGAATGATTATAAATTGAGTCGAATAAGTCGAATGATTACTATAATCGACTAATCGATTT
The DNA here is from genome assembly GCA_945867215.1 of Epinotia demarniana. NCBI lineage: Eukaryota > Metazoa > Arthropoda > Insecta > Lepidoptera > Tortricidae > Epinotia > Epinotia demarniana. The sequence goes on from OX244263.1 coordinate 16,232,856, forward strand.
AGTATCATTCGAAGTCGCGCATCACTATCTCAATCTGTCAATCACGCGTTTATTGTCCTAAGATCGTTTTCATTTGTGTTTTCTATTTTATAAGTAGCTAATAGAACATTTTTAAACAGTTATACATCATTTCAACGTCTAGTACAGTTACAAGACAGCATACTCCATATTTACTGACGTAAATTGTGCACATCGGTTCTTGCGAGGACATCGGATTTCGACTGTTAAAAAAATGGCTTTGGCTCTACAACGACGAGCAAACGTAAGTTATTCATCACAAAAATCCGTAAAACACAAATATGGTACTTTATGTATGTCTAACCTATGCCTGTTTTAGGTACGCCTTCCACCTGAAGTCAATAGAGTTTTGTATATACGAAACCTGCCATACAAAATCTCTGCTGAAGAAATGTATGATATCTTTGGAAAATACGGTGCAATTAGACAAATACGAGTGTAAGTATAATGAGGTCGTTGTTTAATATTAATGCATGTATTAGTCTGCACTAAAATCAGACATTTACTGATTAGGTCCTACCAAGATGCCCACTAAAAGATTTTCTAAGATGGTTAAGATTAAGATTAAATGTGCATGCAATATGCCTGAATTGAAGAATAAATACCTGAATACTAAAAATACATAGAGGACTCTAGAATCTCTATAAAACTTGGGCTGAAAACTTTTACCAAACAGATCCTATTAAAAATGAGGACATAGTTACTTTATGTGTCAAAAACGTTCAGAATGCCCCAGTCTCCCTTAGTGACAAGTAAATAATAATTTAAAATTTGCAGCGGCAACACACCTGAAACCAGAGGCACAGCTTTTGTGGTTTATGAAGACATATTTGATGCAAAGAATGCGTGTGACCATCTCTCCGGGTTCAATGTCTGCAACAGATACTTGGTTGTATTATATTACAGATCCAACAAGGCCTTCAAAGGTATGGATATTGAGAAGAAGCAAGAAGAATTGGATACTCTCAAGAAGAAATATGGAATTTCGTCAGAAGAACTACGAAAATAACGTCATTATTGAGATACACCATTTTAATGTAATTAGAATAATTAAATAATAATACAGTAATGTAATTCTTTGCTTTTGAGCCCCGGTGTTTCCCATCGGCATATTAATTTCATGAATAACTTACTGGTCTCTCTTTAGGGTTCCGGAGCCAAAATGGCAAAAACGTAACCCTTATAGTTTCTCCATCTCCGTCTGCAGCTTATTTCGGTGACCCTTACTACTATAGTATCCTCAAACCAAACGGACGTCTGAGCCAATAAACGCCGGCGGCCGTAGGCATGGCGGCATGTCGATAATGGATTTAATTAAATGTCGATAAGATTGATTATATTTTCATTGCTTAATAATGTAATTTATTTATGTTTTTATTAGTTTAAGTTATTCTCAGTATCGTGCTGATACCGTAGGTCATTAGTAGGCTTAGGACTTTTGGATGCTCGCCGTGGTTCAAGAATCCAGGGAGTCGCCATTATAGCCATTATTTATATAGTATAAGCCTAGTCATTAGACTATCACACTAATTATTTTACATATAATAACACAATGACACAGTCATTAGGGTACGCCGATTTTATTATACTATATTAAAGATCACAATTACTATAAAAGGATTACAAATGGAGTACATGAATTTTTAATCACCAAGTGATTATTATTATAACGTTGAATACTCGCCGTTGGAAATAATTAAGGAACTTGTGCGAAAAGTACAACAAAGTCAACCAAAAATAATGTACGTAGTGGATCAACTCGCCAACGAATACGGCCACGAAGTTATTCGCCTACCGCCATACCACTGCCATTACAACCCAATAGAATTAATATGGGCTCAGATTAAAGGTGAAGTAGCGGCGAAAAATAAAACTTTTAAAATGGTTGATGTTGAAAAGTTATTAGATGAAGCCATCATGCATGTAACTACTGAAAATTCGATTCAATGTGTTCGTCATGCCGAAAACCTTCAAAAAGAAGACTTAGAAAAAGCATATTTAAAAGATACTCGTCCACTTATAATCAATCTTCAAGAGGATAGTGACAGCGATGAAGAATGTTTTTAATTTTAATACTTTTCGATGAAATTGTGTTATATTATTTTTTATTTATTAAATCTTATTATGTTTTAGTTCTATAGTACCTAATTGTAGTCTTAAAAGTATTTATTTCGTAATATATAATATTGTATGCATTACTTACTTTGTTTTCGTTTTTGCATATTATCTTATCGACATGCCTTGTACCGTGTGCTTTCTACCTGCCCTATGCGGCCCGGCTGATAACAGGCACGCTGCATAAGGGCGTGCGGGTGCGAAAGAGACAATACGATGCTAATGGTTTTACGATCCCAGTCGTCTATTTGGTTTGAGGATAGTATAGAAAGCTGTAATTCGGCATGGGTACGTAAATCAATCACGCCGACAAAATAGTTGTACAAAACCATAAAAAATAATGTAAAGTACCTCCCCTACACGTAATCTCTTGGTGTCGACGACGTCGACGAGCGAAGCGAGGAGTGTTAGCTGTACTGCGACTAGTGATGTGCCAGCGAGAACGTTCTCATTCTCGAGAATTCCTTTCCAGAGAAATTTCCGAAAAATTTCAATCGTTCTCGAGAACGTTTCTCCGCGGAAAAAATTAGAGGGTTTAAAAGTAGATTTGTTTTTAGGTTATTACATTTATACTTACTTATATAATGATAACAAATGAGTTTTAAAATCTAAAAAGGTCTTTATCTGCGGTGCAACATTCACAGAGATTTCTGCAATTATACATTGTATGCTAACTTCTTTATTTTTTATTTAAAGGGTCAGAAATCAATGTATTCACGTTTAGCGTGGTATTTTTCGATTAGTTCGGTCTAAGTATAGAGTAGACAAAGACAATAGGGCATGCACCGTATACGATAAGGGTCACTTATTAACATGGTTGTGGGAGAACCAGGTAAGCACCTAGATTGACGATGTATCACTATCTGTTAGCAGCAAGCAGTAACAGACTATGATATATCAGACAGAAAGTAAAAATGAAACCAAGAAATATAGTTTTAGACTATTTTAGAACCGTGAACGAAAACGATCGTGTAAAGTATATGTGCATGTTTTGTGTTGCAGTATATACTTGTAAAAACGTTAAAAGGTTTGCCAAACACATCGTTAAGAACTGTACACTATCCCCAGTTGAAGTAATTTCTTTTTGATTAATAGCTTTTAATTGTGAATTGTTTAGTAATTGGTAATTGCATATGCACGTTTTAAAAATTCTTTCTATACTTTTTTAAAAATTAATAGTACCTCTCTTCATAGTTAAATGAGAAATATTTACAATTAATAATATAGTTCCATATTGATTACGTTTTATTTTATCCTTACAAGCAAAATATCTACAGGAAAGTTACCGTGACACCGATCTCGAGAGAATATTTCCGAGAACGTTCTCGAGAAATTCCCGGGAAGAGAGAGAATTTCTTTGATATGGTATTCGAATATTAATAATCAATTAATCAGTGCCTAATAAAAGCCTCTAAAACCCAGTAAAAGAAAAATAATAGCAGAAAAAGTTGAATTTCTGATACATTCTCGATAATTTCCGATTGGGAGAACGTTTCCGAGAACGTTCTCGATCGATTTCTCTGTTCTCGGGAAATTTCGAGAACGGCACATCACTAACGGCGACCCTACAGCGCGCAAGTCGAGCGAGCGAAGCGAGCGTGCCTCTGGTCTCGTAAGTATACTTCATAATTTGTTTTAAGTGGTCCTTCACAGAGGATTGATAAGAATGATAAGTCATAACAATAAGGATAATTTCCTCTCAAAATCCGAATACATTTGAATTTGAAGTACCTATTCTGACTGTGCCATTAAATTCATAGTATTTCTATTTGGAATAATATCCGCGTCTCCATACCATATAGTTCGATCCATCAGTATAAAAATTCGGAAAAAAACCAGTCAGTTCGATTATCGAACTACTGGTCGACTGGATAGAATAAAGGACTAGGTACGCAACCCTACTATGGTTTTGGATGTTCATTGGCAGAGCTACAGTGTACGAGATTTGGGACTGGTCTTTGGACAGTTCCAATATGATGTAAAGAGTGATGTGGCTAGACTAGATCGATTGTCATAATTTCCGATTACGATTGATGATGGCTAATAAAAGGAATCGATTGATTACTGTGTAATAATTATTTTTAGGAAATCAAATAGAGAGTCCATGCCATATTTTCAAATGCAACATTTTGCACAATCAAATATGTCGGTTTCGATCGATGTGATTTTATTTCGTATGATCGTAACAGTAATTAAATAATACATTGTTATTTTCCTATTCACAATTATTTGATTCATATCGATTTATTTCTAAATTGACAGACTCCAAACGATTAAAGCAGTATATGACTAAATTTAAAAATAAAAAGTCGTAGGACGTAATGGTTTGCATATCGAGTTTTCAATGCTAATTTCTATACAAAAAAGCCATAAAAAAATATGACAATAATTTTATAAGTGCTAAAAAGAGCGTGCATGGAGATTGAAATTTGTTTTGTAACTCTGAAGTGATTGAAACTTTTTTTATTATTTCGATGAGCAGTGCCAATTTACGTTATATGGGTGTCGCGATGTGTCAAAAGACCAGTTCCAAATCTCGAACACTGTACATAGTTTATACTATAATACAATACAAATACTCTTTACGTCACACCTGGCCATAATGCGAGTTTTACTGCACGCTGCGCGTACGGGAAAACCCGCATTGTGGCCAGGTGAAGACGTAAAATTTTGTACGCAACACGGGCGGTAATTCGTAAAGCCCCAGAGCACATATTTATGGCCCTCAACTTCGGTTCGGGCCACAAACACCTGCGATCTGGGGCATTCACGAATTCACCGTCCTAGTTACGTAATGTACTATTATTGCACACCTCAAAACATGAATCAAATAAACATAATAACTTATTAAAAAATAGATGTTGACAACAGGCGGTCTTATCGCTAAAGAGCGATCTCTTCCAGACAACCTTTAGGTAGCGGAGAAATAGCAACAAAAAATTACATAATAGGTAGGTGGCAAAATTGGAAGTAAACGAACTTCCAACATACACAATTAAATCAATAATAAACATACACACATAAAGCATACAATAAACATACATAAATACATATAGTGTTAACCATAGAGAGACGGATTTAAAAATAATAATAATAAGAAAAATAGTATCTATGAGGAATCATGGCAGAGACAGATAGTGCTCCTTAAGGTGAGCTTTGAAAGAAGCGACTGATTTAGCACGCCTCAAATCCACGGGCAGAGAATTCCAGTCGAATAGCTTTGAATGTAAACGAGCAATTATAGAATTTTGAAGAGGATGACGGAACAGTGAGAAGAAAATTTTGGGATGACCTGGCCGACTTGACGAAACTAAATCGTTCTTTGTGGTAGCGGGGTGTAGCGGGATGCAACAGAACATTATATAGAAAGGTCAGGACATGAGCGTTACGACGATAACGAATAGGTAGCCACTTAAGCTGAGAGCGAAAATAAGAGACATGGTCATACTTGCGTAACCCACTAACATTGTAGAGGTAAAATTTCTGAGGATGCAGCTTTGTATGTACAAAAAAAATCTTAACAGGGTGGAAAAAATTATGGGCCTTGAAAGGAAATTGACTTACAGATTTTCATTTTACATATAGTAAACATTTAAATTCTCTAAAATGAATAACTACAGCATTACAATGATCTTGTCGTTAAGTACAAATTAAATAATGCCTGAAAAGCAAAGCATTGGTGCCTGAAGCGGTTTCCTTTTGAATCTGCGAATGCAGTTATTCATCTTAGAGAATTTAAATAAGTAAACTGAGCTAACTAAATAAATGGAATATTTAAGATGGCTTCCTTTCAGGACCCAAGGATTTATTTTTCACCCTGTAAGAAGTTCTATGTCATCATCATCATTAGTTGTTCCCTCAATGCTGAGGATCGTGACATCATGTCCTCTTATTGTTGAATGTCATCTCACTCAAATTTGGACCAGCCCAACTGGGGCAACTGGGGTAATACTTCCACCTTACTGAAGACCGCAACTGCAGCCAAACGCCACAACTCGTGCTCTCTAGGTAGGTGTTGTGTTCCTGATGGTGAGCTATTAAAAACGAATCCTCAGAATAAAAGGTTGTGCAAGGCGCTTGTGATTCTTCTGGAATCGTAAGCGTCCATAGGTTACGGGGTCTGCTTACATCAGGCATACCTTAAGCATGTTAGCCACCGTCGTAGTATACAAAAAGAATACTGTCGTGTTGGACATGGGCTATATTTTATCCCGTAGCTTAACTTGCACTATAAATTTGTAAAGTCAAATCAAATCATTTATTTGTAATACGCGGGCAGCTACTGTCTTAAGAGGGCGGGTTCAGGGAGCCCCACGGGAGCACGACATGACAAAGCGCTGCCGAGGGGGCTGCGGGAAGGACGGGGAATATCACGACGTAATACATTTTGGGGGGACAATCTTTATTGTAGCTTGTGTTATTGGTAGGTACTAGACCAATGGTGCAATACCAAACGTCTCGGGAAATATGGCTGTTTTAGAATATTGTTGCACAATCTGCTGTTGCCAGCACTGGACAGGCTAGCACATAAACCAGCGAGACTGGATAACCCCTCCATACCATACTCCAGGCAAAATACGGTTTTGAAAAATATTAATTTATAATAGCGTTTTTTTTGTTGATTTCATTTTAAAACGTTATTCTAAGATGGCATTCAAGAATCCGGCAAACTTTCCACCCGGAAGTAATTAAGTAATTTAAATAAATCATGCGTTGTCTTTTTTTGTAAGTTTTACTTGAATATTATAGAGCAAATGTTAATGAACCAAAATAAACACAAAAATATTTATTAATATTTTTTCTGACTTTTCAGTAGCTAGTTAATTTATCATTTTTTTGATGTCTGAAATTCTGTCGGATTCTGTAGCTGGGTGACTATTCAATCGATAATAAATCCGTTACACAGAAAACATAAGCTATTATAAATTATTTCCGAAATTGATTCTTTTTCCATACAAGTTGTCTATCAATCATACAAGGCGACTACCCAGGGACTAAATCCAGACTAGTATGCAATTCTCTTCTCTCGTAGCGCTGAAAATCATTACTATCAGAAAAAAAAAATATCTTCCATAAAGACTTGGCAGACGTTGACGGTATTTTTTATAAGGAAAGTGTATGTGTGTGTTTGTTTGTTTGTCCGTCGTTCACGGCAAAACGGAGCGACGAATTGACGTGATTTTTGAAGTGGAGATAGTTGAAGGGATGGAGAGTGACATAGGATAGTTTTTATCCCCGAAATCATCCCCTAAGGGGCGACATTGGGGGGAAGTTTGTATGGAGCTGCGATATAAACGAGTTCCACGCGGACGGAGTCGCGGGCATAAGCTAGTGGAATATAAAAAAGACAGCAACTTACTAATAAGATTTTTACTTGTCATTGGGGTTTACATACTGAGATACACAGAGCTATGGGATGTTGCACACTGTCTTCTCATGAAAGAGCTATTTACTATGTAAATATGCTGAATACTTGTTTGTATTGTAATATATCTGAGTAAATGGGAATTATTTTAATATAAGTAACCTTATAACAAAGAGTATTAAAATCTCTAAACTTTAAGTATGTCACCTCAAAAATGATCAACAATGAGAGAAACAAAACGAAAAAAAAAACATAACATGAACATGCACTTCTTTAGTCTTAAACGTACGCATATATTAGTGATACACGTATTGGTATAGTTACACAATCGAATAAATAGGGATAATATCGTTATTATATTATTACATGAACACAGTTAAATAAGACTTTCCTCGAAACTATATTCAATTATTTGGCGGTATTTTAGAACTCCTCACTCTAGATTAGCTGATTCATGTAATAATTAAAGAATAACTGATACTGCTCAATATTTCCTATATACGAAAATAAACTTTAAAAAAACAAGTCTGTGATGGCTGCTAAAACTTAAGAAGGAGAGCCGAGCCGTGCTCTCGCCTCCGTTTCTAGTTGCTTATTGAGATAAATGTCCTCGTCCGTGGAAGTGTCGATGAGGTCGAGCGTCAGCAGCGGCTCGCTGGGGTTCAGCGGGTCCTTGCCCACGTCTTTGCAGATGCCCACAAATTGCTGCTCTACGCACAATTCTTGAAACCTAATACAGTCTTCTACAGTCCAGTCTTGATGAAGCGGCCACACGTCTGTACAAAAAACAAAATCGTAAATCACTATTGCTTGAGTTTGTTTGACTAATAACGATGAATGTCGTACATTCAGCATCATAATCATGCTTAGAGCATTAAACCAACAGGAGCGGCCATGAGGCATTTTCTATACATAAAAAGTCTGCCGATTTTTGCGGGGGAGGGGAACGTCAAATGTATGCGTAACGTGAAAATAGCTACGTCAGATAAACGTCAGTCCATACAATGTGTATGACCACTACAGTGTACGAGATTTGGGACTGGTCTTTGGACAGTTCCAATATGATGTAAAGAGTGATGTGGCTAGACTAGATCGATTGTCATAATATCCGATTACGATTGATGATGGCTAATAAAAGGAATCGATTGATTACTGTGTAATAATTATTTTTAGGAAATCAAATAGAGAGCCTATACACTATCGTCTGCTAACACAAGTGTCCTGTAAGTAAAGAGAGAGACTGATAGTGCGAGAAAAATTGAGAGAGCTCGCGCGCCGTGCAGAAATCAATGCCATATTTTCAAAGGCAACATTTTGCACAATCAAATATGTCGGTTTTGATCGATGTGATTTTATTTCGTATTATCGTAACAGTAATTAAATAATACATTGTTATTTTCCTATTCACAATTATTTGATTCATATCGATTTATTTCTAAATTGACAGACTCCAAACGATTAAAGCAGTATATCACTAAATTTAAAAATAAAAAGTTGTAGGACGTAATGGTTCGCATATCGAGTTTTCAATGCTAATTTCTATACAAAAAAGCCGTAAAAAAATATGACAATAATTTTATAAGTGCTAAAAAGAGCGTGCATGGAGATTGAAATTTGTTTTGTAACTCGGAAGCGATTGAAACTTTTTTTATTATTTCGATGAGCAGTGCCAATTTACGTTATATGGGTGTCGCGATGTGTCAAAAGACCAGTTCCAAATCTCGAACACTGTAGTCATATATTTTTGGCAGAGGGGAACGCCTGTCAATGGCCGCTCCGGTTGGTTTAATGCTCTAAGTAATCATGTATACATTCTAGTTGGTTCTAGGACCTTATTGCTTTTGACGACTGTTTTAGCCTAGTTGGTAATGACCCTGCCTACGAAGCAAGAGGTCCTGGGTTCGAATCCCGGTAGGTGCATTTGTTTGTGTGATGAGCACGAATATTTGTTCCTGAATCATGGATATTTTCTATGTATTTAAGTATTTCTTTTTTTATTTATCTTTATAAGCATGTTTATCGTCGTCTAGTACCCATAGTACAAGATTTGCTTAGTTTGGGACTAGATCGATTTGTGTAACATTGTCCCCAAATATTTATTTATTTATTATTATTTCGAGAAAAGTTCGAAAAGTATTATACATGTTTATGTTATGAATTTTATGATGCTGACTGTACAAGAAAAACTCGTACTCGTGTTAAGGTTAACGTAAAAAAAAATAAGCAATTGAAAAATAAAAGACCGGGTTGCCCAGACGGGAGTGCCGGCAGAAGTGAAAACTAGAATATTAACGTTGTGCATTTTTGATATTTGGAATGGTTAGGGAATAATTTTACACGAATTGCTTTAATTACCAGTATAAAAAAACCCCCGCCTAAGAATCTTACGGTTACGTGACCTCCTATGCTCCTACACACAGGTATAACAATTTTTCCCCATCCCAAAAAGTGCACAGCGCCGCTAAAGAAGTTTTCACTTCAAAAACGGGTGAAAAATGAGTTTTAAGATTTGAAATTATTACGGATCTTGTAATAATGAACTAAACTAACCATACAGTCTGGCCTTTATTGCCTGTGGCGGTAACGAGCGGGCCAAAGGAACCTTGGCCGGCACGGGACGCAAATCCTTTGTCGCAAACAGCGCCAGGTCTCCGTAGTCACAGAAGTACACAGACACCATTTCAGACGATACAATTCCTGCTATTGTAACCCTGCAATAAATCACATTGTTAAAGTATAACATACAGATGATTGGCGATGTTTTGCGTTGATTTGATTGGCGCAATCACGTACCTGTACCAGGAAGAATCTTTATCATAGTATACTGTGTATAATTCTCCACTGGCTGGCTTCATTGGAGCATCTGCCTCTGTTAACTTTGGACACTCTGCCTGTAGCGAGGCCATCAACGTCTGCAGGATATGCCTACTGCTGTTTGGTTGAACCTGATGAAAAACAAGGTAGAATTTGGTGAATGTCATGGCAACATTTATTCGTATTTAATTACGACTAACATATTCATATATATATATATATATATACTTACTATATTATACTTGCGTATATAACTTAACTGATATCTTTCAAAACCTTGATAAATAAATAAACCTTAAATTAATAAAACTGTTAACTTGAGCTGAGCTTAAGATGAGCTGAAAAACTAGCCGACAGCCACGCTGGGTATTCAGTACTTGGCTACGAGCAAAAAAGTTATCACAGAAAGTATGTTAAATACGATGAGACAACTCTGCACTTTTTCTTGGAAATAGTAAATATGGAAAAGCGACTTATTAAAAAAATGTTATGTCGCAATCTGCTCCATAGGATTATAAAATGATCGCAAGGACCAAGGTTACAGAAAATTCAATGACGACTCGACTGAGAAGTGGAAAGGGACACTAGCTGAAGTGAAGTACACCTCTTTGGCGGGCATTATAGTGAGTATTATTGCAACATTATCGCGACATTAAATAAAGTATGGGGGCATTTTCACTTTTAGGGACACCCCCCGTTTTTTGATGTCCCGCCTGTTCAACATTTTTTTACTCCGTTAAGCATTATTTTATCCCGAGTTTTATAATTTATACCCATGGAACACATATTTAACTAATGGTTTCGTCAATAGTTTTAGGTAAGATAAGCATAATGTAATTATAATATATTTTTTAAACAGCCTAGATACCGGTTTTTCACGTGTCCCACCCTAACTTTATGGTTTCGCAAGTCACAACGTGCAATTTTTTTCTACTTTAGCTGTCGAGTTTTAAATGTTACTAGAATCTAAAGAGTCTTACGGGGGACATGAACAAAGTTTTGAATTGAACCTTGCTGCTTTTGAATTAAAAACTGAATTTAAATAACATTGCCTGAAACTGATGCCACCTGACAAGTCAGGTTTGTAACGATCAAAACTACATTGAAATTTCTACCAATCCACATTAAATTTTGGGAATGGCAACATTAATAACACGTGATCGGTCGGCAAACAATTGTAAACCGCCAATACGCGACAGGAAGTTGTAAAGGGAATGTTTGTCAGTGGACTGCAGACCGTACACGTTTCGTCAGTCAGGTTTGTGATCAATTTTCTTTAATAATATTAGCTTTTACATTTTGTTCATTTATTATAGATGGAAATTGATAAGCCTGCAACTGTTTTTTTACAAAAATAATAGTTAAATTATGTAAGATGAGTTCAGTGTTAAATTCTGATTGTAGTTAAGTAGAAAAACGTAACGTCAGGTTTGTAACAAATCGCTCCGTTACGTATAGGCTGACCGACAATGTTACAAAACTGACGTCAATAGGGTGGTATTACACGGGCGTTCCATTCGAAATCTCGATATCGTCAGTAATTTGAAAAAAAACAGAAAGAAAATGTATTAACAACGCGTGAGTTGAATACATACTTAGGGCGTTATAACTTTAAATTTTATGTGAGGGTTCGATCTTTTCGTCATGAATACGAGATTTTATCAAAGTATTGACGATTATGAAGCAAGTGTATTCAGTTGTAACTATTAAGTACGTACAAGACTGATTATTATCTTAAATAATTACCGCATTGTTCTATTATAATAAAAATAATTAATATATATACAGTTTTCTCATTACCTTAGCGCCTAAGAATTTTGAGTTTGTCAGTTTCGTAACTGTCCCACTTGCTCAGTTGCTTTGTTTGGTCTCTGTTTCATTTCGTATACACTTTTTTATAGAGAACTACCCAAAAATATACATTAAAACAAATGCATCTATAAACGATTTTTTCAAAATATTGATCGAAATAAACAAAATAAATAACATAATGGTATCAACAGTTACAAAACTGACATTAAAATTTATTTTCAGGCAATAATAACAGTTTGTTTTATTAAACGACCTGTTTATATGAAAATATAAGTCATTTGCAGCAAAACAAATGCAAAATATTGCGGATTAATTTTGTAGTTAAAGCTTGTCAACGAAATTAACATTGTTACAAAACTGACCGGTCTGGACTACACTGTCAGGTTCTTTTATCAATAATTCAAAAACTAAGCGTATTTAGGTGGGACTCGTCACAGTTTTAGTAACTTTGGAAAATAAACTTCATAATAGATTAGAACATTCACCATAAAAACACGTTTTTTTAAAAAGTCATAATTTTCATCCTGGTGCACAATTTAGTGAAAACGCCCATGGAAAAGTTGCTTCAATAACGTCAACATGCATACGTGATACATATTAAGTGAGGTATCGCGTGAGTACTCTCATAGTAATTCTTACTCGCTCGCGCGAGTAAAACCGAGAAAGAGTTACTATGAGAGTACTCGGTACTCGCCGGCGGTGGGACAAGTGCCTAATTGGCTCCTTTTGAGTAACGTTTTCAGTCACAGAAGCCTCTCTTCCTAGACGTAGACTTCCTAGACTTCCACGGTGTCCCGACAGTAATGTACGATTCCCACAGAACGGGTCGGGCCGGCGCGCATTCTATTACGAAGAATGCGCGCCGGCCCGACTCGTTCGGTGGGAAACGTACATAAGGCCCACCTTACCACAAAGTTCCACGGGTTGGCAGCCATGGCGACGTACACGTCGAAGCACTTGCCGGGCGGCGGCAGCGGCGGCGCCGGCAGCCCGCCCGCGCCCCGCTCCCCGCCCTCGCCCGGTGCGCCCCCGCCACCGCCCGCGCCCCCGCCCCCGCCCAAGGACGAGCTGCGGAAGATGCGCTCCTTCTTCCTGTGCAGCGCCTCCACGTGGTTCTGCACTCCCTTCTCCTCCTTCTCGTCTTTCACTTTGTCACTGAAACGATACGACAGTTATCCCTTTGATCGTGCGGCCATGCGTAACTTTGGCGACATGCGTATGCCTCACGTTGGGAGGAGGGAGATGGCAAATAAGCGCTACCAAGTCATCATCAAATAGTAGATTGTACAACAAGTGCATAAAACGCACTATTTTACGCGAGACCTTTATATGGATAAAAAATCGAGTGTAAAATGGGTTTTATGGACGAATTGTACACTCTTCTTTTCACTTCGATTGCAAGGAAATGAAATGAAAATTAAAAACCTATAAGTTTTATTGTGTACTTAGGCTGTTGGTATCCTTGCCTTGGTCTTAAAATACTCATCATCATCATCATCATCATATCAGCCGAAAGACGTCCACTGCTGGACATAGGCCTCCCCCAAAGAGTGCCAAAGTGACCGATCCCGCGCCACCCGCATCCAGCGGATTCCCGCAACCTTTACCAGGTCATCAGTCCACCTTGTCGGAGGCTGCGCCTTCCGGTACGTGGTCGCCACTCTTCCACTTCTTCACGCCACCTTTCCGCCCCAACGGCCATCGGTTCTACGTGCTATGCGCCCCGCCCACTGCCACTTAAGTTTAGCAATCCGGAGGGCTATATCGGTATGTATTAAATAACAAAGCATACAATACATGATTGACCAAAATTTAAGAAATACAATTAAAGAAAGTTTAAACCTTAAAGTAACTTAAAGGAAAACAAATAAAAATGCTTGCCCAAACAGAGCCCAACACAATTGCTCAACACCTCTCACTTGAAAAGACCTCAGACCATTGCCCGAACATCAAATTGTGCCTAAAAAAGGCAACTGTTTGTAAAAAGAAACAATAAATATTACATCCTGGTCACGGCACCCCAATTGTAACATCCTCCCTAGCTCTCCTTTACTGTCAACTTTAAAAGTCTACTTCAACCTACCTACTATACTTACTCTACTAGAAAATCTGAAGCTCCGAAGCTCTGGAAAACTTGAAGTCATAAAGTTCTGAATATATATTAAATTCCTGAAGCTTTAAGCTACTGAAATGTATATGATAGGGTTCTAACTAGGAAAAGAAAATAAATCAAACAAGGAATGAGAGAGAAAACGAATCAACAATGCATTTATTCAGAAAGTTGATTTTACTCGAAACTTTGATTATTTTATCTAACAATGCCGGTGAGGACTTTACTAGACATCCGCGTTGATTCCTAGGCCAATACCTAAACAAGGGAAAACAATGAGGACTCAACAAAAACCCTTGTTGCCAAACTTATTCTAGTACAATTTTATTAATATGGCATTATTATACTATTAAAATCATTTAGCTAGATTCTTAAATACGCAATTATAAAATTAATTGGAAAACTACGTAAGTAAACAATTCAAGGCGTGATCATCTAATGTCGGTTACCTTGGTTCTGCTGCGGATAGTCTCATTTCTGATGCGATCACGCAGAGAAACTCCCAACATGGCCCTCTCCATTGCCCTTTGGGTGACTTTGAGCCTTCTTATGAGGCCCATAGTAAGCGACCACGTTTCAGTGCCATAGGTCATCACTGGCAACACACACTGGTCAAAGACTTTCGCCTTGAGACACTGCGGAATATTGAACGAAAAGATTTGCCGTAGCTTCCCAAACGCTGCCCAGCCGAGTCGGATTCGACGATTGACCTCTTTCTCGAAGTTGGACCTACCTAACTGGATCGTCTGTCCTAGGTATACATAATCGTCTACAACTTCGAGCGTGAAGTGTCCGATTGTAATGGGAGTTGGTAATACATGGACATTTGACGTGATCTTCATCTTATCCATGTTCGTTCTTAGTCCAACTCGCTCGGAAGCTTTACTGACGTCATCGAGCATCGTACTTAAGTCCTCCATGGTCTCAGCCAGGACTACTAGGTTTATCGTCAGCAAACCGAATGTAAGTGATGTACTCGCTGTTGATGTTGATGCCTAGCCTTCTCCAGTCCAGAGTCTTGAAAACGTCCTCCAGTGCAGCGGTGAACAGTTTTGGAGAAATAACATCTCCTTTCTTGACTCCCCGCTGCAGCGGAATAGGTTTCGAGTTCTGGTCCTGGAGTCGGACTGACATAGTGGCGTTCTCGTACAAACACTTCAGCACTTCCATATAGCGATAATCAACTTGGCACCGCTGGAGAAACTGTAGTACAGCCCAGGTTTCAATCGAATCGAAGGCTTTCTCTCTCTTCTGAGCAGAGAGGCAGGTTATACTCCTCGGTCTTCTGTACAACCTGACGAAGCGTGTGGATATGGTCTACGATACTAAAGCCTCTTCGGAAACCGACTTGTTCAATTCGTCCACATCGCCGCCTAGGCAATTGAAATGGTTTTGGAGTTCCAGCTGGAAGCTCTCGGGGTTTTGAATTTGGATTGATGCTGGACGGAGCGTAGACTTCATCAATCGAGAGCGCTCTTGCTTGACGCATATATTCAATGTGCCTCTTACCAGACGATGATCGCTCCCGGTTTTGACCGTATTGATCACAGAGACATCATTGAATATATGCTTCCTCGTCGACATGATGAAGTCAATCTCGTTTTTAGTTGCACCGTTGGGAATCATCCAGGTCCACTTTCTGTGCTCGCGTTTCTTGAAGAAGGAATTCATCATGTAGAGTCCCTCCTTCTCCAAGAAGCCGGCCAGTAGTTGGCCCCGGTGGTTCCGACTTCCAACTCCAAATTGCCCAATTGAGCTGAGGCTCTTCACCATCTCTCTTGCCCAGTTTTGCGTTGAAGTCCCCCATAACGACGGTGAAGTAGGTTTTGGAACTATGCATGGCCTTCGATATATATATCTTCATACATAGCCTCCACCTCTTCGTTGGAGTGTGCCGAGGTCGGTGCGTAAACCTGTATGACCTTCAATGAGTACCTGTTAGATACTCTGAGTACTACGTACGCCACCTTAGTCGACACTCTCGATCTTCACCACGTTATTTACGAGGAACTTGTGGACGAGGAACCCGACACCTCCCTGGGACTGTTGGTCGCCCTCCCGGAAATAGAGCAAGTTGCCGGATTTGAGGGTTATCCTGTCCTCCCCCTCTCTTCGGACTTCAGATAACCCTATGACATCCCAACGCAGCTTGCTCAATCCTTCCTCCAGTTCCGCTATCCTTTCGTCAGTCCTCAGTGTGCGCGTGTTGTAAGTTGCCAGGGCCAGGGGTCGTCGGTGGTGGTAGCCGGATCTTCGCGGAGATTCTTCGCACCCCTGACCCCGCTGGTACCCTGGCCGCTACCACAACCAGGGTACCGGGGGTCGCCGGAACCTCGGGCCGTAGTTTATTTGTGCTATTCATTTGGGGGGTATGTGCCATAATCGCCACGCTTGGCATGCGGGTTGTCGATCGCAGTATTTCCACCGCACTCCAGGGATGCTGCTGCCCATCCTCCGGTGGTCTTGGTTGTAGTTTTAGGACATACCGGGGTCTTAGAATACTAACGAAACATTATAAAATAAAAGTAAAGAGTTTATTCCATGAAGTTAAAGTAGCTTGTGTGGCTGTTGGACCAATTGCCTTCAATTGTCTTCGACGAAGATTTTACTTTATGCACTAGAGCATAAAAAGCGACTTTATGTCGCCTACGCACAGCACAAAGTCGAACTTTTAAGCCCGTCACAGACGTAGCTATAATATATATTAATATACCGTAAGATACCGAAATATATATTATATCTGCGTGTGTGGACTCTGTCAACTAGTACGGAAAATATATCGTAAGATGCCTAGCGATAATATTATATTTTGGTATATTAATATATATTATAGCTACGTCTGTGACGGGCTTTAGAGCATGAGAAATGAAAAATATAGATTGAACCACAGGTCCCGTAAATTAAAAGAAAGGGTCGGGGATGGTCTGTGCCCCGTCTAGAATGGCCGCCGTAGATCTGGTGCTCTCCCGGCTGGTAGGCGGCGCTCCGCAGCAGGGGTCACGCTCGGCTGGCTGTGACGAGGAGCAGGAACGGCGGCGCGCTAACGTCGAGCGGTTCTGGCCCAGGCCGCCAAGATGGTGGTTGTGCGCTTTCCGAGTCTTAAATTAGAAACGACTCCCCCCTGTAGGGTTTCTTAATTAAACCTCCTTGTCCGAACTAATAGTATTTATTGATATTTCTCACTTGAAACTTTTAATACAGATTTAACTTCCCATTTAAATGTAACACAGGCTAAATGGCCGATTCTCCACTAGCTGTCAAAAATGACACATACATAAATAGGGATGTACCATAAATCCAAGGGATGGGAACTCTACAATCCCTTTCTTTATAAAATTGAGTCACATGAAAATATTACTTACAATCTTAAGTAGATACAAGCTTAACATAATTATCATGCTATTACTATTTGGTATTCTATCAATAGTATGGAAACAACTATTTATATTTAGTTTCAAATATAGGCACAAATAATAAAATACAGATCAACGTATGCTAAGAACATTTTCATTTTCCTTTGGAATCATTGAGAACATAATATTTTACCTTTCAATGCATGTACCAGTAGTGCATATACCAGTATGTCTTACGCTTAAATGTTATATTTTAAACTTTACTTTTCCATACATTCTAAAATGAGACTAAGAACAAAATCTCGATATTTGATGGGAGCCTGTCCATCTCGTTAAGGCAAGACTCTGGTGTCAAAGTCTTGATTATTAGTCACATCTGGTGAAGCCTTACTAGCCTTGTCTGTCAAGTCCTGTTTATTTTCCTCAATCCCCTCATTTGGTTCTATTTCTCTCGTCAGTTGAGTAGGTGTCTGTCTTGCACTGTCTATGCCTAATCTGCTCAGTTCTCTGTCCTTGACAGGCTGGAAACATGAAGAGTTCCTCCTTACTACCCGTCCTTCATGAGATTGAGCTGCTACTGAATTTCCACTTTTCCAAACTACTGTATGTTCAGTAGGAGAGAATGGTGTACTTAGCTTGTTCTCCTTATTTTGTTTTACTAACACTTTGTCACCGACATGGATCTTGATTCTTTTGCGTGTCTTCTTTGGTTCTTGTTCTGTCTTTCGACTTCACCATTAGCTTGGGGCCATAGGGGGATTGTGTGCCTTAAACGGATTCCATGGGTGTCAAGGAATTCCTTGAACCTTTGATCTATAAAAGCTGGCCCATTGTCACATACAATTTCGTCCATTATCCCCTCTGTACATATTACCAGTCCAGTCCAAGATAATCTATTCCAACGAATTGCCAGACTTTGGTCGGCAATTCGGTAGGTGTAATAGGTTCCGGGGCAGCTCCTCGTCCCACCAGACGGCAACCATCATAGGTATCGCACCAGTACTCTATGTCTTTGTCCATGTTCTTCCATCATACTTTACATCTTAATTTAGCCTTCATGGAATTAGTTGAGAGATGTCCTTCATGTCCAATTTCTAGTATTTGTGGAACCAACTGTTTTGGTATGATTGGTCTAGTTCCTCTGAGAATAATATCATCAATGATACATGGCTCCAATTTTATCAGTTCATACACCCTAAGGACGAGGGCGTCCATATATCTTTTTCTATAGCATTCTTTTTAATTCAGTTAATTATTTATAATGCTGAGTAGCTTTTCTTAATCCATCTATTGAGATCGCCTTTACTGAAGTTTCAGCCAATGCCAGCAGTAACTTGTCCTCTTCATCCTCTGTATCAACAGGTATAGATTTGTTGTGCATCCAGCTCGAGTTGATGGTAGCCAGACTTCAGGTCGATGGTAGAGAAGTACCTACATCCATTGAAGTCAGCCAACAGTTCTTCAAATGTTGGCAGTGGAACGCGCTCTCTCTGCACTGCTTTGTTAGCCTTTCTCATATCCACCACTAGCCTATACTGCCCTTTTTCTTTCTTTTTGACGATATGAGAAGGAGAAACACATGGGGTTGGTCCTACGATGGGCTCAATAATGTTGTTATTAAATTTTGTTCTATGTCTCTTACATGAAAAGGCTGTCTTCGAATTGGTTGCGCAACTAATTTTACATTAGGATCAATCGGAATGGTTAATTTAAATTCTTTAAGTTTAGCTATACCATCAAAGATTTTAGGATATTCTTTAAGGACAGTATCCTTAGTAATACATTCCTGGGTTACACATTTAATTTCAGGTCCCACTCTCAACAAGCCAAGCTGGATAGATGTTTGTTTACTCAATAGAGACGGTCCACAGCCCTTAACCCGACGAACGCGCGGCTTTCTATAGGCCGAATGCCCCAAGCGCGAAAGGATTTGAGATGATAAAAACGTATGTTCACCGCCGTTAGAAAAATTGATATTGTACTCTTTGGTTATAATTATATTGTACACATTATATACCAATGATACCAGACAAAATTGTCTATTCACTTTAATAAAGGAAAATTTACTGACCTGTTTCATTATCGTGAAATAAAATAATTTATTTCCATTTTCATTTGTTTTCTGTCACTCGAAACAAAATGCATTTTTTTACACCAAACTCATTCACATTTTTAATATTGATATTGCACTATTGTAAACGCTATTAAACCATGCGTCGATTAAAATTATCACTTCACTATGATATGCACTATTTACCTCATAATAATTATTTATTTACACTATAGGACCAAATGCGCTCGCGCGCTATTTGAGCATTAAAAAGTTATTATATGACTTATAAATGTCACAAGTGACGTTCAATTTCCAAATGATATTCTTTCATATTAATGTTCTGATGCGTGTGAAGAAGTATAATTTCCAGAAGAAATATCGAAAACATGCCTCGGATAATATTCAAAATGGAAAGAGCTGAAATTGTTGCCCAGTATCAAGCGGGAAATACAATTTCTGAGATATCTCGAAATTTGGGAGTAACTGTAAGTATTTTTATTTCTGAACTTAATGATATTATTTGGAGTTTGATTATCTTTTTCTGCCTTTTTGCCGTCATTTTCAACGTTATATATACTATTCTATTATAAAAGTATACTAACAAGTATTTATTTCCAGCGCAATACCGTGAATCTGTGGGTGAGAAGATACGCTGATGAAGGGACGGTTCATGATCACCACCATAATAATTCAGGTCGACAGTCATGTTTGTCCAACGAGCAAAGGGCTCTTCTTCGAAATATCTATGAAGAAAACGCATTTTCCCTACAAAACACATTGCTGCCCGTCTCGGAGTTTGTCCCCAGGTGATTAGGAATAATTTGCACTCAATGGGCTTGCACTACAGACGCCACGCTAAAAAGCCATTTTTGACCCAAAATCATAAAACGGCTAGATTGAATTTCGCACGCCGGTATTTAGAATTTGACTGGAGTAAAACTATTTTTACGGACGAAAAAAGTTTCAAATCGAGCGACCATGGACGTCTATCTCTCTGGCGATACGACCTAACCCGCTACACGGAAGATCACGTGGTCCCTTTGAGGAATTCTGGCCGCTTAACAGCCAATATGTGGGGATGGATGTCTGGTGACGGTGTCGGTGAACTTCACTTCATATCCACACGGGCTAATGCCAATGTTTACGTGGAGTTACTGGACGAAGTGATGCTGCCAACTGTGCGAAACCTATACCCAGAATCAGACTTTCCCCAAATAGATTTTATCCAAGACAATTGTCCCATACATACGGCACGGGTCACTCGGGAATGGTTCAGTCGACATCAGGATATTAAATCCATGCCTTGGCCCGCAATGTCACCTGATTTGAACCCAATAGAAAACCTTTTTTTTTTTTTTTTGATTATTAAATAAATATAAGGGCCACCAGGGTTTGTATGTATAACCATACATTTTGAATTTTGTTTTATAATCAATATTATTCCTAATCATTTTACATTAATATTGGATTTTATTTATTAGGGTTCATTCACATTCCTTAAATGAAGATAACGTATGTCATTTACCTATTTGAGGTCTCTCGACGTTTCGAATGTGTCACAATATCCTCATCTCACATCCGAAACCTCAAAGATGTAAATGAATACGTTAATTACACGCAAATCGTGAAAGTCTAAATCAATATAAATATGAAGACATTGTTCAAATAAAAATATGTAAATCCACGAAAGTCCTATTTTTCTGAACCAGAATAATTACAAATCACAGTAGAAATAGAAGAAAACTAATTAGGTTTCCCGCTTTTTTAAATAGTTATATATTATCCTATTCAAAAAAGCGGGAGCACTAATTCGTTTTCTGCTACTTCTACTGTCATTTGTAATCATTCTGGGTCAGGAAAATAGGACTTTCGTGGATTTATTCATTTTTAACCCCCAACGCAAAAATAGGGGTGTTATATGGCGGCGTGTGTGTGTGTGTCTGTCTGTGTTTATGTCTTTGGCATCGTAGCTCCTAAACGAATGGACCGATTTGAATTTTATCCAAAAGCTGATGTGATCGAGATAGTTCTTAGCTACGTTTCAACAAAATCGGATTAGCCGTTTTTGAGATATTGAACTTTGAAATTTAAATATCGGGGGTTTTTCAACTTTTCTAAGTTGTAGTTATTCTAATACCAAACATACATTATAATAAAAATACAAAAAAAGACCGTTGTCTGGGATTAGATCCCGAGTCCTCAATGTTAGAAAGCAAGCAATTACTGACAACGCCACGAGGGGTCATACTTTCTTATTCGAAATTAACCTTCTCATTTGTGGCTTGCAAGTTTGACATTGTGTCGTGAAACATCTATTCCTAATTTAGTTAACTGCAACACAACTGTCAACAGTGTCAACATCGCAGAACAGAGACAGAGTTATGCAATGACAAGTCTACACTCTTTTGCATGAATGTCATAACAATGGGTTCTAAATTTAAATGGTTGACATCTAACCATCTCGCGCGTCACTCTCCCTTATCATGATTTAATTTGACAAAGTCCTAAAGTGCTCAACATTATCATGGGCCGACTGTACATAACTACTAACAAATGAAATATGTTTCAAAGTTCGTTTGCCTTGTTAGCGCAATTACCGTTTAGTTTCAAAAGTTTGATCAAAAGGAAAGCAAGTTGAAATGAAAATGTAACCTCAAATAAAAATCCGTACGGAATGACATGTGCAAGTGAGACAGCGCTATACACGTGTAGAGCGACGTCCCGTTCCCACCTGTCACTCCGTATGAAAACGGAAACCGAATGAATATTCCGGGCGTCTGTCTGTGGTTAGCCTGATAGCCTGAGAGAGAAAGCAAGGAAGCCATTTCAACGATTACATGTTATATTTGAACATTGCGACCCATCCGGATTTTGTTTAAATGCGCTTAACTACGACCCAGGCTTGATTTCTGATCTAAAATGTCTTATACGAAGTGTGTATATCACGAATGTAAGAACACCAGTGAATCCATTTCGATGTTCTGTTTTCCTGTAAACGATCGGGAACGTTTAGAACGTTGGATACGCAATTCAGGTATGTTTCATTTATGTTATTAGGTTAACCTATTTGTGCTTGCGGTTACCAACGTTCGTACGTAAGTTCACCAACGCCATCTGGTTATTTTGTGTAGCAAAAAGTAGCGAACCTGCGAGCAACCTTCAGCAATCAATGGTTCCAGAGATAGTGCCATCTATTAGATTTACTCATTACTACGTTATTGACGACTAAAAAATATAATCTTTAACAATTGTGTATTGAAGTGATATTACGGTTTTAAAATGAAGCA
The DNA here is from genome assembly GCA_945867215.1 of Epinotia demarniana. Classification (NCBI taxonomy): domain Eukaryota; kingdom Metazoa; phylum Arthropoda; class Insecta; order Lepidoptera; family Tortricidae; genus Epinotia; species Epinotia demarniana. The sequence goes on from OX244263.1 coordinate 16,255,783, forward strand.
GTATGACGATAGCTCTTAAAAAAATAAAAAAACACGGAAAAATATTGGTGATAATGACATTTTTGTTACTTCCAGGCATGGACGTACACTAATCTGGACTGAGTACTAAGTTTTATTAGTCAATCAAAATTGAACCATATTACCGACCAAGGTAGGTACACAATTGTATGATAAAAGACTACTAGAGAAAGCGTTCCGAGCGAGAGCAACCAACCCGAGGATGGTGTCCCACTCGCACGAGTTGCCAATGTAAAAATAATAATGATATAGTGGTATTAACAGGTATTAAATTATACTGAAAAAAAAAAAATACCTGCTCATAATTACGAGCCGACATTATATAGGAGATGTTACTTTATACCTAAGTTTTAATTTACTTATTAAAACATGGTAACGCATTAAATATTGAGGTAATCAAGTGGTAATTTTAAATATCGACTTGTATCCCCAACGTTGACATCTATTTTTCAAATATTGTCATTGGACTCTTGTTGCCTTGTTTTAGTAAAAAATGGTGAAAATATGTTGTATAAAGGGATGTAAAAGCGAAAGCTTTAATAATTGTGGAATATCATTTCATAGGTAAGGAACATTTTGCTTTATTTTACGATAAAACGACAAAACCATATGCCAAACTTATTAGGGTGACTATGATTTGGGCCGGTGTGAGAATGCAATGTCGTAGATAAGTCGGCAGAGCAATTATGTTAAATTATTTCATTTAATATTTTAAAAATGTACTATCCATACTTCCATATTCTTCTATACTGTGTTCATACTAATGTTATAAATGGGAAAGTGTGTGTGTTTGTTTGTTTGTCCGTCTTTCATGGCAAAACGAAGCGACGAAACATTTAGTAAAAATGTCATCATCATCGTCCTCCTCCCCTACCGTTATTCTCGGTAATCCCAGTTGTGCCCTAAACGAGACCGAAGTCCGCTAAGTGTCAAACGGACGTTAGTAAACATGTATTTATGTTTAAATAAAATATATATGTAGGAACATGATGTTTTTATTAGGAGTTTATTCGTGAGTTTTATTTATTTGTAATACAAGAATAATTTATTTGGACTGTATTACTTGCGAAAGCGAACGGTTCTGCACCACGCGCATCCAGAGGATTCCCGGCACGTTTACCAGTTCATCACTCTCTAAACAAGAATTTTTATAAATCCTAATATCCGCATAGGTACTTGGTCACCCTAATTAGAACGAGATGCAATTCTCTAGTATGACTTCTCTGTCGGCTACGCTTTTTTAATCGCAGTACTCAGTCCAGATTAGTGTACGTCCATGCTTCCAGGCTACGAAGCAGCGCCATCTAGTTTTAATACGGAATTTTGAGCTTTTTCAGAGTTACGTTTTTTTGTATGATATTGTAAGTCCATATATAGATAGTCCTTGGTATTATTATAATTTAAATCATCTAGATTTAAAAAATGAGCCATGATGTTTTTTTTGAATACCTAAAATTAAATGTTTCATTATGAAGGAAAAAAGTTCATTTGGTTTAGTTTAGTTTGTTTGTTGTAGTATGAAAAATAGTTTTTTCTGCATTATTGCTTATTTTTATTTATCACGCCGATTACGCCGCCGCCGCCGGCCATTTTTGGACCGGACGCCGCCGCCGACGGTTTAGCCATCGGCGCACACCTTTAGCCATGCGATAAAAAACATACCATAAATACGAGTAGTAGGTAAGCAAGACTTGCAGATTGACGACTATCTATCATACGAACGCACGCGTAGCATCTGAGGGGCTACCGCCAACGAAAACGAACTTCATTCGCTATCTCTCTTTCTGTCGCTCAAAGATGCAAGTGCGTCAGAGAGGGAGATACACGAACGATGATCGTTTTCATTTCGCGGTGGCCCCTCTGGGTTTGTAACCGAATTTCCTTTTTAATAACAATGAATGGTCTCTGTATCCGTAGGGACGAAGTTTTACGAATTCCTGTAAACATTATCCAGGTGCCGGTTGCTGAAACACGATTGGCCTGTCTCCTTAGAAATATACAACAGCTAATAATTGAGGCAGCTGATAAAAAACGTAATGCCGCTAATTTGCACTTTTCTAATCTTAAAAAGTTATTTTGCTTAGTTATTGTTTCTGTTAACTATGTACCAAACCCCGTATGTATTGTCACTCACGGCTGCAGATAGTCGTACTCCATGAGGATGGCGTTGTTGACGGAGGCGAGTATGTTCTGCGGGCCGGTGCGCACGAAGAGCTCCACGTGCGGCGGCGCGGCGGGCGCGGCGGGCGCGGGCAGCGCGCGGCACAGCACGCGCGCCTCCAGCAGCAGCTCGCGCAGCCGCGCCACCATGCCGTGAGCCGCGCGCTCCGCGGGCCCCAGTCGCACCTGCTTCGCCTGCCGTAACGAATATTATATTACTATACAAGTCTACATCATCTATGGTTAGTATACCGCTTAACACAGTGCCAGTGCTCGCCTGCGCGGCGGCGGCGCGCGGACGGTATAACGGGGGGGGGGGGGGGGGCGGGTGCAAGCGACACCACAAGCGAGCGGGGCGGAGGCGGGAGGAGCTGTGATTGTCGGGGGGCACCGCGCCGGGCCTCCCCGCGCGGTGCGTCTGCGGCGCGGAGTTCTGGCAAATACTATACAGTATGTAAACTTACTAAAACCATTTATTTAAATCCGGGCATATCTAGGTGATAAATAAGGTTGTGGTACAATTTTTTTTAAAATCCCTACGCTTTTCTTACAAATTATATTTGTAATACCAAAATGAATTTATGATTCTATAACATCCTGTATTATTTGTTTACAATTGTTACACGTGTTTTCTGGCTGTCAAGTCAAGGTCAAGTTCAAAACATCGACAAACAACGTCAGTTAAGGTAAGGCTATGTGCACACTTACAATTAAATACGACGTGGCTCAATGTGGCATACGCGGTACATCGTCAGTCTGGTAATCGCCCTTACAATTATACGTGAGTCCGTTGGCCGTCTCCGTTGCGGAAATCTCTCAGCGTACAATTGAAGAGATGCCGCACCATTATTTCTGCATTCCCCGTAAACAAAGAATCATATCCACTATCTCTTCAGCAGTAAAATTCAACGGCATCATGAATTACATATTTGTTTGCAATAAAGAAACGTCACATTAAGAATTGATCTTTTCATTTGATTAGTAACCAAACTTTTTAGGTGGAATAATTAAGAAAAAAAATTGACAATAAAGTGACACCAGTGAAATTCTAATGTCATAAATGCCATGGATTGATTATGTTTACATGATATGATAGAATTGAGAATAATTTGGCTGCCACTTTTATTTTATTAACAAGATCGTAAAACAGGTATGAAAAAGGAACTTCTATTGAAAAAATAGTGCAATTTCATGTAAAATACCTACATGAAACGTATTATAAATTTTAAATGAAAGGAAAAATTGAAAAATTTAATGCTCCGAGCCGGATTCGAACCGGCGACCACAGGCATTCATGGCCCGTCGCTACTACCAACTGAGCTATCGGAACAATCTGGTTCGGGCACCAAATCCTTCAATCAGTTCCTTCATTGAACAACGCCTTAGGGAGACGTGTAGCGACATCTACCAGAAGACTTAGGCTTCTTTACGGCACCAACGTCTCAAATTATATTGAGAAATCGTCAGTAACGACGCGCTACCCCATACTAAATTAATTTTTGTTTTTTTTAAGCAGTAACGCTGCTAACGAAAATTATAAATTTTAAATGAAAGGAAAAATTTATAATTTTCGTTAGCAGCGTTACTGCTTAAAAAAACAAAAATTAATGAAACGTATTATTAATGAACTTGCGGTCATCTGTCACGAACGTAAACATTACTTCACAGGATGATACTTTGAGGATTAACCGACTTTGGAAAAGGTCAGAATTTATAATTTTTCTAAACTGATAACATTAAAAATATTAGACATATACTAGGAAAAAATGTGGTAAAACACTAAACTCGACGTCAGCATCACCTGGTTTAAAGGTATGGTTTTAGTAAGTTTACATACTGTATATAAAATATGAGAACTGTCCGAATTCTTGGTCCTTTTGTTCGACCCCATACGACGACGTACCTGCTGCGGGTATGCGTTGAGCGCGGGGCTGAAGGCGGCGAGCGGCACGAGCGAGGAGAGCGGCGCGCGGAGCACTAGCCCGCTATCCACCAGCTGCGTGCGAACTGTACCTTCGCCGTCCAGGCCACTGATGATCGTACACCGAACCCTGCGAACAATCACTTCAATGTCTTAAAACTGCAAAGGCACATAAATTTTTGCGCTGCAACGTTACATACGCTGTTCTTAGACTAGACTCACCAGTCGCCGGAGAGCGTGCGCACGATGTAGAGGGTGGCGGGCTGCGCGGGCGGGGCCTGCGGCGCGGCAGGCAGCTGGCGGCGGTAGGGCCCGGCCGTGAGCAGCGCTACACACACACACTCACCAGTCACCGGAGAGCGTGCGCACGATGTAGAGGGTGGAGGGCTGCGCGGGCGGGGCCTGCGGCGCGGCAGGCAGCGGGCGGCGGTAGGGCCCGGCCGTGAGCAGCGCTACACACACACACTCACCAGTCACCGGAGAGCGTGCGCACGATGTAGAGGGTGGAGGGCTGCGCGGGCGGGGCCTGCGGCGCGGCAGGCAGCGGGCGGCGGTAGGGCCCGGCCGTGAGCAGCGCTACACACACACACTCACCAGTCGCCGGAGAGCGTGCGCACGATGTAGAGGGTGGAGGGCTGCGCGGGCGGGGCCTGCGGCGCGGCAGGCAGCGGGCGGCGGTAGGGCCCGGCCGTGAGCAGCGCTACACACACACACTCACCAGTCGCCGGAGAGCGTGCGCACGATGTAGAGGGTGGAGGGCTGCGCGGGCGGGGCCTGCGGCGCGGCAGGCAGCTGGCGGCGGTAGGGCCCGGCCGTGAGCAGCGCTACACACACACACTCACCAGTCGCCGGAGAGCGTGCGCACGATGTAGAGGGTGGTGGGCTGCGCGGGCGGGGCCTGCGGCGCGGCAGGCAGCGGGCGGCGGTAGGGCCCGGCCGTGAGCAGCGCTACACACACACACTCACCAGTCGCCGGAGAGCGTGCGCACGATGTAGAGGGTGGAGGGCTGCGCGGGCGGGGCCTGCGGCGCGGCAGGCAGCTGGCGGCAGTAGGGCCCGGCCGTGAGCAGCGCTACACACACACACTCACCAGTCGCCGGAGAGCGTGCGCACGATGTAGAGGGTGGAGGGCTGCGCGGGCGGGGCCTGCGGCGCGGCAGGCAGCGGGCGGCGGTAGGGCCCGGCCGTGAGCAGCGCTACACACACACACTTACCAGTCGCCGGAGAGCGTGCGCACGATGTAGAGGGTGGAGGGCTGCGCGGGCGGGGCCTGCGGCGCGGCAGGCAGCTGGCGGCGGTAGGGCCCGGCCGTGAGCAGCGCTACACACACACACTCACCAGTCGCCGGAGAGCGTGCGCACGATGTAGAGGGTGGAGGGCTGCGCGGGCGGGGCCTGCGGCGCGGCAGGCAGCGGGCGGCGGTAGGGCCCGGCCGTGAGCAGCGCTACACACACACACACTCACCAGTCGCCGGAGAGCGTGCGCACGATGTAGAGGGTGGTGGGCTGCGCGGGCGGGGCCTGCGGCGCGGCAGGCAGCGGGCGGCGGTAGGGCCCGGCCGTGAGCAGCGCTACACACACACACTCACCAGTCGCCGGAGAGCGTGCGCACGATGTAGAGGGTGGAGGGCTGCGCGGGCGGGGCCTGCGGCGCGGCAGGCAGCTGGCGGCAGTAGGGCCCGGCCGTGAGCAGCGCTACACACACACACTCACCAGTCGCCGGAGAGCGTGCGCACGATGTAGAGGGTGGAGGGCTGCGCGGGCGGGGCCTGCGGCGCGGCAGGCAGCGGGCGGCGGTAGGGCCCGGCCGTGAGCAGCGCTACACACACACACTTACCAGTCGCCGGAGAGCGTGCGCACGATGTAGAGGGTGGAGGGCTGCGCGGGCGGGGCCTGCGGCGCGGCAGGCAGCTGGCGGCGGTAGGGCCCGGCCGTGAGCAGCGCTACACACACACACTCACCAGTCGCCGGAGAGCGTGCGCACGATGTAGAGGGTGGAGGGCTGCGCGGGCGGGGCCTGCGGCGCGGCAGGCAGCGGGCGGCGGTAGGGCCCGGCCGTGAGCAGCGCTACACACACACACTCACCAGTCGCCGGAGAGCGTGCGCACGATGTAGAGGGTGGAGGGCTGCGCGGGCGGGGCCTGCGGCGCGGCAGGCAGCTGGCGGCGGTAGGGCCCGGCCGTGAGCAGCGCTACACACACACACTCACCAGTCGCCGGAGAGCGTGCGCACGATGTAGAGGGTGGAGGGCTGCGCGGGCGGGGCCTGCGGCGCGGCAGGCAGCTGGCGGCAGTAGGGCCCGGCCGTGAGCAGCGCTACACACACACACTCACCAGTCGCCGGAGAGCGTGCGCACGATGTAGAGGGTGGAGGGCTGCGCGGGCGGGGCCTGCGGCGCGGCAGGCAGCGGGCGGCGGTAGGGCCCGGCCGTGAGCAGCGCGAGCGCGTCCTGCACCAGCGCCGCCGCGCCCGCACGTGACACCCACACGCGCCCCTCTTCCGTCACGCACCCCACCTCCACCTCGCATGGTTTCTGCATACGTCACAATACCACGTGTTGAAAGAATCCTGATTATAATATATCAAATACTTACAAAACATAAATTTAAAAATACAACTAGCTAAGAGGCCTTTCAAATCGCTATGTGATCCCTCAGGCGGTCGCGACTCACAGCTAGAGTAACACTGTTATAAAGATTAGTGTACCTGTGTGACGGTGAAGGCGCCCGCGATGCAGAAATCGTGCACGATCTCCTTGTTGAGGTTGAGGTCGCGCTGAGTGGAGGTGTCGTACAGCACGACGGCCACGGTGGGGTCGGCGGGGTCGTGCCGCGGGCCCGGCGCCGCCACGAGCACCTCGCCGGGCAGCCGGCGCTGCACCAGCTCCGCGCCCGCCACGCTCGCCGCCAGCTCCTCCGCGCCCTCCAGGCGGCACAGTATCGCCTGCACAACGATTACAACGGTTATGCAATTGACTTTTTCATCACACTTGCTCGTCAATGGCGTTATTACTTGCGCGCGTACAGAGCAGTTATAGCCGTTTTACCTCCCACGGGTTGTTAAGTTTAATTTTAAAATATAGAACCCACTCATACTTCACTTCGGACTGAAGATGTTTCCAATCAGCCTTCCGATCTTCAAAAGTTTGCTACAACCAACTTTTAATAAATTTAAACTGAAAAAAACTACTTAAACATGTTTAACGGAATTATTTACAGATTTAATATGTAGTTATTTAGTGTCTATGTAAAAAGTTTTTAAGTGTTTTCAAATCGTGGCTGTATACCGAAGGGTCTTTGCCATACGCGCCTCACGTCAAATTCAACAAAATGGACGACTGACATGTTGCAGATTTTATTACGATTTGTATTAATTTCATCTAAAATGTATTTATTTCCTCGCAAATGTGATGAAAAACATTGTGTATAACACGGGGGCGTAAGAATATTGCAAACTCGAGTCATCAAAAGACTGATAGACTCTTGTTCGCAATATTCCGCTTACGCCCCTCGATAAACAATGTACTATGTCTCAAACATGCTCTGAAATGTATGCGTTAATATCACGAAATGGAGACAAGAAGTTTCTTGTTTATGGCTCCCTACATTACTTCTTGGCCTTAGGCCAAGAAGTAATGTATGAAAACCCTAACTAAAAACATTATCGTCCGCTACTCTAACTTTTTAAATTTGCTTACTAATATTAAACTGACAAAGGAAAAATTACATACTGCCAACCACCACTCGACTCTGTAAGCAGACTTGCGACATAAAAAAAAACAAAATCTATGGTACTATACTTATGTGCGGTTAAACATGGTGCTTGAACGGCTTGTTGAAATGGCATGTTTTAAAAATAAAAAAGGCGGCAAATAACACAAAATTGTTTTCTGAACTTTCGTTCTGATTGTAATTTCAACAAACTAGTATTTAATTGATTACCTTGTAGGTATTTATTTTAATCTTAATATTTCCTCACATCGTTTGAGAAAAGCACTATACAAACCTCGGCCGGAACAGGGATTGCTGGACTCGTTGTATCCGGCCTCGTCTACGACTCGGCCGTCTACCCCAAAGCTCGTCCAGCAATCCCTTACTTCACGGCCTCTGCAGTAATGTACTATTTCTCAAACATGCAATGAAATGTCGTCGTTACGTGCGTTATAACAGGCTTCGAAGTATCACATTTCGGGCGGAACAATTCGAGAGAACTGTTAAGCAATTTCATACAAAATTGAAGGCCTAGGCCGGGATTTTTTTTTTAATTTTAAACTAAATATGGCGTCTTTGACAGATCAGAAACAGCTGAATTATTTATTTTTTATTTTTTCTAGTGGCTGAATGCTTATTGGACCAAAAATATCCGCGGTAATGCCTAATACACACGAACTGATTTAAGAATAGAAATCTGTATGATTCAATGTGTTAATGAATACATTTAAAATATTGTCTATCGTCGTATGTTGTATATTGTCGGTCGTCACCAGAGACCATAGACAATATTAAAAATCCTCTGCATTTATTTTAATTATTATAGAAATTAAGATTCTTATTATCAGTTTGTGTATAATGCCCTAATAGGGTCTATTCGAACACTACACACGAGTAATACAGACGACTTCCGTAAAAAAAAACATTATGGAGGGATTGGAGGGAAAATGAAAAGTATTTTACAGTACATATGGTGCTACTTTTTCGCACTAGTGCGGAAAAGAGCACTTTCCGTGCATATGTCAAAACTTTACAGAGCCATATGTACAGTAAAACGTTGTACGATACACGTGCGAATAGGTAATTTGCAACTCGTGTCGATTTAAAACACTCCCTTCGGTCGTGTTTTAATTTATCACCACTCGTTGCGAATTTCCTATTTTCGACACTTGTATCGTAAATAACTATTGTGTGTGATGCAGCTGCACTTGATTTTATACTTGTGGTTGATATTTATAAATAAAATTTCAAAATGAGTTCCGATGATAACAGCGACGAAGAAACTAATTGTACTCCGCCGGAATTGAGGGCGGACGCCGAATTAGCCATGAATAACTTGTTGCCGCCAAAATCTAAGGAAAAGTACATAAATACAGGTTGGTTTTTTGAGTGGTGATATTTCTTATTTCATTGCATATGTTAGAGAATACATGCCTAGCCGTGAAAAGGGCTTGCCGGCTTCGTATCACTATCCGGCCTCCCTACGGTCGGCCGTCTATACCTAATACTCACCCGGCAAGCCCTTCTTTCCCGGCGGCTGCAGTAATGTACTATTACAATGCACTTGCTCTGAAAGTGCGCCTTTACATGGGTCAACATGAACACGGGAAGCCCTCCATGCCGGCACGGCGCCGCGCGGAGGGGGGCCGCCGTGCAGGAATGGATTTCGGGCCAATATTCCAACACGCGTGCGAGAATGAGATTTCATGACAGTTCAAATTTCACCTTCTTTGTATAATTTTTAATTTACTCGCATGATGCATTGTAAAATTTTGTATGATACACGTGCGGATAGGTAATTCCCAAATCGTGTCGATCAAAAACACTCCCTGGCGGTCGTGTTTTTGGTGATCGTCACTCGTTGGGAATTAACAACTTTCCGCATTTGTATCATACAAAATTACAGTTAAGGATACAGAGGAAAAGACATCAACGAGCCGTTGGCCGCGCTTCGTTTCAGCAGGGCTCACATTTTCAATAGATACCAAGATTGTTTAATTAGTTCAGTTGACTCGTAGAAAAAGTATTGTATACCTACAATAGTTATATAATTAGCTTTTTAAGTCTCGTACCTTAATTAGGCCACTCAGCAAGCTTCCTGGCTAAAACATACATTATGTAAAGATTGCATAATAGTATTTTATGCAATCGTTATATTATAATGTATGCCTTTTCAATCGAGAACCACGTTTAGGCCACGAAGCTTGCTTAGTGGCCTAATTAAGGTACGAGACTTGAAAAGCTAATTATATTAGTAATTACTGCAGAGGCCGTGAAGTAAGGGATTGCTGGACGAGCTTGGGGTACAACGAGTCCAGCAATCCCTGTTCCGGCCGAGGATTGTATAGCTTTTCTCAAACGATGTGAGGAAATATTAACATTAAAATAAATACCTACAAGGTAATCAATTAAATACTAGTTTGTTGAAATTACAATCGGAACGAAAGTTCTGAAAACAATTGTGTAATTTGTCGCCTTTTTTATTTTTGAAACATGCCATTTCAACAAGCCGTTCAAGCACCATGTTTAACCGCACATAAGTATAGTACATAGATTTTGGTTTTGTTTTACGTCGCAAGTCTGCTTACAGAGTCTAGTGGTGGTTGGCAGTATGTAATTTTTCCTTTGTCAGTTTAATATTAGTAAGCAAAGGGCAACCTTCAAGGCAAGGCTTTAGGGCAAGGGGGGGGGTAACCTTGTATGAGAAAAATTTACATTTTATTTTTGCAGCTTCCACTGATGTTTGTGTAAAAATCTTTTAGAAGACCTCTTAATACGCATATATATATATAAAAATAAACGCGTTAAACAAAATCGGAGCCGAGATGTTTTAGTTTGGTTTATAACTTTTCAATATGACCTGCGGAAATATGTATTGCAAATATCTCGGCTCCGATGCATTTTAGAGTATTAAATTTCAAAACAAAATATGTTTGTTTAAAAAAGATCTATCATAATATACCAATTTAACGAGTGGCCGCTCATTTAAAAAATATGACAACACATTTACCCTAACCCCTTTAAAAGAGTAGCGGACAATAAAGTTTTTAGTTAGGGTTTTGGCCTTAAGCCAAGAAGTAATGTAGGGAGAGCCATAAACAAGAAACTTCTTGTCTTCATTTCGTGCCATTAACGCATACATTTCAGAGCATGTTTGAGAAAAAAATATTGTGTATATACAATACTTTATCTACGAGTCAACTGAACTAATTAAAGAAACTTGGTATCTATTGAAAATCTAAGACCTGACGAAACGAAGTGCAGCCAACGGTTTTTCTTTTTTGTGCGTTGATGTCTTTAATTTTGACTTAATCATGGAGGCGTCCTATTGGTCGAATATTACATTTTAGTTCAGTAAAGGCGCCACGTGATTGGTCGAATTAATTTTAGTTGTCTACACCGTTGTATAATGTTCGAGTTGGGACCTTCATAGTAAAAAGTATGTGATTTTAGTTTGGTGTACGAAGTCTTAACATAAACATTAATGTCGACGAGTATAAAAAATACTATACTATTACTAGGTACGTATAGAGAGACTGGCCACCTAGAAAAAGCATCTTGATATCTTCCTCCTTAATTGATAGTTGAAATTACTGGCCATACCTGCGCGGGAAGTTTTCTAAACTGCGGCTCCAGAATTTTGATCCTGTTCAAGTCCACGACGTCGTCGTCTCCGTGGTCGCCCAGGAACACAGCCGCGGTGTCTTCCTCGATTTCCAAAATTTTCGCCCGCTGCCAATCGCCGTCGTCTATATTAACTGCGTACCTATAGGAAATAATTGATCCTATGATTTGTAATGTATGGCGCCTACTTTGCTGATAGAGACTTGTTTTTTTTTTGTATCTTACCATGCATTTTTGATAATCATATTTTTATCAACGGGCGTACCGCCATGTTTGTAATATCTCTCCATATCAGCAAGTAACGTTTCGAATGCATCCTGTAGTCAGAAATATACACATTACAAACCGCGTGTGAAGCAGTTAAGATGTTATTGTTTGAAAAACTCCATATTAAGTGCATTGTATATACTTACACTGTAATTTGGCCCTACGATTCGGAGCCAAATTTCAAGTGTGGAATTGGCAACGGTTACGAAAACGTTCCAGAAATCATCTTCTGGAAACTTGAGTGGCGGCAAATCACTATCGATGGTGTCGTCTAGCACACTGTTCTCAGCGAACAGTGGGAGCGCGCCCTGCAAACGAGAACCACTCAACAACACTTAACCACTCAAACATCTACCTGCGCCTACATTCTTCTAAACATATTTAAGTAAATTGTGTACATTTTGTTTTCCATTACGTAGCCAACTAGCCAATATTGTTATCTAATAAAGGTTACAAGATCTACTCAAGGTCGTCACTGTTGTGTCATGGATAGGTGCAACGTGCAAGTTATTTGACCTTTTGAAAGTTAATCAAAATGATAGCTTTACGTGATTATTTGAAAACAATAAAATGTCACGAATGATAGCAATGTGATGAAAACGGTCTTATAACAAACGAAGATTTCGAAAATATTTATATCACATCTCTTTAATGATATCTAAGAATATGATAAGAGATAATATATATAACACCTAATTGTGGCGTTTAAAAGTGTAAATGGCGGTGCTCCTACTTGATAACCGGCAGGCAAAATGGCGTAAAAAACCAAACAGGCTGCTTGAAATCTGCCAGTAATACACCCTGTCCAAAAGCAGGTGCAGTGGTGCATTGTTCAAATCTGTCGGGTAGGTACCCGACAGATTTTAACAATGCATTCCCGTCTACATTAAACATGAATAAAATATGCATATTTTCCGAATATACGAGGGGCGGCTGAAAAGTAACCTCTTTGGTCAGAAATATATACAAAAATAATGCTGGCTGGTATGGATTTATATTCGTTCGTTATTCTATTTTCAAAATGTATTACATTCATTTGTTTATTGCATCACGTTTATTTGTCTCCTACAATTGTTTCGCACATGTCGGTAGAAAAAGTGAAAATGGATAAAATCGAGCAGCGTGCGGTGATTAAGTTTCTGACTAAAGAAGGGAATACGCCTTCGGAGATCAGACAGCGTAATATGTTACGTGTGTTTGGTAGTTCGTGTTCTTCCGAATTTGTCAAGGCAGTTTAAATTAGGTCGTGAGAGCCTGGAAGATGATCCTCGTAGCGGAAGACCAGTTCAGTCGGCCGTCACCGAAAAAAAAGATATCAGAGGACCGACGAGTGAAGCAGTGGGAGATAGCTAGAGATGTGGGCGTCAGTAAAGAGCGAGTCAATGAAATAATTCATGAGCATTTGAATATGTCCAAGGTTAGTGCACGTTGGGTCCCCAGAATGTTGACTGCATTTGACATGGAGAGGCGTGTCAAGTGTTGCGAAGAGTTTTTGGACATGAGTCGATGGAAAGAGGAAGAAATAATTTCTAGAATTGTAACATGTGATGAGTGAGACATGGATTCGACAATGGGACCCGGAAAGTAACAAAAAGTCGTTACAGTGGAAATTTAAGGATGAGAAGCCGCCTCGGAAATTCAAGGTCTGTCCATCGGCAGGTAAACTTATGGCTACAATCTTTTGGGACAGAGAAGGGATTTTGCTCATAGATTATTTACCGAAGAAAACTACAATGAATGCAGATTATTACTCAAACTTACTATATCAACTAAGAGAGACAATAAAAGAAAAACGGCGAGGTAAACTAAGCAAAGGAATTCTGATTTTGCACGATAACGCACCAGTGCATACCGCCCGCACAACGAAGCTAGCAATTAAAGACAATGGCTTCGAAACCATTGACCACCCCCCTTATAGTCCAGAGGGGCTACCGGGAAATGAAAACGAACTTCGTTTGTGTTATCTCCGTCTCTGTCGCACTTGCTAGTTCGAGCGACAGAGACGGAGATATTCGAACGAAGTTCGTTTTAACTTCGCGGTAGCCCCTCAGATCTAGCCCCCTGTGACTATTTTCTGTTTAGACTTCTGAAGAAAGACCTCGGGGGACGAAGGTTTATGACCGATGACGAAATGAAGGCTGCGGTTACTGACTTTTTTGACAAGCCGAAAGATTTATTTAATGGCCACGCACCCTGGTACCTGGTACCTGGTACCTGGTACGGGTACCAAGCACCCTGGGGTGGCAACAACCTGAACGGCAACTCACTCGTATAGCGTATACTACTCGTATTTACTAACAAATGTGTATGGACTTTGTCTGAAATAAATGTTTTTTTTTATGTACTTAGCCATTTTATCAATTGAAAGAGACATGAAAGTCAATTTTGACAATATAATAAGTAGGTAGGTAGATTATTTTAGTAAAATTAAGCTTCGTAGGTATAATGAGAATTTGGTGTTTTATTTTGAGTAGGGGTCAGGGGTGCTCAATACAAACCCACCCAGCGCCGCCACTGGCCAAGTGCGTGTCGGACCACGCACAACAAGGGTTCCGTGCCCATTAAAAAGCTCGTATCGTTAATTAAATCTTATGGCACTTACATCCTTTTCTTTAAGGAATGCAGTTTTTTAGAAATCTCGAAAACCTGAACCGATCTTGTTCAAAACAATCGCTGAAAGAATTTAATAAGCCCTATGTCCATGATTTTTTTCATATTTTTATAATACACGGTTCAAAGAGGGGGGGGGGGGACACAATTTTAGTGACTTTCGGGGCGATTATCTCCGAATCTATTCACTTAATCAAAAAAAAATGCTAAAAAACCTTGTTTATATTTTGAAAGGCCTATCGATTGATGTGCCACACAAGGGCTTGCAATGAAAAAAATTTTTTTGACATTCAGTTTTACGTGGAGTGCACCACTAAAAATTTATTTTTTTGTAATTTAATTACAAAACTATGTAGCGGCTAACAAAATACACCTATCCTTAAAATTGTATTCAAATTCACCATATAGTTTTCGAGTAAAATGCCTGTGACATACGGACGGACAGACAGACAGACAGAACGACAGACATGACGAATCTATAAGGGTTCCGTTTTTTGCCATTTGCCTACGGAACCTTAAAAATGAGATTAAAACTGTTAGTTTCTCATCATAGTTACATATTCTAAGGCATTTTGGGATAATTGAATGAAAGAAAACTCCATAATCATAGAGAAATTTAATAGTTACCGCATTTTTTAACAATAACAAAAAAGGTCACTTATAATATTAAAAATCAAAAAAATATATATGTATATTGATGCTGTATCACAGAATTAAACGATATTTAGCGAGGTGTGCCACGATGGTATCATCGAAATGGCGTTAAAGAATTTTTTTAACAATAAAGTTAAGTGGACTCGCTCGAAACTTTTGTATGGAAACGTAACTAGGGTACCTTGTCACGGCATTTACTAAACTTCAGTAACTTAAACTCGAAAGTCACTATTTAGTACCTATAATGCAAGAAATATTTGGATCAAAATGTTATAGTATAATTATTGCGGAAATCAATGTTTTTTTATACATAAAAACTTCTGTTTGTCTCGTGTAAGACATAAAATATAACATTTTACTAAACTGGGTACCTTGTCAGGCTATGTCATTTAATCTTATATAAACAGGGGAAAACTTGAAAAATTTACTTGATTATATAAATAACTGGACCTGATTTATGATCTATTATGTCTTATGTCTTTCAATCAAAATTATAATATTAATTATTTACGCTGTATGACACATTATACAACAACTAAAATCACAGTTCAACTTTTCATTGACTAAATTCAAGATCAACAATTAATATTAATACAGAAGCACCTCGGTAGTGTGCGACGTCATAAAGCTGTACCTATACACGTACATAGTTCAACTGTGGTAAGGTCTTAAGCCGGAATCGCACATACTAGTAAATATGTGGTGTGGTGTGTCGTGACGCGACCTTGGTGCGGTTGGAGTAAGAGAAATATACCGAATCGGTATTTTCCCTCACTCTAACCTCAGCATGGTCGCGTGGACACACAATACCACATAAGTGTGATTGCGGCCTTAGTGGCTTAATAGTGAAGGTTGCAAGGAACATTGAATTTTCATGGCTCAAAAATCATTTTGCTATGGGCCGATTATCTAGACCTTATCTTAGAAAGAGGCATTTGACTAACCGCGATGGTAATATTAACAAAATTATTCAAATTTTAAACGCTTTTAAGTTAAGACATGCCGTGACAAGGTACCCTGACTACTAAACTTTATGGTCGGAGATATATACTAAGGAAACATAATTTTACTGGTATTCTTGCACATGTATTCCTTAGGATTTAAATAACCCAATTAAAACACAAACCCATTTTGGCACTTTTTCACCCGCTTCCACAAAAACTCATGTACAGGTCGATTCACGAAAGCTGGCACGAATGAATTGAACGAGTGAATGATGTCTATGTGTGCATCACATAATTATTAAATACAGGTTGATGCAAAAAGCGATTATGTTAATTGTGTTTTAGAGAATGCTACCCTCTTTTTTTTACAATTCTCAGAAGTCATCACCTTTCGATTCTTGATATTAAAAATAAGTCAGAAAAATATACGTACGTTTTATTTACAAAGGACTATAATAATAATTACTAAAAGGATTTAACATGATACTTGGTGCAGATTATAATAATATAATTTATTTTTTCTTGTAACGAAAACGTAGGTATTAGGTAGGTACATGTTTACAAAATATTAGGAGGCCCCTATATAGGAACGGCACTCACACTGCCACTCACAGTGACAAGTGACATTACTTTCGGTCAATTCATTCATGCCAGCCTTAGAGCATACATAACTGGAGTACCCTTTCAGTAGCTTACCCCTCTGTTGAAAACCTTGCACAATGTGCAAAAAAATATACAAAGACAATTTCATAATCGATTAATGGTCATTCAATCGCCTCGCAAGAGACAACACCTATCATAAAAATGCACGCACATGCTGTAAGCACGTGTAATAAACAATCAAACACTTCAATCTTAGAAAATATGGTGTAACATTGCATTAAGTATTTTTGTATTGTTTTAATATTATTTTTGTGAAAACATTTTCATGACACGTTAAATTAAACGATTATGTAATCGATTTACAATTCTTTCTTGGATACGTCATGACACTCCCCACGAGACTCCGTTTTCATGTTTTGTAATAAATAACTCAATGGCATTTGAAAAAGAGTCTATAATAACATTAGCATTGATTAATCAAAATTAGTTTTATTTACGCACTCCGCCCCCACGAGACTCGGTTTTCATGCTTTGTAAAAATTAACCTAAATGCAATTGCAATAGAATTAATAATAATATTTGCAAGGATTATCTAAAATGACAGATCACCCCACGATCACCCTCACGAGACTCGCAAGCACAGTGTGGGATTTTCCTTAAATTTTGTTCACTACCTTTTTATTATTTTAATCGCTGCTTAATACTATTTTAAAGCCGATAGTGAAACTCCCAGCCACATATCACGCTTAATTTTCAAGTTAAAAATTTCTAAACATCATATCCAATGACGTCATCAAAACATGTTTGTATTTTTATTTCCGTAATTAATGTCAATAATGCCCCAATTTTTTCGTCTCCAATTTCAGGAAACAATATTCAGTAACGTAAAAAAAATACAAGACTGTAAAGTTAATAAACCGGACGATATTCAATATATATATATTTTTTTAATTATTAATATTTTTTCAAAGTTTATTAACGGTCGCATTTTATTTTAGTCCTAAAGCACGTATGATGAGTACCATGCCTCAAATTTTGACGATTGTATCTTATGGGATTTGGGAAGCGTTTCTAAGTTTTTGCTCAATTTCTATGGAAATAGGGTTATCACACACAAACGAAAATTATATCAGAGTTCAGAGGCTATTTATTGGATAAGTATTTATTTATTTATCTTAAGGAAGCTTAATCATCATCAGAATAATAAAGTCGTTCGTCTAAAACGAGTGACAAATTGTCGTCTTCGTTATTTTCGGGCAGTAATGCAGTATGTGGCTCAGTAGACTTTATAAGTGATAGAACTTTAGGCGGTATAGGTGATCGTTTTTGATTACTATGTTTACTATATTATATACTTTTAAAGACAAATGTGAAATAAAAGGGTCCGAAGATTCGAGAGCACGCCGAAAAAGGTCCAAAATTGTAGTCTTCCGGTCTATTTTTCGAGTGTGATGCTCACGATCATACCGCCAAAATTTGTTGCGGGATTCACCGGCTTGCTCAGACAGCATTCCTATTGGCAGAGGACTAATCTCAATGATTTGCCAACCGTGTATTATATTAGTATTTTGTGCATAGTGACTGACATATTAAACCAGCCATATGATTGTACATTCTTTTCAGCCACGGATGCACAAAATACACGAAATTCGTTTGTGTCGATTGGCAAACCACTTGAGAGGGCCACCAAAATGGTATGAAAATCGTCGACAAGCCACTCCTCTATAACGAGTATTTCGGCAAAAGTCTTACGATTTCCGTCTGAGAATGCTGTCCGAGCAGTATTTCCATCATTGGTGGTTCCCGAGTTTGGTCTAACTATATCCACTAAAAGTGACAGTCTGGATCGAATTTCACAATGAATTTGTTTTTTTCTTTTATCTACAATACGTCCAGCTGCCGAGTTTTTGGTGATCCTCCATGTTTATACTGCAGGATCGTTTTTATATGCCAAATGTAGTAGAAACCCAAACAACCTTATCCATGCATGCAAAGGGTTAAGCCCATGAAGAAGCGTATTTTCGTTTACAGCCAGTTTTTTAATCGAATTCAAATTATTGAATTGAGATGTTGTGGCATTACAACAAGCGCAACGTAATTGAGAATTAGTCCCCGTAATAATATTATAAACTTTGCCATCGATTATTGTTAAGTATAATTTGGGATAAGCAATTACTATTTGACCAGATGCAGTTTCAGCATAAAACGCAGAAAGTTCTTTTATCTCATCCTCGACTCTTTTTTTTCGCTCAGGACCAAATCTTTATTTTCTGGACGATATTGTATTTTTATTGGCCTACAGTATCTGTAAGATTGTGGGTTTGGGTTAGACCACAAAACAAAACCATCAAATGTCTTTAAAATAAGTGGAATATACGTGGTCGCAAACAAACAATGTTCATCATCATCATCACCATCTGTGAATTTTTATTTATAATAAGATCAACCCGTACTCCCATCAAAACCCCAAGAACCCTCTAATGTACATTCTAACGACTCTTTTTTTAATTTTTCACAATATGCAGTAATGATTTCATCATTTGATTCGACTATACGTCGATATGTGTGTAAGAGCAAGCTGAACAATGATATGGTTGCATCTTTTTCTGTTATTATAATTTCATCATCTGGGTAACAGAGCTTTTTTGCCGACTGCACTTTGTAGTAGGGTGGGAAAGCATTAAATCCTCGTTGCTTTAAATTTTGTTGTATGGAAGTGTAATCGTCTACTGTCAGCTTTCTATCTATAACCATAGATAGGGATTCGCTAGCACTTAAAGGTTTAGTTTGTGGTTTCGATCTAATTAAATCGGCAATTTCTTTGGCGTGAGCAGGGCTTTTTAATAATTCTTTGACAACAAATTCAAAATCGTGAGCAGCACTTATTGATAGTTTTTCACCTGTATCATCAATTACAATTTTTGAGATTGCTTTAATCATTTTTGTTGGAGGGTGGCCTTCAAGTGACTCTTGTAAACGTTTAAGATCACGCCGCTTCTGATACTCACTTTGAGACTCGGTCGAGGCGGTTGAATCACGCATAAAGTTGTCATTTTCGGTAAAGCACTCATTTGAAGTGTGACTAGGAGCTGGAGCTGAAGTTGATGGAGTACTTTGATTTGCGAGCTGGACTGAATGATCCTGGTATATGTTATTTTGAATGGGGTTACTGTCCGACCGAAGTGAGCAAAATAAATTTATATCAAAAAAAGCTGCAAGCTAGTCATAATTTTTTTGCAAAAGCGAGACATATTTCGACCACTGAGTAAATAAAACTTTTCACATTTATGGGTAAATTTAGTTACATAATCATTAATTTTTTGATCACTGATCAATATTCCTTAAAATCCTATCAGGCCACGAATAATTGAAAATTAGTCTAATTCGTTCTTTCACATTTAAATCCTTGGGTCTGGTTTTCGTTCCATGAGATTTTGCAGCTGCTACCAAAAATTTGTAAATATCGAGTCTGGTAGCTTCTTTGGGTGAACAGCTCCTATCGTTAATGATGATGCTCCCGGAGGTTGAAGAGTATCTTCATCTGCCACTCGTTGGCCAACAAGAGGGTTGGCGCCCTCTTGCCCCTCTCGCATTAAGTCCCCCGGTCGAGGCCCGGAAGGACATCCCCCAGCAGGACGGGTCAGCTCCTGCTGAGGCAAAGCAGCGCCATGGGTCTTTACTGGCTCCATGACGCCTCACCCCCGCTCCTCCAGATATCATGTAATGGCATTGGGTTTCAGCTAGCGCTTGACGAGGGCGGACCCCTTCCCAATGCTACACGATACCCTTCATCAGAGATTCAACAGAGTATACTGACAACCGTTCTGCTAGTGGTAATGCTTTTTGCCGTACGGGCCCTCGAATGTTTCTATTTTTAAACATAGTACGATTTTGCAACAAGTAGTGACGCCACACCCCAACTGAAAATAAAGTTAACCTACCTAGTGTGTGACAACCCTAACTTGAATATTTAAAAATTCATATCTCGCGAATCCTGCCATATTTTCATTTACTTTTTTTTCGTAGTGATAATGCTTCTTATAAACCATTAAATAATTATAAAATAAAATGCGACCGATGTAAGATTATCGAGAAATCTCTAAGAGTCATCAATTCAAACTTTTAGTGAATCATATTGATATATCAAAACTACCTTTATATTAACTTAAAAGGATGCTTTTAAAAAGAGGCATGAAATGTGAGTAATTATAGTTTTCATATTTCTATGGACTTCTATGGCTGTTTCTCGATTTATCGAAAATCTCAAAAACTATGAGACATAGAACCGCGGGAGTTTCAATGTTCGCTATCATTTGATAAAGTACATAAATTAAACAGCTAAGTAGTGTTTCGCAAAATTGAGGAAAAATCCCACACTGTGGCAAGTAGAGATGAGGGTAGTGTCGATAATCAATAATTATCGAAAAAAAGTATGATTCACAAAGAACCTGCACAAATTGCCGAGTGAACACAATTTATTAGAAAAAAAGTATAGGTACTTTGCACATTTCCGAGACCCAGCATTTAAAAAAACGGACCGCCTCTTTCAGCAGGCAAGCAAATTGGGTGCCTGCGCGTACAAGTTCCATGTGTTCAAGACATTTTGATGCATCTCAGTATCGAATTCATTCAAGTAAAAGGTAAAAATTTATCGGTTTTGCCGTACCTATTTTATTTTTATGTGAAATTTAATTTGGCGGAGCGGACATGCCTTTAGACAACGGTGCAGCGGCAGAAAATACCGAACATCTAAAACGCATTAAATATATGTAAAGGCTCTCTACAAATGTGTACGATTTGGTGTCGAGAACCTCGGTCCGTGGGGCCTCAGTGCGCAAAAGTTATTTGCGGAGATCGCGAAACGTCTGGTCGACGTAACTGGTGACCGAAGAGCTGGCAGTTTTCTCGCGCAACGCATCAGCATTACAATTCAGAGAGGAAATCGCGCCAGCATCCTCGGTATAATGCCTCGAGGGCCTTTTTTAGATTTAACTTAGTTTTTATTTATAATTAATGTTAGTTATCATCTTGTAACTATACTTATACTTTAGAAATGAATGAAAAGTTTTCGGAATTAATTGAATGACAAACGTTTATGTCGGGTCCACGGTCCACCTAATTTCCTATAACCCGGGCAAGCTGGTTTTTAACGGTCCAGGCAAAAAACTAGTCATAAGCGGGAAACTTCTTGCAATATAATACTAGGTACATACGCTACTTTATATATAACGTATGAAGTTAATTGTTTTTTTTTTAATACAGATAAATAAGACACGTCATTTCTTTTTTGCTTCATTGTATTTTATAGCCTAACAATTATTTCAGTAATCAATTGAGTTTCAATAATCCATATTAATATAATAGTGGAAGCCCCACAAGCCCAATTTCATAAGAAAACCGCAAATCGATGTACAGTTTAGCCGTTTGGCACACGCATACAAGAGGTCAAAACAATTTAATTTTTTCCATACAAAAAGAAAAATGTTTCGACAGTCCCCCACTAAGGGAAATTTTTTGAGGAACTGCGGGTCAAAAAAATTGTTTTGCCCTCTAGTATGTGTGTGCCAAACGGCTAAACTGTACATCGATTTGCGGTTTTTTTTAATATAATATAGGGCTACCACTATAATAAATGCGAAAGTGTATGTATTTGTTTGTTTGTTTGTCCGTCTTTCACGGCAAAACGGAGCGACAAATTGACGTGATTTTTTAAGTGGAGATAGTTGAAGGGATGGTGAGTGACATAGTATAGTTTCTATCCCCGAAATCATCACCTAAAGGGGTGAAATGGGGGGTGGGGTAAAAAGTTTGTATGGAGCTGCGATATAAACGAGTTCCACGCGCACGGAGTCGCGGGTAGAAACTAGTCATCATCCATCATCATATCAGCCGAAAGACGTCCACTGCTGGACATAGGCTTCCCCCAAAGAGTGCCAAAGTGACTGGTCCTGCGCCACCCGCATCCAGTGGACTCCCGCAACCTTTACCAGGAACTTTAGAAACTAATATATAATAAAATTATATAGGTTTGTGTAAATATCGATACAATTATCGAAATTAGTTATCGAATCAAACCTCGCCCTATAGGTTTAGCCGATCACATTGGCATTTACGTATTCTTAACCCGTGTTTCCACTAAGTTTTTCCATGTGTGATATGTTTGTGTGCATCAAAATGAGAATGTGTTATCCTTTTTCAAAATGTGTGCGTGTGAAAATAAACAGATCGTTTTTGCATTATAGTGGGTAATCTTTTGCATGTGTTATTTCTTCACCCCCCCCCCCCCCCCCGCAAAATTCGGCAGACTTTTTTGTACTCAAATACGAATATAAGGCTACTCCAGTTATGTATGCTCTAAGATGCCAGCTCTCGTGAATCGACCTGTAACTCGGTAACTAAATGTCGTGACTAGGTACCTTTCACTAAACACTGACACAAATATTTATTTATTTATTTAATCTTTATTGCACAAAAGAACAACTTATCGTACAAAAGGCGGACTTAATGCCGTAAGCATTCTCTACCAGTCAACCTTTGGGCAAAGCAGACAATATTCAAGCTGCAATTGAAATATTCATCTTCCATATATTTAGACGAGAAAGTAAACGAAACGGTGCGGCAAGTGTCACCCGCACCAAGCTATTTTGAACAGACTGTAGATCTTGTAGAATCAACTGAGTTACCAAACAAAACGCTGCATGCAAAAATGGGTATTATATCTTTAAGTCGAATGTAGCATCGGATACATTGAAACAATCTGTAGAATAGCTCTGAACCACGTGTTCAGTACAGTACATAAGGAATAGGGGAGGTTGTTGAAAAATAAACCTACACAAGTGGTATCATTAAATTCATTAATTTGCAAGAGATATCGTCTCTACATACCTCTTTCTTTGGAAGAAGTACTAAAAGTCCATTAACCACTCTGTCTTTTATTATTCGAGGACAATTTTCCACCAGTTCTTGCCAGTTACTGGGTAAATTCTCTCCAAACTTTTCTCTAAAAACATAATTCAGCACTACATGACCACTTCATTTACATATTAAAGAATTTCAAGGGTAAATATATGTATAACAGTTTGAAATTGTTAACATTGTAGATATATTAAATGAATATACTATACAAAGAACTGTGTGACTGATTTTTAACATTCAACATGCAGCATGCATTTTTTTTTTATCTTTTTATGTACTTAGATACGTTTCTGATATTAAAACGGAAATAGGAATTAGTTTAAAAGCAGGGTTATTTATTTTTAGTTAATGATCATGCATCGCAATGGGGAACTTGCGTCCATGTTTGTTGGTTAGGTGTGTTGTGTCAATAAATTCGGTTTCTCACGAGGAACATAATATGTAGGTATGTTTGGGACTAGCAACGTCTTTTGATTTGGTCATGAAACCTATGGCAGGCCTGTTGATCCGATCGTTTAAATGCTACAACATATTGTGATTATGGCTTACGGCATGGCCACGTAGTATGCGCTGGCCACCAATTTGTACTAAAAATGCGTTTAAGCGTGATACTTGATTTTTTAATCGGTGATCAGGAGTCGAAAAATAATAATATCCAGCCAAAATAGATTTAATTAGGTATGCTGGTATGCAATTACATCACTGTTAGTTAATGCAATTAATTGGGAATTTAACACAAATTAATACTCTGGAACTGAAGCGGATACATGCGTTAAATTTCACGCTTTACGCTTACGCTTTTTTACGCTTTTAGGTCTTACTAGTCCTAGCGATACGCAAAAATATGCTGCAAATGGTGTTAAAAGCAATGAATATTGGAGCGATTGATCTTTGGGTCATACGAATCAATTTGACCCGTAGCACGAACAAAAAAGACGAAAAAGGAGAGGAGTTATAACGTCATCTTTTTTTAGTATGGGAAAAAAATATTTTTTGTTCTGAAACCTATCGCGTGTGGTATCTAATGAAAGGGTTTACTAAGCTGATTCCAAAAATATATCACATCATTATGGGTTAGTATCATCTCGTCTAAAACGCAACTGGTCAAAGTATCATCTCGTCTTAAACGCAACTGGTCAAAGTAGCATCTGGTCTAAAACGCAACTAGTAAAAGTAGCATCTGGTCTAAAACGCAGCTGGTCTAAGTATCATCTCGTCTTAAACGCAACTGGTCAAAGTAGCATCTGGTCTAAAACGCAACTGGTCAAAGTAGCATCTGGTCTAAACCGCAGCTAGTATAAGTATCATCTCGTCTTAAACGCAACTGGTCAAAGTAGCATCTGGTCTAAAACGCAACTGGTAAAAGTAGCATCTGGTCTAAAACGCAGCTGGTCTAAGTATCATCTCGTCTTAAACGCAACTGGTCAAAGTAGCATTTGGTCTAAAACGCAACTGGTCAAAGTAGCATCTGGTCTAAAACGCAGCTGGTCTAAGTATCATCTCGTCTTAAGCGCCAGAACCGCTCGCTCGGCTCGCGCGCTGTAGGGTCGCAGTACGCCTAACACTTCTCCTCGCTTCGCTCGTCGTCGTACCTACACCGACCTGCCTTAGAGTAGTATAGGTTAGTTATGTTGCTTAGACCAGTTGCGTTTTAGACGACATGTATATTAGACTAACTCTGTTTTAGACCAGTTGCGTTTCAGGCGACTTGTATTTTTAGACTAGTTGATACTTAGTCTAGCTACGTTTTAGACCGGATGCGTATTAGACAAGATGCGTTTTAAACCAGTGACTAGCTGCATGTTAGACCAGGGGCCGTAGACAAGGTTACAATCGACAAGCGCTAACGCTAATAGAAAATAATAAAATGTATGGGAATGACAGATGCCGACGAAACACTTTTCGTTGACATCTGTCAATCCCATACATTTTTTTCGTTTTCTATTGGCGTTAGGGCTTGTCGATTGTAACCTTGTCTACGGCCCCAGTTGCGTTTTAGACGAGATGATACTAACCCTTATCGTCGCCATTTTGGCTTGACGGTCCAATAACTTTGCCTAACGGTGGACTCATCGTTGCGTATCAATCTCGTGTGCGTTTTGATAAGAGCGGCCGCGCCACGGTACATGAGTACACATGTTACCGCCAACCGCGACGGCGGGCGACTGACGCTCCAGCCCGCAGACTTCATACCACCCCCGCTGTCCTTCGTCCCTTGTCCCCCGCGAACCAAGGGAGTGTCACGAACGAATTTGCCAAGTTATAGATACACCACACGATCGGTTTCCGAACAAAAAATATTTTTTGTCAGCACAATAATTATTCGAGTGACTGAAATATAATGATGTGATATATTATTAGAATCGGCTTAGTAAGCCCTTTCATTAGATACCACACACGATAGGTTTCAGAACAAATTTTTTTTTTCCCATACTTAAAAAATATGACGTTATAACTCCGTTTCTGTTTTTTTTTCGTGCTGCGGGTCAAATTGATTCGTATGGCCTAAAGATCAATCGTCCCAATTTGCATGCTTTTAGCACCATTTGCAGCATTTTACAGGATTTCGGGGTGTTATCTTGTCGCACTGACATTGCTTTTCCGTAGAACGTGAATGTTTTTATCGACCATCTAAATGTCGATAGTATAGTACTTAGAGTTATATGTCACTGATAATCAGTAATTATAATTAGTCCACTGATAAGGAGTCACTAGGTACTATTGGATATAATTATATGTATATGACCAGCAAACTATATGACTAGCTGCCCGGCCCGCCTTCGCACGGTTAGTTTTCCGTTTTCCCGTAGGAATGAAGCATTTTCCCGCGGTAAAAAGTAGCCTTTGTTCATCAGGGATAATGTCGGCTCCTAATGGCAAAATATTTTTTCAGATCGGTCCAGTATTTTCGGAGCCTATTCAATACAAACAAACAAACAGTCAAATCTTTCCTCTTTATAATATTAGTGTAGATAAAAAAAAGAAATAAAAGTCTCGGTAGTAAACAATCGAAATTGTGGGTTATTCAATTTATTCCAAGAACGAAATCATAAATGACGTAGGAGGGCATCATAAATTTTGTCACATCCATATTAAACTGTAATTGGTTTGCTTTTTCGCCTACTAAATCGTTGTGTTTGTTGAATCTAGATGTGTTTGTATAGTATATCTTTTTAGAAGTAAGTATTAGTGAATTGCACTATGTATAAAACAATTATTTTTCAAAGTTAGTCAAACAGTCAAAATCGTTAGTGCAATTTGTTTTTAAATCTTCCATTGTGACATAGTAATATGTACTAAGCAATTAAATAAACTCCACGTCAATATTAAACAAACACAATTACAAAGAACTGCAAGGGATTGCGGCTGTCAATCTCACATGCAGCAAATAGTTATCTACTTATTTTTAATCAAGAAGTTTTCATTGAGATTGAGCAAAGAAATAAAAAGCGAAAATTCAATTGCATTTTTGCATTATATAAACATCGATATCGAGACGGTCGATAAAAAAAAACATTCACGCTCTACTGAAAAGCAATGTCAGTGCGACAAAATAACGGGGTCTACTCATAATTTAACAACATGACAAGGGTTTTTAAATGGGTTGAAGATGGAAGGAACAAATTTTTCAAGGAAGCTTTAGGTACCTGACCTAATCTAACTTAACCCACGGGTAGGAAGACAATGATGTTTAATTTTAAGTCCCAAGGTTTCTAACCACCGTTGCATTATGAAAACGTTTATTGCTTATTAAATGACACCTTGGATTGTGATTTTTCATGCAAGTTCCCAATCGCGGATCAGCATAAATTCTGTACTGCACCGTAAAACTATAAAAGTAAAGTTAAACAAAAGATAATGAATCGTACCTATATAAATGTGGCACAGTACTAGCCCACAGGCCAGCTTCATGCTCCGCGACCAGGTCCGCCAGCGAGGCCACGGCCATGCTGGGGGAGGAGGTGGGCTTGCCCCCCGTCCCGGAACCTTCTATGTCCATGAGAAGCTTCACCGCCGCCACCTCCTTAGCCAGCTCTTCCGATGGCGAAGAGTCCGGGTATGACGAGGCCGAGTAGGTGGCACCAACCTGCATTCAATACTATATCTATATTTTTTTCTCAAACATGCAATTAAATATTGACGTTGTGTTCTTCATAATGGGCTTCGAAGTGTCACGTTTCGGGCGCAGCGAGACGAGAGACTCGTAATGGCATTTCATAAAAAATGGGAGGCCTAGGCCTGCAAGATGGTCTTTTTAAATTTCCATTCCACAATTTGTGCCACAGGATCACGGCGTTCTGCCATGAAAATTAAAGTTTGATTTCTTGGAGTTCTTTTTTTTATTTATTTCATTGCAATGTTTGAGAAAAGCACTATATTTAGCTCGGCGTGAAAAGGGGTTGCCAGCCTCAAAACTATGTGACCTCGCTACGCACGGCCGTCTATATTAATATATACTCGGCCGGCAACCCCTTACTTCCCGGCCTGTGTAGTAATGTACTATTGTTCCGAGCTTATTATTATTACACTAGATAACTTAAACACCTCAATGTCACTTTTTAGGGTTCCGTAGTCAACAAGGAACCCTTATAGTTTCGCCATGTCCGTCCGTCTGTCTGTCTGTCTTCGGCTTAGATCAGTAACCCTTACAATTGGAAAACTGCAATTACATTCGTGGCAGTAGCACATATAATGAATTTAAAAGGAAAACTATCACAGTTAAGTACACATAACTAGTTAAAGAGTAGTACTTAATTTCGGGTGCATATACGTTGTCATTGGAATTTGAACCTTTTACCGTAGACGGTAGAGTTGCTTTTTCCGGCACGTTATCTTCAATAGAAAAAACGTTTTAACGAAAAAATTAAACCGCCGAAAAAAAATTAAAAGCATAAAATAATAAACCTTTCTTATTTAGTTTAATCAAGTAAGTTCTTAAATGAATCTAAGTGTACCTAATTAATTTTGAGTCGGCGCCAACTCAAAATTACTTTTAGGTACACTTAGATGCTTTTCAGGTTTTTTCGGCGGTTTAATTTTTCTGTTAAAAAGTTTTTATTTTTCAATTTACTGTGGCTTACTTTAGTTAATTACTAACTAAATTACTAGTTACTTAGATGCAATATTTGTGATTACTCTCTGCATATGTGCTCATTCATTTCAATCAGTTAGTGAACAATCAATCATCCCCTGTTTTCCTACCCTTAGGGTTGGAATTTTTATTTGAAATTTATGTGGGACCAACTTCGAGGTATACCCTTTCTAATAAAAAAAACAATTATCAAAATCGGACTACTCTCTAAAAAGTTATGCGTGGTCATACATAAAAAAATATATATATACGCGTACACTTGAGAACCTCCTCCGTTTTTTTCGTCGGTTAAAATACCTTGTCCTTCAGGTGGTCGCTAACCGAAGGTAGTCGCGTAACCGGCGAAACGACCCTATACATTGGTGTGTTATAAAAATAATCATATTTACGATTATTTACGAGGGTAAGCTATAATAAAAACCCCAAAAGCCCCTTTTAAGTCCGCATTCTGTGACAGACGGGTGTTAAGGTGGAGACCATAGGCGGAGAGAAAGACTTGTTACTAATACTTGGTTTTATTAATACTAGGTACAGGGTGTCGACCGTGTCGGTCGAGTTTCAGGTGAAGAAGAGAGCGAGCCCTCGTACATTTGGTCTTATAAACTAATTATCTTGCGACAGTTAATTGACTTTATTGCCATCTATCGTTACTACCGTGAACTAATTACGTTCCTTCCTGGTTTATACCGATAGCTGCCTATAGCCAATTGATAAAGTAAATGATTCGCTAATTATCGGTTAGATGGCGTTACGATTTTCATACAATAGTAACGACATCTAGCACACTAGTTCGGTATTATAAGGATCATTTAATACATGAAGAATACGCCTGATTGCGCGGCCTGCGCGAGCGCAGCTTATGTTAGCAGTACTACTTTTAGTACTGAACAACGGGCAACTAAGGAGCCCTACCCTGCGCGTGGCCCGACACGCACTTGGCCGCTTTTATATTATTTCTACCAACTGTGACGTTACTCGGGCGAATTAGTGATGTGAATTCCCCGTTGTCCGCGCAAAATCGATTCTTCAATAAGGAATTTTCTTAATATTCACGGACAACCGGCTACCACAACAGACGCGCGCGGAATGTAAGTCGGAGTGCAAACTTGGAGACCGAATTCGGACACGCGAAGTACATGCATTAGCGTGATCTACGTATATCTATATCTGTGTTATTACACTGTAGTGTGATAAGTAATATACCTACCTACGTATCTGCATGTATACTCTTGTATACTCTCTACTATATGACTACTCTATGATGCTAGTATATAAGCACTGTAATGCACCATATAGGACACTCTAATAAACGACGTGGAACTATCAACTTGTTTGAATCATCTCTCACAGTACATGGTGACCTTGCCAGTGCGGCCTCGTGCCGTGCTGGCGGCGCGCTGCGCCAGCCAGAAAAGAACTTGAGTGACCTTGGTGACTTTATCTTAAGAATGTACTATTATTGGAGTCGCTGCGGGGAGTCGAGGATTATGGTCCAGCTGGGTGTTGTTCGTGTCGAATGTCGATGTCTTGACGGGATGGCAAAAATCGGGAGTTCCAGAACCGACACTGAGAGCAAGATTTTTTTGAGTAATTTAGAGTTAATTTTTTGCGTATTACGACATCTAACTTTCCTTTTCGTATTTGGTATTACGTAGCTATTTTCACTCGTCTTTTATATTAATGACTTAGAATTAATATGATTAATATATAAATATTATGCCGCTTGATGTTAGTATGTAATAGTATGGTTAAAAGTACGGTATTAAAATAATTCTAAAACAATTAGAATCTTAAATTATCCTTCCAAATTCATTATTGTGTAATTGCATCGTAGCACACAAGTAAGGCGTGAAGCGACGCGCGTGTTAGCATAAAAGGATTGGCATGCGACGTCTGTTATTACAGCTCAAATTTCAATTAAAAAATGAAGCTTCGTGCATAATTTTAGATACTTTTAAATTGTAATAACATTTTATTTCAAACCTACTTATTTAATTAATGACCATTTTGGAAATTGATTTAATACAACACTTCTTAATATTTTGTATAGTTCTAAATAAAAACAATACTTATAACCATACCGTAGTTTAATCTTTAATTTAGTAAATAGGTAGCTAGTAGGTTCTGCAATTTTCTTTTATAACGACAATTTATATCTATATGTACCGGATTTGACTTTGTACACGGATGTGACAGTAATAATTATAATATAAATAAAAGATAAAAATAAGAGTGTTACATTATTAGGTACGTGAAATGGGATCTTGTTAGTAGGAATATGAACAGTTTCATCAATGAAGGTATAGGAATGTTGTTACTATTTTATTGTTGGATTTTAAAGGTTTCAAGTATCGTAAATATGATTGTAACAGAATGTGTAATGAAATGTCCTGAAGGTTGGTAAACATAATGTAGTTTGGTTTTGAATGTTAATTAAGAGATTGATATAGTTCGTTTTTTGAATGTAATAGTTAGTGTCTGGGAAAATTTAAACAAGTAAGTTTTTCACTGAACGATTAGACTGATCACCTAAGAGTAGTTGAAATTCTTATTTGTTAATGTTTTCAGGGTTTGTGCATTATGTGATAGAGATTTAGAGTGGATTTTTTTTGAGCATTGCAACGGTTATAGGAATTGAAATTAAAATATGTCCTTTCGTGATCTTCGGTAGCTCGAGAGGCGCCATTGAGCGACTAGGAACGTATATCGCAAGGTACACCAGGATACAAGGCAGGCAGGGAATCCTTGGAACCTGATCATGATTCGGTCGAGTATCAATCGTGAAGGTCCTTGGACACATGGTATGTTTAAATGAAAGGAGGTGTTAAAAGAACTGCCTGAAAGGTATATTAAATGGTATAAGTGTGCGCTTATAAGTAAATAATTTCCTTGTATCCTGAGCAAATAAATAATTATTATATGTAAGGTCGGCCGACCAAGTGTAAATGCGTTGTGTACCTGTGCCACAAGTGAAGCATATTGAGATGCACACTTTAAGTTAAATATTAAAAAAATATATTAAATGGATATTAAAAAAAAATACAATGACGTCATAATGATACAGAAATAATGATTAAATAATGTAGATTTGCAACTTACTTACACTGATTAATGACAATGTTGAGCACTCATAAGTGCATAATTTAAGAGAAATATCTAGGTACCTAGGACAAACGATTATAATACACATAACTATGTGATATGATAACACTGTATGGAGAGACACAGAGAGGTATTAAATAAAGAAAAATAAATATAAAAATATTAAGTAGATTACTTATATTACTTTCTGTTTTTTTAAATCTTAGAATAATTATTAATAGTTTACTTCCATAGTTTCGTCATCCAAGCGTGCATTCATTTATAACTTAGAGTACTTTGTAACATATAGATTTTTTTTCTCATTATTTTTGCTGACAAACTAGGTATATAAAAGAAGGAACTATAATTATAATTTTTAAATCATTTTACGTGTCATGAATATTTTCTTTTAAAATGTTTAAAAAAAGCAATTATGAGACGTGTATTCATCCAGTGACTTATAAGGAAAATAAATTAGTTTCATAATTAACGCTTTCAAT
This sequence comes from Epinotia demarniana, assembly GCA_945867215.1. Lineage (NCBI taxonomy): Eukaryota > Metazoa > Arthropoda > Insecta > Lepidoptera > Tortricidae > Epinotia > Epinotia demarniana. Next base: position 16,287,881 of record OX244263.1, read on the forward strand.
GACAAATCGGAGAGTTTATATTAGAGACATATGTAGTCCTAGAATTTTTAGGTGTTAGTAATATCTTCCTTATTATTTTTAAGAATATAAGATAACTGTTGAGAGGCACTTGTGGTTATTATTAAAATAATAGGAAACAAAATGCATGGTTATAATACATGCATTTTATTTTCTCGGATGGGGAAGGTGTAGTGTGATAAGTAATATACCTACCTACGTATCTGCATGTATACTCTTGTATACTCTCTACTATATGACTACTCTATGATGCTAGTATATAAGCACTGTAATGCACCATATAGGACACTCTAATAAACGACGTGGAACTATCAACTTGTTTGAATCATCTCTCACAGTACAACACCATAGAACAATAAAAAGTTAAGGTTTACCTTAATTACACGCGCGCGGAATGTAAGTCGGAGTGCCAACTCGGAGACCGAATTCGGACATGCGAAGTACATGCATTAGCGTGATCTACGTATATCTATATCTGTGTTATTACACCATAGAACAATAAAAAGTTAAGGTTTACCTTAATTCGACGCGCGCGGAATGCAAGTCGGAGTGCCAACTCGGAGACCGAATTCGGACATGCGAAGTACATGCATTATCGTGATCTACGTATATCTATATCTGTGTTACTACACCATAGAACAATAAAACTTAAGGTTTACCTTAATTGAGCAGTCGTAACAGACGGGTCCTCGTTTCGGTCTGATATCTTGGACTTTGTAGACAGGCTGCGCTAAGCCGAGCTTGCGACAAGTCCACTCCAACTTTTCAACTGAAGAGCTGGAGTCCGGCGGAGGCTCCAAGCTGTACGCTGGCGCCACATGTGTCACGGGGCCACTGTGTTCCTACAAATATTTCTGCTTTTAATGGGCACCGTAGACCGTGGCCATCACCGTTGACGGGACATTTTCCAGCGTCTTGTAGCGTATCATAGTAGTAATAATAATAATCATCATGATGGTTATTCTATAGCAACGAAATTTGTAATATGGCTACATATTTAAGCTTCTAATAAGTGTATCTATTGCAATCTATCTATAAAATAATTGCAAGGGATTCTAAATTTATATTGCTATTTATTATATGTATAGATCTCCTTTTTAATACTTTATTAAATATACGTAATTGATGACCGAATCTGCTATTATTGAACATGAAATTTACTTAATTTAATATTGCCATGACAAATGGTGATATTTTGATTTAGTAACCAATATTTTCATACGTTCGCATAATTATTTAATTGACAACGGAATCTATTTTCATTTGACATGATGTTTACTTATTGTCATAAAATAATGGTCAAAGATAAATCTAATTTCAATAACTTATTTGCTCCTACTTTCCGCTCTGAAGGACACAATGTAACAAACGATAACGAAACCTATACCTACCTATAACTAGACTAGCAGGGCCAAGTGTCAATATCTCCCTCTATGGCATATTATTTTACCTACTAGGTATCAAAGTAAGCGAGGTACGAGTAAACTAACCGTGCCGTTGCTACATTGGTAAGCGTGCCGACCCGGTATCGCTTAGGCGTGGATACCGAAACCATGTACCTAGTTATATAAGTATTTATAGCTCCGGCATCGATGCAAGCACGCTAGGTTTTCAGGGCATCGCGATCAATCGAAAGGTAGTGTTTATTATTTGAAATGAGCATTTCCACTTGGGTAGTTGACCTCAAAACAAAGGGTTTGTAGTCAACCAATAGTATTGTGTGATCGATGCGTGGTTTTGGTATTGGACGTTCACTTATAAAGGAAGTTTAACATCAGTTTATGAGAGATGAATCTGTTAACAATATTCTGTTAACATGCAGCGGTAAAGCAACGAACAGCTCGTTTGTCGTGTAGAGCATTAATAAATAAATTATTCGGAGATTTTATTCAATTATCTTGACACTTTCAGTTTTCTAGGGTATTTTCAATACCTATTTGTCGAACGTTTAACTTCAATATTGTTTCTGCTATTACTACATTCCGATGGTCTCACCGATAGGGACCACTTGACAGGGTACATTAGGTTAAGTTTAGAGTTAACTCAAAAGCTTAGAGAAATTTATGATAAATATTGATTACGGTTACATTGATGTATCTGAAACGAAATATTCCTTGCCATATCCTTATGGTAGGTCATAATTAACCGAGCGGATGATACTCTGGAAAATTGTTTCTTTTGCAGAATAAGACACCATGAGGCCATGTGCCTCACCGGATGGTCGTGTCGGCAGTAGCAGTATTCAAGGTAAAACTTAATAGCCAGAGATACATTGAAGACAAATATACCCTGTTCTGTTATTTGATAATGACTAATATAAATAACAGATGAGGCTATATTTACTCCACTCTGTGACCTCTTCAAACCTGGCAACCTCATAGCAGTCCAGGCTGTGAGTAGACAACCCTTATTTTTCGTATTCCTTGCCACCAGCTAATGCTCGATTTTTATGAATAACACGTAGTTGACCCAAAAAAGTTCCTTAGTATTTATATTATTTAACAGCTTCAGTCCAGGATTTCGCTAGGAAACCCATGTGCGAATTATTAACGTATACAGGGTGCTCGTGAGGAACCCGAATAATTTGGCCAGCGTATTCCTAAGGTCGTATGGAGTAAAAAATGTTATATGAACATATAACAATAATATAAAGAAGTTATTTATTGTGTAATATTGGTCATTATCAAATAATAAATAACAGATAAGGATATACATTTTTTCAACGTATCTCAGACCAAAACGTGATGGGTGTCACGTATCGTCGTGGCACTAGAAAGACAAAACATTTGTTGCCTCCATTTGCAACGCAATAACTGCGACTGTCCTAGTATCGATTTTGTAAAGGAACATATGTACATTGGCTTAATGACTTTAGATTTAACTGGCAACCGCACGGTATACGAGATAGCCTCATGAGGCAGTTCAAAAGTACTCTGGCAAAGACTCCGAGGACAGTTAGAAGTGAGATGCCACGATAGGAGTTGCAGTCGGCACGGTCACCTTTTTAGGGTTCCGTAGTTTCTTGCAGAGGGCCCTAATGCGAGATAGTTTGAAACTAGTCGCGACACGTTCTTCCTCCCACATACGAACAAATAGTGACCAGACAGACTAGTGCAACTCATCACCGCCGTATTTCAGCAGTTCACCTGGTATAAAGTCTACGCCAACCGCGCGCTTATTTTGCTGTTTGATGGCAAGAATTACTTGCTATTGTTTTGACGCCTTCTAATAACCTAGTAATAGATTTGTTATTGATCATCAGCGTTATAGTAAACTGAATGAAAGTATATTGGTTTAAACTTTCACGATTCACACAACATATTTTCACTAAACCTAAGAGAGGTAAATAAATAAATTAATTATATGTGCTTAAGTCTCGCTTAGTAAAAAGAATGGGAATGTAATGTAAGTAGGTACATAGTAAATAGTTTAGCAATAAGATCATGAAACTCTGCTTTAATTAAAACAAATTATTTGGAACTTTAAATAAAATAAAAATATCAGTGTCCTTGCTGAGAGAAGTTAGTTCTCGATTGCATCAAGGCAAGGACGCACATATCCTGGGTGAGTGCAAGCAAACTATAGTGGGCCGTACCTACATCTTGGGACGGTCTCACGTTTGGTTAATTAAATCATGGAGTGATTATAGTGCGGACTCATTAGCATTACTGATTTAGTGACAAGGACATTCAATACATTTAACTGTAGCAGATATTGTATTTTGATTGATAATTGACGAATTGTATTAAAATAGTGTAAAGTGAGTTGTATGGTCTCATTAAATAACCACATTTATGGGTGACCAAGACCAAGCTCGACGACGTATTATAAAAAAATAGGTAGACGAGTTACAAAATTCCGTGTTTAAAAATTGCCACCAAATCTGACAGCTGAGACACGTTTATACGTTTCCATTGACGACGCGAAACTGAGGCAAGTTGGCGCAACTGACTCAGTTTTAGTGTGCCACTTTTGGAGCGCTTATAACCTATCTACCTCTTTTTATATTACATCCTTGCCTACATATATATTTTAAAAATGAAGTCCTTAGCGTGTATTCTAGGTAGTTTGTACTTAATAAATGGTATTATATAATCCCACCAAAATATAAAATAGCACTTACCATGAAATCATTATTGGTGGCTGGAAGGGGCAAGGGAATCAGATCAACAGTGTTCAGCCGATCTCTCAGGTTAGACAGTCTCTGTGAGGCTGACATTTTTGAGCTTTGCTTGATGTCAGACTCATTCTCAGTACGTATGGAATGCTTGACCTGTAACTAATTAAATTGACGGGATTGTAACAAATGAATATAAACATAACATGGTAGCATTGGTAGCTATCTAATATCGATGTGACTATATTAACCCTTTCCGCATGTCTATTGCCCAGTGGTTGATCACTTACATAGAGGGAAAACAATACTACGGGCTACAATATGCTGTGCTATCCTTGTTCGTGCTAAAGGGGAAAACAACACGAGCTCCCCGCATGCGGAAAGCTAGTTTTAACGACCAGTGGAAATTAGCCCTTACTAAATCTAAAATCCGTACAATAGTGAGAAGAACTTTGAAGTTTATCGAACGAGCGAGTTAAGCCAAAGAAGATCTAAGCTTCAGCTTACACCGAAAATCGTTCGTATGTCCGTCCCGCAGCCCGGCTGTTCCCTATACAGGTCGCATTTCTTAAGGCGCCGTAGGTTCATGGTCTTCTCTCCCGCTCACTGAGCATAAGCGTGAGCGAGATGGAAGTGCATCATGCTCGGAAGCGCGGATATCATGTTTTTAAATTTTAATTTTTAGGCCGTTTAAATAAATAAAAAAGTAATCACTGAGTTCTCTCAAACATGATATTGCCGGTTTTTAGAAACCATTTTAATATTTTTAGCGTTTGTGCATAATTTGTTACGAATATTTTAAGTTTATTTTAGACCCTTTCAGACCTATGTTCGTAATTTATTTCGATCGAGCGAAAATTGCTTAATCATGTTTCGATTCACTAATCTCCCTGCAGAAAACCCTCAACATTACTATTTGTATTTTTTTGTAGCCATATTATTATAAACAGACGCATTATATTCTTTCAAAAACTCTGTTCGCTTCACTTCGCTGAACCTACGGCGCCTTCTATCGTTTCTCGCGAAATTTAGAAGGAGACGGATAGTGCGAGGGAGCGCTCGCGCGCTGTTTTGTGCTAACCGTGCTACAATAATTATATCGATTTATTTGTCGAGACGCTTTCGAAACTAAAAAACAGACCGGCACTCTATTTCAGCCGCTCACAGAGCCTGTAGTTTTATAATTACAACGTTTTCATCCTATTTTAAATACTTTACCTGTCTTATTAACAGTGATTTTACGATGCAACACTGCGGGATATCGAGTAGGATATTAATATGGACAAAACCAAAATCCCCGCATCTTAATAGTACATTATTGCAGCGGCCGGGAAGTAGCAATTCGTGGATAAGTTGATTTTGTCGGATGAAGCGAAGCTGAATCCGACAATAGAGACGAATCCACGAATTGCCGTTCCCGCCAAGGCAGATATAGTGCTTTTCCCCAAAAATGTGAGGAAATCAAATAATATTTTCAAAAATCTTAAAATATCGAGTATGTCAATAACCTATCAAGGTCCCGCCCAACTTATTTTTTAAAAGTATGTATACGGCATGACTCATAGTGCCTGTAGCTTCAATTGGCATACATACAAATTTTTAAACATTAATGTTATTTAATGCTATTAAACATTAAACGGGATTGCAATCTACATGTATTTCAGTTCGTTGTGAGTTTTAGTTTATAACTATTTGAGACATATTTAAAAACGTCACTTCGATCACTTTTTTTTTTTTTTTTTTAATTCGTCCATTCGGACAGGCTAAGACCATGGGCCATACTGCCTAGTCTTCAGTAAGTATCACTTCGATCACTTTCAAAAGTACGCGTTTAGTCTATGACCATTAAAAAAAAACTTAAAACAGAGGGGCTACCGCGAAGTGAAAACGAACTTCGTTCGAGTATCTCCCTCTCTGTCGCTCGAACTAGCAAGTGCGACAGAGACGGAGATACTCGAACGAAGTTCGTTTTCACTTCGCGGTAGCCCCTCAGGCTACAAGCGAGCGTGATTTGTCACAGCAACTTGCAATAGTTGGAAAGAGACAGCCATACACTACTAACCAGTCTCACTATCGCAAGTTGTTGTGACAAATTGCAAGGACTTTAAACGTACGAGCACTTGGCTGTTTGTAGTGATCTGTCTTAGTCAAAGTATTTAGTTAAAAGGTAAAAAAGTATACAGTAAAGGAATTTCATACAATTTCCTGGCCGCTAAAACTGTACAATAAAGACTTTTAACTTTTTAAATTTGCGTTTGACAGTAAAGAGGAACTTCACGTACTATTTTTGCTACAGTAAAGCGAACATTTCCGAGCATATTGGAGAAAAATTCGTTAAAACAAATTGCTAGTAATAATTACGATATTTATATAATGTAATTAGGCCGCTGCGGCTGCTCCATATGAAAACCTAGTAAAGGATTTTTTTTTTGAAAATAGTATTTTACCGAAAATAGTATAAGTACCTAGTAAGTCTTCACCAATTTCCGGCGATACCAGTTTAAAAATCGACTATCACTTTACCAGTTTAAAACATACTTAAACACACACTTAACAGTTTTAAACACTCACCTAAGTCATTTCAAAACCTAGTGTCTGAGATTTGCTAGCTATTTGATTGTGTAAACCTACATAGGTATACATATAAACTAGTAACTAGTTAGGGAGTTCATTCCAGAAAATACCACTAGGAACGATTCTTCCCCACGTTTTCCTATTCCCTATTGACAAGCCAACCCTACCAACCGCTCGGGAGGAGGGTGGAATTCTTTATGTACAATTTATGTTTTTGTACTATCCTGTAAATTTTGGTCTGAAGCAGATATTAGGTTTTATTAGGGCAGCCGGCATTTAGCAGATCAGCTTTTAATATAACAGACTTATTTAATTATTTAGAAAACTTTTATAAATAAAGTGAAATTATTTTATACCAATTGTTAAAATATAATTGAAAGTCCCGGAATTCCAGAGTATATCCATATTAACGTAATGTTTGGGGTCATTGAATTCCGTGTTGCACCGGGAAATCCGATCATTATTTTATTACACTAACTTGGTTTAGATAATGGAATACTACTGATCTTCAGATGTCAATATATCATACTATACATATTTTTCAAAAACCTACTGACTCTTAAACAGGTTAGACGAAGGTCGAAGGTATATGTGTGTATATATATATATATATACACACACACATATACCTAACCTATATATATATAACCTATAAAGACTTTGAGCTGACCAATAAAAAATCCAATTCACATTGTACTTACGTCTTCAGAAACCGTGTTGACTGGGACTCTTTCTGGCTCCCTGACTGGCGCAGGAGGATTCGTTTTTGGAACTGCATTATATGCAGTCCTTTCTGTTCTCTCAGTATTTTCTGCCAATGGTTTCGCTGTCGTTTTCGTTACAGGGGGTTTCGTTTCGTATGGTTTACTGAATTTATTATTGTGCTAAAATCATAACAGAGCCACCACTAACACAAAATAAAAGTTTGCGAAGTTTTATTGTAGACAATCATGTCGATGATACCATGATGATGATGATGATTAACAAAAGATAACAACTGGCCGTAAATTAAAACTGCATTTGAAACTAGTTAATGATGATATAAGCATAATACATTGTGTGTATTACCTTATTGCTATAATTGTTGTTGAATGATGTTCCGCCTTTTGCTCTGTAATATTGGTTCGAGTACTGATTATTGTAATTGTAGTTTGCTGTATTGTAGCTGGAATATGAGCCAGTGGTAGCTGGTTTTCGCCATGAGCCTTCTTTCTTAGGAAATCGATTCTAAAAGTATATAAGTATTATTTTAGAATCAATATTGAAATTAAAAAAAAAAAAATAAGTGATGCAAACTTTTATCTTACAGTGCAATTAAACCTTGGTGTTGGTTTCTTGTTAGATTTTTGGCGGGACACCATTGCGGCAATGTGCTGGGTTTCCTGACTTGCTATGGCATCGACATACCATTCCCCATTGATTTGTGAAACTTTAAAACCGGGTACATCAACAAATACCCTATCCAGCGTTGGATATCCCAACTTTTTAAATGGTATCCACTCTCCTTGAAGTTCCCGGTAATCTCCTGTGAATAAAAGTAGTAGTAGTGTAATAATCCACCCCAATTTTTCTAATAAGACAGACTTATGTAAGTCATTCCATTGTTTCAATCTATGAAGGGTAAACATTCCGTTCAATATTTTTTCTGACTACACTGCTTAAATTCATAACAATTTTAAGATATTATTGTTTTATATAGCGAACTAGCGCTTACGGCGCCGAAAGTGGAATCTAGACTAGTCTATAATGGCGTCCAGGCACACAACAAGCTTGGAAAACATAATAAGGTGCAACTAGTTTGGATACCAGGGCACGAGGGCTTGCAAGAGGGGGATCTACAAATCACTTTGTAGGTCCAGAACCATTTGTGGGACTCTAGCAGGGAACCATAAACTCGGCCACGCCTACACATAGCCTACGCCAAAACCAAACACCAACACGAGTGGAGGAATGAGGCGGGCTTAAGGCACTCTAAGCTCTTTATAGAAGGAGTGGACTCGGGCTGGACTAACAAACTCTGGAAATCCAGTAGAAAGCAGCTCAGAATCATATCTGGGGTGTTCACAGGTCACTTCGGGGTCAAGGATCTCTTGGCCAAGATGGGACTATCGGATAGTTTAGACTGTAGAATGTGTGGCGAGGAGGATGAGACTATGCAACACTTACAGTGTGAATGTCCTGTCCTTGCAAAACAAAGAATGAATTACTTTGGTAACGGCTATCAGCAACCAAAGGAATTCAAGGTACTTCCGCTGTGCTGCATTATCTGCTGTGTGGAAATGATGGAGCGAGGTTGGGAGTAGACATAAGGAGAGGGCAAATGCACAAAAGATCCCACTGGGTCGAAGTGCATCCGAAAGAAATCTAGATAAGATAAGATAAGATAAGAACTAGCTGCCCGGTCCCGCTTCGCACGGATTACCCGTTTTCCCGTAGGAATGAAGCATTTTCCCGCGGTAAAAATTAGCCATGTTCATCAGGGATAATGGTAAAAGATTTTTTCAAATTGGTCCTGTACTTTCGGAGCCTATTCAATACAAACACACAAACCAACAATCAAATCTTTCCTCTAATATTAGTGTAGATTACATTACCTTATTTTTACGAAATACTTTCATAAAATAGCCATATATGATAATTTATTTTACGTCACACCTGGCCATAATGCGAGTTCTACTGAACGCTGCGCGTACGGGAAAACTCGCATTGTGGCCAGGTGAAGGCGTCAAATTTTGTACTTAACACGGGCGGTAATTCGTAAAGCCCCAGAGCGCATATTTATGGCCCTCACCTTCGGTTTGCGCCACAAACACCTGCGATCTGGGGCATTCACGAATTCACCGCCCTAGTTACGTAATGTACTATTAGGTATGATGGGTATACCCCATCACAGAATAAGAGTGACATTGCACCCCTATGCCACGCAAGTCTAGAGTCTATTGTTTTTGGACTTTGTATGATGTCAGCAACAGGTGGATTGCAATGGTGGGTTCAATTTACAACGCATTATACATATGTACCTGTGATCTTGGCAATGTATTTGAGCCTGTAGTTTTAAATGTTAAGGGCATATTTTCATTAGCTAATATTCACATCTGCATAAGAGGGTCTTATTGCATTACATAGTAGAATAAAATGGAATTGAATATGTTAACACTTTCGCAACCGGATAAAAAATGGAATGATACGCCAGAAACCAACAGCACTTGCTAGGCGTGTAGGATTATAGCTACTGCTCGCCTAGCGCGCTGCGCCGGCATCTCAGCAAACATTACCTGTGCCTACCAGGCAGGTTCTTGGTTGCGAACGTGTTAAGGAATATATATATTTAGGACACATAATCTCAAGTAAAGACATCTCCAACAGAGAAATAAAACAAAGGATTGGTAATGGATGGAAGAGATATTAGGCCATGAAAAAAGTAATGAAGGACCGTTGCTGGTGCCACTGAACTTGTAGCAGGGTTGCCAGAGACAGACACAAATGGAGAAGGCCTTTGCCAACTGGCAATGGGACACCCAATAAGAAAAACTATGAACTGAATAAGAAATGCTACATTAGGATGTTACAATCAAAGGCAAATAATAACTAAAGAGGCCTTAATATGTAATTCTACCTTTTAAGCCTTAGAGTTACACAAGCAAAGTGCTTAAATTTGTCTAGGTTGGCACATCATTTTGAGCATATTATTCTGCATAGCTACTTTTGATTAAAGTAAAGATGTTTGTATTGTTTATGTGATGCTATTACTCCAACAAATTTCCATAAGTTACATTCAAGGCAGTTGAATATGTATTCTGCTATACAATTTACTATGAATTGTACTCATGAGGATGTTATATCATGAGAAAAATGGATACAAATTAATTATTTAAAGTTTTCCATACTCACGGTTACATTGCTTAATAGTTAGGGCTCCTTTTACAGAGAGGAGTGTAGCCCGAAGGGCCTGTATCACCTGATCCTTGTCAATCTTCTCAGCCATTTTGCTAAAATAAATCATTGACATTTTTAGTAGAGTTCAATATGAAAACAAATATGATTGCATCCAGCAAGAGAAAAAAGTTCCAAAGTTGACATACCTTACTTGAAAATATGTTAGCTGCAGAAATCTGACAGTGCTGGAATCAGATCGGTAAAGCAGGAAAAACAAGGACTAAAAAGAATAGCCTACATTTCTATTACACAAATTATTGGCGGATCATGAAAAACTCCTGAAAAGAAGATTTTGACGCGTAAGCAAGAGAAATCAGATGGTTTCACCAATTACATGTTTTTATGATTTTTTTAATAACAAGCTAGTATATCTTCTACAATTTCGGCATAAATGCAAAATAATACGGCCTACCTTAGAAATAATGGCAAATGATCAATCCCAGTATCGCAATCAACCAACAATTTGTATTTAGTAAAGTAGGTAAGTGGTTAACGAATGTCGAACGAACGATGTGAACGGTGAACAGTCAAGTTAATTTCTCTAACGAGTTACTAGCTGAAAAAATGATGGATAATAAAAATAAATTATGGCATTTTCAAAGAACTGTACTCGTACTGTGAGGACGCGGCTATGCGGTAGAACGAGACATAAATATGTCTTACTCCCTTTAACGCGTAGTTGCGTTCTGTATGATGGCTCAGGATGGCCCATCGTGTTGAGCGGTTCTAATGGACCATCCACATTATGTGATTATACCCCAATTTGTCAGTACAACATGTCGAAGTCAGAATTGAGTGTAGCGTACAGACGTAACAACTGCAACTACAATTTCATTCAGTGTGGCCAGTTAACAGAAGGAAAGCGAAAATTGGCACATTCAAACGGTCCTGCGAAGCAGACTGCAAGATTGTTACTAACCGATGAGATAGGGCAAGACAGCACGTCTAACACACAGCCGCGACATACTCTCGATTTCTCCCGCATGTCCTAATAAGAGAGAGACGGATAGTGCGAGAAAAATTGAGAGAACTCGCGCGCCGTCACGTAATAGCACACAAAAATCGAGAGTATGTCACGGCCACCTCATGATCGACGTGCTGTCTCGCCCTATCTCATCGGTTAGTAACAATCTTGCAGTTCGCTTCGCAGGACCGTTTGATTGCGGCAATTTTCGCTTTCTTACTGTTAACTGGCCACACTGAATGAAATTGTAGTTGCAAAACACCAGTTTAAAAAAAATACAAAATTACAGTGTAAAATATTGATACAATGTTCTTTAGCGTATATTTTTTAACTATCGTTTAAATTTATTTGTATGAAAATTGTGAGAAAAAAAACTTGGCAGATCATGCAAATTCCATGGTCCAAATTGTGATTTTCATGCAATTAGTCCGTACAACTCGTTTGACGATTGGAACATGCATCCACACTGTAGCAATTAGCCAGATTCTGATGAATTGGGCCTGACAAATCACTTAATGTGAATGGCCCATTAAAGGACTTCGGAAATGTTTTCAAGCCATTTTATACAGAAAAAGTGAAATGAAAGTTTGGAGTTAAATATTACAATATTTACAGATAATTTTGTATTTTAGTCATATTGAATATTACAGCTCAGTCTGTAAATTATACAAAAAGAAAAAAAAAGTAACCCCACTTAACCAATTTTGTGATATAAATGCAAAAATGTTATGGCGCCGAGCCGGCGTCATCAGAACGGCGGACTTGCAAATCAAATGGCATGGCGCCTACGCGGCGTCATGCGCACTGAAAGGGGGGAGGGGCGCCGCGGGATCGCTTTACGCATTCGACCGCGTGCGTCCCGACGGGCGGCCCATAGGGTAGCGGGCCGCAGACATTAAGCGCCAAATTAAAGCGCATTAAGTCCAGTGGGACCAATTTTGACAGGGTATCCCCCGAACCCCGAACCGTCCCACTACGGTGGAGGAGGCAGTAAATGCTGCCTCCCGTCCGTCGTCGGCGGAGCGGATTTGCGAGGGGATCATTCTCGCGTGCCCGCTCTGCGGCCTCCTTCTGCGACATAACCTGGTCACTGAAGGAGGCCATCGCCTTCCATGCATCCTCATTGTCAAGCATGGCACTTATAACACCCGACTAGACGTGCGACCGCGTCACTGCCTCTAAATCAGTCCGTTGGGACCTCCAATCTGTACATGCTTCTAAAGTGTGACGCGCCGTGTCCACGGGCGCACCACACTCATGGCAGCAAGGGGAAGATTATCTCCCTATACGATGCAGATACTTACCAAAGCAGCCATGGTTAGTAAGCATCTGCACCATATGGAACGACAGGGTTCCATGCTGCCTCTCAAGCCAGCGTTTTAAATGAGGCATTACTGCTTCCACCGTTTTTTTAAGCCGGAATCCGTGGACCCCAAATCTTCTTTCCACTGGCGGAGCGATTCGTTCTGGGCAAACACTCGAACGCGGTCCAACTCCTGCCGGTCGGGGAACTTCCCTGCCGCTCTTTTCTCAGCCCTATGTTGATGGAGCTTAGCGAGCACTTGTGCTTGTAGGTCCCAAGGGGGTCCCCAGCCAGGATCGTTGCTGCTGTAAACGAAACTGTGCGATATCCTCGAATATCGGCCCTTAACGTAATCGCCTTTTGAGATCTGCGGAGTAGGACCTTATTTTTCGGCGAAAGGGCATCACCCCATATGGGAGCCCCATATAAAGCCATGCTCCGTATGACCCTTGAGTACAGGAGCCTGCATGTGGCATTGGGCTCCCCGATATTAGGGAGCAGTCGGGTAAGTGCAGCGGCTGTAAATATTAACTTCGGAGCAAGCTTGGCAAAGTGTGCTCCGAAGTTCCATCGTCCGTCTAGAATAAGAACTTAATATGAGGTTTAACCACCACGACCTCCCCATTTACCCTGATCGCGGCATTTCGAGGAGGGTCTCTACTAGGGCCATGGAAAAGGAGAGCTGTCTGTCTTTGGAAGGGACACCTTGAGACCCAACTGATGAATTCGGTCGGTCATAAGTGATGTCCCGACCGTGGCTCTTCTAGCAGCCTCATCATAGGAGCGACCTCTGCATGCGATGAGGGTGTTGTCAGCGTAAGCGAGCACACTCATGCCCGGCAGGACTGGGCCTCGCAAGAGCCAGTCGAAACCGACGTTCCACAATGTGGGTCCCAAGACAGATCCCTGAGGGATCGATCCACTCACGTCTTCCCATGCATCGTAGCGGTCTTCTAAGTAGCTTCCCAACAGTCTTCTCAGGTAGGCGGGCACTCGGAAGTATTGAAGAGCTTCCTTGATCGTTTCAAATGGGAGAATGTTGAAAGCATTTTTGACGTCTAGGGATTTAATGCCCTAAGCCGCCAGCATTACTTCTCCTTCATCCGTAGCTTCTTTGGAGAGAACCTTTAGGTAGTCTATTGCGTCAATAGTAGACCGGCCTGCCCGAAAGCCGAACTGAACATCAGAAAGTTTCGGTCCTACTTCCTCGAGATGTCGAACGAGGCGGTCAGACAAGATCTTCTCTAGAAGTTTACCCACCTCGTCCAACAGCACAATGGGTCTAAATGCTGAGGGATGGCCTTGCGGACGACCCTCCTTGGGGATTAAGCAGACTCTGCCCGTCTTCCATGGCCTTGGGAACTGACCAGTACGAAGACATTTGTTAAATAGTTCCCGAATCCAGTCTACCCATGCTTCTGCCACTGCAAACAATAAACGACATGGCACGCTATCTGGCCCGGGGCTATCCGTCTTTCACGGCCCCTTTTAGACGTGCTGTCTTGCCCTATCTCATCGGTTAGTAACAATCTTGCAGTCCGCTTCGCAGGACCGTTTGAATGCGGCAATTTTCGCTTTCCTACTGTTAACTGGCCACACTGAATGAAATTGTAGTTGCAGTGGGCCATCCACATTAAGTGATTTTACCCCAATTTGTCAGTAAAACATGTCGAAGTCAGAATTGGGTGTAGCGTACAGACGTAACAACTGCAACTACAATTTCATTCAGTGTGGCCAGTTAACAGTAAGAAAGCGAAAATTGCAGCATTCAAACGGTCCTGCGAAGCGGACTGCAAGATTGTTACAAACCGATGAGATAGGGCGAGACAGCACGTCGATCATGAGGCGGCCGTGACATACTCTCGATTTTTGTGTGCTGCACGGCTATTACGCAACGGCGCGCGAGCTCTCTCAATTATTCTCCCAGGATCCGTCTCTATATAAGAACACTTAGAACAAGAGGTATAGTGCGAGAAAATCGAGAGTATGTCGCGGCCGTCCCATTTTAGACGTGCTGTCTTGCCCTATCTCATCGGTTAGTAACAATCTTGCAGTCCGCTTCGCAGGACTGTTTGAATGCGGCAATTTTCGCTTTCCTAATGTTAACTGGCCACACTGAATGAAATTGTAGTTGCAGTTGTTACGTCTGTACGCTCCACCCAATTCTGACTTCGACATGTTGTACTGACAAATTGGGGTAAAATCACTTAATGTGGATGGCCCAAAACACCGTTAAAAAAAAATACGAAATTACAGTGTAAAATATTAATGCAATATTCTTTAGTGTATATTTTTTAATTTTCGTTTCAATTTATTTGTATGAAAATTGTGAGAAAAAAAAACTTGGCAGAACATGCAAATTCCATGGTCCAAATTGTGATTTTCATGCAATTAGTCCGTACAACTCGTTTGAAGGTTTGAACATGCATCCACCCTATAGCAATTAGTCAGATTCTGATGAATTAGGGCTGACAAATCACTTAATGTGGATTGCCCATGATTCGGCCCATATGGATACACGCGTGTCGGAAGCATTGCTTGACTGCTTCAAACATGCTTCCAATTAAATCAAGGTCACTCCATAGTAGATTTTTCTGCAGTCTGGCCGATATCGGCCCGTGTAGCGTCTCCTTATGGCGAGCCTAAAAAAAAGGCGATACCGAACGTCCGAGCGCAACGGGCCGCATGCAGTTCGTCCCGAGTGATTACGGCTCGTCTAGATGCCGGATGTACGGCTGCTGTCCTAAATAAGGTCACTACTTGGTCACTACTTTTTTTATCTTTGCTGGCCGTCCGCCGTGCTCGGTTGTCCGGACGCGCATAATATAAATAAACAACGTACATTACGTACAAATATATTATTTAGTGTAGCAATACAATTTAGTAATTGTCTTGTCAATTTGCTTGCTATTAAAAAATTTAGGCCTCGATATCTTGATTTCCATTAGTCATCTTTTAAATTAATAATTATTTAAATACCCTGAAAGATGGACGAGAAGAACGCATCGCAGTCGACTGAACTTCACAAGGAAGGAAATGAAATCAAACCCAAAAAGAAGAATAAGAATAAAAAAAAGCGTAGTGGAGGCGATGGTGACCACGGCGGGTCAAGTTCCGCCGCCGACGGCATAGTTGCTGTGCCTAATTCTGGTGATGTTCATCAAAACATATCCATCAAAGATTTAAAGATGGCAATGGACGTTCTCAATCTACAACAGAAACCAGCCAAAACGGCTGAAGAAGCTTTGCACAAGTCCTATCAGTTTTGGTCTACTCAACCGGTCCCCAAAATGGATGAAAAAATTGTCTCTAATGAACCTATCGAGCCGCCCAAGTCTCCAGAAGATATAAGAGCGGAACCTTACACCCTACCTGATGGCTTTAATTGGGATACTTTAAACTTGAATGAGCCTTTGGTTTTAAAGGAATTGTACACTTTGCTAAATGAAAACTATGTAGAAGATGACGATTGTATGTTCCGCTTTGACTACCAGACGGATTTCCTCAAGTGGGCCCTTCAGCCTCCAGGTTGGAGGATGGATTGGCACTGTGGTGTGCGTGTTGTCAAGTCAGGAAGATTGGTTGGCTTTATTTCGGCTATACCTGCTCAATTGAGGATTTATGATCATGTGCAAACTGTTGTTGAAATAAACTTTCTTTGTGTGCACAAAAAGCTCCGCGCTAAAAGGGTTGCTCCAGTTCTGATCAGGGAGATTACCCGGAGAGTGAACTTAACTGGAATATTCCAAGGTGTCTACACGGCTGGCATTGTGCTGCCGAAACCAATTGCTACATGCCGCTATTGGCATCGATCCCTCAACCCTAAAAAACTAATTGACATTAAGTTTAGTCACCTGTCTAGAAACATGACTATGCAAAGAACTCTAAAACTATTTAAGCTCCCAGATTTGCCCAAGACACCTGGTTTTCGAAAACTAGAGCCTCAAGATTCTGAAAAAGTGGTTCCTTTATTGAACAACTACTTGAGTAAGTTTGATTTAACTCCTATTTTTAATGAGGAGGACTTTAAGCATTGGTTCACACCACAACCAGATATTATTGACAGCTTTGTTGTGGAGGCTGCAGATGGCTCGATTACAGATTTTGTAAGTTACTACACACTGCCCTCTACTGTGGTTTATCACCCGATTCACAAAACTTTGAAAGCAGCATATGCATTTTACAATGTATCCACCAAAACACCATGGGTAGATTTAATGCATGATGCATTGATAACTGCAAGGAATTCTGGGTTTGATGTGTACAATGCATTGGACCTGATGGAGAATAAAGAGTTCTTGGAACCATTGAAATTTGGAATAGGTGATGGGAACCTGCAGTACTATTTGTACAACTGGAGGTGTCCTAGCATGACACCAAATAAAATTGGTTTAGTCCTTCAATAAACAAACTGTTTAGATTGGTATTTTAATAGCCAATGTTTTCTTTTTGTCACTTTTCATTAAGTGTTTTTTTTTTCAGAATTATAGTTTTAGTTCAAAGTCGTTCTTTGATTTTGACAGCCTATTTATTCCTCAATAGATATAATATAATATA
Source organism: Epinotia demarniana (assembly GCA_945867215.1). Lineage (NCBI taxonomy): Eukaryota > Metazoa > Arthropoda > Insecta > Lepidoptera > Tortricidae > Epinotia > Epinotia demarniana. The sequence continues at coordinate 16,305,350 of OX244263.1, forward strand.
AATAATACTTAAGAATAGAAATATTATGTCTTTCAAAGTTAAGCAGCAATTTTTTCAAAAAGTGTAAAGCTACAATAAGTCAGTCAGTTTCATTATTTGGTGGAGAACTTTCTGCAGCTGCTTTCTAAATTTCCAACAGAGTTAAGCTATGTGTGGGTCATTTTTATGGCAACTAAACTACTCTGCTCTCATGTAGCAACTCTCATATTAATGTACGGGAAGTGGGCTTATATCAGTTATATCTATGTATGTTATTACCAGAACAATTCTAAATATTCCATTAGACTTTGGCATAGTGCATGTTCAGTGAAGTGCCCTTTGTCAACCTTGTCAAACTTAAACTTTACATTGGATTTTTAATCTATTGCAATTAGTGGTAGCCCCACGCTTAAAAAACCGCAAATCGATGTACAGTTTAGCCGTTTGGCACAAACATACTATAGGGCAACACAATTTTTTTGACCCGCAGTTCCTAAAAAAAATTCCCTTAGGGGGGGAGTGCCGACACGATACGATACGTGATATCCTCATGTCTAACCTCAAAAAAGAAATTTTGAAAAGGATTGCATTAAGTTTTTTTTTTTTAATTTTTCAATATCACCAAGGGACACAGTTCTAAATACTTGAATACCTATTTTACGTGACTTATGGAACGTACTGCAGATACGTTACTTATTAATCATAAAATGATACGTAGTATCCATATATCCAACGGGAAATACCTCTTTAACCCTTTAACTGCGCTTTTTCATCAGTTGGTATAGTTTGGTTAGTTTTTGTCACAAAATATCAAGGTAATATATAAGGATATCAAGATATAATGTATCACAAATGATCCGTTATATCTTTATATCTAACCCCAAGAAAGCAATTTAGAAATATTATCATAGTTTTTTTTTTGAATTTTTTTATTTGATCGTTTCACTTGGTAATATTGAAATATTAAAAAAAATACTTAATGCAATTATTTTCAAAATTGCTTTTTTTTGAGGTTAGATATGAGGATATCACGTATCATTTGTGGTATATTGAATTAAAAAAAAATCAGCCATATCGTGTCTAGAGGAGCCCAAACTTATATATGTATGTATGTTTCGAAAATTATTTATGTTTTAATAAAAAAATATGGCTAAAATGTAATGATGTGGCATATTTTTAGAATCGCCTCAAAAAGCCCTTTCATATGATACTACACACGATAGGTTTCTGAAAAAAAAAATTTTTTTCCATACAAAAAGATAAATGTTTCGGCACTAAGGGATTATTTTTTAGGAACTGCGGGTCAAAAAAATTGTTTTGACCTCTAGTATGCGTGTGCCAAACGGCTAAACTGTACATCGATTTGCGGTTTTCTTATGAAATTGGGCTTGTGGGGCTTCCACTAAATGGAGAGTTTGTAACAACCCACCCTAACTACCAGATAAAACCTCGCTAAAGAACTTAAATATAACCCTAAAACGTAGAAATGGCCAAATTGATTCGTCTAGGTAGAACCCTGTATCGTTGTGATCCGTAAAACCCATTATCTTTAATGTAGATGCTTGTCAGGCTAATAAACTCCTCGTCTGCTCAATCAAATCCTATTTAAAATATGATCTTCCTAACCTCTTTACTACCAAACCCTAATAGTTATAAAGAATTTAATAAAATATTTATATTTTTGTGTATAAAAACCCCTACCGCCTATTACACGCTCGGTTAAACAAGGACGTAGCTTTTAGATTTCATACAAATAAGATTATTTAGTTTTCCCTATAATTAGCTAATAATCTTCCCTAGGTACTCGTTTTTATAACAAAAGTACTATTAACATGTAGTGACGTAAAAGTAACCTTTTACACTCACTGGCTACGCCTTGCATGGATGGGGATAGAGCGTCCTAATCCATTTACCTTCCTAGCTTTCCTAGAGTTTAATACTCTGAGAATGATATTACTAGTGTTTCTAACCTATCGGACTGAATGAGAAGAAACACCGAAACAAACTCTTCAGACATCTTTGTTTAATATAGCTTAGACTTCCTTTAGTCTTTACTTATAAAATATTTCCTGTGTTCGGAAAAGCCCTATTAGGCACTAATAGAAGTACTGAATCAATAGAAGTCAAACGCGAATTCTGAAGGTATACGCGAATTGAATTAGCTAGTAGTTATAAGGGTATTATTCCGCCCGTAACTACAGTCTTCAGCGGCCTGCTTCGCCTCCCGCTGGTCCCTACAACAGAATTGTTTCAATCCAAAAACGCCTCCGTTTCTCTAACCAAGGTATTCAGAATATCGCTTTCAACCACCGCAATCCAGCACTTCAGTACTTAGTCCCGAATTTGACTCTCAATTTTCCTGTTTCAAAACATTGTCTTAATGGCAACATCCAGTATGTATATAAGGTTCATGTGAATGCCAAACTTTTCCCTCTGATACAAACTCGCGTCATAACTAGTGATGTGCCGTTCTCGAAATTTCCCGAGAACAGAGAAATCGATCGAGAACGTTCTCGGAAACGTTCTCCCAATCGGAAATTATCGAGAATGTATCAGAAATTCAACTTTTTCTGCTATTATTTTTCTTTTACTGGGTTTTAGAGGCTTTTTTTAGGCACTGATTAATTGATTATTAATATTCGAATACCATATCAAAGAAATTCTCTCTCTTCCCGGGAATTTCTCGAGAACGTTCTCGGAAATATTCTCTCGAGATCGGTGTCACGGTAACTTTCCTGTAGATATTATGCTTGTAAGGATAAAATAAAACGTAATCAATATGGAACTATATTATTAATTGTAAATATTTCTCATTTAACTATGAAGAGAGGTACTATTAATTTTTAAAAAAGTATAGAAAGAATTTTTAAAACGTGCATATGCAATTACCAATTACTAAACAATTCACAATTAAAAGCTATTAATCAAAAATAAATTACTTCAACTGGGGATAGTGTACAGTTCTTAACGATGTGTTTGGCAAACCTTTTAACGTTTTTACAAGTATATACTGCAACACAAAACATGCACATATACTTTACACGATCGTTTTCGTTCACGGTTCTAAAATAGTCTAAAACTATATTTCTTGGTTTCATTTTTACTTTCTGTCTGATATATCATAGTCTGTTACTGCTTGCTGCTAACAGATAGTGATACATCGTCAATCTAGGTGCTTACCTGGTTCTCCCACAACCATGTTAATAAGTGACCCTTATCGTATACGGTGCATGCCCTATTGTCTTTGTCTACTCTATACTTAGACCGAACTAATCGAAAAATACCACGCTAAACGTGAATACATTGATTTCTGACCCTTAAATAAAAAATAAAGAAGTTAGCATACATAATGTATAATTGCAGAAATCTCTGTGAATGTTGCACCGCAGATAAAGACCTTTTTAGATTTTAAAACTCATTTGTTATCATTATATAAGTAAGTATAAATGTAATAACCTAAAAATAAATCTACTTTTAAACCTTCTAATTTTTTCCGCGGAGAAACGTTCTCGAGAACGATTGAAATTTCCCGGAAATTTCTCTGGAAAGGAATTCTCGAGAATGAGAACGTTCTCGCTGGCACATCACTAGTCATAACCTCTTTCGTTGTATTTATAACTGTCTTTTCCTACGTCTTGTTGTCTTAGCAACGGCATAATAATAAACATGTCAAAGAATAAAATATACGTTTTCTTCAGAACTCTTAATAAAATGTGAATATATATAGTAAAGTGATGTCGTGGTGGCTTTATAAGCGTCGGTAACTTATTGGACCTTCGAACCTTCGAACCAGCGTCTCCGTTTACGTGACATTTGAACCAGAAACGAACAGAACCATGTCGCGGCCGGAGACGAGGAACTTCGTTAAAGATCAAAACTTGAACACGGAACCTCACATCTACGTCGACGCCCATACAAAACTAGACCCTCATTCCCTCCAATATTAGGGAAAGTACAGTTAGTCATAATAAATCTTACAAGAAGTAGTTTTGGCTCATCTTTTCCTTCAATAACCTATTCCTCCCAAAATGTGTGTATGAATTTATTCCTTACTATCCCATCTGGAATCCAACAAATTGTGTGTGTGTCCGAATCTCAATTACTGCACGATTTCAACGAGTGAGGATATCCCTCAGTGCGGATCACATGAATGACTACGCCTCGTTTACGTCGTCAGCTGGGCTTTGAGATTCGTGAGGCCCCTTCTTAGGAGTAACGTCTTCTGTGTCGAGTAAAAAAGAAGACGCCAGACTTCCCCATGTCTGTAGCAAAAGACTCTGGTTCATTCTCATTTGACACCGTTAGGCAAGAATGACCCCTCAGGTATACCTACTGTAAACCTGGACACTGTTTCTGGATTTTACTTGATTTAAAATATCTTTCAATATCTAGAAGAGCGTAAAGACAATATGTAGATAATAAAATCACCCACCAAAGATTTCCCAATTACAATCCAGAGACCTTGTCAGTCTGAGAGTTGAAGCTGAAGTGAATCCCATGTCGTCTCCGCCTAGCCTTTTTATACCCCGAAATAAACAAAAATATCCGACTCGCGCTTGATTCTTGAGATTTGAATTTAGAGTAAGACAAAACAAAAGTTTCCGACTCGCGCTTGGCTCTTAGATCTGAATTTAGAGAAAAGTTTCCGACTCGCGCTTGGCTCTTAGGTTTGAATCAAAACAAAGGTTGACTATATATAAAAGGAAAATCGCATTGTATGCCGACGTGATATTAGATGATTTAATTTATTTGTTTCTTACAAAATTATATTTTAATATAAAGAAAACTAGACCAGGTTACTGCGTTTAGTTACAAGTTTTAAGTTCGGCAAAGCAGATACATTTTACTTTCACACTTATTGCACCATTCACTACATGTGAAAGTAAAGTAGTAACTGAACCAAAGATGCCCCAACATGGATTTAAAATACAATTTTGTATGCCATTCATATTTTACGAGCGTGGTTCGATCATTCGCGGGCAACCGGCCGGCGTGTAGAGAGAGAGGTGAAGCTGGCATGGCGGGCTTACCGTCACCACATACCATATAATATACACAGATTAACATGTGTGGTGTTTCCCATCTTTGTTTCCCATGAACATATACCTAATACTCGGAACAAGCTATAATACCGCGTGCGAGCAAGCTGGTAGCATACAAATATCGATAAGTGTGAGTGTGAGTGTGAAAATCGCTCTGGTGACCCCGTTACCAAAAAAACCGAATCCCACTGAAATGTCTCACCTGCGGCCTATAAGTATGCTTCCTTGTGCATCGAAGATAATAGAACGGGTAGTTTGTGAACAGCTGTCCGATTACCTGGAGAAAAACAGCATACTCCCGGAACTGCAGTCAGGTTTCCGCAAGGATCAGTCGACAGCTACTGCGTTGCTCGACGTAGTCGATAACATCCTGCAGGCTCGCGATGCTGGTAAAACTACCTTTTTAGTTCTTTTAGATTTCTCCAGGACCTTCGACTGCAGTAGCGTACCCCTACTATTATCCAAGATGTCTTATTACGGGTTTGATGTCACTGCTACAAAATGGTTCAGTAGCTATTTGTCTGGCCGTGCGCAGGCAGTTGCGTTGCGTAGGGCGGATGGTATGGTAGTGCTCTGCGGTCCTCTGTTTGTCCTGTGACAAGAGGAGTGCCGCAGGGTTCGATACTCGGGGCCTCTTGCTCTTTATACTGTATAGCGCTGACATCACTAACAGTATAGAGAGCTGTAAGTATCACCTGTACGCGGACGACGTGCAACTTTACTTTTCTAGCTCGCCGTCAGACACATCTGCTGCCATAGACATCATAAATGCTGACCTTGACCGTATTTCCTCTTGGTCGGACAAGAACTGTTTAGTTCTTAATCCTAGCAAGTCGAAATATGTGATTTTTGGGTCAAAACATCAAATCCGTAATACCCTTAATAACCTTGAAGCTCTAACTTCCGGGAATGTCGCCGTCATGGGCGAACCAATAGAACGGGTGGTAGAAGCAACCAACCTCTGTCTTCTTATGGACTGGAATTTGCGCTTTGAGAACCTACTTAATGTTGTGAGTAACTGCTTTTATCGCCTTAAAGTTCTATATAATATACGAGATTACCTTAGTGTCGATTTGCGTGTTGTCCTATGTGAATCACTTATATTATCTAGGTTAAACTATTGTGATGTCGTGTATGATGGGTGCATTACTGGTCTTTCCAAGAGGCTCATACAACGAGTGCAGAACGCATGTGCTCGTTTTTGTTTCAGAGTCCCTCCCCGATCCCACATCATTCCATACTTGAACGCCGCTAACTTGCTTAACATGCACGCTGCACGTGCACGCCGGCGTCTGCACCTGGCCACTCTGCTGTTCGGGGTGGTAAAACACGAAACCCCCACCTACCTTTTTCATAAACTGGTATGGTCCAAAAGTGCGCGCAGGTTTAAGGCAATGGCCATTATGCATAGGTATATGCACCGAACCGCTGCGTTCAGAAGTAGTTTCAAGTATGCGGAGTCTAAGTGCTGGAATGATATCCCTCCTCCTATCCAAGGGGCGCTTAGCAGATACACCTTTAAGCGTACGCTTAAAGGCTATTTGTTGACGCTCCAGAAATCCTAATCCTAATCCCCAGCACTGTGACAGCAATGAATATGCCAATTGTTCATTTTTTATCTAGTTTTTGTTTTTAATGTGTTTTGTAAATATTAATATTCTATTGCAACTGCGTCTAGGTAGTGTGTACTTGTATTATCTCACTTTGTATTTATGTTTATTTCTTTTTCACCTGTCCCAACAATGTAGGTAGTTTATTTATTATTTTTGTATGACGTTTCCGTGAGTCACCGACGGTGCTGGCTGAAAATCAGCGCTGCAGGTGTCTGACACCTCAGCATAATGCTGAGCCAGTGTCCGGTTCAGTCCGGTTCACTGCCGCAAAGACACACTTGTTTCATGTGTTTTTTTTGTTTATTCTATTGTTTAATATGTGTGTCCTGTGTGTTTGTGAATAAATGTATCTTTCTTTCTTTCTTTCATTCATTATCCTTATCATAAGGTACTGGTAAACACCGTACACATGCTGTTTAGTAGCATGCTTGTTTGAGCATGCTCAATTATTAAGGTACTGGTACACATGCTGTTTAGTAGCATGCTTGTTTGAGCATGCTCAATTATTATATATGCAAATAGCATGCTACTTAATAGCAACTTTACATTTACACATGCTATTTGCTCGAAACTAGCATTCTTTCGTGCTACTAAAGAGCACGTGTAACAGTAGTAACAGTACCTTATTATAGTTCCACTTGTTTTGCCACAATCATGAACCTAGAACACTATGGACGGGCTGTACATGTTATCACAGTGAGGGACGAAAAGCTCTTATGCAGCTAAATTAATAACTCGTTTTAAAATGGCTGATGACTTGCCATAAATAACCTACTAAATTTGGACGGGTAATGGTTTGTGTGCCACAACTTCATATTAAAACTCCCGAGTCCGTGATTCGCGTCATCCTTTTCTGACTTACCACAGAGGCGATACCGGGAAATGAAAACGAACTTCGTTTGTGTATCTCTGTCGCACTTGCTTGTTCGCACGACAGAGACAGATATTCGAACGAAGTTCGTTTTCACTTCCCGGTAGCCCCTCAGGTTCGGTTCGACAACGATAGCTTGGCTTGGCTTTTGTAGTGATTTGATCTCGATCCCGATAATATTTTATTGAGATCTACCCACAGGATCTACCTGACAAGGAGAAAATGTAACTGTAATATAATGCTGCGTTTATACGCTTGTGGTGGCTTGGCAAGCCATGGCCAACCTCCACAAGCAACAAGCGTGTAAACGGAGGTGTTTGGCTTGGTTTGCGTGAGCTTGCGAGAGTTTGGCCCGATATCCGGACTGGTGTCGGTTTTTGAACGCAGATCAAAGGAAGTTTGGGCAAGCGCTTGCGACGTATTTACACGTTGGCCCGTGTTTAGTGTCGCTCGCGACTCTCGCGAGCTCGCGGCGGTTGGTCGCATAGATTAGAGTGTGTTATTGTTGGTCGTATCTCGCTGATTTCGCCATGAGTGCTATTATATGGTCACACGAAGAAACTTTGGCTTTTCTGGAGGCTTAATTTGAAAAATGCATATGGGATCCTGCTAGAACAGCTCGACGCAGGAGGCGCAGCCCGCAGCACTTGCACCATCTAAAGCGTCGAGGTTGCAGGGGCGCTACTCCGAAGTCCGCAGTTCGAAACGAAGCCCGCAACGTAGTCCGATCGAAAGCCGAAAGTAAATGCTACCACCAAGCATTTTCGGATCGGGGACTTCCGCGTCGGATCCATAGACTACTTTCGTTTTGACCGACGTGAATGGAAATAACGAAGTAATGTGTCAAGTGCGTTTAGCACGCAGCGATAAAAAACGATAAATTGTTAATTTCTTAAAAAGAAAGCTGAAATCATGATATATGTTTGATTATGCATATCTACGATATTTTATTTCATTATAAACCTTTATGGAGTGAGTTTTAGAAGCAATATTGCATGATATTTATTCTTTCGTTTATAATTTTGGAAATGGCGTTTGACAGCTGACTGCCGCCAAACGCCATACTTTGCTGGAACTTTTTACAGGTAAGATACGTTTAAATTGATTCTTTTTTCTCTACTTAGTCGTACTAGTTATAGTTTTGAAGATTCCTTGTGTTGACTGCTGGAGAAGCTCTCAACACAGCAACTCCTCGGGCCACCGCACTCATTTACTAAAGTAGTGGTGTCGTTATTATGTTTTGATCGTAAGGTATATTTATTTAAAATTTCAGCGTGACAAACTGCTCGGTTCTGCTGGACTTTTTAGAGGAGCACTGAGATAAAAATAGGTACAATAAAAACTTTTACTTACACAGGGTTGGAAGCGAGGATTATTATAATAAAATAGAAATGGCACCCCCGAGGACCTTCGCCAGAATCAGTGAAGATAAAAACAAAATAACAACAGAACTTAATATTTTCAACACCAAAACCATTATATAAAAAAGACTTCAAACGAGGATGCACAAACTACTAAGAAGGTGAAGAATACTACGTTACTTATCGAAGATTTGAGCTTGACACATGTTCATGTAAAGTCAAAGGCTCTATTAAACAATGAGAGAAAGAGACTGCGATATAAACAATGGTGAAACGAAGGCAAAACGATAGCAATTTACCTATCGTTAGATTTTGACATTTCATTACGAGTTTCGTCCTGACTCCTGTCAAATACGACGAATTTCGGATTTCAGAGTAGGCATTTTCGAAAGATCATTCGTTCAACACGAAAATCGATCCGCAAACGAAATTCGAAAGTGTTGGTGGTAAGAAACTGCCAAAACGAAACACTTACTTTCGTGTTTCGAAGTTGGTGGTAGCGCCCCAGAGCCCATAGCTTACCAATGTTCGACCGGTGAGGTGAAGATAATTATCAAAATAGAATTGATCACTGTTCCATCATAGTTTCTTTATTTTATCTTTTTAAGATAAACCATAAAATGATATAATTACATTGTTGATATAAGACGATTTAATAGCGGAGCCCTTTAAAGAAAGCTCACAGTGGTTGAGCCGAAGGCGATAGAGAAGTGACAGGTGCAATCATAGAACACCTCCACTAGAAGCCTAATGTTTCTCAGTTTGTTCGCGACTCGAGTCACCAAGCGTTGGTGTTGTTGCGCTTATTTAATCCGCGGTCGCCCGCCTTTCCGTTCATTTGCGTCCATGTTAACGACCTGTGCGGAGTGTGCATGACTCTCACAAAAAAAAACAAAATAATAGGATTTTCGCGGCTAATTATGGGCTTTTGTAGTGTGAGGTGGTGCGGAAAGTCGTCAGACTTCTAATTACAAAAAAGATGGATTTTCATTCCACAGTTGAGTCAAATTCAATATTTCATTGAAAATATTTATAGCCAGCGGAGGCCATTTTATACTGGCCGGTGCGAATACTGAGGTACAGACACACTATGTCTGTCACTTTGAAAATGCAATATGCTATTCCTTTCTTACGAAAACACGTCACGACTAGTGATGTCCCGATGATGCTATGATGGTCAATCGACAAACCACGTGCTTTCGTTCGTACCGAATTGAAGAAATGTAACAAAACTACAGATTTCTCGTTTATTTTGGTTTGAGTAGTTATTCTGTAGATTAGAACTTAAATTTAGTTTTATTTATTGTTCGTTATTTAAAGTAAATAGTGTAATATATAATAAGTATTAGTAGTACTAGTAGTAGTAGTTACTTTACTGTTTTAGTAACTTTTTAGAATGCTCTTGGTGAACAGTTGCGTCTAGGTTTCAGGATGGGCCTGATGATAAAATTTGGGAAAGTGCGAGGGTACTCGTAGTTGGTTTGAGATAGATATAGGTTGTGCGGGCTTTTTAGAATCCTCTCGGGGAGCAGTTGGGTCCAGTGCCACAAGATGGGCCTGATGATGAACTTCGAGAAAGTGCGAGGGAACTCGGAGTTGATTTGACACAGACATAGATTGTATGGACTTTTTAGAATCCTCTCGCTGAGCAGTTAGGTCTAGTGCCACAAGATGGGCCTGATGATGAACTTCGAGAAAGTGTGAGGGAATTAGGAGTTGGTTTGAGATAGATATAGGTTGTGCGGGCTTTTTAGAATCGTCTCGGTGAGCAGTTAGGTCCAGTGCCACAAGATGAGCCTGATGATGAACTTCGAGAAAGTGCGAGGGAACTCGGAGTTGGTGTGAGATAGATACACGTTGTGCGGGCTTCTTAGAATCCTCTCAGTGAGCAGTTGGGTCCAATGACATAAGGTGGGCCTGATGATGAACTTCGAGAAAGTGCGAGGGAACTCGGAGTTGGTGTGAGTTAGATATACGTTGTGCGGGCTTCTAAGAATCCTCTCAGTGAGCAGTTGGGCCCAGTGTCACAAGATGGGCCTGATGATGAACTTCGAGAAAGTGCGAGGGAACTCGGAGTTGGTGTGAGATAGATATACGTTGTGCGGGCTTCTTAGAATCCTCTCAGTGAGCAGTTGTGTCCAGTGTCACAAGATGGGCCTGATGATGAACTTCGAGAAAGTGCGAGGGAACTCGGAGTTCGTGTGAGTTAGATATACGTTGTGCGGGCTTCTAAGAATCCTCTCAGTGAGCAGTTGGGCCCAGTGTCACAAAATGGGCTTGATGATGAATTTCGAGAAAGTGCGAGGGAACTCGGAGTTGGTGTGAGATAGATATACGTTGTGCGGGTTTCTTAGAATCCTCTCAGTGAGCAGTTGGGTCCAGTGCCACAAAATGGGCCTGATGATGAACTTCGAGAAAGTGCGAGGGAACTCGGAGTTGGTGTGAGATACGTCACCATCCTAAATAGCCGAATGCCTTTTTCGTGTATTGTTTGTTTTATTTTAAAATGAGAACAATAAATACAACTTTTAAAGGAATAATGAGACTTTACTTATTATCAAACTGCTCCGAAACTTTCCATAAAAAATACTGAAGTATTTGTAGTTTAATCTTTAGAACCAAAAATACTAAATGGTCAGTATTTTTTTAGCACACTTTTAAGTATAGATAGTTTAATTACCATTTTAATATGTACAGTAAGTACCTACCATGATTTATCATCAAAAAATTACGGTACCAGTTAGGATTCCTAACTTACTGTGTATTAAAATGGTAACAAAACTATCTATACTTTACCTTTACTTAAAGATAAAAGTATAGTAAGTAGTTACTTACTTTACTTTAAAATGTACCTAAAAAATTAGGATGCTTGTACGTGAACATGTCCCATCACTACGCATTCCGCGCGCGAGCGCATCGACCAATCGCAACGCTGTTAGCACCCGCCCTTCCCCTCACCTCTTCCTCATGCTTTGGTGACTCGCGTCGGGAACAAAATTACAAACATTAGGCTTCTAGTGGAGGTGTTCTGTGGGTGCAATAGAGCAAGTTGCCATACTTTAATAACAAGAGTCGACAGTTCAACTAGATTAAAGATGGTTTGAGTAGACTGTGGCAAACTGTATACATATTTATAACACTCCTCCTTACAGTTTATACACAGTATTACAATATTTGCTCCGCTACCAAAAAAAACACATTACACACATGCATTCTCAAATCTCAATAGAGAAAGTAAAACATTAAAATGACAATAATAATTAATAATATAATAATCATTTACAACACAATTTAATATTCAATCCATTCATAAAATTATAATGTTTTTCAGTACATAAAGGCTTTGTTAAAACATCAGCTATCATTAAATCTGTTTGCATGTACTTAACTGTAAGATATCCTTTTTGAATAAGGTCCTTAACGAAATGGTATCGTAGGTCGATATGTTTTGTTCTTTTATGGGAATGTTCTTTAACTAGGAGCAATTTTTGAGCACTCTGGCTATCATTATATACAATGACGTTAAATGTTTTGCTGATAATTTCCGATAAGAAATTTCTAACAAAGCATATGTCTTTGCACACATCACAAATAGCGACATATTCCGATTCACAAGAACTAAGTGAAGTACAACGTTGTTTCCTAGACTCCCAATTAATAACATTGTTGCCCAATTTAATCACGAAACCAGTATAGGACTTTCTCTCCGACAAGTCATTCGCCCAATCAGCGTCAGCGTATGCTTTAAGGTTCAAATTATCACTTTTAGTAAAACACAAACCATAATTGATTGTGCCTGCCAAGTATCTAAGTACACGCTTCGCCATGCGCCAATGACTTTGGTCAAAACATGTGTTAAACATACTTAATTGACTACAAGCAAATGAGATGTCAGGCCTGGAACAAACACTAAGATACATTAAACTTCCCAGTAATTGTCTGTATTTATAGACATCATCATTTAAAATAGCTTGGTTAGATTTCTGTAATTTACAATTAACAGGTAACGGTGTGGAAACAAACTTCCAATCAGACATATTATATTTGACTAGAAGACGCTTTATGTACTCGGATTGATCCAATATTAAAATATCTTTGTCTCGACGAACATTCATGCCGAGACAATTTTTTTAATTCACCTAAGTGTCTAATTTCAAAATTATTTTGTAAAAGTTGTAAAATATTTTCAACACAATTATTATGAAATATATAAAAGTCATCAACATAAATTGCCAGTATAATATATTCAGTCTTAGTTTTCTTGGAGTAGATGCATGGCTCGCATTTACTTTGGACATAGCCATTTTGAGACAGAAAATCATGAATTTTTACATTCCACATACGACTAGATTGCTCAAGTCCATACAAACTTTTGTTTAGTAAGCAAACTTTAAAAATGCAGTCGTTACATCTATATGATTTATTTTTAAATCTAGTTCTACAGCCATAGAGAAAAGTATGCGTAATGTACTATGCCTTACAACAGGTGCAAAAGTATCAGTATAGTCTACCCCTTCTTGTTGACTATAACCCCGGGCAACCAATCTAGCTTTATACTTAGAAAGCTTACCTGAAGTGTCATATTTCTTCTTATACACCCATTTGCATTTAACAATGTTTTCATTAACTGGCCTATCAACGAGTGTCCAAACATTGTTTTTGATTAAAGACTGATACTCACTGTCCATCGCCTTACACCATTCATCCTTTTCAGGAGATTGAGTAGCCTCTTCATATGATGTAGGCTCATCTAATGAATTACCAGCAGCTAACATAGACAAATCATAGTCTTTTAAATAGTCAGGGACATTACCTCGGCTTTTACGTACAGGGCGAGAGCAAGACGTGTCGGGAACAGCCGACAACATCTACTCCTTCCGGGACGCTAGCCTCTTTACCTCCGTCACAACCATCAAGTGATGACTCGGTAACAGAAGACACGACGCCCAGCGGGACGCTAGCTTCCTCACCATCACTGTCATCACCTTCATCACCAGTACGGTATCCTTCCGCAAGCGGCGACCACGCAGGTGGCGTTGGCGACTCCGCATAGTCCTGATCTGAAAAACCAGATTGATTATTATGATAGCTGGGACTAGTGTTATTACGAACACTGTCATTTAAATTATTTTTACTGGTTGTTTCATTAGGGCTCAAATTTTCAACATTGTTTTGTGCAATATTAAAATCACAATTGTCAAAGTTATAAGTATAAAAATCGTCATTACATATATCTTTACCTTTAGGAAGTTTTCCAATGAATTTGTCCTCTAGAAAAGTAACTGTTCTAGAATGTATAACAGTAGAAGGATTTGAAGGGTCAATGAGACGGTAACCTTTACAATTAGCACCATAGCCTATAAAAATATAAGGCTTAGCTTTAGGATCAAGCTTACGTCGCTTTTGACTTGGTATTAGAGCATATGCTAAGCAACCGAAAACGCGCAAGGGGCTAACGTCTATTGGTAGACCAGTCCACAAGCGTTCTGGAATGCCGCCTGATAACGCTCTGGTAGGAGATAAATAAATAGCCGTCATTACAGCTTCTCCCCAGTAGCGATTACAAAGACCAGCTTCGTGCAACATAGCTCTTGCCTTGTCAAATAGGGTACGAAACCCTCTCTCTGCAATGCCATTAGATTGGCTGCAGTAAGGCACGGTAAGTTGATGTACGATGCCATGTTTCTTTAAATAATTACTGAAATTAGTATTTACAAACTCCGTCCCATTATCACTATGAAAAATCTTAATAGGCAAACCTTTCTGTTTTTCAACCATAGTTTTAAAAGCAACAAAGTGTGAACTCACCTCTGATTTATGCTTCATAAGGTATCCCCATGTCATCCGGGTACAATGATCAGTAAATGTCAGCAAGTAGAGAGCTCCGCCCCAACTGCTCACATGCGTTGGTCCAGTCACATCCGAGTGTATGATTTCCAAGGGTTGAGTGGTGCGACGGTTGCCGACGGCTGGAAACGATGCTGCAGACATCTTCCCGTAAGGCACGAAACGCAATTACCACTCATGGTGTCTTGCTCCTGAAATACAAATTTCATGCAATTTTCACCATCACCAAGAACCCTCATACCTCGTTCCGACAGATGACCTAGGCGTTTATGCCAAGTGTCCATAGACACGGCGTGTGCAGCGTGAGCATTCTCCGTTCCTTGCCCATGCAAGGATTTGGGATGCTCCTCCTTGAAGTCAGGCCGCACTTGCAGTTTGTATAGACCATTTTCCCTATTAGCTAACATGACATGGTTGCCCGTGATTTTACAATCACTATAAATTTGACACTTTTCTTTGTCAAAAACAACAGTGTAACCCTTATTTGTTACTTGTGCCACAGATAACAAGTTACTAGATAAATCTCTAGATAACATGAAGGACATTATTTAAACTAACATTAGGACATAAGTTGACCCTACCAGCAACATTACTAAATAATTTGTTGCCATTGGCTACATATATGACAGAATGTTTACCTATTGGGTCTCTGATGAGGTCCTTTTCCGAGACCATGTGCTGCGATGATCCAGAGTCAACCACAAACTCGTGACGGTTGACTTGACAGGTGAGAGCACTTGCAGAGGCAAGCATGGTGTGGTCCTCCTCCTGCTGCTTCTGCTTCTGCTGCTCGTTCCTCTTCTTTTTGAAACATCGCTTCACATTGTGGCCGGTCCTCTTGCAGTACTGGCAAAAGAGTGGACTTTTCTTATGCTTGTTAGTAAAATAAGCCTTGGACCCTTCCTGATCCCCGTTTGACTTCCGATGCTCTTCTTGAAGTAAGCGAGCTCGTACTAATTCAACGGTTAAGTATTGGGTAAGGCACGCTGTCACCATCCCAGATACTAAGTTATCAAATTCTTGAGGAAGGCCGCTTAAAAGTATTTCGGCTACTTCACCATCTTCGATGGACTTTCCGATGTCTGCGAGCTGCTGTACTAGTCTCATGACTGCTTCGATGTACTCCGACATACCATTATACTGCTTGTATTCAACTCTATGCAGTTGACGAAGAAGAAGAACTTTCCTATATAAGCCTTGAGGTTCAAAGGTGTCGGCTAGTTTCTTCCATGCATCCTTTGCTGAAGTTGCATCACGCACATACTGGGGCCTATTTAATAAACAATAAACGCGACAATGACAGGTGACAGGCGACAGGTGACAATCCGACAAATTGACAATATTTCGTTTAATAAAAATTATCAATGACAAATATGTCACGGTGGAAAAACTACTAATATGTCGACTTGTCGTTGTAACAGTTCACCCCCCCTGGCTAGAAAACGCTTCCGAAGACCTACAGCTAACCAAGCAGCTTCCCGCTGAAGCTCAAGAAACGCTAAATATTTTGCAATGAATTCTAACTTAATGTAAAACCCTATTCCTTCGTGCTAGACTACTGTAACTTACTCTCTATTTACCTACTTATTAAACCTACTTTTGTTGCGTGCTTTTATTTAAGAATACCTGACGATTTGGCCAAAATGTGATCGCTAGTGGTTGAACCCCTAAGTGTTGTGTACCGTAATAACCCTAGATCCTTTTATGAAAGCTTGACAGGTTTTTGGACTCTCCATTCATAATAAAATTAAAGCTAGCTTATCTGTACATAAATTAACCTACTGAAATGCTACTTTTAACTGCTATTTTCCTATTTATGAGCATAACAAAGTCCTAAATCTTGTAGGAATAATAAATTAATTATAAATCACTTTATGATTATAATTACACTGTAGGTTACTTTATGATTATAATTAAAAATTGTTTTTGGTAGAAAAACACCTATCCCCTATTACATGTCCGGTTGAACAAGGAGTAGCCTTCATAAAATCAAGATTATTTATTTAAACCTATTATTATCTAGAAGACTGCCCTAAATACTTGTATTTTGGACCAAAGTTCTATCGACGGGTCGTGTGGCAATCTTTTGCTCACACTGGCTACTCTCTTGTTGGAATGGAGTCTGGACATCCTATTCAAGTTACTTACCTAGCTATCCTACGATTTTAGGACTCAGAGAATGAATCTACCAGTGTCTCAAACCTAGCGGTCAGTTTCGAGAAGATACACCGAGACAAACTCGACTGACATCTTTTAGTATTATTAATCGTTTATATGTATAACTAAGATGGCCTGGACCATTTTATACCGACGGCCGTAGAGTAATGCCGTGGTAAACCGTTCATTACACGCGAGACATTCTACCCAAACCATGCCATGGAGAATTCCCTCTCATGAAAATAAGATACTTTAAATGGAGAGTTCTCTCTCATGATAATAAGATATTTTAAATGGATTTGATGAACTGCTCAGTCTGTCATCAAACCCAGAATTATTTCATCTTTCTGAAATAATCCGGATATCACAATTTCATGAATAATACTATGACCTTTTTAATGATATTTAACAATTGTCTCGTGTTTCACGTGTAACCCACGGCAACCCAACACCACTTGCCGTACTACTCAAACATCACACTGGTTACTCATTAATAATTTTAGTCGTCATTAGATTTTATAAGAATAATAACTTCAATTTTATTAATCCTACCAAACACTTGTAATATTATTGGTTACAGTAGATATAGTTTCAAGCCCTAATACCCCATAACGCGTGAATTTACTCCTAAGCCTACCCCACAGTCCCTATTCTGCTTACTCCTGGAACCATACCTTAGTTCAGAAGCAAGAATGTATCCCTATTGAAGCTGTAATTAGTTCAGTCGGCGAAACTGAGATGACAACCCTCTAACAGCCTGTGTAATTCATCTCCCCTCGCTGTGCCCGAAGGCTAAAGGGAAAACAGCGAGTAAGATGCACTAACTGGACATACGGTATGTTGATATATAAGTATATTTAACACTGAACGACCCCTCAAGCAACCGATCGGTTTCCACGAGCGGAGATATCCTCCTATGCTTTTCGTCACATAAATGCTCAAGCCACGTTTCCACCGTCAGTTGTTTTGAGAGACGTGAGGGCCCCGATTAAAGGGTTTCGTCTCCTATGTTGGTAAAGAGGTAGACGCCAGACCACACCTCAAGTCTGGTAACTACACGGACACGGATTCATCCCCGTTGGCACCGTTAGGTGGGGCTGACTCCGCAGATAACTGATTCTTGACAGTGTTCCGGCTGATTGGACAGTAAGAATTAACCCCAACTAAATTTCGAAAACAATCGTCAAACATACTCAATCCCAGAGAATACCCTGGCATAATTAAATATATTTGATTAACTATATAAACCTCCGGACCAACTCCGTTACGGTAAATACAGCTTTGACTGAGTTCCGAAAACACTTGTCAAACATGTCTAATTCTAGGGAGTGGCCGCTAGCAAATTAAACATATTTGATTTAACCATATAAACCTCCCGGAGTACCTCCGATAAAGTAAATATAGCTTAGGCCCTAATACCCCTTTAAATATACAATTAACTTGTAAAATTAAGTAAGTAAAAGACTCATAATTATGAAGAGAGATTCCTCACAATAACAAGCCATTCACCAAAACACAATAGAGGTAACACACACCAATAATTTCACAGCCCACAACCAGAGACACTGCCAGTCCGAACGATGAGAAATGAATAATCCCCCATACTACTTCGGCATTCCCTTTTATACTCTTCACGAGGGTCAATAGGGTCACGAGGGTCAATAGGGTCACAGTGCCACGAGGGTCAATAGGGTCACGGGGGTCAATAGGGTCACGAGGGTCAATAGGGTCACGGGGGTCAATAGGGTCACGAGCGTCATTAGGGTCACGGGGGTCAAAAGAGTCAAGAGGGTCAAGAGGGTCAATAGGGTCAATAGGGTCACGAGCGTCATTAGGGTCAGGGGGTCAATAGGGTCACGAGGGTCAATAGGGTCACGGAGTCACGAGGGTCAAGAGGGCCAATAGGGTCAAGAGGGTCACGAGGGTCAATAGGGTCAAGAGGGCCAATAGGGTCAAGAGGGTCAATAGCGTCAAGACGGTCAATAGGGTCAAGAGGGTCAATAGGGTCACGAGGGTCAATAGGGTCAAGAGGGTCACGAGGGTCAAGAGGGTCAACAGCGTCAAGAGGGTCAATAGGGTCAAGAGGGTCAATAGGGTCACGAGGGTCAAGAGGGTCAATAGGGTCAAGAGGGTCACGAGGGTCAAGAGGGTCAACAGCGTCAATAGGGTCACGAGGGTCACGAGGGTCAATAGGGTCAAGAGGGTCACGAGGGTCAACAGCGTCAAGAGGGTCAATAGGGTCAAGAGGGTCAATAGGGTCAAGAGGGTCAAGAGGGTCACGAGGGTCAATAGGGTCAAGAGGGCCAATAGGGTCAAGAGGGTCAATAGGGTCAAGAGGGTCAATAGGGTCACAAGGGTCAATAGGGTCAAGAGGGTCAATAGGGTCAATAGGGTCACGAGGATCACGAGGGTCAATAGGGTCAAGAGGGTCACGAGGGTCAAGAGGGTCAAGAGGGTCAATAGGGCCAATAGGGTCAAGAGGGTCAATAGGGTCACGAGGGTCACGAGGGTCAATAGGGTCAAGAGGGTCAAGAGGGCCAATAGGGTCAAGAGGGTCAATAGGGTCACGAGGGTCACGAGGGTCAATAGGGTCAAGAGGGTCACGAGGGTCAAGAGGGTCACGAGGGTCAAGAGGGTCAAGAGGGTCAATAGGGTCAAGAGGGTCAATAGGGTCAAGAGGGTCAATAGGGTCAATAGGGTCACGAGGGTCAATAGGGTCAAGAGGGTCACGAGGGTCAATAGAGTCAAAAGGGTCACGAGGGTCAATAGGGTCACGAGGGTCAAAAGGGTCACGAGGGTCAATAGGGTCAAGATGGTCAATAGGGTCAAGAGGGTCACGAGGGTCACGAGGGTCAATAGGGTCAAAAGGGTCACGAGGGTCAATAGGGTCACGAGGGTCAAAAGGGTCACGAGGGTCAATAGGGTCAAGAGGGTCAATAGGGTCAAGAGGGTCAAGAGGGTCAATAGCGTCAATAGGGTCACGAGCGTCATTAGGGTCAGTAGGTTTACGAGGCCAGACGTTGGTGGTATCATCAATAATTTCAACCCATTAACAACCTTAACTCTTTAGCAATAAGGTTCAAATCAGATTGTAGTATTAAAGCGCTAACGTAAACACATTGCCTTACCACAAAAAGTCGTACTATTCATTTTCATTTAGCTTCTAATGTTCCAGCTATTACGATTGAAATTCGTATGTCGCCCTACGCCTCCAGCCATGTCCATTACCAAAGCAGGAATTCTATTTAGGTATCGATATATGAAATGATTCATACAATATCCGTAGATGAAATAAGTCACCGTTACAGACTGTTTATACGATTGTATATTAACTTTATTGTCTTCCTTCTCCCCTTCATTTATCTAATCAATTTTCTAACTTTGGGTATGAAATAAAAGTATGTCATTCTCTCTCTCTCTCTTTATATAACAATACACACAGAAATCCGCCAGCGAGCATGCCCACTCTATTACAACACGCCCCGGTGAATATTTCGCAATGTATGACCTAGGTCATGCATGTAGAATCTTCACCCCTAGGTCCTAGATTTGTCAGCGACAACCCTCCCTTTTCTAAACTCGTGATGTGTTTTTGACCAGTACTAAATGATCATCAATGACTTCGTCAGTTAACACGACTCCCTTGAACCATAACAATGATTAATGACTAGCTTTTCCTCAAGGATTTCTGTCTCACCCCGAGGTACCAGGTTGTGAATCTGATAAATTCTAGTAATTCGATTAAGGAGGATTTACCCCGGATCGGTGATTACATTGCTCAATCGGTGATCCTAGGAAACATTGCTCTTCCTTTGAATAAATCCAACAAAACCTCCCCACGTAAAACAGAAACTATTTGGTAGAAGTACCGAGACGTTCATTCTCCAATGTATAAGCTCGAATCGTGCTCCCAAACTACATCATTAATAATTAGTTTTCTTGGCACCTGTATCATGTCTTATAAAATAAGCCAATTCCCATTATGACTTGTCAAAACAGCGTAAGAAATGTAGAAAAAGAAAATATAACCAAAACATGCGGCTATTTGTAAATCCAGTTGTAACCTTGTTCGCCTCATCAGGTAGAACAGTCAACTAAAACGTCATAATTTATTAAAGTTTTTAATAAACTCCGGCTTAGTTTCACTGATTCAATTATGATTAACCCTCAATTTGACTTATTTTAACCGACATGAGGTGTGTATACCCTTGCGTAGAAATGCGTGTGTAGTATAAGTCCCCAAATACTACTCTATGCTAAGAGTCGAATCGTTTTCACGATTTTAACCTATTGATAAATATTTAGGGACCTATTGTTTTTTTTTTTTCCCAACAAAACCAACAAATCTAGGTTATTTGATTACACTCTAGCTATTGTCAAACTGTAGCAACCCATGTTTACATAAAAAAAACCCAAACATGAATCACACTATCAATCCACCTTTTCATTCATCTCCTTTTTCTCTCCCTACAATACCTTATTAATGCATCCATGCTTCATATCATTTTGTACCTTCCTCATTCGCCTATGCACTCGATTGTTACAGATAGCCAAAGCATATGAGGTGTAATCATTTCAATACAGATTTAACACTTATTGGACATTGATTGATGCAATATAAAATTTTCCCCACTAATAAAAATTCATCATACTCGCCAGAGATTTAACTGCACTAATAAATACAAAATTAAGTATATTGTTTCACTTTTAAATTCATATCCATGAGTAAGATACAATTAATATAGATGATCATTCCAAAAATCAAAGCTATATCCCAATTTTTACCCAAAATTAGAAATTAACGTTCGTAAATTAGTTGAAATTCATACCAATAATAATAATTTTTCAAAATGAATCCAAAATTAACCCAACATTTTAAATTAGTATTAGCAAATTAATGGAATTAGATACAAAAAATTTTTTTCTTAAAAACCCAGATCCGCCATCTTTGATTGAAAAATAAACCTAGAATTTAGTCAAAATCGACATCATTGATCAAAGTTTCTACTACTACTCAACCATCAGTTTTCACAATCCGGCTATTCTGTAACTTGTTACCTGCGCACCTCAACGTCCACCCACAAATACAACCGCGACACCCAGCAACCACACGTAGGTCCAATTTCGCGACGGGCGAACGACAGTCCAATTGACAAAACAAACCTACCCAATAAAAATCTATTTCGCAAATTATAAAAACCACCTCAATTTGCCCCACTCCAAAAAAACCAGCATTACCAGATCCCTAAGTCGTTGCCATTAATACACAATCATAGATCAAACTTGTTCTGACACCTCTGATGCAGTGATTTCAAATATACCTTAGTAGGCCTTAATGTAATTAAGCCCCACAGCTAAGTATATTGTTAATGAGGTTTTCCAAGTATAAAGACGTCTCATATTAATCATCTAGATCCACCCAAATCTGCTGCCGAATCGCCGATCCCTCATATTTATCTTCAAACGGCTTTAAGCCACGCTGCCTGACAGTCAATCAATAACGCAAGTTTTATAATTTGTATAGAGCATTTTGCAACAAAGTAATATACTATCTTGTAGGTAAACCTATTTCATTGTCTTTCACCCATGATAAAACACAAAAGAAAAATACAAAAATATAAATGTGTCGGGAATCGAACCCGGCTCAGTGACTTAGAAAGCCGACGTTTTCCCACAGCGCTACCAAGCTATTAAGAGAATGAGTCGAATTTTAGAACCCGTTTCAAACTGTCTGATGTGAGCCCTCTGTGATATATTTAGTTTTAAGATTTTTCGTACCCCTTAAGTCAAATTACCCACAAGCATACAAAAAAAAAACCCGAGATCCTTGTTATCTTAAATGATTGAAATTGAATTGAATTGTATTTTCGCTATTTTAATGATAATATGGGCAGCGCCCTGCAAAACTTTAACAACACAAAGCCAAAATGGGTTTCAAAAATTGAAAAGCTTAAATGTTTACTACGTTTACCCTTTCCACGTCAGGAAGCACCTTTTTAACTTGAGAGCCACCATATTCACTATTATTTGTTACAAAACACCACTATGGAAAACTATTCTGCTACAACAACACTTTGATCCAATTAATAACTTCTTGTTGTGATCGCATTCACACTAGTCTTTATAGGTCTTCACATGATTTATCGTTCCTGAATGATAGTTTATTTGAAAAAGGTTTTACAATGTTTGAATATTCACTTAGTCCCGAAAACAGAAAATTATTTGTATAAACACTGTGTGTGAAATTCAAGTCAACTGACGATTTTTCTCTTTCATATGACATGACACTTGATCCTGACGTCCATTTCGTTCGGAAATTCTTAATACCTTTTTAACTGTAGCAAATATATTAAACTGTATACACTCGTTTGTTGATTAACAAATACGAGCATTAATTATCTATTTTAAAATTACTTTTCAACTTTGCGTTGTTATAAACACGTATCCATATCTGTCGTAAGAATTTTATTATAAAACTGCATCTCTCTGCCATCTGTCGTCAAATAGAGTAACTTTCCCACTGACACATGGATCCAAAGTCTTGGCCCGTCAGTGATCGTTTGCGCCATCTATTGTTGAGTAGTGTATTCCTGGCATAGATTGTCGATATTTTGAGTTTTCTCATATGTAGTGTCGCCATCTACAGCCGAATAGATGTTTTTATATATGATGTCATTAAACCACTGTCATTATTTGTTGTTATTTCGTGCAACTAATGAAAATACAATTTTTAATTCCTGAATAACGTACAAACGCAATTCTACAAGAAAATCATTTACTCGATATATGCGAATACTGTCTGTGATCTATGTCTTCAGTCAATTTTCTTCTATGCCTTGACACATCATAGTGTGGCGTCACTGTCAAGTGTCAACTGTCAAAAATTGCACGTCGCGTCGTGGGTCGTGGTCCGTTTTCGATTTCTGATGCATGGATTCAACATATTTAAAACTTTTAAATGAAAACAAACGTGATATGCAACACTACCGCTATTTGGGCTGGATTAGGTACATGGACGCTTTCCTCAAGGTATGTATTATCCCAGAACATTCTTTCTTTCCGCCTTAACGTTAATTTTTCCTTTTTCTGTCCTTGTTCAAAGCGACTTCCTACGTATTTCAACGTTAAAAGGTGCCATGCAGCCCGTAATACTCGGCAATGTATCGACAAACAGTAACACTTCAGTGGTAATTAGCATACATTTGCGAATGATCGTAAAACTTCTCGCTATCTTAGCTAACCTAGTTTTCTACTAATATATTATATCCAAGTTTAGAGTAATTCACATACTACTTGTCTCTCTCTTCTGATATTCATCCTGATTCAATTTTTCATTCAAAATAACTAAATGTCCATTTGTCCGTCGGTCCGATAATGTCCGTTGGTGTCATAATTTCTTGACATGGTGTTTCCAGGAACAGCAGAATGCACTCGCCCTTTTAATTGATGACTCAATAATGCGACTGGGAATATTAAGCCAAAATGCCAAGGAAGTGGCCCGTCTCAACATTAGTGGTCCCAGCGGAAACTGACATCTTCCCGTCTAATTTACCATACAATGGCCCCCAATAGTAAGTAGATACATAGTAGATCCACGAATGTATATATATCGATTAAACCATTGTATAATTTCGTCTCAATTTCAGTGTGACGAGCATGTCATCTTATTAAAATATATTTCCATTACTTCCCTTTCTCAAAAGTTATATCTTGTTTAACTGTCATAATCATACATTAATTATTGATGTTCCCGCTTAACATAACCTTCTGTTTGTTATTTTTACAGCAGTATGAATCCGTGAGGGGAATGCTGCTACCCAACACAAGTCTGACTGCTTAAGCCTCAACAAGACTCAACATCGTTATTCTCCTAGTGTGGTGTAATATAAAAAGGTAATTAAATCTATTGTTTCTCTCCAATAATTCTGTGCTTCATAATTTATGCAAGGAACAGCATCTGTTCGGCATACATTACATAGTATTAATAAAATTCTGTACATGCAGACTAAGTAATTTGTATATCCGTGGCTCCTCGTATATTATATCTATTGTGTTTCTCCAATGATTCTGTGCTCCATAATATATGCATGAAACAGCATCTGTTCGGCATACATTACATAGTATTAATAAAATTCTGTACGTGCCAATTAGGAAGTTTGTATATCCGTGGCTACTCGTATATTTACCAAACTAAGATATCATTGTTCCTTAAGTGAATCAAAGTTTGGAATAAATATGTTTTTGTTATTAAATGTCAATAATTATCACAACCTCTGTAATTTAAACTCAAATCAATTTAGACACTCCCACGCCCCCGCACCAAGTTATTCTCCTTAATGCATGTTTATTATTTAGGGAATATAATTAAATTCAGGATGACCTATGTAGTATTATAACTAAACTCTCTTCCATATAATATCAATGCTTGGAGTAATACTGGGAAGAATCAAGGTTTCATATGCTCGTCCCACCCTTGTGAATAATTTTTGTAGGAGCTCATTCTATTATGCGAAGAGTAATATTCATATTTATGTTTCCAGGGTCGCCAGCACGTCAACAAGATGAGACACACCTCTACTACCGTGAAGAAACAGCATATGAAATTTCGTCCCACACCAGTCCATGAGATTGCTATCCATTTCCATGAAGTCCTTCAAGCGGAACCGTGCTCGGGGCATGATTTTCCCTAATGCGAAAGCAATGCTGGATCTGTAGTTTCTATGTGACTTGTATTCCTTACTTCGTTAACACTTTCTCATCCGGACCAAAAATGGAATAATGCACCAGAAATGGACAGAACTCGTTAAGCGTATAACTTTATACTACCGCCCTCCTAACGGCTGAGCTGGCATCTAAACAAACATTACGAGTGCCTACTGACGAGTTCTTGGTTGCGAACGTGTTGAATACCTTTTATCAGAATATCCAATCTTTCGGAACATTTTGAACTGAAATTCCTTTTCTGCTTGTTTTGATCTTCGTATTTTCATATCATATTCAAATTCAACTTATTTATTTTGCAGAATAAATAATTTGAATTTGAATTTGAATATTGTAACGCGTCTGTGTGTGTTAATGTTATCTTGCTATTTCATAATGAGATGGTCGTCTGCACTGCTACCAAGCTAAATCTGGTATTCATATGCAGCTAACTTCATAATAAATAATCCAAACAAGCTGTCATAGTTATATAAGATAATGTATGTAATGTGGATTCTTGATTTTTATCCATGTAATGTATGGTTATGCTTAGTTCTCCTTTTTTCAATAAAATTCTCATGCCTGTAACTCAATGTCTATACTATGCACGTCGCGCGTCGCGTGACTTCTGTATGATAATAAAATATACTGGGCCCTGGATTTTTCCATACTTTCTTGTCTTTGTTGGCCTTGTTTTTTCTGAGGTTCGAACCAGAACATATAATGCTCGCAATGACACGTCTATTTATTATTTAATCCTCACAACCTTCCCTGACTTGAACAATAGCCTCCGTGGCTAACATTTCACTTTTCTCAAACCAATCTATCTGCTGCTCTATCAAATTTGTTCTATCCGTTGTATTGATACATAATGAAATGGGTAGCTATGGTGATATGAATCCCGTTAATTGAGGCTTAGCTACCTTCTAGACCCATAAATGTATGTTGCAGCTTTGTAAGTATAAAAGCATCTTCAAAAGAAACAATCTGTGAATGTTACCATAGATGTCGCTGCCGCTACCGTAAGAATGAAATAATTCCTTCACGTTAATTCAATGACCTTATTTAAAATAAAATTTATTACATGCCCTTATTATTTAAGTCCTGAGCTACAGCCACGGACTTGTAAAGTTGAAGCTCGAGTATTCCCATCTCTATCGCTCTCACGATACTCGAGTGAAAGGGACGCATATACACGAAACTTTGATCCTCGTGTTAGCGCTGCTGTTACTAAACCCGTACTGCAAGCGATCCGTCCGCCCTATCAACTTGCTATGCTAGAAGGAGAAGTATATTTTGATGTCTCATGTTTCACTACAACACATGGCTGCAATAAGTTGTCAGGCGTACAAGACTGCTCTAAATCTGCGGTTCCTTGTTCTTAAAGGCCTTCTACACTGGCTTTTCCGTATGGCAATAAATTGCCCATATCTATGGAATCTCGCGCTAAGTTAATGGGGTGTATACATGTCTTGATCTGTCAGTTCCAACTCATCTGAATCCGACCGATTGCTATCGTCTGGACGCACGTTGTGCTGTTGATCTTTTCGTCAAGAGAAACTGCATGCACATGCGGTTGCACAATCACGACCCCGACACGCTGTACCGACAAACTGGGGCAAAATCACATAATCTATACACCCCATAAAGCGTTTCGTCTTTGTATTTTCGTATACATTGTGTCCACATTGTGTCTCCAAAATCTCGCCTTTATATTTAAAAACCATAAAATAATGCTAGAGCAATCTTTGCATTGCATAAATCAAATAATGATTATAAGATACTATTTCCGCAGATCCTTCCTATGGAGAATAATATCTATAGGAGTTTTAAAACGCAATGACACCTCGTGCGTGTTAGCGGTTAACGGTTATATTTATTCTCTTCGCCCGTTTGCTTTGCCGCGCCTCGTGTCAGTCTTCCCGCAATTTCAGTTCGGCTATGAATCTCCATTGATTTTTCTCCTAAATTCTTTAAGTTGAAAACACAGTGAACGGACGTTGCGAGTCATCTTTCGTGGTCTTTTGACGTACATGCATTCATAAGCATTTGTAATATTTGTATGCGCCTGCGCCATTCCCTACACGGAGTTATCTACACTTGCCGCCTTGAAGTAATAATTCTGGTATGTAAAACTTTTGTTCTTATTACGTATAAAGATACTCCCTAGCTGCCCTAGTATTTCCTACTTACATTGACTAAGTACTCATGCACCCGACCGATTGCCTTTGTCATGGTATCTTCAAACGTAATTAAATTGTCGTCTTTGTACATAGAACTAAAAAGTTCTTGCAAGGAACTGGGATTATACAAATTTCAAGGGTTTCCTAATTACCACATACAATATAATGTACATACATTTCTAACACTATATAACCTTATTTTTATGGTCTACAAGTATAAAATTATTCACATTAATGATTTTCGTTTTAGGTACAAGGAGCACTAAGAAATAACCGTATGTGACTACCATTCCAAAAACCCAAGGATTGTTTTGAGGTTGTTCTGACATTGGAAAATATCAGTTCAGTGCTTATACGCCGCTAAAGAGATGTCATCACCAGAGCCTCACTAGTTTCAACGATATCTCAAGGTATACTACAAAATATACTAGCCACATTAAAGGATTAAGGTGCTCAGAATTTATGAATAGCTAGGTTTTGTTTCTACTGGCGATGAAGGCTCGCCCCCAAATAATAGAAATACATAAATATTGCCGGCGTTCCTACTACAATGCCTACTTCTTGCAAAAATGCAATTCCTCTCTCCGTTGTGCTAAACCATTTGCTCATTTCTCCTTGACATATTATGAAATAACCCCTGCACAAGACCTAGGTTTTATATTTATAAGACTTAATTTCTAGTTTTACAAACTACCTTACAACTATTATTTTTGTTTGTAGACACACTGAATACGCCCCGACATATCTTAAATTATCTATTCTTTGATGCCCCCCAGAGTCAATGAGTTTATATATTTTTTCTTATACTAATGTCCGCCTTAATCTATAATTTTAATAATTTATATTTACTAAAAATACCGATATCATGTGATATATATATAAATAATCATCATAATCATTATCACATCAGTCGAAAGACACCCATCGCCGGACACAGCCCTCCCCCAAGGAGTGCCACAACGCCCCGCGTCTTATACATCGGGGCAGACACACCGCGCCCCCCCCGGCAAGCATGTGTCCGCCCCGAGAACCTCTCCGCCCCGACGGCCGTCAGTTCCACATGCAATGTGCAAATAATCTAATAAAATTTTATTGTTTTTCAGATGCAGTCCTAAACCTTCCCTAGCGGAGTCCCTAGCTGATAATTGAAAGAAAATAATGAAGAGTCCAACACCTATCAAGCTCACCTCCAACTTCAGGCAACAAACTGTAGCCCGTGAGGGCTACTGAAGATATCCCAGGGAACGGCACCAAACTGTAACAGTTCACCCCCCCTGGCTAGAAAACGCTTCCGAAGACCTACAGCTAACCAAGCAGCTTCCCGCTGAAGCTCAAGAAACGCTAAATATTTTGCAATGAATTCTAACTTAATGTAAAACCCTATTCCTTCGTGCTAGACTACTGTAACTTACTCTCTATTTACCTACTTATTAAACCTACTTTTGTTGCGTGCTTTTATTTAAGAATACCTGACGATTTGGCCAAAATGTGATCGCTAGTGGTTGAACCCCTAAGTGTTGTGTACCGTAATAACCCTAGATCCTTTTATGAAAGCTTGACAGGTTTTTGGACTCTCCATTCATAATAAAATTAAAGCTAGCTTATCTGTACATAAATTAACCTACTGAAATGCTACTTTTAACTGCTATTTTCCTATTTATGAGCATAACAAAGTCCTAAATCTTGTAGGAATAATAAATTAATTATAAATCACTTTATGATTATAATTACACTGTAGGTTACTTTATGATTATAATTAAAAATTGTTTTTGGTAGAAAAACACCTATCCCCTATTACATGTCCGGTTGAACAAGGAGTAGCCTTCATAAAATCAAGATTATTTATTTAAACCTATTATTATCTAGAAGACTGCCCTAAATACTTGTATTTTGGACCAAAGTTCTATCGACGGGTCGTGTGGCAATCTTTTGCTCACACTGGCTACTCTCTTGTTGGAATGGAGTCTGGACATCCTATTCAAGTTACTTACCTAGCTATCCTACGAGTTTAGGACTCAGAGAATGAATCTACCAGTGTCTCAAACCTAGCGGTCAGTTTCGAGAAGATACACCGAGACAAACTCGACTGACATCTTTTAGTATTATTAATCGTTTATATGTATAACTAAGATGGCCTGGACCATTTTATACCGACGGCCGTAGAGTAATGCCGTGGTAAACCGTTCATTACACGCGAGACATTACCCAAACCATGCCATGGAGAATTCCCTCTCATGAAAATAAGATACTTTAAATGGAGAGTTCTCTCTCATGATAATAAGATATTTTAAATGGATTTGATGAACTGCTCAGTCTGTCATCAAACCCAGAATTATTTCATCTTTCTGAAATAATCCGGATATCACAATTTCATGAATAATACTATGACCTTTTTAATGATATTTAACAATTGTCTCGTGTTTCACGTGTAACCCACGGCAACCCAACACCACTTGCCGTACTACTCAAACATCACACTGGTTACTCATTAACCCATTCACCGCCACGGCCCTCCAGCTTGAACGTACTCGACACGCCACCATACATTCATAAACTGCCCGGCCGCAATCACAACACGTAGACGTCATATGGCGCCGCTGACGTGCAAAAGATTTTGCCGCCCGCGTTGGATAGTTTCATGCATCATTTTGTTTTAACCAGTGTGTAAGATAATAATCTTTTAAAACATATTTAAGTATTAAAATGTATAAATTAAGAGAACATCCATTTACTGTCTGGGCAAACCAAATGAAGCCAACACAGACATTGAATTTGCTTATTTAACTGAGATTATAGGAACAAAGGAAATAAAAAGCTACTAATAATTCATAAATATTTATTGTTTATAATAAACTATCATCAACTAATTAATTATAACATTATTTTGCTTGTGATACTCTACGAAACATGCCCCTTGACATAACCCCGGTTGTCGTGGACATTTCGGACAAAAGTCGCCCGTCTCTACACGTTTGTTATGTTTCCTCCAACAGACCACGCATCTTTTTCGTTTTAATCTGTTTGTTTCTAGGTGTCTTGGCAATTTGAATGATACGTGATAGTCTGATGGAGGACGCGGGAGACAATTGGCAATTTCCCGACTTGAAACCAATGCCCGAATAATATGTTTTCTGAAATCACACAAGGGCATTGGTTTCTCTCCAAATCTATTATATAGAGAGTGCGCGTTACATAGCATTGTACTAAATACATGCACTCCCAATTTCAAATACCACCTAAGGGTTTTATGTTCTGGGTTATAGTACGCCATCATTTGGTCGTGCTTATCTACGCCTCCCATATGTTTGTTGTAGTTAAGCACGACTCCAGGCTTGGCTTTTACATTATTATTGGCGGAAAGGTAATCCTGCCATTCACTATTGTGTTCCGTTGAAATCATTAGCACCTCTCTCCGGTCATTCCATTTCATTATACATACTCCTTTGTCATTATACATCGAGATTTTTTCATTTTTTGCTAACTTTTTTTTTAATATTTCTGGCGGATTACCTTTCCTATTGGAACGTAGGGTTCCAGTGACATGGGTATTAGAATCTACTAAATAATTTGCCAAGTCGACGGAGTTATAAAAATTATCCATATACACTGAATGCCCTACGCCCAATTTCCCTTCTAATAAATCTTTCACAATCTTCGTTACATGATTTTTACCTCCTAATCGGGTGTCGCATTTTCCCCCATACACAATCATTTTTATAACATAACCAAATTGATCTGTAAGTAAGTATAATTTTACGCCATATTTGTTAGCCTTTCCTTTCATAAATTGGCGGAAAGATAATCTACCACGCCACAATACAAGGGATTCATCTATACAGAGTACCTTGGCCGGGTAGTAAATATTGTCCATTATTTTATTAAACAAATTTACAAGACCTGAAATCTTATTTAATCGATTGTCTCCTGTAGTTTCATCATAAAAATTTATGCACCTTAAAATTAACATAAATCTGTTTCTTGACATATGACTACTGAAAAACTTAAAGTCAAACAATTCGTCGGTACTCCAGTAGTCCTCGTATTTATTGCATTTAATTGTTCCCATATGGAATAACAGACCTAAAAATACCCTGAATTCCGAAATGGTTACATCCTTCCATTTCGTAATTCTTGCGTATGCATTATTGTTCGCTTCTATTAATCGTATGGCATATCTATTTATGTTGTTGACTAAAAAAACTAGAAAAGTGCTAGTAAACAACATATCGAAATATTCTTGAGGTTTTTCCTTCCTAGTACCTCTTAATCCAGATGTCTCAATAAATTCCGAAACACTAGACGTTTTTCGTGTAAAGCTCCAATTTGCACTAACACCACTTTCATTCCTGTTTTCATTTGGCGGGGAAGAATATTCTTCTTCTTCCGAATCTGACGAAGAAGAACAGTGACCAGGTTGGATGTCAAACTCATCAGGAGAGCCCTCCAAAAGACTGATCAGTTGAACTTCTGTCATCGTATTTTCACCTTCTATGAAAATAATCGTCCATAATTAATTATATGTCGATAATTAATTACAAGTGACTATTGTTAACTTTCTCATGGGTTTATAATCTGATTTTATGACAAGCTGTTTTATATTTACCGTTTTGTCACGAATAAATGCTTTCTATTCTATATTTAAAAAAACAAGTATGAGATACAACATTTAATATACAACGTGTCCCAAAACTCAACGATAAGCCGGCACCAGAGGATGGAGCTGCTTATGATTAGTCGAGAAAAAATAAGGAAAAAAATATATCTCAAAAAAATATATATATATATATCTTTTGAAAACAATTGCCATAGTGGTGTCAATACTATTTTTTTACACCATGATGATTGAAAGTGGACTGTAAGAAAAAATCTTTCAAAATTGTAGGGACAAAATGAATTTTGATTATTTTTTTGTAAAAACTACATGTATTATGGTATTTTTAAGAACTGTGTTAGATAACAGGGCTACTTAAGTTTCCAAAAACAAAACAAAAACAGTAATATTTGAGTATGTTTTTTTTTCGATGAATTTCATTTTTTTTCTGTAATTTCTAAAATAATTGAGATATATTTTTTTCCTTATTTTTTCTCGACTAATGATAAGCAGCTCCATCCTCTGATGCCGGCTTATCGTTGAGTTTTGGGACACGTTGTATGTATACAAATTTACTATATTTTATTTAAGACTTACCGGTATATGCTGAAGCCGTCTCCAACCCCATTGAGGTAAGATCGTGATCCATGTTTTCAACAGCCAGGTCAGTCGTGAGATGCTGGTTCGGAGCACAAATAGTCACAGCCGGATCGTTCGTGTTAGGCAGGTTCGGAGTAAGGGTATGGATAGCCGGGTCAGTCATATTAAACGGGTTCGAAATACCAATATCCATAGTCGGGTTCATTGTACAAAGTAAAGCACACGCACAACACAGAGACACAACCGAGATCTGGTTTAGTCAACAGGCAAGCCAAGACTGAAGACTATTTTATTTTATACTATTGGCATAATGTAATAATAACTTCAAATTGCTATAGCGGAACTTTCCCTACTCAGAACCAAGGGATTATCGGTCTATTGTCACTGAAGAATCGTTATCAGTAAGTTGCGGTCAGCTTTGTTATCGTTGCAGCTGCAAATTACACGACAAGTCTTAAGACTAAATTCACATTGTTTATAGGACTCGCCCTACACACAAACAAAGGATTATCGGTCAGGTGTCGCCGAAGAATCAGTGAGTCATTATGCAGCGGTCACATCAAAGCTTATAGGGAGAAGTTAAATTCTGTTATCGTAGCAGCTGCAGTTGACATGATAAGTCTTAAGACGAAATTCTCATTGTTTATGCGTGCTATTGTTTTTACAAACAAATAATTCGTTGCAAAATATTATTCTAGTTTTTTTTTATTTGCAACTGTATTGTTATCGCTACCTAATACTAAAGTTTGTTATCTTGGTTGCTGCTAAAATGGAACAATGCCGTCCATTACCATTTAGTGCAGCAAAATGTGATAACTCAAATTAGATATAAAGAAATATGGACTTAGTTCACTTGACTTAAGGTTTGAAATTGATAAACACAAACGCAGTGCCGAATATTTACCTGCCTCCGCAAGCCATTTCACAACACAGTGTTGTGATGTTTAAAAGTATTGAGAATTAAGTTTATTTTACATTTATTTGATACTATTACGTGATTTGCATTAACGCTAAAGGCTGGAAATAACAATGGAATATAAAAACGTAAGCAGACACGTTTAGTCACGACCTATACTTTTAGGGCCATAAAAGTAGACTTTCTAAATTTAACTTTATAAAACGAAATATAACCGATGATAGACATAGCCTTTGAGAGCAGAATCTGATAAAAAAAATATCATAATATCTATTTCACAAATAGTTGCGAACAAAAACATTTTAACGTCACAGTGACGTGATCGGTGTCTAGCGGGTGTTCCGCAATCACGTCAACGTGTTGTGATTGGCGCTGAATGGGTTAATAATTTTAGTCGTCATTAGATTTTATAAGAATAATAACTTCAATTTTATTAATCCTACCAAACACTTGTAATATTATTGGTTACAGTAGATATAGTTTCAAGCCCTAATACCCCATAACGCGTGAATTTACTCCTAAGCCTACCCCACAGTCCCTATTCTGCTTACTCCTGGAACCATACCTTAGTTCAGAAGCAAGAATGTATCCCTATTGAAGCTGTAATTAGTTCAGTCGGCGAAACTGAGATGACAACCCTCTAACAGCCTGTGTAATTCATCTCCCCTCGCTGTGCCCGAAGGCTAAAGGGAAAACAGCGAGTAAGATGCACTAACTGGACATACGGTATGTTGATATATAAGTATATTTAACACTGAACGACCCCTCAAGCAACCGATCGGTTTCCACGAGCGGAGATATCCTCCTATGCTTTTCGTCACATAAATGCTCAAGCCACGTTTCCACCGTCAGTTGTTTTGAGAGACGTGAGGGCCCCGATTAAAGGGTTTCGTCTCCTATGTTGGTAAAGAGGTAGACGCCAGACCACACCTCAAGTCTGGTAACTACACGGACACGGATTCATCCCCGTTGGCACCGTTAGGTGGGGCTGACTCCGCAGATAACTGATTCTTGACAGTGTTCCGGCTGATTGGACAGTAAGAATTAACCCCAACTAAATTTCGAAAACAATCGTCAAACATACTCAATCCCAGAGAGTACCCTGGCATAATTAAATATATTTGATTAACTATATAAACCTCCGGACCAACTCCGTTACGGTAAATACAGCTTTGACTGAGTTCCGAAAACACTTGTCAAACATGTCTAATTCTAGGGAGTGGCCGCTAGCAAATTAAACATATTTGATTTAACCATATAAACCTCCCGGAGTACCTCCGATAAAGTAAATATAGCTTAGGCCCTAATACCCCTTTAAATATACAATTAACTTGTAAAATTAAGTAAGTAAAAGACTCATAATTATGAAGAGAGATTCCTCACAATAACAAGCCATTCACCAAAACACAATAGAGGTAACACACACCAATAATTTCACAGCCCACAACCAGAGACACTGCCAGTCCGAACGATGAGAAATGAATAATCCCCCATACTACTTCGGCATTCCCTTTTATACTCTTCACGAGGGTCAATAGGGTCACGAGGGTCAATAGGGTCACAGTGCCACGAGGGTCAATAGGGTCACGGGGGTCAATAGGGTCACGAGGGTCAATAGGGTCACGGGGGTCAATAGGGTCACGAGCGTCATTAGGGTCACGGGGGTCAAAAGAGTCAAGAGGGTCAATAGGGTCACGAGCGTCATTAGGGTCAGGGGGTCAATAGGGTCACGAGGGTCAATAGGGTCACGGAGTCACGAGGGTCAAGAGGGCCAATAGGGTCAAGAGGGTCACGAGGGTCAATAGGGTCAAGAGGGCCAAGAGGGTCAATAGCGTCAAGACGGTCAATAGGGTCAAGAGGGTCAATAGGGTCACGAGGGTCAATAGGGTCAAGAGGGTCACGAGGGTCAAGAGGGTCAACAGCGTCAAGAGGGTCAATAGGGTCAAGAGGGTCAATAGGGTCACGAGGGTCAAGAGGGTCAATAGGGTCAAGAGGGTCAAGAGGGTCAACAGCGTCAATAGGGTCAAGAGGGTCACGAGGGTCAATAGGGTCAAGAGGGTCACGAGGGTCAACAGCGTCAAGAGGGTCAATAGGGTCAAGAGGGTCAATAGGGTCAAGAGGGTCACGAGGGTCAATAGGGTCAAGAGGGCCAATAGGGTCAAGAGGGTCAATAGGGTCAAGAGGGTCAATAGGGTCACAAGGGTCAATAGGGTCAATAGGGTCACGAGGATCACGAGGGTCAATAGGGTCAAGAGGGTCAATAGGGTCAAGAGGGTCAATAGGGTCACGAGGGTCAATAGGGTCAAGAGGGTCAAGAGGGCCAATAGGGTCAAGAGGGTCAATAGGGTCACGAGGGTCACGAGGGTCAATAGGGTCACGAGGGTCAAGAGGGTCACGAGGGTCAAGAGGGTCAAGACGGTCAATAGGGTCAAGAGGGTCAATAGGGTCAATAGGGTCACGAGGGTCAATAGGGTCAAGAGGGTCACGAGGGTCAATAGAGTCAAAAGGGTCACGAGGGTCAATAGGGTCACGAGGGTCAAAAGGGTCACGAGGGTCAATAGGGTCAAGATGGTCAATAGGGTCAAGAGGGTCACGAGGGTCACGAGGGTCAATAGGGTCAAAAGGGTCACGAGGGTCAATAGGGTCACGAGGGTCAAAAGGGTCACGAGGGTCAATAGGGTCAAGAGGGTCAAGAGGGTCAATAGCGTCAATAGGGTCACGAGCGTCATTAGGGTCAGTAGGTTTACGAGGCCAGACGTTGGTGGTATCATCAATAATTTCAACCCATTAACAACCTTAACTCTTTAGCAATAAGGTTCAAATCAGATTGTAGTATTAAAGCGCTAACGTAAACACATTGCCTTACCACAAAAAGTCGTACTATTCATTTTCATTTAGCTTCTAATGTTCCAGCTATTACGATTGAAATTCGTATGTCGCCCTACGCCTCCAGCCATGTCCATTACCAAAGCAGGAATTCTATTTAGGTATCGATATATGAAATGATTCATACAATATCCGTAGATGAAATAAGTCACCGTTACAGACTGTTTATACGATTGTATATTAACTTTATTGTCTTCCTTCTCCCCTTCATTTATCTAATCAATTTTCTAACTTTGGGTATGAAATAAAAGTATGTCATTCTCTCTCTCTCTCTTTATATAACAATACACACAGAAATCCGCCAGCGAGCATGCCCACTCTATTACATCGTGACATTTTGACATATTTCTTTTTAATAAATACTTTCCCTTGACAGGCGACAGGTGACAATTTGTCCGGAAAAACTTGTAAAATTTGTTTTATTAAACACTAAATTGTCATGACTGGTACACATATTTGTCAATTTATCAGAGATTTTCGACAGGCTCTTCATCCTATGTCAACGCTATTCGGCAGTTAAATTGTACGATTAGTTTAAAATAAAGGTGTTAACGTCGTCGACCGATAACAGTAGTAGTGAAGATGAATATTTGGCGCAAATTATACGACAACGACGTCGCATATCTAAACCAAGAATAAACTTTACTTTCAATGTAATTGATGGAATATTCATGAACGGTTTCGAGTATCTAAAACTACCGTTGAATACTTAATAAATAAAATTGGACAGCAACTTCAACACGCAACAAGGAGGAATATGGCACTTACACCACTTCAACAAATTTTGTGTGTATTACATTGGGTGGGATGTGGGTCACAGTATCATGTTATTGCAGATGCACACGGACTTAGTAAAGTGACGGTACACCTGTGTATAAAACGTGTTTGTGAATTAATAACTAGCGAATTATTTGGCGAAGAAACCCGCTGGCCCGATAATTGCAATGATATTCCTAGAAGGTTCATAGCATATAACATTCCCAGAATAGCTGAAATACTCCCAATCCCTTCAATTGTCCTGTGATGCTTTTCCATTTATTAATTTTAATTTCATGTGTCACTAAATCTTCCAAATAAAACCTCTCTGTTTTCATAGATGAGCCCTAAAATTGTTAACTTAACGTCTATTTCAAATAGCAAACAAGTTGAAATAAAAAAAAGTTAATTGTGGTAGGAACTTTTATTTGATATTACCCTCATGTTGTCTCATATGCATGCCTCGATGCTGTGTTATGACAAAATGTCGGAAATAGTGACAAATTTGTCATTGTCATTACAAATATGTCATAGGATATTTTCTTAGATACTTGACAGGTAAAACCTGACAATTGTCGTTTTTATTAAACAGTTTTTTAGCCCGACAATTTTGTCAGT
Organism: Epinotia demarniana; assembly: GCA_945867215.1. NCBI lineage: Eukaryota > Metazoa > Arthropoda > Insecta > Lepidoptera > Tortricidae > Epinotia > Epinotia demarniana. The sequence goes on from OX244263.1 coordinate 16,343,470, forward strand.
ATTTACCTGTCGAATTTGGACTTAATTGTCATCTTTATTAAACGCGACTGGTCGCGACATTTCGACTAATTTGCCCCTGGTATAATGCGGGTTTAACAGCTAAGCAAATCTTGGCTAAAGCTTTGCTGTCTTGAGCAGGATCGACTGAAGTACCTTCTGCGGGCTGTACACACGTCCACAGACCATCCAAAGTGAGTAGCATGCGTAGCGAGAACTTCCAGTTGGCATAGTTGTGTAGACCTTCTAATTTTTCAATGGGAAAACTTCCGCCTTGCGCAGCTGCGTTCGGCATATACGTTGATTGAATACCTTCTTAGTGTAAGACGAGACGCCGGCAAAGGGGTAATTACCGCGTACTCAAAGATAACCTCCAAACCTGGTCGAAGCAATTGCACTCATTGCGTGGTGGATTCTTGTGCTGGTAGCATAACCTGCTAGAACAGCTCGACGCAGGAGGCGCAGCCCGCAGCACTTGCACCATCTAAAGCGTCGAGGTTGCAGAGCCCATAGCTTACCAATGTTCGACCGGTGAGGTGAAGATAATTATCAAAATAAAATTGATCACTGTTCCATCATAGTTTCTTTATTTTATCTTTTTAAGATAAACCAGAAAATGATATAATTACATTGTTGATATAAGACGATTTAATAGCGGAGCCCTATAAAGAAAGCTCACAGTGGTTGAGCCGAAGGCGATAGAGAAGTGACAGGTGCAATAGAGCAAGTTGCCATACTTTAATAACAAGAGTCGACAGTTCAACTAGATTAAAGATGGTTTGAGTAGACTGTGGCAAACTGTATACATATTTATAACAGATCCGAAAGATAAACTAGAAAATAAGATAACAACATAGAAAAACAAGAAAGAAAATTAGATAAATATATTTTTTATGTCCGTCTCCCATGGTACAAAGGTGCCATAAATACTGGCTGCATTAATTATAATTATAAAATTCATTTAGGTCACAAATTACATTAATAGTCATTTTACATTCTACAATTATTAATAAACATAAAATTCATTCATTCATATTAAATGCCATCCAAAACGCAGCATTAGGACTTGTCGAATGTCGACGCTTGCATGCCAAGCATGGACGAATGATTAATCGGGACAGGCTATGGTAATAATAATACCACGAGTGAGCGAGACGGTGCCATACAAATCGTAATAAGTGTGACACGAAGAGATATATCATTCGTTGTCCTTGTCATAGTTCCACTTTTTTTCTATTTGGCACACCGGTTGTGGCATACAATGCTGTCAATGCTCGCGCGTTGCTACATAAGAATCCGAAATCTTTAATTTTGTTGTGAATAAAATAGTGTCCTCAAAGTAATTTACGCACGATAAGGTGTCTGGTGTTCCCTCTGTGCCAAGAAAATGGTAATTTGTTGCGTTATTGGCTGTAAAAGCCGGTCGGAACAATGTGATGAAAATATAACCTTTCACACGTAAGTAGAAGATCATTCACTTTTGTATATACGCAATACGTAAAAATAGCATGGTAAAATTACATTACGCTCAAAATCTTGTAAGATTAGACGATTACAATAGAAATAACATCATTGTTTACATTGTACAAGAAAACATTTGTTGACACATTATCCGCCCAAATTACGTAGGTTGTTTATGGTAAGCCGCGAGAGGTGTAAGAATGTGTTGAGGCAATAAAGTATTAGATCATTGTCTATGACCACTGGTCTATTGTTTATGTGCGGTCGTCTTCTGTTGGGTTTGAAAAAGGTGACGTGTCACTCTAAGACAATAATGACGTGTTTGTAATGAGAGCAATCTTGAATTAAACAGAATTGTGACCAACCCTGTGCACTTTAATTACCAAGTCCTATCAGGTTATGGGCCTGCCGGGTCATATTTCTGTATAGGTGAAGATTGCGGGTTGTGGTGATTCGAAGGCTAACGAGGGGCACGTGAAGAGAGGTTCCAGGAGGAGCCTTGGAGGTCGTGCGGTGGTCGCGATAAAGGCTAAGAGGGAACACACGTCGCAAGGAAAGCAAAGATGGAATCACACACGGTATCGACAGCAACAAGGCTGGAAGGGCAGAGAAACTGGAGCGTCTGGAAATTCCAAGTGTCGGTCACGCTAAGGGGAGCAGATCTGTGGAATATAGTTAATGGCACTGAGAAAATAACGGCGGCAAATAAGGTAGAGTGGACAAAAAAAGACGCTAGAGCACAGTCAATAATAGTGACAAGGCTGAGCGAGGCTGTAGTGGTACATGTATTAACATGTGAAACTGCAGAAGAGATTTGGAGCAAATTGCAAACCGTGTTTGAGCCAAAATCAGCGACGGCCACGCTCATGCTCCAACAAAAATTCCTACAATTTAAATTCGAAGGAGGAGATTTGGCTGTCTTTCTATCCAAATTACAGGAATTGAAATGCCAGTTAAAACAAGGTGGCGAGGAGGTGTCTGACAAGTTTATGATGACAAAAATTCTAATGTCCTTGCCAGAGAGGTACAGTCATTTTATCTGCGCGTGGGAGTCGGTAGAGACGAGTAAACAAAACTGCGATGATCTGGTTGCAAGACTCTTAATAGAAGAAGAGAGGGTGAAGGCCAGAGATTCCAGAGGAGAGGAGGATAATGCGGCTTTATATATGAGTCAGAATCACAAAGCTGGCGGCTCAAGCAAGAAATTTTTCAAATGTGGTAAAGCTGGTCATTTCGCGCAACATTGCAAATATGCGTCTGAAAATAGGAGGTGCTTTGTGTGCGACAAAATTGGGCATTTAAAAGCAGACTGTCCCAGGCTAAAAAAGACATATCATAAAGAAGCGAAGTTTCTAAGTTCGTCACAAAATAATGCGTTCTTGGTGACAGCTATGACAGCCGGCAGTGACCTATTTGGTGAAAATTGGGTGGTAGACAGCGGGGCCAGCGAACATCTGACAGGGGACAAGTCAAAACTGACAAACTACCAGTCAGTGACAGATCGATTTGTTGTGGTCGGAGATGGACGGCGATTGCCCGTTTTGGGTATTGGAGAGATGGAAATGGAGATCCATAACGGTAAAACGTATGTAAATTCGACGTTTAGTAACGTACTGCATGTACCGGGGATGAAAATTAATTTGCTGTCAGTACTGAAAATTACTAATAAGGGATACGAGGTAACAATGCAAAATGACGAATGCTTGATTACTAAACACGGAGTTATTTGTGGACGGGGATCCCGGGTGGCTAATTACTATGTCCTGAATACGAAACCAAAGCAAGAAGATGTGGCAGCCATCTGTTCCTTGGATGTGTGGCACCAGAGATTATGTCATCAAAATAATAAGCTCGTAAAGTGCACTTTGAAGAAGTATGGTATTGAATATGCGGAGAGTGACAAAGCATGTGAGAACTGTGCCTTAAACAAAATACATAGAACGCCCTTTACTGCGAGTTCGAGTGTATCAGATGATGTGTTGGAGCTGGTGCATGGTGACGTGGCTGGACCTATGGAAGTGCCTTCTATCGGAGGGGCAAGATACTTCTTACTTTTAAAGGATGACCTGTCTAACTACAGGATGGTTTATTTTCTTAAGCGGAAGTCTGAAGTGGCGGAAAAAATTAAAGAATATATTTTGACATCAGAGAGATATACGTCAAAGAAAATGAAGGTCTTGAGGACGGATAATGGGAAGGAGTTCGTAAATCGAGAAGTTAAGGAGATACTCGGAGCAATGGGTATCACGCATCAAACTACGATCCCCTACAACGCGGAACAGAATGGAAGAGCGGAACGAGAGATGCGTACCCTCGTGGAGGCTGCACGTTCTATGATAAACGGCCTTGGCAAAGAGCTGTGGTCAGAGGCTATCAATATGGCTGTCTTTGTTTTGAACCGGACTGGAAAAAGTCGTATTAAGGAAAAAACGCCGTACGAGTTGTGGGAAGGCAAACAGTTTGACATAAGTAGTTTGACAATGATTTTTGGCAGACTGGTGGCAGTTCACATTCCCAAAGAGAAGCGTTTGAAGTGGGACCCTAAAGGAAAGAAAGGTATGTTTGTGGGCTACGAGAAGTCTAAAGGCTATAGAATCTACTATCCTGATGAAAGATTTGTGGACATACGAAGAGACATCATTGCACTGTCAGGAAAACCCTATGTTCCACCAAATGACAAGTCGGATGAGAAGGATAAAGCCGAGGAGTTGGTAATATCTTTGGACATTGAACACGAACAGGTCCCGACAAGAGATGACCAACTGGAAGAGGATGAATTCCTAGATGTTGAGAACATAGAGAATTCATCAGATACAGATATTGTTTCAGATTTGGAGTCAGAACTCGTCCCGGCGACAATTCAAGGGGTTCCGGTGGTTGAGCAGTCGGTTCCTGCGGTATCTCAACAAGTTCCGGCAGAAGCTCAGCAAACCTCCAGGTCAGGACGGCAAATTAGGAAGCCACAGAGGTATGATGATATGATGATGGTAGTCAGCAATGAATGCGAACCAAAAACCTATGCTGAGGCTATGAAGTCCAACGACAAGGAGAAATGGGAGCTAGCTATCAAGGCTGAGCTCGCCCAAATGAAGGAATACAATACATGGACTGAGGTCCAAATTATCCCGGATTCGGCAAGTGCCGTTAGTTCAAAATGGGTTTTTAAGAAGAAAGATGAGAATACTTTTAAGGCTAGGTTAGTCGCTAGAGGTTTCGAACAAAACTGTAATGATGACTACAATGTGTATGCGCCAGTAGCTAGGCTTAACACCTTTCGAATTTTTGTTTCAGTAGCGACTAAACTAAACTTGCAAATTAACCAAATGGATGTATGCGGAGCATTCTTAAATGCAAATTTGGATGAGAAGTTGTACATATTACTGCCTGAAGGGTGTGACGCTAGGTATGGTAAACTGAATAAATCCTTGTATGGACTCAAGGGAGCTCCCAGGTATTGGAATGAGACGTTTATTAGCCTCGTTAAGTCATTAGACTTTGTACAGGCGGAAAAGGATTGTTGTTTGTTCTCGAAGTGCAGTACAAAGTCTAAGACATGGCTATTATTGTATGTAGACGATATACTGTTTTTCAGTACCTGTGAGAAAGAGACTGTCAAGGTGAGAGATATATTGAGTAAATATGGGGAAGATTACTAAATACTTAGGATTTGAGGTTCAACAGGATTTACACAAAAAATGTACGACTATGTCTCAAAGAGGATATTTGGAGAAGGTATTGCTGACTTATGGTATGACAGATTGTAAAACTTTGTTATTACCGATTGATAAAAACTTCGACTTTCATATATTAAAAGAGAACTTCTGAAAGTGCAGAGATAGAGAGCCAGTGCAGGACTTTGGTAGGGAGTTTGGCTTATTTGGCAGCTGGAACAAGGCCTGACATTAGTGCAGTCGTGGCAATGCTCAGCAGATATCAAAGTTGTGCATCTGTGCTGTTGTATAAATTATTATTCAACGTTTTGAGATATTTAGCAGGTACAAGAGATTTTTGTTTAAAATATGAATGCACTGAAGATGGTTGTGTAGGTTACGTAGATAGTGATTGGGGAGGGAGTGAGGATCGAAGATCAACAACAGGCTGTTGCTTTAAACTGTGGGGATGCACCATAATATGGTTTTCGAAAAAACAGCAGTCTGTGAGTCTTTCTTCGACTGAGGCAGAATTTGTTGCCTTGAGCCACGCAACCAGTGAAGCGTGCTGGCTCAAAGACATCTTGACCGTCTTTGATTTTCATGTAGGACCGATTGTGATATATGAAGACAATCAGTCAGCAATTAAGATGGCTCATATGACAAGGTGGCTTACAAGGGTAAAGCATCTTGACATAAAACAAAGCTTTGTCAAAGAAAAGATAACGCGAGGCATTATCTTGTTAAAGTATATTTGCACTAGTGAGCAAGTAGCCGACATTTTTACTAAAGCTTTGGGAGGAGTCTTATTTAGAAAATTTAGGGGTTTATTGTTTGATACGCAGAAGGTTTAGGAAAACGATTGGTTAGTGTTGTAGTATAATTGTGTGTGTGTGTGCCCAACGGTATACTTTCGTGGTCAGGGTAAAATATTTTATTGAGGGGTGGTGTTGAGGCAATAAAGTATTAGATCATTGTCTATGACCACTGGTCTATTGTTTATGTGCGGTCGTCTTCTGTTGGGTTTGAAAAAGGTGACGTGTCACTCTAAGACAATAATGACGTGTTTGTAATGAGAGCAATCTTGAATTAAACAGAATTGTGACCAACCCTGTGCACTTTAATTACCAAGTCCTATCAGAATGTCTTCTCGATTTAGCTTCTTTGCCATCATTTTAGGGATACCAGCCAATACAAGTTAAAAATACCCGATTTCTCGGGTAATTAATACTTTAACAAAATTCTCGTACTTGTTATTACATAACATTCGTATATAATGGGATCTATTCTTATATATACTTAAATTTACTCTGTACTCATAATAAAGAGGTAAAGCTTTTATGTAGCGAGTAATCTTCGGAACTATTCTTCCGATTTCATAAAATCTTTCTCCTGGCTTTATTTAATCCTGCATCTGCGCTTCCGCCTGGGTTCTTTCTTATGCGCGCGTCTCCACCCAGGAGACGCGTGGACAGCTAGTAATAAGGAAAGACGATCGAAGGTTTAGAAAGAATCATAATTTTCTAAAAGCCGATGAAAAAAAAAGGAATTGTTAAAGTTTAAAAATGAATGTCGAATAATATGTTTTATTTTCTAGGTTTCCACTAGAGGAGGACGTGCGTACGCGCAGTATTTGGGTTACGCAGCCAACAAAATACAGCCACATGTGCTCAAAACATTTTGTCGCGACATCCTATACTATCAATCTGTAATAAATAATAATTTGAATACTATTTTTTTTTTTTATATGGTTGTGTCTCAATTCGGTCCTTAGTGTCAATTTTATTTCCGCCTTAAACCTGTATCTCACTGGCGCGGCATGCGGTGGCGGTATCACGGGACGACCCGCGAGTTGTGTCGCGGCGAGTTAAGACTCTTTCTATTTAGAACGCTTAGAAAGAGACGGACAGTCTACCTCGCTGCAATACAGCTCGCGGGCCGTCCTGTGATAACTGTGCTGATAAGAAACACAGGTAAGCCACTTGCACAAGGACTATTAATTACCTACATGCTCTGTTACTAGAATAATATTTCATGAATATTATTATAGATGAATATTACTTGTGAACAGAGCGCCTGCTAGGCAGTGAATGTGTAAAGCTTCAAAAAAGGAATTACAATAAAAGCGCATTATTTAGAATAAGCATATGGAAGCGATGGGGTAATTTTTAGTTACATGGCCACCCCACGAGAATCATCTACTTTGTTGCCGTCCCTCATTGTGGCGACACCTACGTCGCCTCTGTACCTACATATATATACTCTAAGATGCCAAGCCACCGCAAGCGTTGTAACAGTTCACCCCCCCAGGCTAGAAAACGCCTCCGAAGACCTACAGCTAACGAAGCAGCTTCCCGCTGAAGCTCAAGAAACGCTAAATATTTTGCAATGAATTCTAACTTAATGTAAAACCCTATTCCTTCGTGCTAGACTACTGTAACTTACTCTCTATTTACCTACTTATTAAACCTACTTTTGTTGCGTGCTTTTATTTAAGAATACCTGACGATTTGGCCAAAATGTGATCGCTAGTGGTTGAACCCCGAAGTGTTGTGTACCGTAATAACCCTAGATCCTTTTATGAAAGCTTGACAGGTTTTTGGACTCTCCATTCATAATAAAATTAAAGCTAGCTTATCTGTACATAAATTAACCTACTGAAATGCTACTTTTAACTGCTATTTTCCTATTTATGAGCATAACAAAGTTCTAAATCTTGTAGGAATAATAAATTAATTATAAATCACTTTATGATTATAATTACACTGTAGGTTACTTTATGATTATAATTAAAAATTGTTTTTGGTAGAAAAACACCTATCCCCTATTACATGTCCGGTTGAACAAGGAGTAGCCTTCATAAAATCAAGATTATTTATTTAAACCTATTATTATCTAGAAGACTGCCCTAAATACTTGTATTTTGGACCAAAGTTCTATCGACGGGTCGTGTGGCAATCTTTTGCTCACACTGGCTACTCTCTTGTTGGAATGGAGTCTGGACATCCTATTCAAGTTACTTACCTAGCTATCCTACGAGTTTAGGACTCAGAGAATGAATCTACCAGTGTCTCAAACCTAGCGGTCAGTTTCGAGAAGATACACCGAGACAAACTCGACTGACATCTTTTAGTATTATTAATCGTTTATATGTATAACTAAGATGGCCTGGACCATTTTATACCGACGGCCGTAGAGTAATGCCGTGGTAAACCGTTCATTACACGCGAGACATTCTACCCAAACCATGCCATGGAGAATTCCCTCTCATGAAAATAAGATACTTTAAATGGAGAGTTCTCTCTCATGATAATAAGATATTTTAAATGGATTTGATGAACTGCTCAGCCTGTCATCAAACCCAGAATTATTTCATCTTTCTGAAACAATCCGGATATCACAATTTCATGAATAATACTATGACCTTTTTAATGATATTTAACAATTGTCTCGTGTTTCACGTGTAACCCACGGCAACCCAACACTACTTGCCGTACTACTCAAACATCACACTGGTTACTCATTAATAATTTTAGTCGTCATTAGATTTTATAAGAATATTAACTTCAATTTTATTAATCCTACCAAACACTTGTAATATTATTGGTTACAGTAGATATAGTTTCAAGCCCTAATACCCCATAACGCGTGAATTTACTCCTAAGCCTACCCCACAGTCCCTATTCTGCTTACTCCTGGAACCATACCTTAGTTCAGAAGCAAGAATGTATCCCTATTGAAGCTGTAATTAGTTCAGTCGGCGAAACTGAGATGACAACCCTCTAACAGCCTGTGTAATTCATCTCCCCTCGCTGTGCCCGAAGGCTAAAGGGAAAACAGCGAGTAAGATGCACTAACTGGACATACGGTATGTTGATATATAAGTATATTTAACACTGAACGACCCCTCAAGCAACCGATCGGTTTCCACAAGCGGAGATATCCTCCTATGCTTTTCGTCACATAAATGCTCAAGCCACGTTTCCACCGTCAGTTGTTTTGAGAGACGTGAGGGCCCCGATTAAAGGGTTTCGTCTCCTATGTTGGTAAAGAGGTAGACGCCAGACCACACCTCAAGTCTGGTAACTACACGGACACGGATTCATCCCCGTTGGCACCGTTAGGTGGGGCTGACTCCGCAGATAACTGATTCTTGACAGTGTTCCGGCTGATTGGACAGTAAGAATTAACCCCAACTAAATTTCGAAAACAATCGTCAAACATACTCAATCCCAGAGAGTACCCTGGCATAATTAAATATATTTGATTAACTATATAAACCTCCGGACCAACTCCGTTACGGTAAATACAGCTTTGACTGAGTTCCGAAAACACTTGTCAAACATGTCTAATTCTAGGGAGTGGCCGCTAGCAAATTAAACATATTTGATTTAACCATATAAACCTCCCGGAGTACCTCCGATAAAGTAAATATAGCTTAGGCCCTAATACCCCTTTAAATATACAATTAACTTGTAAAATTAAGTAAGTAAAAGACTCATAATTATGAAGAGAGATTCCTCACAATAACAAGCCATTCACCAAAACACAATAGAGGTAACACACACCAATAATTTCACAGCCCACAACCAGAGACACTGCCAGTCCGAACGATGAGAAATGAATAATCCCCCATACTACTTCGGCATTCCCTTTTATACTCTTCACGAGGGTCAATAGGGTCACGAGGGTCAATAGGGTCACAGTGCCACGAGGGTCAATAGGGTCACGGGGGTCAATAGGGTCACGAGGGTCAATAGGGTCACGGGGGTCAATAGGGTCACGAGCGTCATTAGGGTCACGGGGGTCAAAAGAGTCAAGAGGGTCAATAGGGTCACGAGCGTCATTAGGGTCAGGGGGTCAATAGGGTCACGAGGGTCAATAGGGTCACGGAGTCACGAGGGTCAAGAGGGCCAATAGGGTCAAGAGGGTCACGAGGGTCAATAGGGTCAAGAGGGCCAAGAGGGTCAATAGCGTCAAGACGGTCAATAGGGTCAAGAGGGTCAATAGGGTCACGAGGGTCAATAGGGTCAAGAGGGTCACGAGGGTCAAGAGGGTCAACAGCGTCAAGAGGGTCAATAGGGTCAAGAGGGTCAATAGGGTCACGAGGGTCAAGAGGGTCAATAGGGTCAAGAGGGTCAAGAGGGTCAACAGCGTCAATAGGGTCAAGAGGGTCACGAGGGTCAATAGGGTCAAGAGGGTCACGAGGGTCAACAGCGTCAAGAGGGTCAATAGGGTCAAGAGGGTCAATAGGGTCAAGAGGGTCACGAGGGTCAATAGGGTCAAGAGGGCCAATAGGGTCAAGAGGGTCAATAGGGTCAAGAGGGTCAATAGGGTCACAAGGGTCAATAGGGTCAATAGGGTCACGAGGATCACGAGGGTCAATAGGGTCAAGAGGGTCAATAGGGTCAAGAGGGTCAATAGGGTCACGAGGGTCAATAGGGTCAAGAGGGTCAAGAGGGCCAATAGGGTCAAGAGGGTCAATAGGGTCACGAGGGTCACGAGGGTCAATAGGGTCACGAGGGTCAAGAGGGTCACGAGGGTCAAGAGGGTCAAGACGGTCAATAGGGTCAAGAGGGTCAATAGGGTCAATAGGGTCACGAGGGTCAATAGGGTCAAGAGGGTCACGAGGGTCAATAGAGTCAAAAGGGTCACGAGGGTCAATAGGGTCACGAGGGTCAAAAGGGTCACGAGGGTCAATAGGGTCAAGATGGTCAATAGGGTCAAGAGGGTCACGAGGGTCACGAGGGTCAATAGGGTCAAAAGGGTCACGAGGGTCAATAGGGTCACGAGGGTCAAAAGGGTCACGAGGGTCAATAGGGTCAAGAGGGTCAAGAGGGTCAATAGCGTCAATAGGGTCACGAGCGTCATTAGGGTCAGTAGGTTTACGAGGCCAGACGTTGGTGGTATCATCAATAATTTCAACCCATTAACAACCTTAACTCTTTAGCAATAAGGTTCAAATCAGATTGTAGTATTAAAGCGCTAACGTAAACACATTGCCTTACCACAAAAAGTCGTACTATTCATTTTCATTTAGCTTCTAATGTTCCAGCTATTACGATTGAAATTCGTATGTCGCCCTACGCCTCCAGCCATGTCCATTACCAAAGCAGGAATTCTATTTAGGTATCGATATATGAAATGATTCATACAATATCCGTAGATGAAATAAGTCACCGTTACAGACTGTTTATACGATTGTATATTAACTTTATTGTCTTCCTTCTCCCCTTCATTTATCTAATCAATTTTCTAACTTTGGGTATGAAATAAAAGTATGTCATTCTCTCTCTCTCTCTTTATATAACAATACACACAGAAATCCGCCAGCGAGCATGCCCACTCTATTACATCGTGACATTTTGACATATTTCTTTTTAATAAATACTTTCCCTTGACAGGCGACAGGTGACAATTTGTCCGGAAAAACTTGTAAAATTTGTTTTATTAAACACTAAATTGTCATGACTGGTACACATATTTGTCAATTTATCAGAGATTTTCGACAGGCTCTTCATCCTATGTCAACGCTATTCGGCAGTTAAATTGTACGATTAGTTTAAAATAAAGGTGTTAACGTCGTCGACCGATAACAGTAGTAGTGAAGATGAATATTTGGCGCAAATTATACGACAACGACGTCGCATATCTAAACCAAGAATAAACTTTACTTTCAATGTAATTGATGGAATATTCATGAACGGTTTCGAGTATCTAAAACTACCGTTGAATACTTAATAAATAAAATTGGACAGCAACTTCAACACGCAACAAGGAGGAATATGGCACTTACACCACTTCAACAAATTTTGTGTGTATTACATTGGGTGGGATGTGGGTCACAGTATCATGTTATTGCAGATGCACACGGACTTAGTAAAGTGACGGTACACCTGTGTATAAAACGTGTTTGTGAATTAATAACTAGCGAATTATTTGGCGAAGAAACCCGCTGGCCCGATAATTGCAATGATATTCCTAGAAGGTTCATAGCATATAACATTCCCAGAATAGCTGAAATACTCCCAATCCCTTCAATTGTCCTGTGATGCTTTTCCATTTATTAATTTTAATTTCATGTGTCACTAAATCTTCCAAATAAAACCTCTCTGTTTTCATAGATGAGCCCTAAAATTGTTAACTTAACGTCTATTTCAAATAGCAAACAAGTTGAAATAAAAAAAAGTTAATTGTGGTAGGAACTTTTATTTGATATTACCCTCATGTTGTCTCATATGCATGCCTCGATGCTGTGTTATGACAAAATGTCGGAAATAGTGACAAATTTGTCATTGTCATTACAAATATGTCATAGGATATTTTCTTAGATACTTGACAGGTAAAACCTGACAATTGTCGTTTTTATTAAACAGTTTTTTAGCCCGACAATTTTGTCAGTATTTACCTGTCGAATTTGGACTTAATTGTCATCTTTATTAAACGCGACTGTTCGCGACATTTCGACTAATTTGCCCCTGGTATAATGCGGGTTTAACAGCTAAGCAAATCTTGGCTAAAGCTTTGCTGTCTTGAGCAGGATCGACTGAAGTACCTTCTGCGGGCTGTACACACGTCCACAGACCATCCAAAGTGAGTAGCATGCGTAGCGAGAACTTCCAGTTGGCATAGTTGTGTAGACCTTCTAATTTTTCAATGGGAAAACTTCCGCCTTGCGCAGCTGCGTTCGGCATATACGTTGATTGAATACCTTCTTAGTGTAAGACGAGACGCCGGCAAAGGGGTAATTACCGCGTACTCAAAGATAACCTCCAAACCTGGTCGAAGCAATTGCACTCATTGCGTGGTGGATTCTTGTGCTGGTAGCATAACCTGCTAGAACAGCTCGACGCAGGAGGCGCAGCCCGCAGCACTTGCACCATCTAAAGCGTCGAGGTTGCAGAGCCCATAGCTTACCAATGTTCGACCGGTGAGGTGAAGATAATTATCAAAATAAAATTGATCACTGTTCCATCATAGTTTCTTTATTTTATCTTTTTAAGATAAACCAGAAAATGATATAATTACATTGTTGATATAAGACGATTTAATAGCGGAGCCCTATAAAGAAAGCTCACAGTGGTTGAGCCGAAGGCGATAGAGAAGTGACAGGTGCAATAGAGCAAGTTGCCATACTTTAATAACAAGAGTCGACAGTTCAACTAGATTAAAGATGGTTTGAGTAGACTGTGGCAAACTGTATACATATTTATAACAGATCCGAAAGATAAACTAGAAAATAAGATAACAACATAGAAAAACAAGAAAGAAAATTAGATAAATATATTTTTTATGTCCGTCTCCCATGGTACAAAGGTGCCATAAATACTGGCTGCATTAATTATAATTATAAAATTCATTTAGGTCACAAATTACATTAATAGTCATTTTACATTCTACAATTATTAATAAACATAAAATTCATTCATTCATATTAAATGCCATCCAAAACGCAGCATTAGGACTTGTCGAATGTCGACGCTTGCATGCCAAGCATGGACGAATGATTAATCGGGACAGGCTATGGTAATAATAATACCACGAGTGAGCGAGACGGTGCCATACAAATCGTAATAAGTGTGACACGAAGAGATATATCATTCGTTGTCCTTGTCATAGTTCCACTTTTTTTCTATTTGGCACACCGGTTGTGGCATACAATGCTGTCAATGCTCGCGCGTTGCTACATAAGAATCCGAAATCTTTAATTTTGTTGTGAATAAAATAGTGTCCTCAAAGTAATTTACGCACGATAAGGTGTCTGGTGTTCCCTCTGTGCCAAGAAAATGGTAATTTGTTGCGTTATTGGCTGTAAAAGCCGGTCGGAACAATGTGATGAAAATATAACCTTTCACACGTAAGTAGAAGATCATTCACTTTTGTATATACGCAATACGTAAAAATAGCATGGTAAAATTACATTACGCTCAAAATCTTGTAAGATTAGACGATTACAATAGAAATAACATCATTGTTTACATTGTACAAGAAAACATTTGTTGACACATTATCCGCCCAAATTACGTAGGTTGTTTATGGTAAGCCGCGAGAGGTGTAAGAATGTGTTGAGGCAATAAAGTATTAGATCATTGTCTATGACCACTGGTCTATTGTTTATGTGCGGTCGTCTTCTGTTGGGTTTGAAAAAGGTGACGTGTCACTCTAAGACAATAATGACGTGTTTGTAATGAGAGCAATCTTGAATTAAACAGAATTGTGACCAACCCTGTGCACTTTAATTACCAAGTCCTATCAGGTTATGGGCCTGCCGGGTCATATTTCTGTATAGGTGAAGATTGCGGGTTGTGGTGATTCGAAGGCTAACGAGGGGCACGTGAAGAGAGGTTCCAGGAGGAGCCTTGGAGGTCGTGCGGTGGTCGCGATAAAGGCTAAGAGGGAACACACGTCGCAAGGAAAGCAAAGATGGAATCACACACGGTATCGACAGCAACAAGGCTGGAAGGGCAGAGAAACTGGAGCGTCTGGAAATTCCAAGTGTCGGTCACGCTAAGGGGAGCAGATCTGTGGAATATAGTTAATGGCACTGAGAAAATAACGGCGGCAAATAAGGTAGAGTGGACAAAAAAAGACGCTAGAGCACAGTCAATAATAGTGACAAGGCTGAGCGAGGCTGTAGTGGTACATGTATTAACATGTGAAACTGCAGAAGAGATTTGGAGCAAATTGCAAACCGTGTTTGAGCCAAAATCAGCGACGGCCACGCTCATGCTCCAACAAAAATTCCTACAATTTAAATTCGAAGGAGGAGATTTGGCTGTCTTTCTATCCAAATTACAGGAATTGAAATGCCAGTTAAAACAAGGTGGCGAGGAGGTGTCTGACAAGTTTATGATGACAAAAATTCTAATGTCCTTGCCAGAGAGGTACAGTCATTTTATCTGCGCGTGGGAGTCGGTAGAGACGAGTAAACAAAACTGCGATGATCTGGTTGCAAGACTCTTAATAGAAGAAGAGAGGGTGAAGGCCAGAGATTCCAGAGGAGAGGAGGATAATGCGGCTTTATATATGAGTCAGAATCACAAAGCTGGCGGCTCAAGCAAGAAATTTTTCAAATGTGGTAAAGCTGGTCATTTCGCGCAACATTGCAAATATGCGTCTGAAAATAGGAGGTGCTTTGTGTGCGACAAAATTGGGCATTTAAAAGCAGACTGTCCCAGGCTAAAAAAGACATATCATAAAGAAGCGAAGTTTCTAAGTTCGTCACAAAATAATGCGTTCTTGGTGACAGCTATGACAGCCGGCAGTGACCTATTTGGTGAAAATTGGGTGGTAGACAGCGGGGCCAGCGAACATCTGACAGGGGACAAGTCAAAACTGACAAACTACCAGTCAGTGACAGATCGATTTGTTGTGGTCGGAGATGGACGGCGATTGCCCGTTTTGGGTATTGGAGAGATGGAAATGGAGATCCATAACGGTAAAACGTATGTAAATTCGACGTTTAGTAACGTACTGCATGTACCGGGGATGAAAATTAATTTGCTGTCAGTACTGAAAATTACTAATAAGGGATACGAGGTAACAATGCAAAATGACGAATGCTTGATTACTAAACACGGAGTTATTTGTGGACGGGGATCCCGGGTGGCTAATTACTATGTCCTGAATACGAAACCAAAGCAAGAAGATGTGGCAGCCATCTGTTCCTTGGATGTGTGGCACCAGAGATTATGTCATCAAAATAATAAGCTCGTAAAGTGCACTTTGAAGAAGTATGGTATTGAATATGCGGAGAGTGACAAAGCATGTGAGAACTGTGCCTTAAACAAAATACATAGAACGCCCTTTACTGCGAGTTCGAGTGTATCAGATGATGTGTTGGAGCTGGTGCATGGTGACGTGGCTGGACCTATGGAAGTGCCTTCTATCGGAGGGGCAAGATACTTCTTACTTTTAAAGGATGACCTGTCTAACTACAGGATGGTTTATTTTCTTAAGCGGAAGTCTGAAGTGGCGGAAAAAATTAAAGAATATATTTTGACATCAGAGAGATATACGTCAAAGAAAATGAAGGTCTTGAGGACGGATAATGGGAAGGAGTTCGTAAATCGAGAAGTTAAGGAGATACTCGGAGCAATGGGTATCACGCATCAAACTACGATCCCCTACAACGCGGAACAGAATGGAAGAGCGGAACGAGAGATGCGTACCCTCGTGGAGGCTGCACGTTCTATGATAAACGGCCTTGGCAAAGAGCTGTGGTCAGAGGCTATCAATATGGCTGTCTTTGTTTTGAACCGGACTGGAAAAAGTCGTATTAAGGAAAAAACGCCGTACGAGTTGTGGGAAGGCAAACAGTTTGACATAAGTAGTTTGACAATGATTTTTGGCAGACTGGTGGCAGTTCACATTCCCAAAGAGAAGCGTTTGAAGTGGGACCCTAAAGGAAAGAAAGGTATGTTTGTGGGCTACGAGAAGTCTAAAGGCTATAGAATCTACTATCCTGATGAAAGATTTGTGGACATACGAAGAGACATCATTGCACTGTCAGGAAAACCCTATGTTCCACCAAATGACAAGTCGGATGAGAAGGATAAAGCCGAGGAGTTGGTAATATCTTTGGACATTGAACACGAACAGGTCCCGACAAGAGATGACCAACTGGAAGAGGATGAATTCCTAGATGTTGAGAACATAGAGAATTCATCAGATACAGATATTGTTTCAGATTTGGAGTCAGAACTCGTCCCGGCGACAATTCAAGGGGTTCCGGTGGTTGAGCAGTCGGTTCCTGCGGTATCTCAACAAGTTCCGGCAGAAGCTCAGCAAACCTCCAGGTCAGGACGGCAAATTAGGAAGCCACAGAGGTATGATGATATGATGATGGTAGTCAGCAATGAATGCGAACCAAAAACCTATGCTGAGGCTATGAAGTCCAACGACAAGGAGAAATGGGAGCTAGCTATCAAGGCTGAGCTCGCCCAAATGAAGGAATACAATACATGGACTGAGGTCCAAATTATCCCGGATTCGGCAAGTGCCGTTAGTTCAAAATGGGTTTTTAAGAAGAAAGATGAGAATACTTTTAAGGCTAGGTTAGTCGCTAGAGGTTTCGAACAAAACTGTAATGATGACTACAATGTGTATGCGCCAGTAGCTAGGCTTAACACCTTTCGAATTTTTGTTTCAGTAGCGACTAAACTAAACTTGCAAATTAACCAAATGGATGTATGCGGAGCATTCTTAAATGCAAATTTGGATGAGAAGTTGTACATATTACTGCCTGAAGGGTGTGACGCTAGGTATGGTAAACTGAATAAATCCTTGTATGGACTCAAGGGAGCTCCCAGGTATTGGAATGAGACGTTTATTAGCCTCGTTAAGTCATTAGACTTTGTACAGGCGGAAAAGGATTGTTGTTTGTTCTCGAAGTGCAGTACAAAGTCTAAGACATGGCTATTATTGTATGTAGACGATATACTGTTTTTCAGTACCTGTGAGAAAGAGACTGTCAAGGTGAGAGATATATTGAGTAAATATGGGGAAGATTACTAAATACTTAGGATTTGAGGTTCAACAGGATTTACACAAAAAATGTACGACTATGTCTCAAAGAGGATATTTGGAGAAGGTATTGCTGACTTATGGTATGACAGATTGTAAAACTTTGTTATTACCGATTGATAAAAACTTCGACTTTCATATATTAAAAGAGAACTTCTGAAAGTGCAGAGATAGAGAGCCAGTGCAGGACTTTGGTAGGGAGTTTGGCTTATTTGGCAGCTGGAACAAGGCCTGACATTAGTGCAGTCGTGGCAATGCTCAGCAGATATCAAAGTTGTGCATCTGTGCTGTTGTATAAATTATTATTCAACGTTTTGAGATATTTAGCAGGTACAAGAGATTTTTGTTTAAAATATGAATGCACTGAAGATGGTTGTGTAGGTTACGTAGATAGTGATTGGGGAGGGAGTGAGGATCGAAGATCAACAACAGGCTGTTGCTTTAAACTGTGGGGATGCACCATAATATGGTTTTCGAAAAAACAGCAGTCTGTGAGTCTTTCTTCGACTGAGGCAGAATTTGTTGCCTTGAGCCACGCAACCAGTGAAGCGTGCTGGCTCAAAGACATCTTGACCGTCTTTGATTTTCATGTAGGACCGATTGTGATATATGAAGACAATCAGTCAGCAATTAAGATGGCTCATATGACAAGGTGGCTTACAAGGGTAAAGCATCTTGACATAAAACAAAGCTTTGTCAAAGAAAAGATAACGCGAGGCATTATCTTGTTAAAGTATATTTGCACTAGTGAGCAAGTAGCCGACATTTTTACTAAAGCTTTGGGAGGAGTCTTATTTAGAAAATTTAGGGGTTTATTGTTTGATACGCAGAAGGTTTAGGAAAACGATTGGTTAGTGTTGTAGTATAATTGTGTGTGTGTGTGCCCAACGGTATACTTTCGTGGTCAGGGTAAAATATTTTATTGAGGGGTGGTGTTGAGGCAATAAAGTATTAGATCATTGTCTATGACCACTGGTCTATTGTTTATGTGCGGTCGTCTTCTGTTGGGTTTGAAAAAGGTGACGTGTCACTCTAAGACAATAATGACGTGTTTGTAATGAGAGCAATCTTGAATTAAACAGAATTGTGACCAACCCTGTGCACTTTAATTACCAAGTCCTATCAGAATGTCTTCTCGATTTAGCTTCTTTGCCATCATTTTAGGGATACCAGCCAATACAAGTTAAAAATACCCGATTTCTCGGGTAATTAATACTTTAACAAAATTCTCGTACTTGTTATTACATAACATTCGTATATAATGGGATCTATTCTTATATATACTTAAATTTACTCTGTACTCATAATAAAGAGGTAAAGCTTTTATGTAGCGAGTAATCTTCGGAACTATTCTTCCGATTTCATAAAATCTTTCTCCTGGCTTTATTTAATCCTGCATCTGCGCTTCCGCCTGGGTTCTTTCTTATGCGCGCGTCTCCACCCAGGAGACGCGTGGACAGCTAGTAATAAGGAAAGACGATCGAAGGTTTAGAAAGAATCATAATTTTCTAAAAGCCGATGAAAAAAAAAGGAATTGTTAAAGTTTAAAAATGAATGTCGAATAATATGTTTTATTTTCTAGGTTTCCACTAGAGGAGGACGTGCGTACGCGCAGTATTTGGGTTACGCAGCCAACAAAATACAGCCACATGTGCTCAAAACATTTTGTCGCGACATCCTATACTATCAATCTGTAATAAATAATAATTTGAATACTATTTTTTTTTTTTATATGGTTGTGTCTCAATTCGGTCCTTAGTGTCAATTTTATTTCCGCCTTAAACCTGTATCTCACTGGCGCGGCATGCGGTGGCGGTATCACGGGACGACCCGCGAGTTGTGTCGCGGCGAGTTAAGACTCTTTCTATTTAGAACGCTTAGAAAGAGACGGACAGTCTACCTCGCTGCAATACAGCTCGCGGGCCGTCCTGTGATAACTGTGCTGATAAGAAACACAGGTAAGCCACTTGCACAAGGACTATTAATTACCTACATGCTCTGTTACTAGAATAATATTTCATGAATATTATTATAGATGAATATTACTTGTGAACAGAGCGCCTGCTAGGCAGTGAATGTGTAAAGCTTCAAAAAAGGAATTACAATAAAAGCGCATTATTTAGAATAAGCATATGGAAGCGATGGGGTAATTTTTAGTTACATGGCCACCCCACGAGAATCATCTACTTTGTTGCCGTCCCTCATTGTGGCGACACCTACGTCGCCTCTGTACCTACATATATATACTCTAAGATGCCAAGCCACCGCAAGCGTTGTAACAGTTCACCCCCCCAGGCTAGAAAACGCCTCCGAAGACCTACAGCTAACGAAGCAGCTTCCCGCTGAAGCTCAAGAAACGCTAAATATTTTGCAATGAATTCTAACTTAATGTAAAACCCTATTCCTTCGTGCTAGACTACTGTAACTTACTCTCTATTTACCTACTTATTAAACCTACTTTTGTTGCGTGCTTTTATTTAAGAATACCTGACGATTTGGCCAAAATGTGATCGCTAGTGGTTGAACCCCGAAGTGTTGTGTACCGTAATAACCCTAGATCCTTTTATGAAAGCTTGACAGGTTTTTGGACTCTCCATTCATAATAAAATTAAAGCTAGCTTATCTGTACATAAATTAACCTACTGAAATGCTACTTTTAACTGCTATTTTCCTATTTATGAGCATAACAAAGTTCTAAATCTTGTAGGAATAATAAATTAATTATAAATCACTTTATGATTATAATTACACTGTAGGTTACTTTATGATTATAATTAAAAATTGTTTTTGGTAGAAAAACACCTATCCCCTATTACATGTCCGGTTGAACAAGGAGTAGCCTTCATAAAATCAAGATTATTTATTTAAACCTATTATTATCTAGAAGACTGCCCTAAATACTTGTATTTTGGACCAAAGTTCTATCGACGGGTCGTGTGGCAATCTTTTGCTCACACTGGCTACTCTCTTGTTGGAATGGAGTCTGGACATCCTATTCAAGTTACTTACCTAGCTATCCTACGAGTTTAGGACTCAGAGAATGAATCTACCAGTGTCTCAAACCTAGCGGTCAGTTTCGAGAAGATACACCGAGACAAACTCGACTGACATCTTTTAGTATTATTAATCGTTTATATGTATAACTAAGATGGCCTGGACCATTTTATACCGACGGCCGTAGAGTAATGCCGTGGTAAACCGTTCATTACACGCGAGACATTCTACCCAAACCATGCCATGGAGAATTCCCTCTCATGAAAATAAGATACTTTAAATGGAGAGTTCTCTCTCATGATAATAAGATATTTTAAATGGATTTGATGAACTGCTCAGCCTGTCATCAAACCCAGAATTATTTCATCTTTCTGAAACAATCCGGATATCACAATTTCATGAATAATACTATGACCTTTTTAATGATATTTAACAATTGTCTCGTGTTTCACGTGTAACCCACGGCAACCCAACACTACTTGCCGTACTACTCAAACATCACACTGGTTACTCATTAATAATTTTAGTCGTCATTAGATTTTATAAGAATATTAACTTCAATTTTATTAATCCTACCAAACACTTGTAATATTATTGGTTACAGTAGATATAGTTTCAAGCCCTAATACCCCATAACGCGTGAATTTACTCCTAAGCCTACCCCACAGTCCCTATTCTGCTTACTCCTGGAACCATACCTTAGTTCAGAAGCAAGAATGTATCCCTATTGAAGCTGTAATTAGTTCAGTCGGCGAAACTGAGATGACAACCCTCTAACAGCCTGTGTAATTCATCTCCCCTCGCTGTGCCCGAAGGCTAAAGGGAAAACAGCGAGTAAGATGCACTAACTGGACATACGGTATGTTGATATATAAGTATATTTAACACTGAACGACCCCTCAAGCAACCGATCGGTTTCCACAAGCGGAGATATCCTCCTATGCTTTTCGTCACATAAATGCTCAAGCCACGTTTCCACCGTCAGTTGTTTTGAGAGACGTGAGGGCCCCGATTAAAGGGTTTCGTCTCCTATGTTGGTAAAGAGGTAGACGCCAGACCACACCTCAAGTCTGGTAACTACACGGACACGGATTCATCCCCGTTGGCACCGTTAGGTGGGGCTGACTCCGCAGATAACTGATTCTTGACAGTGTTCCGGCTGATTGGACAGTAAGAATTAACCCCAACTAAATTTCGAAAACAATCGTCAAACATACTCAATCCCAGAGAATACCCTGGCATAATTAAATATATTTGATTAACTATATAAACCTCCGGACCAACTCCGTTACGGTAAATACAGCTTTGACTGAGTTCCGAAAACACTTGTCAAACATGTCTAATTCTAGGGAGTGGCCGCTAGCAAATTAAACATATTTGATTTAACCATATAAACCTCCCGGAGTACCTCCGATAAAGTAAATATAGCTTAGGCCCTAATACCCCTTTAAATATACAATTAACTTGTAAAATTAAGTAAGTAAAAGACTCATAATTATGAAGAGAGATTCCTCACAATAACAAGCCATTCACCAAAACACAATAGAGGTAACACACACCAATAATTTCACAGCCCACAACCAGAGACACTGCCAGTCCGAACGATGAGAAATGAATAATCCCCCATACTACTTCGGCATTCCCTTTTATACTCTTCACGAGGGTCAATAGGGTCACGAGGGTCAATAGGGTCACAGTGCCACGAGGGTCAATAGGGTCACGGGGGTCAATAGGGTCACGAGGGTCAATAGGGTCACGGGGGTCAATAGGGTCACGAGCGTCATTAGGGTCACGGGGGTCAATAGGGTCACGAGGGTCAAAAGAGTCAAGAGGGTCAATAGGGTCAATAGGGTCACGAGGGTCAATAGGGTCACGAGCGTCATTAGGGTCAGGGGGTCAATAGGGTCACGAGGGTCAATAGGGTCACGGAGTCACGAGGGTCAAGAGGGTCAAGAGGGTCACGAGGGTCAATAGGGTCAAGAGGGTCAATAGGGTCACGAGGGTCAATAGGGTCAAGAGGGTCACGAGGGTCAATAGGGTCACGGAGTCACGAGGGTCAATAGGGTCACGAGGGTCAATAGGGTCAAGAGGGTCACGAGGGTCAATAGGGTCACAAGGGTCAATAGGGTCAAGAGGGTCAATAGGGTCAATAGGGTCAAGAGGGTCAATAGGGTCACGAGGGTCAAGAGGGTCAAGAGGGTCAATAGGGTCACGAGAGTCAATAGGGTCAAGAGGGTCACGAGGGTCAATAGGGTCACGGAGTCACGAGGGTCAATAGGGTCACGAGGGTCAATAGGGTCAAGAGGGTCACGAGGGTCACGAGGGTCAATAGGGTCACGAGGGTCAATAGGGTCAATAGGGTCACGAGGGTCAATAGGGTCACGGAGTCACGAGGGTCAAGAGGGTCACGGAGTCACGAGGTTCAAAAGGGTCACGAGGGTCAATAGGGTCACAAGGGTCAATAGGGTCAAGAGGGTCAATAGGGTCAATAGGGTCACGAGGGTCACGAGGGTCAATAGGGTCACGAGGGTCAATAGGGTCAAGAGAGTCAAGAGGGTCAATAGGGTCAAGAGGGTCAATAGGGTCAATAGGGTCAAGAGGGTCAATAGGGTCACGAGGGTCAATAGGGTCAAGAGGGTCACGAGGGTCAATAGGGTCACGAGGGTCAAAAGGGTCACGAGGGTCAATAGGGTCACGAGGGTCAAAAGGGTCAAAAGGGTCAAGAGGGTCAAGAGGGTCAAGAGGGTCAAGAGGGTCAATAGGGTCACGAGGGTCAATAGGGTCACGAGGGTCAATAGGGTCAAGAGGGTCACGAGGGTCAATAGGGTCACGAGGGTCAAAAGGGTCACGAGGGTCAATAGGGTCACGAGGCCAGACGTTGGTGGTATCATCAATAATTTCAACCCATTAACAACCTTAACTCTTTAGCAATAAGGTTCAAATCAGATTGTAGTATTAAAGCGCTAACGTAAACACATTGCCTTACCACAAAAAGTCGTACTATTCATTTTCATTTAGCTTCTAATGTTCCAGCTATTACGATTGAAATTCGTATGTCGCCCTACGCCTCCAGCCATGTCCATTACCAAAGCAGGAATTCTATTTAGGTATCGATATATGAAATGATTCATACAATATCCGTAGATGAAATAAGTCACCGTTACAGACTGTTTATACGATTGTATATTAACTTTATTGTCTTCCTTCTCCCCTTCATTTATCTAATCAATTTTCTAACTTTGGGTATGAAATAAAAGTATGTCATTCTCTCTCTCTCTCTTCATATAACAATACACACAGAAATCCGCCAGCGAGCATGCCCACTCTATTACAACACGCCCCGGTGAATATTTCGCAATGTATGACCTAGGTCATGCATGTAGAATCTTCACCCCTAGGTCCTAGATTTGTCAGCGACAACCCTCCCTTTTCTAAACTCGTGATGTGTTTTTGACCAGTACTAAATGATCATCAATGACTTCGTCAGTTAACACGACTCCCTTGAACCATAACAATGATTAATGACTAGCTTTTCCTCAAGGATTTCTGTCTCACTCCGAGGTACCAGGTTGTGAATCTGATAAATTCTAGTAATTCGATTAAGGAGGATTTACCCCGGATCGGTGATTACATTGCTCAATCGGTGATCCTAGGAAACATTGCTCTTCCTTTGAATAAATCCAACAAAACCTCCCCACGTAAAACAGAAACTATTTGGTAGAAGTACCGAGACGTTCATTCTCCAATGTATAAGCTCGAATCGTGCTCCCAAACTACATCATTAATAATTAGTTTTCTTGGCACCTGTATCATGTCTTATAAAATAAGCCAATTCCCATTATGACTTGTCAAAACAGCGTAAGAAATGTAGAAAAAGAAAATATAACCAAAACAAGCGGCTATTTGTAAATCCAGTTGTAACCTTGTTCGCCTCATCAGGTAGAACAGTCAACTAAAACGTCATAATTTATTAAAGTTTTTAATAAACTCCGGCTCAGTTTCACTGATTCAATTATGATTAACCCTCAATTTGACTTATTTTAACCGACATGAGGTGTGTATACCCTTGCGTAGAAATGCGTGTGTAGTATAAGTCCCCAAATACTACTCTATGCTAAGAGTCGAATCGTTTTCACGATTTTAACCTATTGATAAATATTTAGGGACCTATTGTTTTTTTTTTTTTCCCAACAAAACCAACAAATCTAGGTTATTTGATTACACTCTAGCTATTGTCAAACTGTAGCAACCCATGTTTACAAAAAAAAACCCAAACATGAATCACACTATCAATCCACCTTTTCATTCATCTCCTTTTTCTCTCCCTACAATACCTTATTAATGCATCCATGCTTCATATCATTTTGTACCTTCCTCATTCGCCTATGCACTCGATTGTTACAGATAGCCAAAGCATATGAGGTGTAATCATTTCAATACAGATTTAACACTTGGACATTGATTGATGCAATATAAAATTTTCCCCACAAATAAAAATTCATCATACTCGCCAGAGATTTAACTGCACTAATAAATACAAAATTAAGTATATTGTTTCACTTTTAAATTCATATCCATGAGTAAGATACAATTAATATAGATGATCATTCCAAAAATCAAAGCTATATCCCAATTTTTACCCAAAATTAGAAATTAACGTTCGTAAATTAGTTGAAATTCATACCAATAATAATTTTTCAAAATTAATTCAAAATTAACCCAACATTTTAAATTAGTATTAGCAAATTAATGGAATTAGATACAAAATTTTTTTCTTAAAAACCCAGATACGCCATCTTTGATTGAAAAATAACCCTAGAATTTAGTCAAAATCGACATCATTGATCAAAGTTTCTACTACTACTCAACCATCAGTTTTCACAATCCGGCTATTCTGTAACTTGTTACCTGCGCACCTCAACATCCACCCACAAATACAACCGCGATACCCAGCAACCACACGTAGGTCCAATTTCGCGACGGGCGAACGACAGTCCAATTGACAAAACAAACCTACCCAATAAAAATCTATTTCGCAAATTATAAAAACCACCTCAATTTGCCCCACTCCAAAAAAAACCAGCATTACCAGATCCCTAAGTCGTTGCCATTAATACACAATCATAGATCAAACTTGTTCTGACAACTCTGATGCAGTGATTTCAAATATACCTTAGTAGGCCTTAATGTAATTAAGCCCCACAGCTAAGTATATTGTTAATGAGGTTTTCCAAGTATAAAGACGTCTCATATTAATCATCTAGATCCACCCAAATCTGCTGCCGAATCGCCGATCCCTCATATTTATCTTCAAACGGCTTTAAGCCACGCTGCCTGACAGTCAATCAATAACGCAAGTTTTATAATTTGTATAGAGCATTTTGCAACAAAGTAATATACTATCTTGTAGGTAAACCTATTTCATTGTCTTTCACCCATGATAAAACACAAAAGAAAAATACAAAAATATAAATGTGTCGGGAATCGAACCCGGCTCAGTGACTTAGACAGCGGACGTTTTCCCACAGCGCTACCAAGCTATTAAGAGAATGAGTCGAAATTTAGAACCCGTTTCAAACTGTCTGATGTGAGCCCTCTGTGATATATTTAGTTTTAAGATTTTTCGTACCCCTTAAGTCAAATTACCCACAAGCATACAAAAAAAAACCCGAGATCCTTGTTATCTTAAATGATTGAAATTGAATTGAATTGTATTTTCGCTATTTTAATGATAATATGGGCAGCGCCCTGCAAAACTTTAACAACACAAACCATAAATGGGTTTCAAAAATTGAAAAGCTTAAATGTTTACTACGTTTACCCTTTCCACGTCAGGAAGCACCTTTTTAACTTGAAAGCCACCATATTCACTATTATTTGTTACAAAACACCACTATGGAAAACTATTCTGGTACAACAACACTTTGATCCAATTAATAACTTCTTGTTGTGATCGCATTCACACTGGTATTTATAGGTCTTCACATGATTTTTCGTTCCTGAATGATACTTTATTTGAAAAAGGTTTTACAATGTTTGAATATTCACTTACACTTACAGAAAATTATTTGTATAAACACTGTGTGTGAAATTCAAGTCAACTGACGATTTTTCTCTTTCATATGACATGACACTTGATCCTGACGTCCATTTCGTTCGGAAATTCTTAATACCTTTTTAACTGTAGCAAATATATTAAACTGTATACACTCGATTGTTGATTAACAAATACGAGCATTAATTATCTATTTTAAAATTACTTCTCAACTTTGCGTTGTTATAAACACGTATCCATATCTGTCGTAAGAATTTTATTATAAAACTGCATCTCTCTGCCATCTGTCGTCAAATAGAGTAACTTTCCCACTGACACATGGATCCAAAGTCATGGCCCGTCAGTGATCGTTTGCGCCATCTATTGTTGAGTAGTGTATTCCTGGCATAGATTGTCGATATTTTGAGTTTTCTCATATGTAGTGTCGCCATCTACAGCCGAATAAATGTTTTTATATATGATGTCATTAAACCACTGTCATTATTTGTTGTTATTTCGTGCAACTAATGAAAACACAATTTTGAATTCCTGAATAACGTACAAACGCAATTCTACAAGAAAATCATTTACTCGATATATGCGAATACTGTCTGTGATCTATGTCTTCAGTCAATTTTCTTCTATGCCTTGACACATCATAGCGTGGCGTCACTGTCAAGTGTCAACTGTCAAAAATTGCACGTCGCGTCGTGGTCCGATTTCGATTTCTGATGCATGGATTCAACATATTTAAAACTTTTAAATTAAAACAAACGTGATATGCAACACTACCGCTATTTGGGCTGGATTAGTTACATGGACGCTTTCCTCAAGGTATGTATTATCCCAGAATATTCTTTCTTTCCGCCTTAACGTTAATTTTTCCTTTTTCTGTCCTTGTTCAAAGCGACTTCCTACGTATTTCAACGTTAAAAGGTGCCATGCAGCCCGTAATACTCGGCAATGTATCGACAAACAGTAACACTTCAGTGGTAATTAGCATACATTTGCGAATGATCGTAAAACTTCTCGCTATCTTAGCTAACCTAGTTTTCTACTAATATATTATATCCAAGTTTAGAGTAATTCACATACTACTTGTCTCTCTCTTCTGATATTCATCCTGATTCAATTTTTCATTCAAAATAACTAAATGTCCATTTGTCCGTCGGTCCGATAATGTCCGTTGGTGTCATAATTTCTTGTCATGGTGTTTCCAGGAACAGCAGAATGCACTCGCCCTTTTAATTGATGACTCGATAATGCGACTGGGAATATTAAGCCAAAATGCCAAGGAAGGGGCCCGTCTCAACATTAGTGGTCCCAGCGGAAACTGACATCTTCCCGTCTAATTTACCATACAATGGCCCCCAATAGTAAGTAGATATATAGTAGATCCACGAATGTATATATATCGATTAAACCATTGTATAATTTCGTCTCAATTTCAGTGTGACGAGCATGTCATCTTATTAAAATATATTTCCATTACTTCCCTTTCTCAAAAGTTATATCTTGTTTAACTGTCATAATCATACATTAATTATTGATGTTCCCGCTTAACATAACCTTCTGTTTGTTATTTTTACAGCAGTATGAATCCATGAGGGGAATGCTGCTACCCAACACAAGTCTGACTGCTTAAGCCTCAACAAGACTCAACATCGTTATTCTCCTAGTGTGGTGTAATATAAAAAGGTAATTAAATCTATTGTTTCTCTCCAATAATTCTGTGCTTCATAATTTATGCAAGGAACAGCATCTGTTCGGCATACATTACATAGTATTAATAAAATTCTGTACATGCAGACTAAGTAATTTGTATATCCGTGGCTCCTCGTATATTATATCTATTGTGTTTCTCCAATGATTCTGTGCTCCATAATATATGCACGAAACAGCATCTGTTCGGCATACATTACATAGTATTAATAAAATTCTGTACATGCAGACTAAGTAATTTGTATATCCGTGGCTCCTCGTATATTATATCTATTGTGTATCTCCAATGATTCTGTGCTCCATAATATATGCACGAAACAGCATCTGTTCGGCATACATTACATAGTATTAATAAAATTCTGTACGTGCCAATTAGGAAGTTTGTATATCCGTGCCTACTCGTATATTTACCAAACTAAGATATCATTGTTCCTTAAGTGAATCAAAGTTTGGAATAAATATGTTTTTATTATTAAATGTCAATAATTACTTCAAACTCTGTAATTTAAACCCGAATCAATTTAGACACTTTCCACGCCCCCGCACCAAGTTATTCTCCTTAATGCATGCTTATTATTTAGGGAATATAATTAAATTCAGGATGACCTATGTAGTATTATAACTAAACTCTCTTCCATATAATATCAATGCTTGGAGTAATACTGGGAAGAATCAAGGTTTCATATGCTCGTCCCACCCTTGTGAATAATTTTTGTAGGAGCTCATTCTATTATGCGAAGAGTAATATTCATATTTATGTTTCCAGGGTCGCCAGCACGTCAACAAGATGAGACACACCTCTACTACCGTGAAGAAACAGCATATGAAATTTCGTCCCACACCAGTCCATGAGATTGCTATCCATTTCCATGAAGTCCTTCAAGCGGAACCGTGCTCGGGGCATGATTTTCCCTAATGCGAAAGCAATGCTGGATCTGTAGTTTCTATGTGACTTGTATTCCTTACTTCGTTAACACTTTCTCATCCGGACCAAAAATGGAATAATGCACCAGAAATGGACAGAACTCGTTAAGCGTATAACTTTATACTACCGCCCTCCTAACGGCTGAGCTGGCATCTGAACAAACCTTTCGAGTGCCTACCGACGAGTTCTTGGTTGCGAACGTGTTGAATACCTTTTATCAGAATATCCAATCTTTTGGAACATTTTGAACTGAAATTCCTTTTCTGCTTGTTTTGATCTTCGTATTTTCATATCATATTGTACCGCGTCTGTGTGTGTTAATGTTATCTTGCTATTTCATAATGAGACGGTCGTCTGTACTGCTACCAAGCTAAATCTGGTATTCATATGCAGCTAACTTCATAATAAATAATCCAAACAAGCTGTCATAGTTATATAAGATAATGTATGTAATGTGGATTCTTGATTTTTATCCATGTAATGTATGGTTATGCTTAGTTCTCCTTTTTTCAATAAAATTCTCATGCCTGTAACTCAATGTCTATACTATGCACGTCGCGCGTCGCGTGACTTCTGTATGATAATAAAATATACTGGGCCCTAGATTTTTCCATACTTTCTTGTCTTTGTTGGCCTTGTTTTTTCTGAGGTTCGAACCAGAACATATAATGCTCGCAATGACACGTCTATTTATTATTTAATCCTCACAACCTTCCCTGACTTGAACAATAGCCTCCGTGGCTAACATTTCACTTTTCTCAAACCAATCTATCTGCTGCTCTATCAAATTTGTTCTATCCGTTGTATTGATACATAATGAAATGGGTAGCTATGGTGATATGAATCCCATTAATTGAGGCTTAGCTACCTTCTTGACCCATAAATGTATGTTGCAGCTTTGTAAGTATAAAAGCATCTTCAAAAGAAACAATCTGTGAATGTTACCATAGATGTCGCTGTCGCTACCGTAAGAATGAAGTAATTCCTTCACGTTAATTCAATGACCTTATTTAAAATAAAATTTATTACATGCCCTTATTATTTAAATCCTGAGCTATAGCCACGGACTTGTAAAGTTGAAGCTCGAGTATTCCCATCTCTATCGCTCTCACGATACTCGAGTGAAAGGGACGCATATACACGAAACTTTGATTCTTGTGTTAGCGCTGCTGTTACTAAACCCGTACTGCAAGCGATCCGTCCGCCCTATCAACTTGCTATGCTAGAAGGAGAAGTATATTTTGATGTCCCATGTTTCACTACAACACACGGCTGCAACAAGTTGTCAGGCGTACAAGACTGCTCTAAATCTGCGGTTCCTTGTTCTTAAAGGCCTTCTACACTGGCTTTTCCGTATGGCAATAAATTGCCCATATCTATGGAATCTCGCGCTAAGTTAATGGGGTGTATACATGTCTTGATTTGTCAGTTCCAACTCATCTGAATCCGACCGATGGCTATCGTCTGGACGCACGTTGTGCTGTTGATCCTTTCGTCAAGAGAAACTGCATGCACATGCGGTTGCACAATCACGACCCCGACACGCTGTACCGACAAACTGGGGCAAAATCACATAATCTGTACACCCCATAAAGCGTTTCGTCTTTGTATTTTCGTATACATTGTGTCCACATTGTGTCTCCAAAATCTCGCCTTTATATTTAAAAACCATAAAATAATGCTAGAGCAATCTTTGCATTGCATAAATCAAATAATGATTATAAGATACTATTTCCGCAGATCCTTCCTATGGAGAATAATATCTATAGGAGTTTTAAAACGCAATGACACCTCGTGCGTGTTAGCGGTTAACGGTTATATTTATTCTCATTTCTCTTTGCCCGTTTGCTTTGCCGCGCCTCGTGTCAGTCTTCCCGCAATTTCAGTTTGGCTATGAATCTCCATTGATTTTTCTCCTAAATTCTTTAAGTTGAAACCACAGTGAACGGACGTTGCGAGTTATCTTTCGTGGTCTTTTGACGTACATGCATTCATAAGCATTTGTAATATTTGTATGCGCCTGCGCCATTCCCTACACGGAGTTATCTACACTTGCCGCCTTGAAGTAATAATTCTGGTATGTAAAACTTTTGTTCTTATTACGTATAAAGATACTCCCTAGCTGCCCTAATATTTCCTACTTACATTGACTAAGTACTCATGCACCCGACCGATTGCCTTTGTCATGGTATCTTCAAACGTAATTAAATTGTCGTCCTTGAACACGGAATTCAAAAGATCTTGCAACGAACGGGGTTATACAAATTTCAAGGTTTTCCTAATTACCACATACAATATAATGTACATACACTTGCACAACCTTATTCTTATGGTCTACAAGTACAAAATTATTCACATTAATGATTGTCGTTTTAGGTACAAGGAGCACTAAGAAATAACCGTATGTGACTACCATTCCAAAAACCCAAGGATTGTTTTGAGGTTGTTCTGACATTGGAAAATATCAGTTCAGTGCTTATACGCCGCTAAAGAAATGACATCACCAGAGCCTCACTAGTTTCAACGATATCTCAAGGTATACTACAAAATATACTAGCCACATTAAAGGATTAAGGTGCTCAGAATTTATGAATAGCTAGGTTTTGTTTCTACTGGCGATGAAGGCTCGCCCCCAAATAATAGAAATACATAAATATTGCCGGCGTTCCTACTACAATGCCTACTTCTTGCAAAAATGCAATTCCTCTCTCCGTTGTGCTAAACCATTTGCTCATTTCTCCTTGACATATTATGAAATAACCCCTGCACAAGACCTAGGTTTTATATTTATAAGACTTAATTTCTAGTTTTACAAACTACCTTACAACTATTATTTTTGTTTGTAGACACACTGAATACGCCCCGACATATCTTAAATTATCTATTCTTTGATGCCCCCCAGAGTCAATGAGTTTATATATTTTTTCTTATACTAATGTCCGCCTTAATCTATAATTTTAATAATTTATATTTACTAAAAATACCGATATCATGTGATATATATATAAATAATCATCATAATCATTATCACATCAGTCGAAAGACACCCATCGCCGGACACAGCCCTCCCCCAAGGAGTGCCACAACGCCCCGCGTCTTATACATCGGGGCAGACACACCGCGCGCCCCCCCGGCAAGCATGTGTCCGCCCCAAGAACCTCTCCGCCCCGACGGCCGTCGGTTCCACATGCAATGTGCAAATAATCTAATAAAATTTTATTGTTTTTCAGATGCAGTCCTAAACCTTCCCTAGCGGAGTCCCTAGCTGATAATTGAAAGAAAATAATGAAGAGTCCAACACCTATCAAGCTCACCTCCAACTTCAGGCAACAAACTGTAGCCCGTGAGGGCTACTGAAGATATCCCAGGGAACGGCACCAAACTGTAACAGTTCACCCCCCCTGGCTAGAAAACGCCTCCGAAGACCTACAGCTAACGAAGCAGCTTCCCGCTGAAGCTCAAGAAACGCTAAATATTTTGCAATGAATTCTAACTTAATGTAAAACCCTATTCCTTCGTGCTAGACTACTGTAACTTACTCTCTATTTACCTACTTATTAAACCTACTTTTGTTGCGTGCTTTTATTTAAGAATACCTGACGATTTGGCCAAAATGTGATCGCTAGTGGTTGAACCCCGAAGTGTTGTGTACCGTAATAACCCTAGATCCTTTTATGAAAGCTTGACAGGTTTTTGGACTCTCCATTCATAATAAAATTAAAGCTAGCTTATCTGTACATAAATTAACCTACTGAAATGCTACTTTTAACTGCTATTTTCCTATTTATGAGCATAACAAAGTTCTAAATCTTGTAGGAATAATAAATTAATTATAAATCACTTTATGATTATAATTACACTGTAGGTTACTTTATGATTATAATTAAAAATTGTTTTTGGTAGAAAAACACCTATCCCCTATTACATGTCCGGTTGAACAAGGAGTAGCCTTCATAAAATCAAGATTATTTATTTAAACCTATTATTATCTAGAAGACTGCCCTAAATACTTGTATTTTGGACCAAAGTTCTATCGACGGGTCGTGTGGCAATCTTTTGCTCACACTGGCTACTCTCTTGTTGGAATGGAGTCTGGACATCCTATTCAAGTTACTTACCTAGCTATCCTACGAGTTTAGGACTCAGAGAATGAATCTACCAGTGTCTCAAACCTAGCGGTCAGTTTCGAGAAGATACACCGAGACAAACTCGACTGACATCTTTTAGTATTATTAATCGTTTATATGTATAACTAAGATGGCCTGGACCATTTTATACCGACGGCCGTAGAGTAATGCCGTGGTAAACCGTTCATTACACGCGAGACATTCTACCCAAACCATGCCATGGAGAATTCCCTCTCATGAAAATAAGATACTTTAAATGGAGAGTTCTCTCTCATGATAATAAGATATTTTAAATGGATTTGATGAACTGCTCAGCCTGTCATCAAACCCAGAATTATTTCATCTTTCTGAAACAATCCGGATATCACAATTTCATGAATAATACTATGACCTTTTTAATGATATTTAACAATTGTCTCGTGTTTCACGTGTAACCCACGGCAACCCAACACTACTTGCCGTACTACTCAAACATCACACTGGTTACTCATTAATAATTTTAGTCGTCATTAGATTTTATAAGAATATTAACTTCAATTTTATTAATCCTACCAAATACTTGTAATATTATTGGTTACAGTAGATATAGTTTCAAGCCCTAATACCCCATAACGCGTGAATTTACTCCTAAGCCTACCCCACAGTCCCTATTCTGCTTACTCCTGGAACCATACCTTAGTTCAGAAGCAAGAATGTATCCCTATTGAAGCTGTAATTAGTTCAGTCGGCGAAACTGAGATGACAACCCTCTAACAGCCTGTGTAATTCATCTCCCCTCGCTGTGCCCGAAGGCTAAAGGGAAAACAGCGAGTAAGATGCACTAACTGGACATACGGTATGTTGATATATAAGTATATTTAACACTGAACGACCCCTCAAGCAACCGATCGGTTTCCACAAGCGGAGATATCCTCCTATGCTTTTCGTCACATAAATGCTCAAGCCACGTTTCCACCGTCAGTTGTTTTGAGAGACGTGAGGGCCCCGATTAAAGGGTTTCGTCTCCTATGTTGGTAAAGAGGTAGACGCCAGACCACACCTCAAGTCTGGTAACTACACGGACACGGATTCATCCCCGTTGGCACCGTTAGGTGGGGCTGACTCCGCAGATAACTGATTCTTGACAGTGTTCCGGCTGATTGGACAGTAAGAATTAACCCCAACTAAATTTCGAAAACAATCGTCAAACATACTCAATCCCAGAGAGTACCCTGGCATAATTAAATATATTTGATTAACTATATAAACCTCCGGACCAACTCCGTTACGGTAAATACAGCTTTGACTGAGTTCCGAAAACACTTGTCAAACATGTCTAATTCTAGGGAGTGGCCGCTAGCAAATTAAACATATTTGATTTAACCATATAAACCTCCCGGAGTACCTCCGATAAAGTAAATATAGCTTAGGCCCTAATACCCCTTTAAATATACAATTAACTTGTAAAATTAAGTAAGTAAAAGACTCATAATTATGAAGAGAGATTCCTCACAATAACAAGCCATTCACCAAAACACAATAGAGGTAACACACACCAATAATTTCACAGCCCACAACCAGAGACACTGCCAGTCCGAACGATGAGAAATGAATAATCCCCCATACTACTTCGGCATTCCCTTTTATACTCTTCACGAGGGTCAATAGGGTCACGAGGGTCAATAGGGTCACAGTGCCACGAGGGTCAATAGGGTCACGGGGGTCAATAGGGTCACGAGGGTCAATAGGGTCACGGGGGTCAATAGGGTCACGAGCGTCATTAGGGTCACGGGGGTCAATAGGGTCACGAGGGTCAAAAGAGTCAAGAGGGTCAATAGGGTCAATAGGGTCACGAGGGTCAATAGGGTCACGAGCGTCATTAGGGTCAGGGGGTCAATAGGGTCACGAGGGTCAATAGGGTCACGGAGTCACGAGGGTCAAGAGGGTCACGAGGGTCAATAGGGTCAAGAGGGTCAATAGGGTCACGAGGGTCAATAGGGTCAAGAGGGTCACGAGGGTCAATAGGGTCACGGAGTCACGAGGGTCAATAGGGTCACGAGGGTCAATAGGGTCAAGAGGGTCACGAGGGTCAATAGGGTCACAAGGGTCAATAGGGTCAAGAGGGTCAATAGGGTCAAGAGGGTCAATAGGGTCACGAGGGTCAAGAGGGTCAATAGGGTCACGAGGGTCAATAGGGTCAAGAGGGTCACGAGGGTCAATAGGGTCACGGAGTCACGAGGGTCAATAGGGTCACGAGGGTCAATAGGGTCAAGAGGGTCACGAGGGTCACGAGGGTCAATAGGGTCACGAGGGTCAATAGGGTCAATAGGGTCACGAGGGTCAATAGGGTCACGGAGTCACGAGGGTCAAGAGGGTCACGGAGTCACGAGGTTCAAAAGGGTCACGAGGGTCAATAGGGTCACAAGGGTCAATAGGGTCAAGAGGGTCAATAGGGTCAATAGGGTCACGAGGGTCACGAGGGTCAATAGGGTCACGAGGGTCAATAGGGTCAAGAGAGTCAAGAGGGTCAATAGGGTCAAGAGGGTCAATAGGGTCAAGAGGGTCAATAGGGTCACGAGGGTCAATAGGGTCAAGAGGGTCACGAGGGTCAATAGGGTCACGAGGGTCA
This sequence comes from Epinotia demarniana, assembly GCA_945867215.1. Taxonomy (NCBI): domain Eukaryota; kingdom Metazoa; phylum Arthropoda; class Insecta; order Lepidoptera; family Tortricidae; genus Epinotia; species Epinotia demarniana. Next base: position 16,379,513 of record OX244263.1, read on the forward strand.
AAAGGGTCACGAGGGTCAATAGGGTCACGAGGGTCAAAAGGGTCAAAAGGGTCAAGAGGGTCAAGAGGGTCAAGAGGGTCAAGAGGGTCAATAGGGTCACGAGGGTCAATAGGGTCACGAGGGTCAATAGGGTCAAGAGGGTCACGAGGGTCACTATTGACCCTCGTGACCCTATGGTCACGAGGGTCAAAAGGGTCACGAGGGTCAATAGGGTCACGAGGCCAGACGTTGGTGGTATCATCAATAATTTCAACCCATTAACAACCTTAACTCTTTAGCAATAAGGTTCAAATCAGATTGTAGTATTAAAGCGCTAACGTAAACACATTGCCTTACCACAAAAAGTCGTACTATTCATTTTCATTTAGCTTCTAATGTTCCAGCTATTACGATTGAAATTCGTATGTCGCCCTACGCCTCCAGCCATGTCCATTACCAAAGCAGGAATTCTATTTAGGTATCGATATATGAAATGATTCATACAATATCCGTAGATGAAATAAGTCACCGTTACAGACTGTTTATACGATTGTATATTAACTTTATTGTCTTCCTTCTCCCCTTCATTTATCTAATCAATTTTCTAACTTTGGGTATGAAATAAAAGTATGTCATTCTCTCTCTCTCTCTTCATATAACAATACACACAGAAATCCGCCAGCGAGCATGCCCACTCTATTACAGCGTGTAAATGTCATCCAAGCGTTTGTGAGTGGTTTAAAACCTCTTGCGCCGAGGTCGGCGTAATTCAGGCTTGCGTTACGTCTGTACGCTACACCCAATTGGTATTTGACGTTTGTTCTTTGGCATGACATTGCCTGAAAATAATAATTTTTAATGTTATTTGGAAAAATATTGTGATCAGTCCTGATCAGTCCGGCAGTGGAGCCTCAGTTATGTAGTGTGTCGAAAACCCTACTAGTGACCGCCGCGGCCAGGCCGCGCCGGTCTGTGAGAGGCCTTAGGCCTGAATCCAATTGGCTTTTACCGTTAGCTAATCAGTGGAGCGGTCAAGCCTTTGATTCCTGAGGCAACGGTGTGGTGTGATTTCTGTAACAACGTGTGGTGCGCGCGCTGGTATTTTCTCGAAAAGGCTGTTGTGCGATAAGACGCTTTTTCTTCGATAGAGACGATTCTGTTATTATGTATAGTAGTTAGCATAGTTTAGGGCTTAGGATATATAAGGTAAGGTTGTTGTTCAAATATGACGGAGGAAAAATTTCAATTCTTTATTGACCGATTGGAGGACGATGGGTTTAGGCGTTCTTTGTTTGCTTTGGCCCTCAGCCAGGGCAGCTTGTTCTCCGAGGAGCCGTCGCCCCCCATAATTCCCAATGTTTGTCCCCGGACTCCGCCCTTGGTGTTAAATAGCCCGCCCGCCTCGCCGGCTTGCGCGCCGGAGGTGCGGCATATTCCACTGTCGGCAAATAGTTTTAGTCCGCTTTGTGAGGATGATGACGGGTCTCAGGCCCTTCAGCTGGTGTTGTCGCCGGACGCAGTGGGCGAGGAGGGTGGCCTGCAGGTGCCTGCGGGCAAGCGTAAGCCCCCTAGTCAAAAGCGTCGTAGGGCAGAGGCGAATATCTCGCCCCTCGCGTCGCCCACCGGAAGTGACAAGGTCTACGTAGACTGCGAGTCCACTCCAGTCTCCGTTGCAGAGATCTCCAAGAGGGCGAAGTCCAGCGATGGGTGTGATGCGGAGGCGGCTTTGCGGTCCGCGCCTGTTGCCGCAATAGTTGCTGACGCCGTCGTGCATGATCACGATTATTATTGCGTAAATATAGGGCCCTCGGGCGTAGTCAGTCCATCGCCGGCGGTGGCGGAGGAGGAGGGGATGGAGGTTCAAACCTCCCCCCCCGCCTCTTCTGACTCTCCTGCCGATGTGAGCCAAAAGCGCCCCCCCCCCCATCATTGTCGTGAAAGACAAGAGTAGGTGGGGGAGGCTCTGTGAGGAGTAATACTTATGCATATGTGTAATTAGTGTAGTAATAAATAGGTAATGCATTTCTGAATAAATGTCAGTATTTACGCAAGACTCGTGTTGTTTACTTGTGTCCCTACTTCCCCTCCACATGGCTACCTTGCCACGTGAGGTGTCGTGTTCGGAAGTCGGAAGTGCAACCGTCGCACTTTATACGAACTAAGTGGATATAATTTATTACTTTTATTATTCGATTCAAACAAACGGATTCGGAACAAACGTTTAATTTAAATTTAATATAATTTAATTTATATATTATGTGTAACTCCAGAGTAGAAAAAGATGAAGTGTTTATCACTCAAAACTCGGCCGGGAAAGGCAATAAAGATGCTACGACGACTGAAATGAAAAATCATCTCTCTATGATAAGTGTAATGATGATTGTAATGTGCACCTTAATGTTTATTGGAGGTTTATACATCATCTACAGGCTGTATAAGAAATGCCATGAATCATGGTCGGCAGACTGGATTGTACAGTATAACCTACGCAGATCCAGGGTACACAATCTCCATACTAAGGAACGGGCAACAAACAAAAACGGGCTGGTTTTCCGATATATAATTTAAGGAGCACACTGCGTTCCTAACAGGTGCATGGAAATGGGAGATTTTCGATTTGGCCGTATTACTTCTTCGGTGTATGGAACATCGCAGTAGATAGCGTTCTACGGCCTTTTGTTGGTTCTGTCGCTACGTAGTCAATTCGAAATACGTGAGATGGCACTGTAATTAATAAGTTCACAAAGTTGCCAGCCTTACCAGCTATCAGGTATACTTTTCTATATATATATTATGTAAGTATTTACTAATTTTGTTTGTAAATAAATAGTAAGTTATTTTTAATTAATAATTATTAGATAAAACCAGAATAAAATTGGCGTTATGGCTTACATTATACTTTTGTATAAATTTAGGTCGCATATTCACGTCACGTAACTCTTTGACAGACGCCAAATTTTACCAAATTTTCCCGGAAAAATGTCGAACAAGAAATGCTGCGTCCCAGGATGCTTAAATAGTTCAGGCGGTTAGTGGCAAATCCTTGTGTAGCACACAAAAACAACAGTATTCCATAGTTTATTGCAGTTTGCACGATCTGCGCCAAGTCGAGCAAAACGGCGGCACGGCCGTACCATTCTTTTCTCGAGTCGGTTCGGTCCATTTTCGACCCCCCATTACTTCGTTATGAATAAAACTAGACCTCTGAATTTTCAGTAACCAAGCGCGCATTGTATTAACACGATATATTTCAAATTTAATTCAATTTGAACCAGTAGTTAATGAATTATAACTAGTCGAAGTTTCTTAATTCTTTTTTTTGTCTTAATTAGGTATGTCACTCACTGACTGGCTCACCGATCACCAAAATTTTAAGGCACTTCTATAGCAGACATAGAAGCTTTAGAATACAATTAGTGTTTAGTGTATAAATGAAGGGAAAACTAAAAAAAATGCAATTGCAGTCAAGTTTTCTAGATACACCAACTGCATACCTAAAGGCCTCCACATCGAACACGGGTCGTGCTCGGCACGGGGCGGGCGCGGCGCGGACCGGGCGCGGTTTAAGCGGTATATTCACACCGCAAGCGAGCGGCGTCTCTATCACACAGAACGTAGCGCGAGCCCGCGCTACTGTGTGATAGAGATATGAAATGCGTTGGTAGTGAGAGAGATCTCAATCGCCCGACCCGCGCCCCGCCCAACCCGCGCCGCGCCTGACCCGCGCCGCACCCCGCCCCGAGGCCGCGCTGTCCGAGTTGTAACTTAGCGCGTTCGATGTGTGTTTGAAGTTGAAGTGTAGTTTCAATGTTTTATAACCTGCGCGCGCGTGCTTTCACGCATTTTTTCGGTTGTGGAGGCCTTTAATAACATATAGGATTACAAAGTTATATTTGCTGTGAATGGTTCAAAAAACTAAAAAGCAAGAATGGGACTACATTCATAATTTGTATACATGTATTGATAACACAATAACCCACAAAAAGAAGTGAGATATACACAATACTATATACTTACATAGTTGTAGGTATGGAAAAATCCATGAATACAATAAAGTTGTGTAATTGCCAAGTTGCAGAATTTTATTTAGCTACCTAGCAAATAAAGATCAATTTGGCGTCTTTTTTACATGGAATGTTTGGTAAGACTTTTGCCCAGTCCCCAGTGGAGCTTGTCGCACATGTAGACCATTCACAAAATCATTGAACATGAACGTATCTACGTGTACTGTGTGTTTAGATGTATGTGATTGAGCTGATGTCGAGGGTATCCCGGTTACGCGCCTGTGACACACACATCTGGGCTGTTATTCGGAACACGAAAATGCGCCTCACGTCGCGCCTATCGGAACTAGGTAGACTAGATTACGCTTAGTTACATATTTATTAGTCAACGGTGAGGTGAGCTTAAAACAAGTTACGGAATAGCAAGGCTGGCAAAAGATGCTTATGCTTGAAGCACAAGTTACAAGACTTTGTGAAATGGGCCCTCTTTTTTCAGGATCCGAGGACATTCTTCATAAATTACCTAATCCGACAAAAGAGAAGGAGCGTTTCAATTCGTGGGTGTACGCTGTCGGCGGCGATATTTTGAGCCTTCCGGACGACCACATATATAAATACCGACGTGTCTGTCACAGACATTTTGAGGAAAAATACTGGTGTTCTGGAAAACACCTGAGTATTCTTGCAATACCTACAAAGCATTTAGCAGGTCTGTACTTAGTCATTATAATCTCTTTCCAATTGTGCCTGCTGTGTCATCTGTTTTGGGGTGAGTATCCACAAGAGCGGTGCAAGGTTGCTAAGCGGTGTGTTTGTAGGTAGGTATATATATGTTTTCTCGGGCTGGGTGTCTGTTGTGTTACACTGTTGACACTATTCGTGCAAACCCCGATCTCCCAGAAAACCTAGCAAACTTTGTGTTATCGAGGACCCCTGGTAGCGACCGATGTTGCGATGTATCTAATAATAATAATACATCTCATTTATTTGTACTTGGTACTATTAACTGTACTTGGTGCCTGAAAATAAAACTTTCTTTATTTTATTTATTTTTTTATTTTATTTAAACAAATTGTGTTACAATTGTAACCAGGGGTCCCTACACTGGGCTAGGCCTGTATCGTGGGGAAGCAGTTAAAAAGTATACATTAGAAGTCAGTTACCTTAAAATAATACATAGGTACATCAAGTGTCATCTACCCTATCTACAATGGCTTCAGTCTCGGCATAATTTAACCAATGAAGATATTTAAAGATGAGTTTTTAGCGACTCGACCGTTTTCTGTTTATTTCAGAGCACTCGGTGAAATTTATCTCCGCCGATGTTGTGGTTTTACCACCAGTTCGAAATGCTGTGGCTGGGACTACAGAAGCGTCGACGTCAAAAGGTACTTATTTCGGTTACTTATTTATTCCATCCTACGTAATAAGTAGGTATGTACCTACTTTATTATTATTATTATTTTACCTTAAGTTATAAAACATAGCCCTACCTACAAGCCACTACAGATTTTAAAGGTATAAATTTACTTGGTTTATACTTTTACTTGCATCAAAGTTAAGTTTTGTCGTTTACAAGTATTTCAAAATATATAATTTGCATGGCTTTTAATTTTTCGATGATAGTATTTACCTTACAATACTCTCAAGTTTCGCAATAGGGGCAGCCTACCCATGCAACTTTTCGAACGACCGTTATGATAAATCAACGGTCATTTTCTCACACAAAAATGAAAATACAGATCTACCTACCGTAGATATCCACAAAAACGTTACGCGATTGACTAGCAGGAGAAATGATCATTTACTTTGATTCAGACGGTACACAAGTAGTTACAATGTACATATTATGTGATCCGCACTGGGCCAGCGTGGGGACTACTGCCCGTTCCCTCTCATACATGAGAGCAGGCCTGTGCCCAGCAGTGGGACGTATATAGGCTGATGATGTGTGTGTGTGTGTGTGTGTGATTATGTGACATAATATTTTGACAGAAGGATGGGCATATATAGGTGTGCGCGTATAGGTAGGTAAGTGTGGTTGTATATTCTTGAAGTTAGTGCCGTTTAATTGGTACAGCCAGTATTTCGCCGGGCTGGTTCCGTTCCCAGCTGCTCGGTATAAAGTGGGTCGCAAACAGATAGACACATCGACAGCGCCATTGAATTAAATTTTAGCAGTTTCGAGCGTAATCAGCAGTGGATTTCAGCTTATATATGTGGCAGCGCGGAGTACAGCCTGTCACAAACTGCCGCAGCCTGCGGTGGCGGTGTAATGAAACGATATTGTCCAGTGTTGGTTATTATTATTTTTGATTGTAAAAAGGTAAGTACCTTGGGGGTACCTCCAGGGTTGTCAAAGGGTGGACAAACTACAAATATTTAGTGAATGTCTAATGACGGGATCCTGGAGGAATGAACGGAACTCCTCAAATGTGACAGGCAGGATGCAGGATATACGTGCTTTTGGTATTTTCTGCAGGTATTTATTTAACCGTGTATTCGCTGTCGGGAGCCACAAATATAGCGACGTGGAACGAATAAATTATGAAATGGTTGACTGGTAGAGAATGCCTTGAGGCATTAAGTCCGCCAATTTTCCTTTACCTACACCTTTATTTTTATATTTCTGCAATAAAGTTTAAATAAATAAATAATTGACCACAGATGGTATGGATCTGCTCAATGATGTAGGTGTCTACTTCAAATATTCCCATTAAATTTCAATGATCATAGTTACGACAACGAAATTTGCTGGGAAGTAATGATGAGGGATTTTTTCATTAAGTGACTTATGTTTAGCTAAGTGCATATTCTGGGAATAATCGTAATAATGGAATAATCTAGCTCTAATTGGAAACTCTTTGAAGGATCCTAAATATTAAAAGCACATACCTACTTAAAAGTTATGAGACAATATATTCTACTTATAATATATCTCAAATCAACAGTACTTGAAGAACAATCGTCCCAACATGGTGGTCCAGCAATCTTCGAAGATGACAAGAAAATCTTTTTTTATCCCTTCCTAACCAGGAATGTGATCACGCAACTGAAAGGTATATTGCTGTAATGTGGGTTTTTATCTACATTTAAATACATAGCACATTTCCTTTATTTTCTGCAGTGAGAAATAGTGGGTAAAATAGCTAGGTACGTTACACATAAAAAAGGCAACGGCAGTAGATAACCGCACTGTTACTGTGCAAAGGACTCCTAGATGTCAAGTGATTTGAACTCATTGAGCTCACGCCACTACTAGCCCACTATTATGTGTCTACTAAGTACTTCTTCGGACGTACGTTTAGTAAGTTAGTATAAGTATTTCTACGGCGACCTCACCATTGTAGGGTTTGTGGGGACATAAATAAATAACACAGCGATTGACACAGCGTGTTATCAAGAAACAGATTGATCGTCTGGTACTCTGCGGTTAAGCAGGGAAACACATAATTTGCTCTGACAAGAGCAGTTTTACGTTGCCCTGAGAAGGACAGTTTGTATGTCCGGAGCCTGAAGCACCCTCGTCGGATTCTTCGTGTCTTCCAGCACCGAGCGCGGAGAGCGGAGCACGGCGATCGACGACGATGTTCACTCCACGGCGGCCGACGAGCGAAAGGACTGGCGCCGGCGCAGAGCGTAGTTTTATTCACCCGACCTATGACCTCGCGCATGCGCCGTGGCAGGCGCACTTTCCCCGCGCGGGGGGCTATCTCTGTCTCACTCGCGCGTATCCGTCCCGCTCTAATTTGTTGCGGATTAATATAGTAACTAGTTGTAAGCTTTTTTGTTGTATATAGTTAGGCCTATTTGTAAATAAAATTTGGACCATCCCTCCCTTGGATCGACCGGATCACTCAACCCCCGCGTTCGAGGACAGTGAGAAAGCCGAATGCCTTGCGAGTAGTTTAGAGTCCCAATGTTCGCCCAACCTCCTCAACACCGACGAAGCCCACATTAGTAGGGTCGATTCCGAGGTGGACAGGAGATCGCGTCTCCCCGTAACTTCACCCATTTTACCGGTGTCGGTTAAGGAAGTCAGTGACCTTGTCAGGCGTCTCCGTATTAGGAAGGCTCCGGGTGCGGATGGTCTATCCAATCGCATCCTGAAACTTCTCCCCGAAACCCTCCTCCTCCTTTTGGTCGGCATCTTCAATGCCGCACTGACCAATGCTCACTTTCCAGCCGCGTGGAAATGTGCAACGGTCATAGGGATAGCGAAGCCCGGCAAACCCCGGACCTCGCCTGCCTCTTATAGGCCGATCAGCTTACTTAGCTCCCTTGGAAAGCTATATGAGCGGATCCTTCTCACGAGAATTCTCAGATTTACGGCTGAGAATAACCTCCTCATCGATGAGCAGTTCGGTTTTAGATCCGGACACTCATGCGTCCAACAGGTGCACCGCGTCACGGAGCACGTGTTGGATGGTTTCTCTCGATTCCAGGGGCTCAAGACCGGTGCGATCTTTCTCGACGTAGCGAAAGCCTTCGACAAGGTCTGGCATAACGGGCTTGTATACAAGTTATACCAGCTCGGAATGCCGGACAGACTCGTACTCACAATACGAGATTTTCTCAGTGACCGAAGCTTTCGATACCGACTGGAGGGAACGTATTCGGACCCACACCCCATCCGGGCCGGAGTCCCGCAAGGCTCCGTGCTCTCTCCCACTCTCTACTCGTTATTCACAAACGACATTCCCAGGCACCCTAAGGTGCAACTGGGGTTGTTTGCGGATGACACCGCGCTCTTTACGACTCATTGTAAGTACGCTACTATCCGGCGATACCTCCAAGAGGCAATCTCCGACCTAGGTCGTTGGTTTAATCTTTGGCGTATCGAAGTCAACCCGGAGAAAAGCACTGCAATAGTCTTTCATCCGTCGGACTGCATTAGTACAGAAAGGCGGGTGGCTCCGATCCAGATGTTTGACCGACCCATCCCCTGGGTCAACGAGGCCAAATATCTTGGAGTGACCCTCGACAGGAGACTGACTTTCCGTAGCCACATCCGTAGGGTACGCAACCGCGCGTTGTTCGTGCTAGGAAGGCTAGGGCCGATGATCAACAAGTTTAGTAAAATGTCACTTAGGAATAAGCTGACACTCTACAAGACTTGTGTTCGTCCAATCATGACATATGCAAGTGTAGCATTCGCTCACGTGCCTATGTCATCGCTCAAGCCGCTTCAGGTCATTCAGAATCGTTTTCTCCGAAGGGCGACTGGTGCCCCGTGGTACCAATCGAACCTCAGCCTGCACCACGACATGGAGATTAGCACCATGTATGGTTTCTTTAAGCAGGCTGCCAGACGTTATTTTGATAACGCTCCCCACCATAGGAATCCGTTAGTTAGGAAGGCTGCTGACTACGTCCCCATCCCTCCCCCCTCTGTCGTTACTCGGCGCTCACTGATTAGGGGCCGCACGGTCCGGCGTCCTAGGCACACACTCACGGACCCGGACGACGAAATCACAGCGTCCATCGAAAGATGGAACGCTGCGCTTTCGGCGTCCAACACATCGCGTACACTTCAGCGTTCCCGCCGGCGGGGACGTCCACCGCGAGACAACACAGACACATACAGTCCGCTTTCGTCCCGGTACCGCCGCATACCGGGTAGAGTCAGTCCGACGCAAGTCGGGCCTAGCTGAGTTTCTTGCTGGACTCTTCTCAGCTAGGCTAGGTTTTAGCGAACCAGCGATAAAACTCCCAGTAGTTCGATACCACTCACACCCCAGATTCGGTTGATACCGTTCAACCAATCTCACTGGAGCGCAAACTCTTAGAGTATTCCAGTGTACAAACTTCCCCGCGTGGTCGTGCCGGAGGCTTCCCCTGGATTTTCCCCAGGCCACCCTCCAACCACGCAGTTCGACCGCTATATTGGGTCCGTCCTATTATAGCAACAGTCAGGGTCAAAAAAAAAAAAAAAAAAAAAAAAAAAAAAAAAAAAAAAAAAAAAAAAAAAAAAAAAAAAAAAATTCATTCCAGTATCCAGCAGTCGACAGTAAACAACAAGAGTTTCACTACAAGCCTCCAGCCTAATATCCCTGAAGCAACCTCAAGCTAAATCAGCCTTTACCAACAACAGCTAAAGTGGTGACCTGCCGACTCAAGAGCACAGAAGCAACCAGCATCAAGACTCAAGCATGGCCGGAGGAAACGGAGACAACACGGGAGCTCTACCCATTCTGCAACCCGACGCTGTCGATCAACATGAAGCTCAGCAACTACCAGCAAGCCACGACGTGTCCGCGATATCTCTCTCACTCCGAGTACCACCATTTTGGCGCGACCAGCCGTTATTATGGTTCTGCAGTTTCGAAGCCGCCACCGCCGATCTGAAAAGAAGCCAATCACAGCTCGCGCAAATGGTCATCGCACAGCTCGAGAAGCAAGACATCCAAAATATCGCAGATCTCAACTACTCGCCGCCGGAACAAAATTACTACCAGGCCATCAAGGATCGTCTCATCTCGCTGTACGAGGAATCAAGCAGCGCCCAGGCGAAGAAATTGCTGTCACAGGTCGAGCTCGGCGAACAGAAACCTAGCCAGCTACTCCGCAAGATGCAGAATCTCAACCGCGAGAAGTTCCCCGAGAGCACCATACAAATGATGTGGCTCGATCATTTACCGCCACACGTCAGATCCGTACTCACCGTCAGTGAAGCATTCAAGATCAAGACCACGCTCGACGACCTCGCTCTCCTAGCCGACAAAATGATGGAACACACGCCGTCATCCCACGTCGCCGCCATTTCGTCGCCCATCCCGTCAACATCAAAACAGCCGCCACCGCTACTACCTCCGTCGCAACCTACCTACCAGCAACATCCGCATCTCGACACACAATATCTCATCGGCGAGATAAGAAGATTGTTTGGAACACCCGTCAATCCTGACTATTTCTTTCCCATACTTAGTTACCACCTGGAAATAGCTCTCTCTGCTACGTATGTCTACTTATGTCATACGAATCGTCTATCCGATAACAACATCTTTAGATAACGAATAGGTATAGTTTACTAGCCATTCATAACACCGGATTTGACATCATAACGTTAACACGTTATCAGGCTGCAAACAAGATACCCTGTATCCAAATAAAATGTAACATTGCACGCCTTAGGTCATGTGCGTTCCCGAGGAACGCACATTTGAATAGCCTACCTAAAGATAATACCTGAATAGTGACTCTGGGTTGACCACCCTTATCAGGTCGTGCTTAGGCTTGCATAGCCTGCTGTGTAAGTCGGCACAAACCTAACCAGACCGCAATTTAGTTTTCACACAGATTGACCCACATTGTTTTTAACGTAGATTTATTTAACCTTGTTTTTGTAGTAGCTTCACGTCAATCTCTTTAGTAATTCTGTTTCAAAGGCACTGCGCCTACCCCTAGTTAAGTTGACATGTCTGAAAGACATTTCGTCATATCGAAAACCGTTCGTTCATACTCATATTTGTACTAGTATTCGTAAAACTTACTTATGTAATCAGGTTCACACGTAAATAAATAACTAACAATTAACTGTAGCTAAAAGATTTTATTAAATTGTAATTCTGCATCACTATACATAACTATTAACATAGTAAAACCTAGTCTGTAAGCCCGCTGTTAGTCTCAGTATCAATATTAAAATCTTAATTGTTCATACTTTCTCCTAAATTGGACATTCACATGGTAATTCCTCGAAATAGAATTGAATTATATACATATAACTTATATCTTGTCATTCCTCACGTAATTCTGTATTATAAAAATGCAACACAGCATTTTGAGATAATTAGATATAATTAGTGTTAAGACGTAAGCACTAAATCGATAATGAAAATGATGTAATGCATTACCTATTTTGGAAAATAAAAGTTGATCACTTCATGGTAAGCGAATTGGCTATATATATAAAAAATGGCTCCCGATATTAATTCCATTCATCGCCTGCAACTCGAGCCGAAAACATCTAGCCATCTCCCTCACCATCAAGCCCTGAGAACCAGAGATTATTGTTTTCTCTTTCCGTCCTGCGGATTCCACTCCTAGAGAAAGTGCGACCGAATAGAAGAGGTCTCACTTTCTCCCTCACTCTCCAACTGCCTCGGTACGCCGTGGCTAGCGAAGGCGTGTCGCCGTGCCTGTGGTTTGGGTCGTCTATGCCGCGTGGTGGCGGACCCAAAGTTATCGAAGCCAGAACCCGTTCAACGCACGACCGCGCTGAATAATGGTCCTTCGAACCGGATCACTGAAGCAGAAAGCAGCTCAAGCAAGAATATTTCGTGCGAATTCATCGAGTTTCTCAATCGCCGTGCACCGTACTGAGAAGATTGACTTTTTAAGAAGTATCGTAATCCGATTGTCGTCGTGCTTCTTCAATCCACGGGCACCGCAGCAAGATTGACTTTCCGGAAACGTCGTGAAGCAGCCGCAACGAGTGTTCATACGTAGTGCGTCCTTTTATGAAGCTGTTAGGGAAGAAACAACAATATCAAGGCTGAAAAAATTAAGAAAAATTCAAGAAAGAAAACAGTGTCGTCAAACTATATCCTCAAGCAAGTCCAAGCTCGAAAAAGAAAATCCTCGTTATAACCTCACACGAAACAAGAAAAAAGAATAAAGAAAAAACAGTGCCTATCACAATAAATCACTGTCACCGTCATCGAAGTTTCCAGCGATAAGAAAATTCAAGCCTCAAGTAAGAAGAGCCCTCAACAGGGATAAGGAAGCAAGAATTCTCAAAAAAGAAAAGCCTTCCAAAGGCCAAAGAAGCCTCAAGAAAGAAGAGCCCTCAACAGGGATAAGGAAGCAAGAATTCTCAAAAAAGAAAAGCCTTCCAAAGGCCAAAGAAACCTCAAGAAAGAAAAATCCCGAACGGGACTTAGTGCTGCGAAAACTTCGAAGTCGAAGAAACAAGCCGTCGTGTGAGTAATTTTAAATCCTGTTAAGTGCCGAATTTTGTCGATCTTCGATGCATACTGGCAGGTGGCGTGGCTCTGGCCTAACGGTGTCAACCAGAGCGTAAACACGTCTTAGTGCGGTATATCGAGTCGGTATCGCAGCGCACTTTTCAGAGCGTTTATAAGTACTCGGCCGTGGCTGGTATGTTGCTATGTGTTGTTAAGCCACAGGTTGGCAAGCTGAAGGGCGTGACTATCCCCCACGTCATAGAGCATTAACAGAGCATAGTATTCCTCTGCCAGACGGTACCTTTACCCATCCAATTTCCCTACATTCCTATTCTCAATCGGCATCACTACGGTAGTACGCCGAGCGAGCAGCTAGGGCCGTTAGTGTTAGGTAGGTAGGATGTCAGGAAAGGGGGTAGGGCCAGTCACGAGGTCGGGCAAGCAAAAGAAGATGGACTCAGAAGAGGAGCAGAGCACCAGCGGCGAAGGATCCGGAGGTACCGGCGACACGTCGTCGTACGGCACCACTACATCGCAAGAAACGAATACCTGGAGCCATGGAACCAACACCGCGGAGCAGACGACCAACACGGCATCGTTGAACACACCGGCGTGTTCAAGCGATACGGACCATAGTTTTCCGTTAGATAACGAGTTAGGCAACACGGGTGCAGACGCGCGCGGGATTCCCGTTTCATTAGTCAACGGTCAAAAGATAGGCGCGATCGAAGCAGTTAACGCGAGTTTAGGAGGCACGGCGCCCTCACGCGTGCAAGCCGTAGGCGCGAACGGATTAGGTGCGTATCCAGTAGGCGTTCCTAGGCATAATACGTTCGCGGCCGAACAAGTAGATGCGAATTTAGGGGGTCCGGCCGCCCCACGCAGCCAAGCCGCCGACGCGAATTTAGGAGGTTCGGACGCCTCACGCGACAAAGATACCGATGCGAATTTAGGGGGCCCGGCCGCCCCACGCAGCCAAGCCGCCGACGCGAATTTAGGAGGTACGAGCACCTCACGCGACAAAGCCGTAGGCGCAAACAACGCGGGCGCCGCATTTGAGGAATTTTTTCCGCGTAGTGTTTCCAGAGTCGGTCCAGTTGAGGAAGGGCACGATCGAATTTCATCCGGGTTAGGTATTAATATGGAGGAGCACTCTAGGGCCGAAGATGAGAGGTTAGTTAGGTTGCGCGCGGAGGCAGATTTCCGTGCGTCACAGTTGGATCAGGCTAGGGCCGCAGCGTCGTACGCCGCCGCTAGGTACGAGTTAGTGCTAGCGGAGAGCCATCGTTCGGCTAGGCATACGCCGTCACCCACTTTTAATAGTCAACCCAATGCGCCTAACGCCTTACCCGAAAGGGAAAAGCCCGCTCGTAATATCTCACCGCGGAGAGAGCCCCATACGACCGATAGGAATCGCGAATCGAACACTTCGACGAGCGAAATAAGCGCTCTGCGCGACGCTATAGTGCAAGCTATCAGTATGAATAGGACTGACAGTCACTCTTCGCCCCAACCGACGCAAACGTCAAATAAGTACATAGGAGACTTACCTTTCTTTGACGGCAATCCCTCGGATTGGATATCTTTTAAAAAAGTATACTTAGACACCGAGAACGCTTTCTCGGACATAGCAAATATGGGTCGCCTTCGTAAGGCCGTGAAGGGCCAAGCACGCGACTCGATAAGAGCTATCTTACACACGTGTAGCAACCCGTACGAAGTAATAGATGCGTTAGATAGATCCTACGGGAAGCCAGACGTAATAATATTAGCGGAAATTCAAAACGTAAAAAAAATGCCGCGTATGAGCGAAGACGGCCGCAATATTACGGAATTTAGCAACCGCGTGTGTAACGTAGTCTCGTCCATAACTGCGCTGAACAAACCGCAGTACTTATACGCACCCGAATTGGTCAGTCGTATAGTAGAGAAATTAAATAACATCGTCAAATTCGAATGGTATAGGTATAAATCTGGTCACGAAAACGTACCAGAACTACTCGCTCTGTCCCGGTTTTTAAAAGAATTAAGTGTTAATTTCAACTCTATGTTCGCGTACGAGCAAGCAAAACAGAAATCGCACGGGCGATCTCGCCAGGTTAATAATATTAACACTAAACGCAATTTTAGGACAAGAGAAAGCTCTACGTCGTCCCAGGACGCAGGGGATCAAAGCGACTTCTACGACGATAACTCCGTATCAAGCCGCGACCTCCGCGCATCCGAGTCACGTAGACATAGGAACGTAAGTTACGAAACCGAAAGCGAGTCTGAATCGGAACGACACTACATCGCGACAGCGAATAGGCGCGCGACTCGCGATAAGCGCACCAAGGGCGGTAGTGATAGGAAACCTAAACCACAACCGGAAAAGAGTAGTAATTTCGTTAGAAAAAACGATGACAATCGGCAAAATAAATGCATAATATGCTCCGGCAGTCATTCGATAGTTAATTGCGCCGATTTTCTTAAACAAAACATCACCGACCGATGGGAAACGGTGAAACGATTTAAGTTATGTTTCAAATGTCTAGGCGATACGCATCGATCTAATTCGAGTAGGTGTCGCTACAAAGCCTGCGGCAAGGGTGGCTGTGAAGCAGCTCACCACAACGCACTACACGGCAGAAGTAACTTAAATCCGAAAGAGAACACTATCGCGGTTAGGGAACACGTTAGCTCAGTAAATTACACCAACCAATCACAAGCGTATTTAAAGATAATTCCGGTAGAATTAAGCGGTCCTAAAGGTTCGGTATCTACGTACGCATTGATGGACGAAGGCGCGACGCTTTCATTGATTCAAAAAGACGTGGCTAACGAAGTAACAAACCCCGGTAAGCGAGAAACCCTCTCTTTCGAAGGAGTAGGAGGGCACGAGGTCGTCGACCACGACTCCTCTCGTGTCAAACTTAGCATTCGCGGTACGTCCAGCAGTGAATTTCACGATCTCACGGCACACACGGTCGATAGATTAAATTTAGCATCACAAAGCGTAGAAAGGACCGTCGTGAGCAAGTGCGATCACTTAAGACACTTACAAGACGAATTGTGCTACGAATCAGCGCAACCCACCGTACTAATAGGACAGGACTCGTGGCATCTAATAGTATCCAGGCAAGTATGCGAGGGCGGTAAGCAACAACCCTGCGCGTCTCTGACTCAATTAGGATGGGTTTTACACGGTATAAACGAAAGACCTCGCAGATTAAACGGCTCAGTTAACCACATTAAACCTATATACGACAGTCAAGACCCAGCTCTAGCTTTGATACGCGAACACTTCAGTATAGAATCATTAGGCATCGAACCGCGTAAACGAGCGAATGACCCCGAGGACAGAGCTATGCAGATACTAGAAAAGACGTGCAAACGATTACCCGGACAAAACAGATTTGAGGCAGGATTGTTATGGAAAACTGACGGCGAGACGTTACCTGAAAATAGAAATCACGCGTTAAAACGGCTATACTCGTTGGAAAAAAGATTAGATAGCGATTCTGCACTTAAGAGCGAATACAATAGACAAATGAACGACTTCTTGGACCAGGGCTTCGCAGAAAAGGTAGAAACGAACCCCGACTCGTCGCGAGTATTTTACTTACCGCACTTTCCGGTATTCCACAAAAAAAAGGGTAAAATGAGACTAGTTCACGATGCGGCGTGTCGTACGAGCGGCAAAGCGTTAAACGACGCTATTCTGTCGGGCCCCGACCTGATCCAATCGTTGTTCGGAGTTCTTATAAGGTTCCGCGAGGGCAAAATAGGAGTAATATCAGACATCAAACAAATGTTCCTACAAATAAAAATGATTGAGAAGGACCGCGATAGTCTACGATTTTTATGGCGCGGGGATAGTAGAGACTCACCTCCCCAAACGTACAGAATGACTTCGTTGATATTCGGTAGTGCAGCAAGTCCGGCAACAGCCATATATGTTAAGAATAAAAACGCAAACGATTATCGCGATACTTACCCCGAAATAGCTAAACTCGCGGAAAGGAACTTCTACGTAGACGACTTTTTGGGCGCTTTTAACACAATAGAGCAAGCACAAAAAACGATTAGCGACATGGACAAAGTGTTTAAAAAGCTTCGTTTATACTATGCGGATGGGCGTCCAACGAACCCACAGCTTTGAATAACTTAAAAGACGTATCCACGGAACTTACTACTACCTTAGGTAAATCGGACCAAGAACGAACTCTAGGACTCTTATGGAATCATCGCACGGACAACTTAGGTTTTAACCTGAACCTGCAAAACACACCCTCAGACGTAGTAAAAGGGTTAAAGATACCAACCAAACGACAGGTCACCAGCGCTGTATTTAGTGTTTTCGATCCAACCGGTCTAGCCACGCCCGTAACAATCCTAGGTAAAATGCTCATACAGGACTTATGGAGGGCATCCTGCGACTGGGACGAGGCGATACCCGACAACCTGAACAAGGCATGGCGCGAGTGGATAGACAGTTTAGACTTGTTACAAAACCTAGCCGTACCTAGATACATACCTAGATCCGAGGGACCGATGCAGTTACATGTATTTACCGACGCAAGCGAGAAGGCGTATGCCGCGGCCGTGTATTTAGTAACGATCGATTCCAAGGGCAATGGATCATCACATTTAGTCAGCAGCAAAGCTAGAGTAACACCTCTAAAGTGTATCTCTATTCCCCGCCTAGAACTTCAAGCCACGATACTCGGTTGTAGATTAGCAGACTCGGTAAAACGCGAAACCGTTTATAAGATCAGTCAAACTCACTACTGGACCGACTCTCGAACAGTGCTCGCCTGGATTCACGCGGACCCTAGAACGTTTAAACCATTCGTAGCTCATAGGTTAGCCGAACTAGAGACCTACACTAGACCGTCAGACTGGCATTGGGTACCTACGAGCGATAACGTAGCTAATCTCGCGACGCGCGGAATAAAAACCGATTTCGACATAAACCATCGATGGTTTTCGGGACCCCAGTTTATCTTGGAGACCCCAGACAAATGGCCCAAGCCGAAAGAGACTATACAGCCCATAATCAACACAGGCGAAGAACGAAATCTGATTAACACGGTTACCGCTAGCGAATGCACAAAGGAGACATACTCACACCTACCCGATCCGAAGCGTTTTTCTAGATACATCCGACTTCAACGTAGTTTAGGTCGTATACTGTTAGCCGTCGAATTATTTACGCGGAAACGAACAGAGAACACGGCAAATAAAGATTTAAAATCACGACATCTACTTATAGCCGAACACCTGCTATTGCGACGATGTCAAGAGGAAAGCTTCGCCGAAGAATTTACCCGACTACGTAACAACGACAATGTCTCGAAATCATCTAAGCTACACCGACTAGCAGTAAAGATAACCACAGACGGATTACTCACACTCGACGGAAGGTACAAGATCAACAATGCTACCAACCAGAGACAACCGATAATATTAGACATAAAAAACCATATAACACAATTGATCGTACATCACTATCACGAACAATTTAATCACGGCAACCACCACACCGTGATTAACGAGTTACAACAAAAATATCATATTATCGGTCTGAGAAGCCATCTACGCAACGTCCACGCGCGATGTCAATGGTGCAAAGTGAAGAAAACAAAGCCGGTAAAACATCAACAAGGCGACTTACCACCAGAACGTCTTATGCACCATCAACCCGCATTTACAGCCACAGCTACGGATTTTTTCGGACCTATAAAGGTTACCATTGGACGCCGCGTCGAGAAACGATGGGGAGCTTTGTACACCTGTCTAACTACCCGAGCAGTACACATAGAAATAGCTAACTCGCTCTCGGCCAGCTCCATGATACAAACCCTCCGACGCATGATGGCAAGGAGAGGTACCCCTACCATCCTTTTCAGCGACAACGGTACCAATTATATCGGGGCCGAACGTGAGATAAAGGAAGCTCTAGACAGCGCTGAATTAAGCAATTTTCTCACGAACAAACGTATAATTTGGAAAAAGATTCCCCCAGGGGCACCGTCCATGGGAGGCGCATGGGAAGTCATGGTGAAATGTATCAAGAACGCTCTATACTCCACCTTGAAAGATAAAATACCATCTGAAGACACGCTCCACACACTCTTATTGGAAGCCGAACATATAGTAAACTCGCGACCGTTGACACCCATTAACGCTAACCTAACGGAAGAACAACTTACGCCTAATCACTTCCTTATTCAACGATCTAACGGAATGATACCTTTCGGGTCCTTCAGCGACAATAAAACGTTAAAAAACACCTGGCAGGAAGTGCAGCAGCTCGCCGAAAGATTTTGGAGAAAATGGCTAATAGAATATAAACCCGTTTTACTACCGCGCAAACGGACCGCAGATCGACCGAATTTGAAGCCCGGCGACGTCGTCTTAATAGTAGACAGTACCCTGCCGAGAGGAACCTGGCCCCGCGGGCTCATAGAGAAAGTTTATCCCGGACCCGACGGCAAGGTACGCGTCACAGAAGTGAGAACAATTGCTGGACTCATACGTCGCCCGACCTCTAGACTCATCTTGATAGACTGATTAGACTTATCTCGATAGATTGACTAGTTTGGTTAGCATATGTTAGTACTTGCGTACGTGGGGGGGACTGTTTGGAACACCCGTCAATCCTGACTATTTCTTTCCCATACTTAGTTACCACCTGGAAATAGCTCTCTCTGCTACGTATGTCTACTTATGTCATACGAATCGTCTATCCGATAACAACATCTTTAGATAACGAATAGGTATAGTTTACTAGCCATTCATAACACCGGATTTGACATCATAACGTTAACACGTTATCAGGCTGCAAACAAGATACCCTGTATCCAAATAAAATGTAACATTGCACGCCTTAGGTCATGTGCGTTCCCGAGGAACGCACATTTGAATAGCCTACCTAAAGATAATACCTGAATAGTGACTCTGGGTTGACCACCCTTATCAGGTCGTGCTTAGGCTTGCATAGCCTGCTGTGTAAGTCGGCACAAACCTAACCAGACCGCAATTTAGTTTTCACACAGATTGACCCACATTGTTTTTAACGTAGATTTATTTAACCTTGTTTTTGTAGTAGCTTCACGTCAATCTCTTTAGTAATTCTGTTTCAAAGGCACTGCGCCTACCCCTAGTTAAGTTGACATGTCTGAAAGACATTTCGTCATATCGAAAACCGTTCGTTCATACTCATATTTGTACTAGTATTCGTAAAACTTACTTATGTAATCAGGTTCACACGTAAATAAATAACTAACAATTAACTGTAGCTAAAAGATTTTATTAAATTGTAATTCTGCATCACTATACATAACTATTAACATAGTAAAACCTAGTCTGTAAGCCCGCTGTTAGTCTCAGTATCAATATTAAAATCTTAATTGTTCATACTTTCTCCTAAATTGGACATTCACATGGTAATTCCTCGAAATAGAATTGAATTATATACATATAACTTATATCTTGTCATTCCTCACGTAATTCTGTATTATAAAAATGCAACACAGCATTTTGAGATAATTAGATATAATTAGTGTTAAGACGTAAGCACTAAATCGATAATGAAAATGATGTAATGCATTACCTATTTTGGAAAATAAAAGTTGATCACTTCATGGTAAGCGAATTGGCTATATATATATAAAAAATGGCTCCCGATATTAATTCCATTCATCGCCTGCAACTCGAGCCGAAAACATCTAGCCATCTCCCTCACCATCAAGCCCTGAGAACCAGAGATTATTGTTTTCTCTTTCCGTCCTGCGGATTCCACTCCTAGAGAAAGTGCGACCGAATAGAAGAGGTCTCACTTTCTCCCTCACTCTCCAACTGCCTCGGTACGCCGTGGCTAGCGAAGGCGTGTCGCCGTGCCTGTGGTTTGGGTCGTCTATGCCGCGTGGTGGCGGACCCAAAGTTATCGAAGCCAGAACCCGTTCAACGCACGACCGCGCTGAATAAAGATTGTCGCTCGAAGTCGCCGAACTACGATCAAGGCCGCGCGAAAACAACGATCGTCGCAACAGCCGATTTCGCCGCCGTTTCCCATCACGTTCCCGTCCTCGCAGCGCATCACAATCACAAGACCGAAGCCGCAACAACTCGCCCATGCCGTACTGCTACTACCACCGTCGTTTCGGCATGGACGCGATTAAATGCACGCCACCGTGCAATTTCAAGCCGGTCAACACGCCGTCGGAAAACTAAAAGTAACGCTGGCAGCGGCGGAAACCGGCGTTACTGATACATCTCACCGCCTCTTCGTGACCGACAAGACTTCAAAACTTACCTTCCTGGTCGACACTGGAGCGAACATATCCGTGCTACCACGAAGAAAAGGCACGCAAGAGCAGCCTCTCCCGTTTCAACTTTACGCCGCAAACAACACCGTCATACCTACCTACGGTGAGAAAACGCTCGAACTCGATCTCAACCTACGACGAGCATTCAAGTGGAAGTTCATCATCGCAGCCGTATCGAAGCCTATCCTGGGAGCCGACTTTCTCAAGTTCCACCACATCATTGTGGACATCAAGAATCGAAGACTGATCGACGGCAAGACGCTACTCACGACTAACGCTCAACTCTGTGCCGCTAACATACCTACCGTGCGCAGCATAGACGTGCAGCAGTCGTATCACGACATCTTAGCCGATTACCCCGGGACTACTCGACTTACATCTATGAAGCTTAGCCCGAAGCATAACGTCGAACACTTCATAGAAACTACTGGCCCGCCCCTTCACTGCAGGCCACGCCCCATCGCACCACATCGATACGAACTAGTGAAGAAAGAATTTGCCAACATGATGGAGCAGGGCCTATGCAGACCAAGCAAGAGCCCTTGGGCATCACCTCTTCACGTCGTACCGAAGAAAAATGGCGATTTACGTGTGTGTGGCGATTACCGAAGGCTTAACGCTATAACTAAGCCCGACCGCTATCCAATCCCACGCATACGTGATTTTACCTACGAACTCGCCGGCAAACAAATATTCTCCACATTGGACCTCAACCGTGCCTACCAACAACTACCAATAGCAGAGCAAGACGTCGAGAAGAGCGCCATCATAACACCATTCGGTCTATTCGAGTTTCCGAGAATGTGCCCAGGACTCAAAAACTGCGGACAGACATTCCAACGATTCATCCACGAAGTACTGCGAGACCTTGACTTC
This sequence comes from Epinotia demarniana, assembly GCA_945867215.1. Taxonomy (NCBI): domain Eukaryota; kingdom Metazoa; phylum Arthropoda; class Insecta; order Lepidoptera; family Tortricidae; genus Epinotia; species Epinotia demarniana. The sequence goes on from OX244263.1 coordinate 16,401,593, forward strand.
GTGTTCCCATTCGTCGACGACCTACTTATCGCATCGGCCGACGAAACAACGCACGAGAAACATCTACGCGCCGTACTAAGCAGACTCGAAGACTACGGTATCACTATCAACCCGTCGAAATGCGTATTCGGACAGCCAACGGTCAAGTTCCTGGGATACGAGGTCAGCAAAGACGGCATCCGACCACCTCCCGAGAAAGTGCAAGCAATCGTCGATTACCCTAAACCGCAAACAATAGACGAGTTACGACGATTTCTCGGCATGATAAACTTTTACCGCGAAAACATCAAGAACGCCGCAATACTTCAAGCTCCACTGTGTAAATACCTACACAACGCGCGGAAAAAGGACAAAACACCGATCAGCTGGGACGACGAAGCAACGCTCGCATTCGACGCGTGTAAGGACAGCATCAAAAACGCCGCCTTACTCGCTCATCCAGGTCACCAGTCAGCGCTCGCGATATTCTCAGACGCTAGTGACAAGGCCGCAGGCGCATCGCTCAATCAGTTTGTCAACAACGCATGGCAACCACTCGGCTATTTTTCGAAGAAATTCTCCGACGCACAGACTCGCTACAGTACCTACGATCGAGAGCTACTCGCATTGTACATGAGTACAAAACACTTCCGCAAGATGTTCGAGGGACGAGAACTCATCTTATTCACCGATCACAAGCCCTTGACCTTCGCGTTCACCAAAACAAGCACCAACAACGAGTCGCCGCGCCGCACCCGTCAGCTGTTGTATATCAGTGAATTTACAACCGATATACGACACGTCAGTGGGTCACAAAACGCCGCCGCCGACGCGCTATCCCGCATAGAAACGATATCCTGCCCATCGCCGATTGACTACAAAGAACTAGCCGACGCGCAAGAACGAGACAGCAACACCATTCGAACACTCGCACAGCAAACCAACCTATCTATGAAGCAAGTCGCAATTCCCGGAACCGACGTCAAATTGTACTGCGAAACAACGACAGACAATTTACGCCCTTATGTACCCGAACAATACCGCCGTGCCGCATTCGACTCTGTACATAACATCAGCCATCCTGGAATTCGAACAACAAGAAAACTAGTCGCTCAACGCTACTTTTGGCCTTCGATAAATACCGACGTAGGTACATGGTCGAAAGTATGCGTACACTGCCAACGCGCGAAGATTCAACGCCACACCGCAAGTCCGATATCAAGTTTCCCGCCAACTCAACGATTCGAACACATCCACATCGACATAGTTGGACCTCTACCTACCGCCGCAAGTGGACATCGATACTTACTCACAATGATCGACAGAGCAACACGATGGCCCGAAGCAATCCCACTTACCGAGATCACCGCCGAAGAAGTCGCCAAGACTGTTTACGACGGTTGGATTTCCCGCTTCGGCTGCCCTGCTACTATCACTACGGACCAAGGACGGCAATTCGAGAGTCGAGTATTTGCGTCACTCACCCGCTTACTCGGCATCGAGAGGACCCGAACAACACCTTATCACCCGATCGCTAACGGATTTATTGAACGATGGCACCGTAGCCTCAAGGCCGCACTCAAGGCCAAACTACAAACCGAGAAGTCATGGATCGACACAATACCTAGCGTTCTACTCGGACTACGCGCCGCACTACGCACAGACACCGGTGTAAGCCCAGCCCTACTTACCTACGGCTGCAGCGTGCGATTACCCGGCGAACTGTTATTACCTACACGCGATGACGTCACCATGGACTCCGATTTCGTCGAAAAACTACGTGCAACCATACAAAGCCTGACGCCGACAGAAATTACCCCGCATGGCAACAAGAAACACATCTTCGTCCACCGTGACCTTCAAACCTGCGAACAAGTATTCGTACGAGTCGACGCTGTAAAGAAGCCATTACAAGCACCTTACGACGGACCCTACCGAGTACTAAAACGCAACGACAAAATATTCACTCTGCAGCTACCTACTCGCCAGGCGAATATTTCGATAGACCGCTTAAAACCCGCATTTATCATCGCCGACACTGAGCAAGATATACCTACAACTTCGATCGCAACAAACATACCTACAGCTACGAGTTCAACGACCATACCTACAACTACGAGTTCAACGACTGTACCTACAGCTGCAACTACGAGTATAAAGACGCAACCGACCGCACCACCGAGTTTACCGACATCGAAACCAAACAACAACAACAAACAACAGAGAAAAGACATCCTGAAACGAAGAAATGAACCAGACACAACCACGACCATTCAAGCTGGACCCACAAGGACATCCCGCCAAGGCCGCACCATTCGCCTGCCGGTACGCTTCGCTTGAGGGGGAACCCTGTGGGGACATAAATAAATAACACAGCGATTGACACAGCGTGTTATCAAGAAACAGATTGATCGTCTGGTACTCTGCGGTTAAGCAGGGAAACACATAATTTGCTCTGACAAGAGCAGTTTTACGTTGCCCTGAGAAGGACAGTTTGTATGTCCGGAGCCTGAAGCACCCTCGTCGGATTCTTCGTGTCTTCCAGCACCGAGCGCGGAGAGCGGAGCACGGCGATCGACGACGATGTTCACTCCACGGCGGCCGACGAGCGAAAGGACTGGCGCCGGCGCAGAGCGTAGTTTTATTCACCCGACCTATGACCTTGCGCATGCGCCGTGGCAGGCGCACTTTCCCCGCGCGGGGGGCTATCTCTGTCTCACTCGCGCGTATCCGTCCCGCTCTAATTTGTTGCGGATTAATATAGTAACTAGTTGTAAGCTTTTTTGTTGTATATAGTTAGGCCTATTTGTAAATAAAATTCATTCCAGTATCCAGCAGTCTACAGTAAACAACAAGAGTTTCACTACAAGCCTCCAGCCTAATATCCCTGAAGCAACCTCAAGCTAAATCAGCCTTTACCAACAACAGCTAAAGGTTCTTTACCCAAACTGGGAACACTGCTATATTTTACTTACTTCATCGAAATTGTTAAGTAATTTATTTGAGAACGAGAATACATATTCGAACGAGCGAGCGAAGTTCGTTTGCTTCACTCGCTCGTTCTATGCTTCAGATTGTGCCGCAAATCGTTCGTATGTCGGGATGTCACGCTATACCGCTGTTCTCCTGTATAGGTCGCAAGGTATATAGAACGATAGTCAAGTAAGTATATAGTAGGTACTTTTTGTACATTTACTTATAGGAAATTATACAAAATATTGAAAAAAAGAAGAAATACATCTGTCTTATCCAACGAACGAGTGAAGCGAACGAGCGAAAGGAGAAGATGGCCAAAATTCGTTTAGTGTGCGGAGGTCCCGCTGTCCGGCTGTTCTCTTCTACAGGTCCCATTCCTCAACCGATTGTCGTGAAATTTTGTGAGCAGTTCCGTTAATTATATAAACAAAAAATGTCGATTCGCTTTTTTGAAATACTTGTTAATTAATTTAATTCTGTATTTAACCGACGTAACCCCGTTAAGTTTGGGCTCGTTAGAAATGTTAGAATCGTCTCAATGAGTAGTTAATGATGTTATACAGAAGAGTACTGTCTGCAATAAAATAATCATATTAATATTAAAAATGGACACCTAGGGCTAGTAAGTGTTTGTGGGGGCTCACCCACGGGTCTTCAGCCCCCGAGCTCGCATAGCGACCTATATCTAAAAGCATGCTTAGGGTCTTTCATTCCTACGATAAGCCCAGCTGCTCTGCTTGCCTCCCCGTTTACCTTGAGAACTTCAGCCCTCAGGTTTGGCTTACAAGTTACTCGGAGATAAAGAGTACTCATGGGGGCCTGGCCACGGGCCTTAAGCCTTCGGGCTCGCATTGAGACCGTTCTCTGAAAGATTGCTTTAGGCCTTTAATTCCAATGAAAAACTCTGTCTTAGGCCTTGCTTGCCTCGCCGCTCATTTTCGGGACTTTGGCCTCAGGTCTCGCTTGCAAGACATCTGAGGATAGTGAGTGTCCGTCGGGCTCGCCCTAGGTAGTATGGTTAAACATAAGAATATCGTGTAAATCATAATTTATACGCGTACGAAGTCGCGTGCAGAAGCTAATAGTGTACTATAAATGTTTTATTCTGATAGAAACTTACTATTTAATATTATAAATGCGAAAGTGTGTCTTCACGCTTCTCCATTTCACGTTTAAACCGCTGAACCGATTTAGATGAAATTTGGTATAGAGATAGTTTGAGTCCCGGGAAAGGACATATGATAATTTTATCCTGGATATCATCTCCTAAAGGGGTGGAATGGGGGTTGAATTTTTGTATGGAGCTACGATATAAACGAGTTCCACGCAGACGGAGTCGCGGGCAGAAGCTAGTAGACTATAATTTATACGAGTTCGATGTGGGGGTGGCTTGTACCGCTTTTTTATACCACATGCGAAGATTTATAATACTATCAGTATTACAGGATCATTTATTTTTCAATCAGGAGTTAGGTACCTGTTATTAATCTCTACATAATGTTTAATGCAGTATCCCAAGGACATCCGCATCCTCAAGCTGTGGCTCCAGCAACAGCTGCACGTACAGAGGATCTTGGTGATTGCGTCGAGACCAGGAATGTCTCCTCAGGACCGAAAGGTGCTTGCCGTTGCATTACTTATCTAATCTTTCTGATACCGGGTGCCTCTGACTATATGCTATTATAATAAATGCGAAGATTGATAGTATTATAGGATTTTAACAGAGGATTAATGCAGGGAGGCTTGGCAGGAGATTTAGTGTATCTGTTGTTAATTGTAGAATACTGGAAACTGAAATAATTTATTTACAAATATGCTTAGCTATATATTTATACAATAAAAAAACCTTACAACCAGTAACAATATTAATACTCGCCATTGATATAAAAGGACGATATTATCACCGATTTGTGGAATTCTTCCAAATTGGTAACTGGGGCCACCCTCAGGTAATCTTTTCTTGGTGTACATGGAGATCCTGTTTCTAAAGCTTCCTTTCGTATGCGGTCTAGGATAGTGACGCTCGTTCCACATACTAGGGCTGTCAGCTTCCTTGGTTGTTGTAAATCCATTGTCTTCAATTTATCGGGATCTTCTTTCAACTCATTAAAAACTTTATAAATATTCAGAATAAGTTTACGGCAGTAAGCTTGGCGGTGACATAAGCCTGCAATAAGTTTATTGCAGGTTTATGTCACCGTCCAACTTAGTCACATGGTTATTGCAAAAACTTTCCATTGCGATATAGGTTCTCAGTAAGTATTCGAGTTACGAATGAGGTATACATTCAAACTTTATTCCTTTTATAGTTAACAGCATAACTACTTATGGTAAAATGATAATTATATAAGTGACAGTCTAATTACTAACGAGAGAGAGATAGGCGGCCGACCTCGAAGCTGAAGAACGAAGAACCTTTACGATGAGATGCTGCGTGAAGATGTGCACTGCCGGCATCTTCACAATTATAAAATGTCCTTTTCGGGACAACCAAAAACTGCTCTTGTCAGAGCAATCAGCTGTTCTTATCAGAACAGCTGTTTTCTAAGGTCAATCACGTGTCTCCGTTTCTTGCTGATACCACACGTCAATCTCTATACCTACAGGATAATTAGTTGTATTGTCAGGAGTTAACTATTATATCATCTTTACGTAATGTTTAATGCAGTATACCAAGGATATTCGCATCCTCAAGCAGTGGCTCAGTACAGTACAGCAACAGTTCAACGTACAGAGGCTCTTGGTGATCAGGAATCCTTCGAGACCAGGAATGTCCCCTCAAAACCGAAACGTACGTGATGTTGCATTACTTACCTAATTATTTTTATACCGCATGCCTATCTGACCATGGGGCAATTTAACTTACCACCTACGTGTGCGTGGTACCTCATTTGATAGGGAGCGCAAGTGTAAAAGCTCAAGAGTATAGGTAGTTGATATACTGCCATAGGTTATATATATTTACCTGTGCAAAAAAACACACCCATAGCTAGATAACAGCATAATTACTTATGGTAAAATGATAATTATATAAGTGACAGTCTAATTACTAACGAGAGAGAGATAGGCGGCCGACTTCGAAGCTGAAGAACGAAGAACCTTTACGATGAGATGCTGCGTGAAGATGTGCACTGCCGGCATCTTCACAATTATAAAATATCCTTTTCGGTACAACCAAAAACTGCTCTTGTCAGAGCAATCAGCTGTTCTTATCAGAACAGCTGTTTTTTAAGGTCAATCACGTGTCTCCGTTTCTTGCTGATACCACACGTCAATCTCTATACCTACAGGATAATTTGTTGTATTGTCAGGAGTTAACTATTATATAATCTTTACATAATGTTTAATGCAGTATCCCAAGGACATCCGCATCCTCAAGCAGTGGCTCAGTACAGTACAGCAACAGTTCAACGTACAGAGGCTCTTGGTGAATGCGTCGAGACCAGGAATGTCTTCTCACGACCGAAAGGTGCTTGCCGTTGCATTACTTATCTAATTATTTTTATACCGCGTGCCTATTTGACCATGGGGCACTTTAACTTACCACCAACGTGTGCGTGGAACCTCATTTGATATGGAGCGCAAGTGTAAAAGCTCAAGAGTATAGGTAGTTGATATACTGCCATAGATTATATATTTACCTATGCAAAAATAAACACACCCATAGCTCGTCAACTTTAAGCTTATCTTTTAGTAGCGATGGCGACGAAGTTAATGTTGCAAAAACACAAAACCATTATCAACCAGACATTAATGCTTCTTATTAAAGAAGAACATGTACGCTTAAAACGTACGCAACTATTAATTTGAGCATATAAGCAGCGTTTGTTAATTCATAGGAGCACTTACCCTATAATCTGCAATGAAAAGTGTACCTAGATATGATCGGCGGTAGCATCTGACTAGTTTACTTAATAATTTCAGAAACAGTCACTGCGGCTAATCAACACAATTCTAACATGACGAAGAAAAAATCTCAAAACCATGTTGATAAAAACAGAACGGTAAAAATTCGTGGTAAGTAATTTTATTGGCAGATTGCACGAGGGATCTTGTAGTGCGTTGTATACGTTTGGTTGGTCAGCATATTCTAAGCCCAATCCCATGCACGTCATCTGATGATAGATAGAGAACAAACCCACGGATAAAAATCTACTATTTTTAGATAGTACCCTATTATTACCAGCATCCTGAATTTTTCAATTTCATCTGGCATGTTTCCTTCTCAATGGAAGGATGCTGATATTATCCCTTTACCCAAAAAATCAAACCCCAGTTCCTTTTCTGATTATGGTCCCATTACCATTCTTCCTTTTCTATTCAAAGTATTGGAACGACTAGTGCATCAGCAATTAACTTCCTTCTTGAACAGAAATGATCTTTTAAGCCAATGTCAATCGGGTTTCCATTCAGGGCATAGTACTAGTACAGCTCTTGTTAAGATCACTGATGACATCCGTTTGGGTATGAACGACAGAAAGCTTACAGTTTTAACTCTGTTGGATTTCAGCAATGCATTTAACATTGTCGATTTTGACATCATGCTCACTATTTTACGCTCTCTTAACTTATCTCCTGCAGTAATCGACTGGTTTCGTAGTTATTTATATGGTCGCCGGCAAAGAATAAAGGTGGATTCTTCTTATACTTCTTGGTGTAGTACACTAGCGGGCGTTAGTAACTAGTGTAGTAGTATTGTCATAGGTGCGGTCTCAAGTACTTACTCTTACTTATGCGACATAGTCTTATCTAATTACTGGGTAAATACGTTTTAATTTCTGAACTATCATTTCAGAAGCAGCGCGTAAAAATTCAGCTCCAAAGTTGCAAAAGAAGTTACGGAAGCGAATTGCAGTGACCAAAAATGAGCGTAAATTGTACAGTAGGCTACTTAAAGTGGGAATAAAACTTAGCAAAAGCCGGAACAAAATTAAGCGCCAATCAGCTAAAATAAAATCGTTGAAAGATATTACCACGAATCCTAATTTGTTGAAAATTTTGGACAACCTACCTAGCACAGCCAAAGTGCTGACGTTGCTGCAATTTCGGGAAAATAAAAAAAAAGACAAAGGCCGACGATTTACGCTGCAAGAAAAAAATATAGCTTTGTCAATTTGTAAACAAAGCCCAAAGGGGTACAGATTTTTGAGGAAAATTTTTTTACTGCCGTCGCCTCAAACTTTACTGAAACTGATAAATTTGGCGGATATTAAACCGGGAATAAACAAAAATACTTTCAATCAGTTAAGAAAAACAGCCGAAAACATGAAAACCGAAGAAAAACTGTGCGTTCTTCTTTTTGACGAAATGACTCTCACGGCAAACATGGCGTATAATGAACGAAAAGATCGTGTCGGCGGCTTTGTGACTGACGGCCTAAAAACACGTGCCGAATTCGCGGATCATGCCCAAGTGTTCATGATACGCGGGGTTTTTAAGAACTATAAGCAACCGGTAGCATACACGTTCTCTCAAGCTGCCACGAAAGGACCTGAATTGGCTGTACAGTTGAAAACTGTAATCACTGAACTACAGAATGCAGGTCTAATCGTGGTGGCAACAGTATGTGACCAGGGGACTAATAACACACAGTGCTTAAAAATCCTAACACAGGAGGCAAGGGGTACGTTGTTGCGGAAAGGACAGACTAGAGCCAACGTCATATTGATTAACGATCAGGAAATTGTTCCTCTGTACGACCCACCACATTTAATAAAGTGCATCAGAAATAATTTGGTAACAAAGGACCTAAGATACATTAAAGACGGCAAAACGGCTACGGCGAAATGGGCACATATTATCGGTCTGCATAATGAAAATCCAGGATATAAGGGCATTCGCCTGGTGCCGAAATTGACGGACTTACACTGCCTCCCGACAAAAATCCCGAAAATGAAAGTGAAATACGCCACCCAGGTGTTCAGCCAAACTGTGGCATCAAACATGGGTTACCTCGCAGGTAACCGTAATCCTATACTAGGTATTCAATGAGCAATAATCATCCTATTGCTGCACAAACAAGCCTCCTCTCGTGGATTGGTATAATAGCAATTAGAAAACGATTAACTTATTATGTATGTATTATGTCCAGTAAAACACTCTGTCCATTCGAAATACATTTAATATGCTAAGGAGCTCATGTTAACACAACTTACATACAAATCTGAGAGGTACCTGCTACAATCACTTTTTATGATAAAAAGTAAACGAGTCTACCCACATTAATCTGTATATATGACATATCTCCCCCCTAAGTAACTGACTACTCAATTAACAAATCAACATAAATGAAACTGACTAAGACTAATAATCAACACTCCACCGGAACAACTGTAACTAGGCCATTTTACTTAGTTACTTATTGTTCTGGCTTGGTCTATCATAAGGAACCCTAGAATGCTGTCTAGCTTTCCTAGTAACTTTCCCTACAGACTGACTTGGGTCAGGTGGAGGTATGCCTAGCATCGAAGCCCACTGATCTGAGCTTGGTATTTCTATAATTCTGTCACCCTGATAATCATTGTCACAGGCGCTCTCCATTTCTGTGCATTCTTCATTACTAACTTCTTGTTGTATACCTTCTTCCCTATTATCTTCGGTTTCGGGCTGATCATGTACAGTCGGGCCTTCTGCTGAGGTTTTAATCAATTGATCAATGTGTCTATTGACCACTGATCCATCTGTAGCTTGAACTTGGTAACTAGATGGACCACCTTTGCTTACTACAGTTCCAGGTAACCATTTGGCACCTTTTCCATAATTTCTGTACATGACTTTCTGACCTATGTTACTTTCTCTTCGTTTTATTTGTGCATTTCGATCAATTTGTTGCTCTACTTTTTTGTGAACTATATTGTCCGGGTGAATCGTATCTAGCAAAGTGCGCAGCTTCCTATTCATCAGCAGTTCTGCTGGGCTTTTGTTCGTTGCCGAGCAAGGCGTGGCTCGCAGCCCTAGAAGCATATTAGGAATTAAGACATCCCACGGTAGACTATTCATTTTTCGTAATTTGTTCTTCACCGTTTGAACCATCCTCTCTGCTAAACCATTTGTAGCCGGATGGTAAGGTGCGGTTCTAGCATGTTTTATTTTGTTTGCCTCCATAAATCGCTCCATTTCTAGTGATGTGAACGATGTGCCATTATCGGAAACAATCGTTTCACATAAACCATGGGTGGCAAATAACGATCGTAAGTGCTTTATGACAGTAGCTGAGTTAGTATTAGGGACCACGAAAACTTCGGGCCACCTGGAATAAGAGTCGACCACGATAAGAAAACTTTTTCCCTGGAAGGGGCCCGCAAAATCCATGTGTATCCTTGACCACGGTCTTGTCGGTGTAATCCACTCATGACTGGTCTTCGGGGGCATGTGTCGATGTTCCAGGCAAATGGAACAGTTCCCAACCAGCCTCTCAATCTCTTCGTTGAGTTGTGGCCACCACACGTAACTCCTTGCCAGAGCCTTTGTTTGGACAATACCATTGTGAGTACTATGAAGCACTTGTAGAGTTGCTTTACGCATTGCAGGAGGAATTACCACTCGACAACCTAAGAGTATGCAGTCTTCCTGGACAGACAGTTCAGTGCGATGAAGCCAGTATGGTCGTAACTCACTGTCGGTCACTTTTGCAGGCCAACCCCTGTACAAGTGATTCATGACTGCCGTCAAAGTGTGGTCTTTTCTTGTCTCTTTTGCGATCTGGTCCGCATCAAAAGGGAAGACTTGTGGTGTTTCCGCCATTAGTAAAATTTCTCCTAGTTCTTGTTCCGGTTGATCCGGTACTGGCTGTGGCCATCGACTTAATCCATCAGCGTTTCCGATCTGAGATCCTGGCTTGTAAATTATATCATAGCTATGTGCAGTCAACGCTAGAGCTATTCTCGTTAGCCGGGGTGATATCATGCCAGGCATTGGCTTCTTGGGATCAAAAATGCCGAGAAGGGGCTTATGATCCGTCACTATTGTGAAATAGCGGCCAATTAAATAATTGTGAAACTTTTGAATGCCAAACATGATCGATGCTGCTTCTTTGTCCAGTTGTGAGTAACGTCGTTCGTGAATGTGCAGGGTCCGTGAACTCATGGCTATAGGACGCTCCTGGCCGTCCTCCATTACGTGCGCGAGGACCGCTCCCACCCCGTACTCCGAACTGTCGCAAGTCAGTGTCAACAGTTTGTTCAAATCGTAATGAACCAACGTCATATCAAATGACAACAGATGTTTCGCCTTATCAAAAGCATTTTGTTCGTTCTCCGTCCATTGCCACGCCTGTGTTTTATCGAGCAGCCGGTGAAGAGGTTCCAACATAGTAGCTTTACGTGGTATAAACCTCTCGTAGAAATTGTATAGACCGAGAAATGCTTGCAACTCCTGCACGTTTTGTGGTTCCGGCGTATTCAAAATAGCCTCTACTTTACTAGGGGCCGGGTGAATACCAACAGCATCGATAACATATCCAAGGAATTCTACTCGTTGTTTGGCCAACTTACACTTCTTGCTGTTGAGCCGGAGACCTGCTTTACCAATACGAGTAAGTACCTCGTCTAGTCGTTGCCACATTTCAGGCAGGGTGCGACCAGCTATGATTATGTCATCGATTAGGACCGCCACCCCTTGGATTCCTGCTAACAGTGCTGTCATCAGCCGCTGAAAGATACCCGGACTCGCCTTCACTCCGAATGCCAAGCGATGTACCGAGTATAGACCTTTGCAGGTATTCAATGTGAGCAATTTAGCCGTTGCTTCGTCCACGGTGACCTGTGTGTAGGCTCGGTCCAGGTCTAGAGTTGAAAAGTACTTACCTCCCGCGATGGTCGCGAATACTTCATTAGCCGTCGGCATCGGATAGGTATCAGATTCTGTAGCTTGATTCACCGTGCTGCGATAGTCGCCGCACAGTCGTATGTCCCCTGACTTTTTGACTATGGGAACGACGGGTGTCGCCCACTCAGAAAAAGACACAGGGCGTAGTACCTCCTCCTGAACCAGTCTGTCAATTTCCTTTTCAACTCTATCTTTAATAGCATATGGTACCGGTCGCGCTTTTATGTATTTAGGTGTAGCGCCCGGTTTCACGTTTATAGTAACAGGCTGCCCTCGGTAAGTACCTAATCCTTCTTTGAAAACCTCACTATGCCTCTCAATCGTCGTATGCGTATTATGATCGATGTCTAAGTTCGATACAAAATTAATGTTCAGAGCAAAGTTAAGCGGAGCAAACCAATCACGGCCTAGAAGGTTAGGTCCTTTACCCTTCGCGACAAAAACATTCAAATCACAAGCAATGTCCTTATACTGCACCTGTAGGGTTGTCTGCCCGAACAGCTCTACGGGCGCGTCGGTCCAGGTGCGCAGCGTGAGCGGCGGCGGCTGCAGCGGCGGCCGCGCCAATGCGCGCCACGTTCGCTCGTTCACCAGCGAGAAGCTGGCGCCCGTGTCCACCTGCATGCGAAACGGCGCGCCGTTCAGCGCCACTTGCACCTCGTATGGCGGCACGCGGCTGTCCGCGTCCACGTTGTAGATGCCGCCTATATATTCGTCCTGCTCCTTCTCTATGTCTGTGTAGTTTACGGTCCTGTTTCCGCCTTTTTTCTTGGCTATACATATCTTTTCCAAATGTCCTCTCTTCTTACAGAATCGGCATATTGCGTTAACGAAACGACACTCTCCTCCGTGGTGGTCTCCACATCTGTAACACAACCGTGTGGTGGTGCCGCTAGGAACGCGTTTGTAATGCACGGCGTTGACGTCCATAGGCTCCGGCGCGGATGTCCCCGGCGCCGGGTCGACCGCCTCGGGCGTGACGCCCGCACTAGCCCCGCTGAGACTCCCTGTTACTATCATACGAACGTCTTTGTCGGCACTCTCTGATGAAAGCATCGTATCAACAACTTCTTTGTAACCGAGTTTATTTCTTTTTAACAGTTCATATTGCAATTTATGATCGTTCATACCGCACACAAGACGGTCGCGTAGCATTCGTTCCAAGTCAATGAAATTACAACAAGAACTAATCTTCCGCAATTCGGTGATATAATCCGAGGCTTTTTCACCTTGTCGTTGATCGCGCTTGTAAAACTTATACGACATTGATATTTCATTAGGCTTAGGACTGTAATGTTTGGTTAGAATACTTTCTATGTCACTAAACTTCACATCGCTTGATTTTTTGGGTGTAATCAAAGCTAAACAAGTTTCAAACACTTGTGCACCACACACTGTAAAGAAATTGGCCTTTTTTGCCTGGTCAGATTCAATGCCATTAGCCTCAAAACAATACTTTAGCCTGTCCAAGTAATTGTCCCAACTGTCCGTCTGAGGGTTAAACTCATGAAATTTCACCGATTGCTTTGACATTTTGATAACACTGTGTCCACTTTACGTACGTCGCCACTATTATGTCCAGTAAAACACTCTGTCCATTCGAAATACATTTAATATGCTAAGGAGCTCATGTTAACACAACTTACATACAAATCTGAGAGGTACCTGCTACAATCACTTTTTATGATAAAAAGTAAACGAGTCTACCCACATTAATCTGTATATATGACAGTATGTAAGTGCGGGTGTATACAGGTAACGAAGCTTCTGCTCGCGACTGTGAAGTTTCACAATGACGGAGTCCGGAGAGGAAATGAGTTCATTTATATCGTAGCTCCATACAAACTTCCACCCCCATTTCACTCCCTTAGCGGGATTCAAACTAGATAGTTGAAGATTCATACCAAATTTCCTCTTAATCGGTTTAGCTGTTAAAGCGTGAAAAGGTAACAGACAGACAGACACACTTTCGCTTTATAATATCAGTGTGGATAAGATTACTTTTAGTGAACTTGGTGAGGTGCTCACATGACCTATATTATAAAAGTCTAAGCAAAAATAAGTATACCACTCACATGTAAATCTCAATATCATGTTATTGTTTTCACAGACAAAGGCATACTACCTGCAGAAGCCAAGGAGACAGCGGACATCCTGATCTTTTTCGACCGTTTATTTGATTCCGTTAACGGTAGCTTTTCCAAAAACAGACACGCAAAGCCTCTTTTAGGACCTGTGACGCCAACCTCACTACACCACAAGACCTGGTTAGATTCAAAAAAACTTTTAAAAGATATGGTCTTTTTTAATCCCGTATCCAAAAAGTGTGAATCTATACCGACGTTAAGGAATTGGGTATGGACATTAGAGGGGATGGATGTATTATTAAAAAAGTTGAAGACTACCTACGACATTACTTCTGTGTGGCTGCGGCATTTGAATCAGGACCCGATTGAAAACTTTTTTGGATCTATACGGAGTCATGGATGCCGCAACGTACACCCAACAGCTGAGAAGTTTCAGTCTGCCTATGCAACTCTATTGATTAATAGTTTATCCGGTATGCACGCTCCTGGAGCAAATTGCGAGACAGACTGTTGTGCCCTATTACAGGAAACCATAGTTATGTCCGATGTACGAGAAACCAATATGGATACGGCTATTAATTTTCCGGACATAACTATTACGCCCCTGGTAGACAAGAATGATCCCCGCATAATCGGAGGGTTACAATATGTAACTGGTTATTTCCTGAAAAGTGCAAGAACAAAGATCTTTCAGAAATGTGTCAAGTGTGTAACCAATTTAACGACACCAGACGAAATTACGTATTTGAAATACAGGGAGTACGCCAACAAAAAGTGGTTACACTATCCCAGCAATGACCTCTTGAATTGTGTCTCATGCATGCAGGATATACACAGCGACGTACTTAAAACGAACTTAGAAATGAGCAATTTAAAAGAGTTCATTAAAACCATGATTTTGATACACATAGACTTTGACTATATCAAATGTGAAGAACATAAGGAGAAGTTAATTGATTATCTCATCAATTTATCAAGCAGGTTCTTCATACACAATTACTGCAAAGATTTAAACCGAATTTTGACCCATAGGCGACAATGCGAGGATGAAGAAGATTTTTACCAAGTTAAAGCCAAAACCTACGCCAGAAAAACTCTAAAAAGAAAACATTCTTTTAATCCAAAAGAGTAGAACGGAAAGAGCACGCGTTTTTTTTAATGGCGGACATACGTTAATTATGGACTGAAATTGTGATAGGTATTTGGACTTCGGGAAAAACAACACTGAGAACAGATTGTTCCAAAAAAAACTGTGATTTCAACATTGAAATCAGTGCCCTCAGCTTTCTAACCGTCGTGTAAATTTGGTCAAAAACATATTCCATGCAAAAAACGACGTAGAGTGCATTATGGACGATGAATCCTATTTCACCTTAGACGGCAAGGAATGGTAAGGTAACTTTTAATTCCAAAACGCCAATGACCCAACTTAAGAATCAGTATAATATGGTATAAAATATATGGAGCACACTATGTTTCCAAAAAAGGATTTGTTATGGCTTGCAAAATATTATAGCCCATATGCCAGAGAAATAATTATGCCCTCGCGGCATGTCGAAACCGGTGATTTTAGAATCTGGTTTAGCAGTCAATGCTGAACGATACATGCAGGGTTGTTAGCCGATTGTACGTGATTTAATGAAAACACATCACAGAAGAACTAATGTTGTGTTTTGGCCCGATCTAGCATCCAGCCATTATACAAAAAAGGCCCTGGCTAAAATGGAGGAGCTAGGAATCCAATATGTACCAAAGGATTTCAAATCCACCTAACTTACCACAACCTCGCCCGATCAAAGATATTTGGGACAGTCTAAAAAGGCATGTTTATGCGAATACTTTCTGGCCATAAGTACCTATACAGGCTCTAATTCGAAAAATTAAATTAGAGTTAAACAAAATGCCAACATCGACTTACACAACAGCCATCGATAAAGTGCCAGCAAATTGTCCAAAAGTAGCACGCATGGGGCCAGATTACTTTTTACATTAAAATTTGTTAGTAATTTGGTTACTCTGTGCAGTCACGCGGGGCTCCCTCAGACAGCTCGCGATGCATTGAACAGTCCAGAAGCGGGTAAGTGGACAACCGCGATGGCGGAAAAGTATAAATCCTTCATCGATAACAAGTGTTGGCCTCTGACTGACCGCAATATGAAGCAACGGCCTGTCAAATGCAAGTGGATCTTTAAAAGGAAACTTGGCCTCGACGGGGTAACACTAAGGTACAAAACGCGCTTTGTTGCAATGTGTTTATTATACATAGAAGTATGGGATAGATTACCTAGAAACATGCGAACACCCATGTGTTTTATGAATAAAAATCTGAATCTGAATCTGAATCATGGAAACAGTGAAGTCTACTACGAAGGATGGTACTCACGACTACAGGGGCCTAACAGGTTGTCTCATGTACATCGCGATTTGTTCCCGACCCGACATCGCGCATGCGGTCAGTTCGCTGAGCCAGTTCAACGAAGCTTATTATGATGAGACGCACTGGAAGGCGGCGAAACGCGTCCTTCGTTACTTGAAACTTGAAAGGTACGATTCATTATTGTTTAACTTTTCAGAAGTCAGGGCTACATAAATATAGGTTTAGGTACCAGTTTCGCTTGGAAATTCTACCATCTCTTGGGAGAGTAGGAAACAGAAAACGGTCGTTCTTTCAAGCACGGAGGTGGAGTATACTTATGACTGTCTCTGTCGGATGCTTGTAAAAAGGTTCTGTTTCTGCTAGTGGACTACGAAAGGTTAACGTTTGTGTGAGCCATCTAGTTCAAATACTGTGACAATATGAAGTACTGTGGCGTTCATCGATGATGTGTCAAACTGTCTATGATACTGCTGACTGCTGAGACATATTATTTGTTTGGCAGTTGAATGTGATTGAGTGTAAAAAAATTACCACAGAGTACTTTTCTTGAAATAAGGAAAGAATTCTTGGAATAAGGATTTATTTTTGTTTATCCTTATTCAAAGAGAATTTTACTAAAGAAATTCAGTCACAAGAAAGTCATACCTAATGAAATTTCTTAAGCTATAATAATTTGCCTCATAATATTACAGATACACGACGAAGAATACTAGTCCGTGAGCGAGTCCAACTCCGAGAGGACTGCTGATGATGGTTATATAATTAAAACGTCGTTATTATATTCTTTTTAATGATGGGAAGGAGCAGCGACCTTTGTCAAATGGGCAGGCTTGGAGGGGAAGCAGCCTGCAGCAGGCCTGTCTCCAGGAGATATCCTAGGTATTTCTTCTTTGCCACAAGCGAGTGAGTAGGTATGATGTTTTACTTCTTTGAAAAACTAGTGGCAGGTAAATATCAATTGATATTGATAACATAATTTCAGAAAAACTCATTGGTACGAGCCGCAGTGATCCGACCCCACAACCACGATGACATAGTTACATTGTAATTATTACCCACTAATGCCTACAATCAGGCAAACGGCAAACCGTACGCTTGTTTGACAACATGATGATGATGATGATATACGTCTGCCGCTTAGCTCAGTGGCCTTGCTACTAGAATGCTGTAATTTGGTATGTGCCTACTTGCAGAGACACTTGCGCTACTAATTAACCCCGACATGTCTGTCTTTATTTGGCATACTGTATATTTAGGGTGCGAGTCACCGCCTATTTCGATATTTTGTTTTAGTTCCAGGCCTTGTAGGAGATACAAAGCGAACGCAATTACGAAACGATCCGAAGTGGTAGCAGGCGCATTCGTAAGCGTCTTCGCCGCCGCCTTTGATCATTGGGCACAATGGGCACAGTACCTAAATTTGAGAAGGACCGACGGAAGTATAAGTCTTATTAAATCAAATGTTCAAGAATGATGTATGGCAGTAGTATTACGAATTGTTACGGAATCAATATTGTCATTAACTATTCCATAATACAAGACGTTCCTAGACAGTATTCACAAAAATGTCAATCCGTCACTGCGTCTGAAAATAGGTATTAACCTAATTAACATCATCATTATCATATACCAATACGAAGATACTGGTGAGTAAGGCTAGCAATGCTGGTGGTTGTTTCCTCGCTCACCACTTCGCTACCTCGCACAGCTCTGGTGGATACTCACTAAAGTAACTAGTTTGATAAAAATTGGTATACATAACCACTCGTGAATCTCAATAGCATTATACTTATTTCGCAGAGATAGCAATTGGAACCCAAAGAGACGGCAGCCATCTTAATGTTTTGATCGTATGTTTCAATTGGTCAAAGGAAAAGCTTTCCCAAGAAAATCCGTCATGCCAAACCGGCCTGATGGCTTATAAATATGGCTATAACAAGGGCTGAGAGGAGACCCAAAGTACCAAAACTGTCTCCCGGTAATGTTAATGTTAACATTTGATTCATGCGTACGTAGATAAGTATTGACAAAATCGAAAGGCAAAATAAGACTGTATTTCACATCCCCCAGACATCATAGAAATCGGTTCAGCCGACTCCAGCCGTTCTTGACTTGTAAATGGTGTATCTCATAGAACTTTCTTTGATATAGATATAGATATACTTGTATAATAAACGCGTCGTCTCCGTACCGCTCGTATAGAGGGTTAATAATGACCCCGAGGTCATTATTAACCCTCTATACGAGCGGTACGAGTACATGACTAAAGTTTGCAAGAAAAGCTTGTGTGTGCCGATAACTTGAAAAAATGAAATGATTTGTGATGTACCTATGTGAGTCTTCACCCTCATTTATTAGAAGTAAGCAGCCTCTAGTACCAAGTACTAAACTTAACCTTTTTTTCTTAAACATTATTATGATCATTTTCTGTTTGTCATCGTCCACTGCTGCTGAGCATAGGCTTCTCTTCGAATAGATACGCCACCCTTCCCGATCCTGCGTAACAGGAGCAGTATCCAGGAGTGCGCCGTGATCTTCCTAATATAGTCAAACCATCGAGCTGCTATCTTTTTTATTATAAGGAAAATATTAATAAATTCAATGTTTTTTCAGCGATAATTGATACTAAGTAATGAACACATAAAAGCGGTTTCGATACTTTTAATTAGGTATCTAAGGAACTCCTCTACTATTATACGCAAGATAACGGTATACGTTTTGGGTAGGTAGGTATTTTATATTGTAAAAGTTCTTCATGTATCCTTCTCACCAAATATAGTTACCTATGTACCTATATGTATTTGGTGAGGTGGATAATGTTGACAAAAACCACACGACCTATAGGTATATATATTATGTGGACCCTGTGGTCATACACTACGGTACTTTTTAACGATAAGTATATACGGCAGGGATTTCATTTAGTATAAAGTGATTGACAAGTGAAACTAATGGTAATGAATGGCCGCTTGGAAGGATCTGAAATAAAATTGCCATATTTAGAAGATATTGCAGGCCCAAATAGAATTTTGTGTATTTCCAGCTCTATACAGCCCACCTATTCAGTAACTTGTTTTAAGCTCACCTCAACGCTCACCCACAAATATATCTTGACGCCGCGATGCGTCGTAACTAAGCGTAGGTAGAGGTCTAGTTTCGTGACGGGCGACCGGCGGAGTTAGACGCATTAACGCGTAGCGAATTACAGCCCTGTAAAACAGGTGATCTGGCATTGGGTATATGCAATCAAAGGCCCGATGATGTAATTATTTTCGCAATTGCAGGGCTACGTTACGGCCCTGCTCGTGCGCGCAGAAGCAGCGTTGGAGCGGTCTACTTGGGTTCGTTCGGAGTGAACGCTGTGCGTGTGCGTGACTCTAGACGACACTGGTAGGTAGGTATATCGTATGTTAACTATCTTTTACTTATTTTCACATTTATGGTTGCTTGTACGCATTTATTTATTTATGTTCAGTTAAACCACGCCCTTAAGTCAAATATGTTAATTAAGTTCAACTGGGTAATTTTTAAGGTTCCGTAGCCGGAACAACATGACGGAAGAAAATCGGAACCCTTAGTAGACAGTACACGCCACCTATGGTTTCGCCATACCGCCTGTCTGTTCGTCCGTATCTCACAGCCATTTTATTCGAACACCGTAAGGTGTATATATACCTAAATGAAATTTGGAATATAGGTGTATTTTGTGACCCGCTGCATTGCTCTGTAGTCAAATTATATTATACTAGCTGGTAGCGCGTCTCTACCCGCGTATTGTAAAGGACGCTGGCTAACCCGCGGGATAAAACATACTCTATGTCCATCCAGGAAGTCCATTCTATGTACCTACATAAGTATGTGAAACAAAATTGGAATCGGGTAAGTGGTTCCGGAGATTAATATCTCTACATACAAACTTACATTACAAAGCTACAATCACACAGACTTTTTCTCTTTATAATATAAAAATAGGTTCATTATCATCATCGGCCTATATGGTGGCGCTGGGCACAGGCCTCCTGACCCCCTAGCACACTAAGTTTTATGTCGGACATAAAGCATTCGTCCCATTCTGGCAAATATGCGAGTGCAAGAGGGACAAATGCTTTATGTCCCACATAAAACTTAGTGTGCTAGGGGGTCTGCCATGGATGGGAGGGGATGGGCGGTAGTCCCCACGCTGGCCCGATGCGTGTTGGGGACTTCTCATACACGTTTAACATAATAATATAATAGTCGAGTTATTTTTAAGGTTCCGTCGTCAACAAGGAACCTTTATAGTTACGCCCTATCCGTCTGTCCGTCTGCGGCTAATAAGCTTAGTGGCTTTTAGGACTAAGAAGCAGTAAATTGGTATGTGCCAACTTAATACGAATAAACCCAGCAGAGACGCTCGAACTTGGCTGTCTTTAGTTGGCATACTGCGTAAGCTGTAAGTCCCCGCCTAATTGGTTATTTTTTAATATACAGGGTCCTAGTAGGCGATTCGAAGCGAAGGCGATTGCGAAGCGAGTGAGCGGATGCGGTAGCAGGCACATTCCTCCCTCGTCTTCGTCGCCACCTTTGCACAGTACCTACCTATACGTGACCTACACTTATGATGGACGGACGGAAGTAAGTATTATTTAAGAATACATTTAATAAATAACAAATACTGAATAATGATGTATTGCAGAGCAAAGTACCTGCTATAGCGTTTTCCCCAGTTGTGCTCTAAAGGAATCTGGTGTCCAATCCAGAAGGCAAATTGCAGATTGGTTATATTGATAAATGTACATCTCATTTACAAGCCATCAAATAGAATTTACAATTTTTCAAAAGAACTCATTACAAGCTTTAGGTACTAAACTTGACCTGTTGGTTTGTTTGTTAGTGTGGGAAAAATCTTGGAACATTATAATTTTAACCAGTTAACCTCAATCGATTGAGCTGAAATTTTGGGTATTAGTATAGTTTGGATGATAATTCAATAATATGGAACCATCGATATAAGCAGGCGATGGAGACAGAAGGTGCCCATGGGAATCACGTATCGATAATATCAGTTGAACAATCATATAGTCAAGAATCATATATCTGAAAATCAGACCTTATTGTTTCTTACTCTAGTCATAACGGCGTTTCAAAGCACGCGATAATTTCCAATGCACCGCCTTAACATCAAGAGCATGGGAATAATCATCATCGTTATCATCATCATCAGCCTACATTATAGGTACCATCCACAGCGGGGCACAGGCCTTCTCTCATAGGGTGTAATAATTATGTAAGTGCGGGTGTGTGTGCGGTCATACCTAATTTACCTAATTAGGCTGAATTTGGTTAGGTGCTCATATGACCTATGTTATGATCTTATGATGTAGGTATAAAATACTCTCGCTAGTATCAGACCCATAGGTTTTATAGTTATGTATCTATAAACGAGATCTTATTAGACCGGTTGCCTACTGCCACTGTTAAATATCAGATATATTACGTAGGTACATTAAAAAAAACCCCGATGTTAGGCACTTGTATCCCACCGCCGGCGAGTTTAGCGAGCACCTACCCTCATAGTAATTGTTACTCGTTTTTACTCGCTTGAGCGAGTAGCACGTAGTAACACACGCTTACTCGCAGGTGGGACCAGAGCCTTATGAGCTGGGTTTGAAACCCACGACCACCAGATTGCAAGTCGCGTGCCTCACCGCTTGGCTACAGACTGGCTGTAAATGCGAGATGCGAGTGTTCAGGAAAAAAAATACCAATACGACGATACTGTAATGCTATTGGTGGATTTTTTCCCCGCTCAACACTCCGATACGTCGCACCGCTCTGGTGGCTACTCACCCTCACAATCAGATTGAAATATTCATACCTACCTACTCGTGATTCTCAATACCATGTTACTTATTTTACAGGCAAAGGCATGCTGCCATTGGAGTCCAAATAGATGGCAGACATCTCAATGTTTTTGACCGTCTAATTGGTTCTGTCAAATGAAGCTTCAAGAAAAACCGGCATGCCAAGCCTGCCTGAAGACATGATAACGAGGAAAAACCAAAAGTGTCTCCCCAGTAATATTCATGTTAACATTTTATTCAGCATTTATAAGTTCGTCATTATATTGGATAAGTACATATCAAATATAATAATGTATTTTATGCATGGAGCATACATACATTAGTTTACCTCGGGACAAGGGCGGCAATACACGTCCGAGTTCACTTCTGATAGTCGTCCACTACTTATTTGTCGCATTCATTCAAGACAGGGCAGATTCTTGCATTGAAGTATAATGTAATAATAGCTCAATGGATTCTTGCATCAATTTTTTTCCGAACTAAGTAGCTATCTCTAAGCTGTCATTTGTGCGTTTATTGTATTGACAAAGTCAAAAGGCAAAATAGGACGTGTATTTCACATCCCTGCAAAAAAATGCAGTATGCACCTTCAGAAAATGATGATTGATATACAGATTATGTGATTTTACCCCAATTTGTCACTACAACGAAGTGTTGAAGTCATAATTGGGTGTGGCGTACAAATGTAACAATCCGACCACATGTACTTGCAATTTCTCAGTACAACTCGTATGACAAGAGAAGATCTTTTTTCATGTTTATATCGATTTTTATTTAGTAAATCGTTTCACGTAATTTTTCCACAAAAAAAAACAAGATTGTCATGAAGAATATGTACGTACTACTTAAAGTAAAATTTCAATGTTTTGGAATTTATTTGAGTAATGTAGTCCAAAAACCTTTGTATGGATAGTTCACGCTGTCGTCTCACTCTTGTAACTTGATTGTAGAAGACGCGCTATGACTACCTAATAGCTTAGTGTATGAAAAAGATAGGATTATTGATTACTTTCTCTTACGCGAATGGACTTTTCGCATTCATATTTTTGCTGTTTTCTTTATTCGATTTGATAAAGGTGTTCTTGATTCCATTTTCTATCGACCGATCTTTACGTTACACTACACACGTATGTAAAATTTCAACGTTGCAACCCACCACGGCGCCAAGCAAATTGAAGCCTCTGGCCAATCTCACCAGGAACAAGTGGAACAAACAACGTGGTGTGTTCCATCCGTGAATGTGGCCTAAATATTACGTCCATTCGTCGCGAAGACAGAGCGCTCAACAGCGCGTTTGTCGCTGTGTTTGTTTGTTGCGCCCAGCTTACCTTTTAAAAGTTTACCTTATTCGTAACTTCGAGTATCTACTTACCTATCTACAAAAATCCACAATTTATTGTCATCTTTATCTTTATAACAAGGCGTATATAGTAAATGAGTTTATCTTTGCAATATGTGTAATTGCTAGGGCAGCACGTCTATCATGGGACGGCCGCGACGTACTCTCGATTTTTCTCGCACCATACCTTTTGTTCTAAGTGTTGTAATAAGAAAGAGACGGATAGTGCGAGAAAAACCGAGAGAATGCCGCGGCCGTCTAATGATAGACGGGGGATGATTTTTGTCCCAAGTGCTAATTTGCAACTAACATACAATTTCAAATAACATGTCAACATTCCTATGTGGTCCACATTCCTATACGTATCAACCACATTTCTAAACATGTGTACCTGCCGTAGTTAATATATAATAATTAATATAGACTAATTCATCCTGAGCCATCGTTAAACTTATTAAGCTGCTCGTTCGAATATACTATAATGTTTCCTGCATACAAAGATTATCTGGAAGAGATCGCTTTAAAGCGATAAGAGCGCCTGTTGTTACCATTATTTATTAAGCAAATTTTTGTAGGATGTTGCTCTCTTGTCACGGTGCAATAAAGAGTATTTATTATTATTATTATTATACTTAAGTTTTCACATATGTAAACATAATGCATTGTTACGGATAAGTTTGCCAAAAAAATAAAAGTATGTGGGTATATAATTGGAGTTTTTCTTCTTAGTTTGTACTGTAAATTAGGTAGGATTTGGAAAACTCTGCAGGATAACTATTTTCCCTATACAGCATTGTTACATCCCGATCGAAATATCTGCAG
Organism: Epinotia demarniana; assembly: GCA_945867215.1. Lineage (NCBI taxonomy): Eukaryota > Metazoa > Arthropoda > Insecta > Lepidoptera > Tortricidae > Epinotia > Epinotia demarniana. The sequence continues at coordinate 16,425,842 of OX244263.1, forward strand.
ATATTTCGGCCGAGCTGTGCCTGCTGTAGGTACTGTACCTGTATAGGGCATTGGCGTTCATAAATATATATACGTCATAGTAGTTACAAAACTTCCCACATGAGAGCGACACCTTACCACTTACCCATTTTAACCCCCGAGATAGGTCTCTATTACTATATATAGAAAAGTACTCTGTGCGCAGATCTCTCCGTAGGGAACGCCGTGACCCCATTGAGGATTCCCATTGCCACAGGTGCTCTGCCGTTCGTGCCGGCACCAGCAAGGACTAAATGTCAGCATCTCCAGAAGTCGCGCGCAGTGAAATGAAAGTGATATTTCAACTTGTGTTTTTTTTTTCTTTCTTTCGTCACCGTTTCTCATAATTGAGCCGACGTTAAGACATTATATTATTTTTCTACTCCTGTACCGTTATCTGTCATTTATATAGGCTTTAGCTCAAATAAAATGACATCAGTAATAAGCCGTCGAAAAACTCTATGCTCTATGGCCCATAAACGCACTCTTTAGTGTACTTTTTTGGTTCATATATTTTCCATAAAAGCACTGTTTACCACGATGTCAAATCATCTAACTTTTTTTTAATCAGCCACTATATTGCGGTGGTACCAACTTCATAAGCAAATTTTTCGAAATAAAGAGTTTTGATTTACTATCAAATATTTGTAAAACATAATTTATTTACTAAAATAAAAATAAATTATCATGTATTGTGTGTTAATATACATATTTTACCAATTATTGGTATTATTTATAAATATAAACCGATCCGATTCGGTTCGGATCCGGATTCAGTTTGGTTCGGATGCCAAGTGCAAGGAAATTAAAAACAAAACAGACCAAAAACAAGAGGTGTCAATGTGTCATATTTCTAATTTCCCACCAAAGTTCCAGTTAAAAATTAAAAGACGAAATGTGATAACTCTTCGTTATATAACTTCTTAAGATTTGATTCGTGTTTGCGAAGTGAAGAAAAATGTGTACGTTCCTTTTAAAATGGACGAAGAAGAAAATAACTGCACCGCTGAAGAAAAAGCGTGAGTAGTAATAGAACTAACAGAAAACTTACTGCCTGGAAAGTCAAATGCTATTTATTTAAAATTAGTCGTAGAAAAAGTATTGTATGCAACGGTGTATAACTTGGTCTTAAAACGCTCGTGGCGTCTTTAATTGCGATGCTCGCCAAGGCTCGCATCGCAACTCACGACACTCGCGTTTTAAGACCCTACTTATACAACAGTTGCATAAAATACTATTTTCATTGAGTGTGTATAGGTATAATATGGAAAATGTACGTAAGTTTACTATTTACTATAATATGACATGCAATTTTGATGTTTCTAACAAGTAATATATTATAGTTTGGCTTTGTCATGATAAATGAGTTGGTGTGTGTTTACTCTGATTTAAAAAACATAAAAGAAAACTTGTCAAAACTTAGTTATGACAGGAGAAAACCACAACTATTAAAGCTTAAGTTAGAAGAAGCTGGTGTTATTCATGGAAAGTTTCGTGCTATTATTAGGGAGATAGATGACCAAATAGAACAAAATAAGCTAGAAGGTCAATGTTTGGTCGACATTCAAACACAGTGTGATCAAATTCAAGGACTATATAAGTGGATTGAAGATTTTTGTAATAAAATATACACAAGTTCGAACACAGGCGATACCTCTAGTTCAAAAGACAAAAGCTCCACAATGGAAGACTTTAACTTAAAAATCGCGCTGTCATTAATACCGGTCATGACGGAAGATGAAACCGTAATAGAGCAGCTTATTAATTCGGTTGAATATTATGATTCCGTTCTTAAGCCCGATTCAAAACAAAGTTTAATTAATTTTGTTCTTGAAAACCGAATTACGAAGCTAGCCAAGCTAAAATTATGTGACACGTATAGTTCGGTACAAAACATGCTTACCGATATGAAAACTCATTTGTTGTCTAAAAAATCACCTTTCGCAATTCAAAATCAAATGCAGGTATTAAGACAGGGAGAAAGTTCAATCGACGATTATGGTAAGCAGTTATCTGAATTATTTGTTAATTTAACTATTGCCCAGTCAGAGGGTAACACTACTACATTTAATGTTCTGAAGAAGATTAATGAGAAGCAGGCGATCAAAAAATTCGCGGACGGACTCCGTAATCGGCGAATTAGCACCATTATTGCAGCGCGCGATTACCAATCACTTAAAGACGCTGTGCAAGCAGCAAAAGATGAAGACGCGGCATTACCGACCACATCTGGCGACATGCTAACTTTTAATAATAATAATAATTTCAGTAGAGGATATGCACGTGGACGGGGTCCCCAATACTATCGAGGAACACCGAACTATTATCGCGGGCCGCAGCCCCCGCTATCGCGAGGACAGGCGCCGTGGCGCGCAGCGCGGCCGTACAACGGCGCCGGCGCAGCCGGCCCGAGCAGAGACGCCTACTCGCCGAATTACCGGGGAAATCAAAGTAAGTACTTTTCTTCGCGAAATAATGGATATAACCGCGAAAAACTGCATGTTTTTCATGAAAATGACCAAAATAATGAGCATTGTAATGATGAGATTCATGTCTTAGATCAATCGAACGAAAATGATAAAATCAATCCGACTCAGTTTTTTCGAGAGTAATGACGAGTATATATTTATGAACGGGAATTCATGTTACATAAATTTCAATGTCGTAAAAAATGTATATTCATATCTACTTGACACCGGAGCAACGATTTGCGCTTTGAAATTGCGCAGTGCTTTGAAATTGAATATCCCTGTATGCAAAAAAGAATTAGTTATTAATGGAATTGGCGGAACAAAATGTGCAATTGGATATATTTACCTACAATTACACCACCAGGGCCACATGTTTGAACACAAATTTTACATATTCGACGATTTGCCTTGTAATTATGACGGAATTATAGGGCAAGATTTTCTTTTGAAATACCGCGGCTTAATTGATTTGCACAAACATATTGTAACTTTAAGTACCGATATTAAAAACACCATTACATTGCCCCTTAACGTAAGCAAAAAACATTTCACCCTCCCTGCAAGGTCAGAATCCGTATATTACGTGAGTACAAATATACTCGAAGACTCTTTCATACATTCGAACGAGATACAGGATGGTGTTTTTTTAGCAGGGTCATTAGTTTCCCCTACTCAGGGCAAAATTCCACTTAGAATTTTAAATACCACGGAACATGAAGTAGAATTAGACAATATATATGTATCCATACAAAAAGCTAGTGCTTACACCATTTGTTCTTTCGACACCTCTGATAAAGTAAATGTTAACCGACTTAAAACGTTATTTAAATGCTTAAACTTAGGAAAATTAAACCTAGAGGAACAAAATGTCTAGAAAATTTGTGTGCCAAATTTCCCGATGTATTTTTCTTACCCGGTGACAAATTAACTACAACTAATATTTATAAACATGCTATATCCTTGAAACCTAACACTGTTCCGGTATATACTAAGCCGTATAGGTTGCCACACGCGCAGAAAAATATAATACAGAATGAGTTAGATAATATGTTACAGCAAGGGATTATAGAAAAATGCTCTAGTGAGTGGTCTAGTCCTATTTTGTTAGTTCCAAAAAAAGGCGACGGATCGACTGAAAAGAAATGGCGCATTGTAATAGATTATCGAAAACTAAACAATTGTATACAGGACGACAAATTTCCACTCCCTAACATCACAGAAATTTTAGATTCTCTTTCAGGATGTGTATATTTTAGCCACTTAGATTTAGCTAACGGCTTTTATCAATGCGACCTTGACATAAATAGTCGACAGTTCACAGCTTTTGACTCAGGCCAGTACAGGATGACCAGAATGCCCCAAGGTTTAAGGACTAGTCCAAATTCCTTTTCTAGGATGATGAATATTGCCATGTCAGGTCTAACATATGATAAATGTTTAGTTTACTTAGATGACCTCATAGTTTTTGGTAAAAATCTAGATGATCATAACAAAAATTTAATGGAAGTTTTTAATAGGTTGCGTAAAGTAAATTTAAAGCTAAATCCTACAAAATGCGAGTTTTTAAAAAAGGAAATATTATATTTAGGCCACGTAGTGTCAAGTGAAGGAGTGTTACCCGACCCGGATAAAATAACTGCTATACAAAATTTCCCTGTTCCGACAAATTCAGATGAAGTAAAAAGATTTGTAGCGTTTGCAAATTATTATAGAAAATTTATAAACCAGTTCGCTGAAATTGCAATGCCTTTAAATTATTTATCAAGGAAAAACGTTCCCTTTGTGTGGGATGCAAGATGTCAAACATCATTCGAAATTTTGAAGCAAAAAATCGCATATCCTCCGGTTCTGCAATAACCAAATTTATCACCAAACAACAGGTTTATTCTGCAAACTGATGCATCAGGATATGGTTTAGGAGCGACTTTAAGTAACGGTGATAACAGGCCAGTTGCATATGCCAGCAGAACACTTAATAAAGCAGAAAAAAATTATCCGACAATACAAAAGGAGCTTCTTGGAATTTATTGGGCCGTCAGACACTTCCGGCCTTATCTTTATGGTACAAGTTTTATTATTCGGACCGATCACAAGCCACTTGTCTATTTATTCGGAATGCGTGATCCATCAAGTCGCTTACTAAAGTTTAGGTTAGCACTAGAAGAATACGATTTTATTATCGAATACGTAAGAGGATCGGATAACGCGCCGGCGGACGCATTATCACGTGCTTATATAACGTGTCAAGACTTAAAAGCATTAAATCAACATATATGCGTTACAACGAGAGCTCAGTCAAAGAGACCATGTGCGATAAGCATCAATCAGGATATGACCAAAAAGGACAATTTTCAGGAATCGCCGAAAGTTGTTGAAACCCACAATAAGCTACCGGGGTCAGTCGAATTAAAGTTTATTAGCCAGTGGGAGTTAGACAATATAATAAGGAATTCAAGTTCAGATAGTTACTACGAAAATAATATTTTTTTATACGATTCCATTAAAAACATAATATTCATTAAATTTCTGGACTCTTCATCACAAATTTCGCCAGGCGAATTTGTGAAAGAGCTAGATGGATTTTGTAGAAAAATTAATAAAAACATGATATATGTTGTAAAAAATAAAAGTATGGAAATATTTATACAACAATTAATGAATGAAATAAAGAAGCCAGAGTGTGAAACAAGAGTAAAACTATGCATTTTAAAAGATATAATACGCGTTCATGACAACGAACAACGTAGGATCATATTAAATGACTTTCACCTCTTACCCACCAGTGGTCACGCGGGCATGAGGGAATGTACAATAATGTGAAAAAAATATTATTTCTGGCCGGGCATGGAAAATGATATACGAAATTTTGTTAAGCGATGTGACAAATGTCAAAAGAATAAGTATGCGACCCCAATTAAAGAACCGATGGTAGTTACAACGACAGCAACTTATGCTTTCGAAAAAATATTCTTAGATTTAGTCGACCCTTTACAGACCGATGACAATGGTTATTCATACATACTCACATTACAATGTGAATTAACAAAATTTGTTGAAGTATATCCATTATTTTCGAAAAAAAGTAAGGACGTAGCAATGTCCTTAGTTAACAATTTTGTCCTTAGATACGGCGTTCCCAGGCAGATAGCTACCGATCGGGGTACGGAGTTTCTATCAACTATTTTTAAAGAGGTAAGTTTGCTACTTGATATTGAACAAATAAACTCAACAGCGTATCACCATCAAAGTATAGGCGCACTGGAGAACACACATAAACACTTAGCTGCTTTCTTACGTATTCAAACAGATAAACATCCCGAAACTTGGAGCACTTGGCTGCCATTTTGGAGTTTTTCATTTAACACTTCGGTACATACAGAAACCAAGTACACCCCGTTCGAGCTTGTGTATGGTAGAAAGTGTAACTTACCTAGTAACTTGTTGGGGGAAATAGTACAACCCCTATATAACCATGAAAGTTACCCAAAAGAATTACAATTCAGGCTGCAATTAAGCCAGAAAGAAGCACGGGACAACCTAATAAGATCCAAAAATATAAGAAAGTTAACATACGATTTAAAAACAAATAGTATAATGTTTAAGGACAATGATAAAATATTGATAAAAAATGAAGTAGGAAATAAGTTAGATTACATTTATTTGGGCCCATACCGAGTTATAAAAGATATATCTCCAAATGTGGAGGTCGAAGTTGATGGAAAATCAATGTTAGTACATAAGAATAGAACTAAGCCCTACTTTGAATGAATAGATGAGTACATTTTATTTTATATAAGAAAATAATAAAAAAATACGTATGCTTACGTATATATATTAAAAAAAAACAACATAATATGTCTTTTTTTTTCTGTAAAAGGGGAGATGTGAGGAGTAATACTTATGCATATGTGTAATTAGTGTAGTAATAAATAGGTAATGCATTTCTGAATAAATGTCAGTATTTACGCAAGACTCGTGTTGTTTACTTCCCCTCCACAGCTCTCCGCTGAGGCGACACGTATTCGCCTCAACTTTGCGAAAGCGCGTATGGCCCAACGCGGAATAGTTATTAATACTAGCTCCCGAGAGGAATATCGCTCCTGGGAGAAGCTTATTGCTAGAGGCTATTACTCATATGCGTTTGAGGAGGACAAGAGTCTCCGCGTCGTTATTAAGGGCCTCGATATTCATATCGAGACTGATGCGGTAAAAGAGGACCTAGTTGCGCGCGGGTACCCTGTACTTAGTGTGCACAGAATGCACAGGGGGAGAGACAAGACTCCTTTCCCCTGTGCAGTCATCATTTTGCGCAGGGACCCAAAATGCAAAGAGCTGTTTAATGAGTCTATCGTTTGCGGTCTGTCTGGTGTAGTATTCGAGAAGCCGCACCGCAACGGACAAGTGCCGCAATGCTTTAACTGTCAATTGTTCGGGCATGGTTCCAGAAACTGTCACATGGACCCCAACTGTGTAAGGTGCGGCGAGGGTCACGAGTCGGGGGCGTGTCCGCGGCCAAAGGACACGGAGCTCCCGCCCAAGTGTTCAAACTGCGGTGGGGCCCATGTGGCCAGCTATAGGGGGTGCCCCAGTGCCCCCAAGGTCCAGCGCGTCTCCAGGCCCCAGCAGCAGACGAGATCCCAGAGGGACCGCCTGCCTGAGGACTTGGATGGCCGTGGGTTCCCCGGCTTGGGTCGGAGAGATAGGGCGGCGGCGGCTGCGGATGCCCCTGGCCCTTCTCCTGTTCCTAGCTCCAGTGGGGGCAAAACTTATAACCGAGCGGTTGCGCCGTCGTCCGGGGGGGGGGGTTAATCGCGGCCGGGGCTTGCTCCGACCGCTGGCCTTGCCCGGGCATCCGTGCAGTCGGACGGTTCTACGCTCGCTGACCTGAATTACGTGATGAAGGTCGCGGAGCTCATTGATCTGGACGAGGTGTCCGTGGTGGCGGCGGAGTTGCGTGCCGCCGCAGGTAATCAAGCGGAGACTCTTAAAACCTTGCTCGCGCAGAAGGTGCTCTTCAGGAACTTAAAATCACTTAGCGCTCCTTAATGGACTGCGCCGCCCGACTTAAACCTCGTTCGTTGGCCATAGGCATTTTTAATGCCTGTGGCCTGCGCGAGAAGAGGGAGGAGGTCTCTTGCCTCCTGAAGGACGCCCAATTGGATGTCCTCATGGTGCAAGAGACTTTCCTCAAACCCAGGGGGCGCAGTCCTAGGATCGCGAACTATGCATTTGTTCGTAATGACAGGGCCATGAGTGCCAGGGGGGGAGGCACTCTTATCTACTTCAAAAGGTCCCTGCATGTCTCGCCTATGGATCCGCCACAGCTCACTAACATGGAGGTCTCAGTGTGTCGGCTTGCAATGTTGGGTCATCGTCGCGTCACTTTTGTTTCCGTTTACCTGCCACCGGATAAGCCTATCCTGCGGTCTGACCTTGAGGCTGTCTTGGCATTGGATGAGTCGGTCATTCTGGCCAGCGACCTCAATGCGAAGCATCCTCAGTGGAACTGTGGGGTGGCTAATGCGAATGGCAGGGCGCTCCTTAGTTTAGTGGAAGGGGCGCGGGATGGTGACCTGTTGCAGGTTGACATTCTGGCTCCCTTTGAGTCCACCCGTCATCAGACCCGCCCATCAGGGTTATGACCGACAGTCAGATATCTTGGACATTTTCATCCTTAAGCGAATTGCGCTTAGCGTGCGCAGCATCGTAGTCGAGCACATTATGTCGTCAGATCATAGGCCTGTGGTGCTGAGACTGGGCCCTTCCTTGGCGGACCCTGCTGGCACCAAGTCGGTTGTCAACTGGCTTGGTGTCAGCAACGAGCTGGCAAGGGACGGTGTCGTTCAAATGCCGCCCTTGATCATCCCTGGGGCCCCCCCTTCTGCTCCCCCGGCATTCACGGACGCGGAGAAGGCCGAGTGCTTGGCGAGCAGCCTAGAGCTGCAGTGCTCGCCCAGCACAGAGTCTTGCGACCAGGATCATGTCACCCGCGTGGCGGATGACGTTGCTGCCAGACTTGCAGTCGCGCCTACCAGTCAGCCTCTGAGGAGGACAACGTTCACGGAGGTCCAGAGGCTGATCAGGAGATTGCAGGTAAAAAAGGCCCCCGGCTCGGACGGCATTTCGAACCGGGCCTTGAAGGCACTTCCGGACGCATTGATCCACTTTCTGGTAGACCTGTTCAACGCGGCGCTGGCCAACTGTCACTTCCCGGCGGCCTGGAAGGTGGCCCACGTCACTGGCATCCCAAAACCAGGCAAGCCAAGGACAGCGCCGGTCAGTTACAGGCCCATTAGCCTATTGTGCACGCTGGGGAAGTTATACGAGCGGGTAGTTCAAGCCCGCTTGTGGGACTTCCTCAGTGAGCACAATATTTATATTGACGAGCAGTTTGGGTTTAGGCCTGGACACTCCTGCACCCATCAGGTGCACCGGCTGGTGGAGCATGTCTTGCACTGGTTCGCTGCCACACGGAGGTCGGTCACCACTGGCGCTGTGTTCTTTGACATTGCCAAGGCATTCGACAAAGTGTGGCATTGCGGGCTGGTGCATAAGCTGTTCGACATGCAGATGCCGGACAGGCTGGTGCACCTGATTGGGGACTTCCTGGCAAACAGGGCATTCCAATATCGCGTGGAGGGCACCCTCTCGGCGCGTCATCCTATTCGGGCGGGCGTGCCGCAGGGTGCAGTACTATCTCCCTTCTTGTTTGCCCTGTATATCAACGACCTGCCAAGGATAAACCGTGTCCACTATGCGCTTTTTGCGGACGACACGGCTATATACACGTCCTCGACCCATCCAGATAGGTTGCGAGCTCTTCTCCAGCGCGCAATCGACTCTCTCGGGAGTTGGTGCCGCGCCTGGAGAGTGGAGTTAAATCCGGAGAAGAGTGCCGCGGTGGTCTTCTCTCAGAGGTTAGGTTAGGTGCTCTGACCGCACGGCATGGGGTGCTGTCCCTGTCCGGGAGGGTCATACCGTGGGTTACCCACGTACGGTACCTTGGGGTTCTCCTGGACAGGCGACTGACTTTCGCCAAACACCTTAGTGTCGTGCGGGACAGGGCGTCCTTTTATTTAAGCAGATTGTTCCACCTCCTTAGGCCGTCCAGCAGCTTGTCTGTAAGGAACAAACTACTGATCTATAAGGCGTGTATCAGGCCAGTTTTCTGCTACGCGAGTGTAGCGTTCGCGCATTGCGCTAAAACGCACTTGGGACGTTTGCAGACCCTGCAAAATAAGTTTTTGCGGCGGTCTGTAAACGCCCCGTTTTATGTGCGTAACATAAGGTTACACGCGGACTTATTTATGCCTTCGGTGGCGGATCACATGAAGCGGATTTCCACTAAGTACTTTGAAAAGGCGGCACTTAGTGGAAATCCGCTCATCAAAAGGGCGATTGACTATGCGCCTGGGCTGGACCCCAAGCGCCGGGATTGTGATGATAAGCCGCTGCTGTATTAACCATAACAGCTACGTAACGTAACAAAGGTTTGTATTATCGATTTTTATGAACTAGCATAAATCATCAATCATCATCCTGCTACTGATAGCACGCAGGTGGCCTGCGTGGAATGAAAAAAACCCGATAAGGACATAATTAGGTAGTATCTTCATTGTGTGATTTATGGCATCTGTGACCCTTTTCGCGCAAAGAGCAGCGGTAAAACAAAAGACATTAATAGGTTTTACCACTTCTCCATGTTTCCCTGAACAATAGGACAACTAGGGGTGTTGAAAAATAAGTTGCACTATGATAGAGAGATGCACAGTCTTGGTTTGACGTTGGTACAATGCTGTCGGTTTTGTGTTTGGTGATTTTAATAACGACTTGGAGAGCCAAGTCGTTATTAAAATCACCAAATAAGAGGAGAGCCTTATCATTCAATGATAACCACAGCCACACTCAACATGCATGACCCTGCTTGCCCACCGGACCCGCTATCTCTGCATTCGGTGCATTCCATGTTTGACCCTGATACCTAACTAACCCACTATTAGTCCATGGAAAAAGTGCTCTAAAAGGGGGGTTGCCTTGCATCAAATCGGGTAGTTCTGATTTTTGTATATGTTCTATGTGATGAAATGGTCATGGCAAATCCAAGTTTTCCAATTTGAAAACACTCCGGATCATTGTCAAATTTTTGAAAAACAATAAAAAATTTAAGACTTTTTTCAGTTTCTACCAAGTTTTACCAACAGGGACCTATTTTACGGCAAATGTCTCTATGTACACTTTAAAGAAGACTAAATTTGCAACAAAATAAAAGTAATTTGGTCACGTAACACCAACTACTTTATAAAATACAGCTTTTCAAATGTTACCAAAATTTCCCAAAACCATAAAATTTTCAGACTTTTACCAACAGGGACCTATTTTACGGCAAATGTCACTATATACACTTTAAAGAAGACTAAATTTGCAACAAATTTAAAGTAGTATGGTCACGTTAGACCAAATAGTTTATAAAATACAGCTTTTCAAATGTTACCAAAATTTCCCAAAACCATAAAATTTTCAGACTTTTTAGCAAATTTCACTATGTACTATTTAAAGAAAATCTAATTTGAAACGAAATTAAACTAAGAATTAAAGGATTTTTTCATACGTGAATAGTCACCATTTCCCATGGCACTTTTTACTGAAGATGGAATCAGGAAGGGTACAACGGCATCATTCTACAAAGCCGTCAAACCCGTGAGTCTGGAGCAGGGGAATGATATGTACGTAGTTGTAGACGGTGGACATCTGCTCCGCAAAGTTGTGTGGCCTCGGAATGTGTATTTTGAGGAAATTGGTGCTAGGTATGTCCAATACTTGCAAAGTCACTACGGCTCCAATATAACTGTTTTTTTCGATGGGTATCTGAAGCTTCAGAAAAAATCACCAAGAGCTCTGAACATGTCCGTAGAGTTGGAACAAAGTCCGCACACCTGATGTTATTTTCGACGAGACAACCATTTCTCCAGTTGCTCAGGATAAGTTCCTATCGAATGTCAGGAACAAGGTCAGACTCATCAACATGCTGATGTCCTCCGGCGAGCACATAGATTTGTTGGTCATGTTTTGTGGTTTGTCACAAGGTGGAGGAGATCACACCCTTTTATTAAAAAAATGTGGGAGAGGAAAAATCCCAGATATCACTTACTCGACGGATTCCGTAGTTGTGATACACCAGCACCACTTTTTGGCCAAGGAAAAATGAAATTTCTCTCGACACTGAACAGAAAGCCGCGCCAAGCCTCAAGCAAAACGCTGCGGTTTTCCTAAGCCTCAATGCGCACCTGTTCGCAACCAGGTGGCGCTGCTGTTTGACGCAAGCGCAGCGGCTGCGTTCATTTTTAATTTAAGGCCGTCTCGCACGTACAGCACGTTTATTCATTTATTTTATCTACTCAAAATGTTTCCACCGGAAGACCAGCGCTGGCTCGTGAGCCAGCATTATGCTGAGGCGGGACCATTTCGTAACAAATAAATAGTTTTAAGTAGTTAAATAGAACCGTTTTTCCCCCGAAGGGCAAAAAACGGATATTTAGGTTTCTGCCGAAGCTTGAACCACTGTTGAGATAACACCCTTGTAACTCAGCCCTAATTTACTGAATTCTGTGTCTACTAGCGCCATCTACCAAGCTTCCATAGTACTAACGGCCGCCCGATGCCAGCGCGTGGCTGCTTGCTCTTCAGTACCTCTCAATACATGCCGGCAAGGCCCTTAGGCGTGGTTCAAGCTTCGGCAGAAACTGTCGCGAAGCCACTTATGGTCGATCTCATGGCCGCGAATGAGTACCTATAACACTATAGCTCAGTTATCTGTATTAGCATGTATGCAACTATGAACCTACACTTACAGCTTGAGGAATCCTTTATATATCTGACAGATGAGCTGCCACCTTGTGCGTACCAGTTACATATGAGCGGTGGGGACCTTCGTCCCCGAGAATGTCCTCCTCCTCCCCTTACAGACATCCCTTAACCACACAACTGATGCTCCACCTTTTCACACGCTATTGTTCCCGTTATAATTACTCGGGTGCACCCTTGACTGATAACGATACGGCCTGAGGCTGCAACTACCGAACCTGAGACCCTGTTGTTACAATTGTTACTAATCCTCTCACACTAAAGAACTCCACGACTAAGAACTGTGTTATCGCCTGTACCTGACATGTAGGAAACCTTATTCATATCCATGATATACCGTCACACCTCCCAAATAGAATAAGACCTGTGGACGCACATAAATACATCACATCATAAACAGTCATCGTGCGAGCTGTGTAAGCACATTAACAGTAAATGTACCAAATCGGTACCTACAATATCATAGGATGCACTGAAAGTGATTATGGAAAGAGCTCACCCTGGTTTTCCTCCAAATCTAACACTACAAATCTGCACTTAACTATTCGTACGCAATACAGCCGTTAGGGACTCTGAATCTCCGCCTACCCGTCAATATTGTTATAAAATGATTACTAGTCGGTGTTGCTACATAAAATAATCGGCTGTTTGGGACATGATTATTAACATCAATGTAAATACTATCGTGAATCATGACCATTCACGACAGAAACCTAAATATCCGTTTTTTGCCCTTCGGGGGAAAAACGGTTCTATTTAGGTGTTCGTGCCTTCGCTTGAACCACTGTTGAGACGTGTTCAAAAACTCTGCCGGCGCTGGCTCGGGCGTACTGTGACGGAGTATGATAATGATAACATATGTAATGAAAAAGTAATAAAATAAGGATATGAAATAAACACCGTTTCAAGAAGAAATCTTTGTGTATTAATAGAAATCAACACCTCATATAATAATTTGTTTTTTAAGGAAAGCATCTTTATGTGCAATAGCTAATTAATTGATTAAGTACCTATTGACGAGTCTTACACAAATCAATTATTTTAAGTTTTTATTTGTGTATGATAAGTATAATCATTATACCCAAATAATATTTACAAAATTAATCAACAGGAGAGAAGCAACCGCTTAGGTTAATATTACAATTTGTTGTCGTCGATCGAATCTCTCGAAAATAATGATTGAAGAAAGTATTTTTTGATCTCCAGTTTCCTCTTTTTAACACCTGGTCTATATCCATATTCTTGTGTGTCCAATTATTTGTAGCTACACCAGCTCTTATGCTTCCAGGTGGGGATGATATATGAGCTTTTTTAAATAATGATCTTATCCATCCCGCTATGACTGCACGTGATGCTTCCTTGACTATTCCCCGTGTGGTGATGAAAAGACTTTCTAACTGTCTTGCTGATCGACGTACTTGTGATAAAGAGATTACTTGTTTAATCCAATGCACTATATTGAATCTTAAGGCTGGCATAGGCTTGATAGACCAACCTGATTGTCTGTATGAAGCATTATCTGTTTTGGACCCGTATTTTGGCCAAAAAATCAACTCGCCTTCTTTCTCTTCAAAGTTCTCTGGCAGTATACTTAACAATGTTAAATCGTGCACCCTCCTGCCTGATGCCAGTAGCAATAGTGTACAGGTATGACGACAAACCGCAAACAGATTTTTGTCATCGAAACTATATGACTCCATGAAATTCAGAAGATCATCCATTTATCACGATAGAGGAGCCTTGCTTTTCGGTTTTTTCGAGAGTATGCCTTTAATCGTGTGAGCCACAATCGGGTGTGAAGCTAAGTGGGTACTCCTATGTGGGTTTGCAAATGTGACTACTACTGATTTATGAACTAAAATGGTACTGGGTGCCAGTTTTACATTTTCCAACAAATAGCAAAGATACCGTGCTAGATCAGCAGGTCCTGGGTTGGTAGTACTGACACAGTTTTGGGTTGCCCACGTACACCACCTCCGCCACGCTGGCCGATACGTATTTAGAGTGGTTTTTCTCCAAGAGGCCTGTAGAAGCGCTAATTGGGACTCATTCCAGTTTGACAGTTCATTGGCCCAGCCCGTACTGTCCAAACCTGCAAATTGAGGTTGTTTACCCCCGGTGGAGGTAAGTTGGTTTCCAGATCTACCAGATGGTGAGAGAGGTCTGGGATCTTCCATGGCTGTTGGGTTGCCCGTTGCTTTAATGCTGGCGTCCAAAATGCTTTGTGCCACTCCGGGGCTATTATAAGGTAAACTCCCTTCGACTCCTGAAGGTGATGGAGTACTCTTGGAATCAAAGCTGGGGGTGGGAATATCCAGCCTAGGTTGTATTACTGAAGGCATCTGTGTACAGACTTCTCAGATCCGTTGCATCCTCCGATACGTATTTTGTTACAACTGCAGATCTCATCGATGCAAACAAGTCTATGTCTGGAGTGCCCAGGAGTTGGAAGATTACGTTTGTTATCGAGGATTTCAGGTGCCACTCTGGTAGATTTTTTGATCTGGAGAGAGTATCCGCCAGGCCATTGTATGGCCCAGGGATGTAGCGAGCTGTCAGGGAGCAATTGTAATGAGTCTACAAGTGTAGTATGTTCAATGTTGTGTCTAGAAGCCTTCTTGATCTTGTGCCGCCTTGCTTGGTTATATACGCAGCCGCAGTTCGATTGTCCGTCTGCCATACAACCCCGACGTCTTTCAGCGACGGTCCTAAGACTTTCATGGTTTCGTAAAGTGCCCACAGCTCTTTTTGGTTGCAATGCCAGTGTTGTTGAAGGCTGTCCCAGTGCCCCCATAGCTTCTTGTTGTTTGCTATTGCACCCCATCCTGTGTCTGCCGCATCGGTGGTGATGAATATTGTAGGATTGGGATGATGTATGAGTGAACTTTTGTTTATATTCTTTGCCCACCATTCCAGTTCGGCCAGGCTTGCGTCTGACATCGGGAACCGTGTGTGACGTCTTGACTGCGGGAGCTTGTTTGAGTCTATCTGCAAACGACGACAATGTAGTCTCCCCAATAGAACGGTGAATGACGCGAAGTTTAATTTCCCTAGTAGAATTTTGGCGTCTAGCCAACTCCAGCGTTTTTCTTTGGTAAATCTTTCGGTTAATGCTATTATTTGTTTCACTTTTGAGTCCGAAAGTAGCTTTGTGTTTACCCGAGTGTCCCAGGTTATGCCTAAATATTCCAATCGCTGAGTTGGTTCCAGTTGGGACTTTGTTGGACCGAGCTCCTCCAATTTCTGAACTACAAATATTGCTTGGTTTGCTAGCGTGTTCGGATTCGGATGACACACGAGGAAGTCGTCTAGATAAACTATCATTTTGACGTCTGCAATCTGTCTGAACCAATGTGCTAACCAGTTTGTCACCCTTGAAAAGGCGTGTGGCGCACTTGACAGCTTGAACGGGAGACATGTCATCTCGAAGATTCTTCCTTTGTATGCCAGAGACAGGAATCTGCAATGCGTTGGTACTATCGGAACGTGATAGTAGGCTTGCGAGATGTCTATTTTTATCATGTAGTCCTTTGGACTCAAAACGGTTGGTATCCGGTAGTGGTTTAATAGCTTGAATCTTGGGGCATATATGTACTGATTTAACATTTTTGAATTGAAAATTGGTCTGTTCGTCCCATCGGTCTTTTTTCTGAGAAACATCGTTGAAAGGAATTCCCTTTGATGTTTGCTTTCGCGAATGGCTCCATTTTTTAACATCATTTGGATTTCGTTCCTCATTTCTCTGGTGGAACGGATCATGAACGGCTTCCGATGTTTTGACAGGTTTACCAATGGTGGCTTCTTTTGAAAGGGGATCCTGTAACCTTATAGTATTTCTAAAACTGGTGATGGGGCTCCTATTTGGGACCACGATTTTAAATGGGACAATAGTTGACCTGCCCTGAAGTCATTGTTTCTTGAAGCCCTTCCACTTGTTTCTTCCTCCTGTATTCTTATTGCCTTTTTCGCCATACGGCAAGTTTCTTTTACTGTTGTTGTTGGAGGTAGAAGGAAAGTATCTCGTGTCCTGTTTTGATGGCCCTCTAGTTTGACCTCTTCGATCATTGTACTCGGCTCTCTGAGGGACCCTGATGCTGTCGCCTCTAGTAGACCGGTACGGTTTGAATGATTTCTTGAATGGACAAAACCTTTGTATGCCTCCTTGATCTTGTAATATATGTTTATGATTGAGGGTAGATTTAATCTCGCCGCCTTGATGTGGCAGCAAATGTCATTGTTCTTTTTCAATAAATGGTGGTTACTAAGCAGACGTGTCTCGTGCTTATTTCGCTGCTAGAAGCTTCTAGATAACCCACACACCTTAGATTTCTCAGTGGCGACGTTAAGGAACTTATACACGCGTGTGCAATATATTATTAGGGACCGAGAACGAATAAAGTAGTTAAAATGTCTATCGGTAAAATTGGGGCTTTCGACGTACATAAAGACAATTGGGAATTGTACGTACAACGGTTAGACCAGTATTTTGTGGCCAACGAGGTTAAACCAGCAGTGCAAGTGGCAACGTTAATTACGGTGGTGGGAAGCGATGCGTATGAGCTGATGGCAAATTTGTGTTCGCCCGATCAACCATCTACAAGAAAATACGACGAGCTCGTGGCGATTATGAAAAAACATCTACAGCCTACACCGAGTATATTAGCGGAAAGGTTCAAATTTCGACAAAGGAAACAAAAGTGTGACGAAAATATTGCAGAATATACCGCAGAGTTAAAAAAAATGTCAAAAAATTGTGAGTTTAAGGACGCAAGTTTAAAAGAGAATTTACGGGACCAGTTTGTGTGTGGTATCCGTAATGATAGCATTAGGCAAAGGTTGTTTACCGAAGATAACCTAGGATTTGAGAGAGCATTTAAAGTGGCAGTGGCGATGGAGGCGGCAGAAAGTCATGCAGCGTTGGTACAGGACCATTCTGGAAGGGAAGGGGGGCTACCATCGAACATGACGGCAGTGCATCAGCTCGCCACTATGAAACAGGATAAACGGCAGTCGTCGGCAATAAGTAGTGCCGAGCGTTATGTGCCGCGCGGTCCAAAGGTCGCGCAGCGTGGCGGCCCAAGGGGTGCGAGCGAAGCGGGCCCGGGGAAGCGGCAGTTTGTTAAGAATAAGGCGGACTGGAATGGAGAACAACACGGACAGTGTTCGGCGTGCGGAGGACAACACGGACAAGGCTCGTGCAGGTTCAAGGCGTACGTTTGCAGGGTCTGTAATAAAGAAGGGCACCTTAAGAGAATGTGCCCAAATGTGAGAAAAGGCTCGTCTTTCCATGCGATGTTGGAAGAGCAGGTGGTGAATTCGGACAGTGACAGTAACGGCAGTGAAGAGGTAAATAACTTTTCTATGGATGTTAAAAAGTTAAAAGAATTTGGACCATACAGGGTCGATATACGGGTTAATGATGTAAATCTAGTTATGGATATAGACACGGGTAGTGCAATATCGTGTGTCAGTTATGATTGTTATAAACGATATTTTTCTGATCGTACATTACAGGAGAGTGACCTGAGTTTGCGCTACTATACAGGGGAGATTGTCAAACCCTTAGGTAAAATATTACCGGTAGTGCGATATAATGATAAGTGCAAGGAGTTAGATTTGTATATAGTCGATAAAGGGAAAACGAGTTTGATTGGCAGACAATGGTTGAAAGAATTAGATATTAAATTGCCTATAGTAAGTTGCAATAATGTCAGTACGAAAGAGAGTTTTAATTTAAATGATTTCAGTTCCAGATATTGTGAAGTTTTTGAGGACGGCTTGGGAAGGTTCACCGGCGGGACGGTGGGGTTCCGGCTGCGCGAGGGCGCGGCGCCCGTGTTCCTGCGCGCGCGGCCGCTGGCGTACGCACTGCGGGCGCCGGTGGAGCGCTCGCTCGACCAGCTGGTGGCCGATGGTGTGATCACTCCGGTAAACTCGTCCGACTGGGCTACACCTATTGTGCCCGTTATGAAAAAAGACGGGACCATTCGGGTATGTGCTGACTTTAAATTAACTCTCAATAAATGTCTGGAGGTAGACCGTTTTCCACTGCCACGGGTAGATGACTTACTGGCTAAATTGCACGGAGGTGACCGATTTACAAAACTGGATTTATCGCAAGCGTACGCACAATTTGAATTAGACGAATCAAAAAAATTTACGGTCATAAATACTCATAAAGGTCTGTTTATGTACAACCGCCTTATATACGGACTAGCATCATCGCCTGGTATTTTCCAGAGGAAATTGGAACAGCTGTTTGGCGATCTGCCTCGCGTAGGAATCTTTTTGGACGATTTAATAATAACGGGGGTCGATGATAAGTCTCATTTGGAGACGTTACACGAAGTTTTTAGGAGGCTCAAATCTTACGGCTTAAAGGTGAAAAAGGACAAGTGTACCTTCTTTTCCGAGTCCGTAACGTATTTGGGGTACGTGATCAGTAAACAGGGGGTACATACTTGTCTCGAGAAAATAGAGGCAATTAAAAATGCTCCCGAACCGAATAATATTACCGAATTACGTTCATTCATTGGTTTAGTAATGTATTATGCTAAATTTGTCCAAAATATAAGTACTACACTCGCGCCGTGTTTTAAGTTACTGAGGAAGGGCGTAAATTTTGTTTGGAATCAGGAGTGCAGAGAGGCATTTAGGAAAATAAAAAATGTATTAATGTCTAGTGAAGTGTTAGCTCATTACTCTCTCGAGATGCCAGTGGTTCTGACGACTGACGCTAGTAGTCTAGGCGTGGGTGCCGTGATCTCACACGTCACGCCGCACGGCGAGCGGCCGGTAGCGTACGCCTCACGAACACTCAACTCTGCAGAGAAGGGTTATTCGCAGATCGAGCGGGAGGCGTTAGGTATTATATTCGGTGTAAGAAAGTTCCACCAATATTTATATGGCAGGAGGTTCACACTGCGTACCGATCACAAGCCCCTAGTATCTATTTTCGGTGAAAAGAAAGGGATACCAGTAATGGCAGCGAGTAGACTTCAGCGATGGGCAGTATTGTTAGCCGGGTATCATTTTGATATAGAATATGTGCGTAGTGGAAACAACGCGGCGGACGCTTTGTCCCGCTTGCCTGTAGGTCAGCCGGTGAAAGTAGCACAAGAAGATACTTATCTGAATTTTATTCAGGACTTTTTACCAATAGATCGGCAGATGGTGAGGTCGAGCACTGAAAAAGATTCTGTGTTACGACAAATAGTGGGTTACGTGCAGACCGGTTGGCCATCCTCAGTTAGTAATGAGGAATTAAAACCCTATTTTGTACGGCGACAGGAATTGTATATAGATAGGGGATGCCTTGTTTGGGGGTATAGGTTAGTGATTCCAGAGATTTTACGAAAAAAATTACTGCAGGAGCTCCATGTAGGTCACATGGGAATTGTGAAAATGAAAGGTATGGCCCGCAGCGTGATGTGGTGGCCGTGCATCGACGCAGACGTGGAACGCGTCGGTAAAAGTTGCGGCACCTGCGCGGCCGACGGCGCAGCGCCGCCGCGCGCCCCACCGCAACCCTGGCAGTACATGCACAATGTTTGGACCAGGTTACATGTCGACTTTTTGGGCCCCTTTCAGGGTAGAACCTATTTGGTTCTTATTGATGCTACTTCTAAATGGTTAGAGGTGTTTCAAATGCAGACCACTACGGCACAGGCCGTTATAAAGGTATTAAGGGAAACATTCGCTCGTTTTGGTTTACCCCGGGAAATAGTCTCAGATAACGGCCCCCCTTTCACAAGTCAGGCGTATAACAACTTTATGACGCGTAATCGAGTCAAGGTCACCTTTGCGGCCGTACATCATCCGGCTTCTAATGGGGCAGCCGAAGGGGCGGTCAAGTTGTGCAAGCGAGCAATCAGGAAGGCTATACGAGACGGCTGCGATATAGAAGAAGCATTACAAGCTTACCTACTGGCCTATAGGAACGTAGCTCAGAGCACTACGGGGGTGTCTCCAGCAGAGCTGTTACAACGTAGGAAGCTCCGTTCTAGGTTGGACTTGTTGCAGGACTGTTTAACAGGGGACAGAGTCAGAGAAAGACAGATGAAGCAAGTGGCGTACGCTGGCGGTACATCTAGAGAATTTAGAGCGGGGGAAAATGTGTGGTATAGGAATTTTAGTGGGGGTAGGAAGTGGTTAGATGGTAAAATCCAGGATAAAACAAGTTCACGTAATTATATTGTGACAGCGGGAAACGGTATGCCTATTCACAGACATGTTGATCAGATTAAAAGTCGTTGGCTGAGTACGTATGAGGAACCGTCCCCATTTTCAGCAAGCCAAGAGTCGGAAGGTTTGAGGAGTGATCACATCAACACACTATGTGTGCCGGTTCCTGAACTGGAGTCACGGGGGTCAGACCCCGGACCGATTGTTAACAACGCCCTACACCTTTCAAACATGTCGGAACCGACCGACCCTCCGGGTGATCCTCCACGTCCCACACTGAGACCTAGGGATACATTACAACCCGTAAAAAGGTATGGGTTTGAGATAGACTAAAGACTCATGAGATAGTCAAATCCAGCCTTAACCAATGTAATTAATTATAACTATACGTATGAATATTTCCGCGTAATATATAATAGGTATGTTATGTGATAACCTCATGCGTAGCACCTATCTCTACAGGAAACTATAGGTTTTAGATAAATAATATAGATAATTTACCTATGTGTTAGAAATAAGGGTGGAGGTGTAATATATGTTTATGATTGAGGGTAGATTTAATCTCGCCGCCTTGATGTGGCAGCAAATGTCATTGTTCTTTTTCAATAAATGGTGGTTACTAAGCAGACGTGTCTCGTGCTTATTTCGCTGCTAGAAGCTTCTAGATAACCCACACACCTTAGATTTCTCAGATCTTTTACCGTTTGAGAGAGTTCGGGCTCTCGGAACAAATGCGACTCTGAAGGCTGTGGAGTACTTCGTGTAGCACCCTATTCTTTGTTTTATACGTGTGTCATCTTTGTTGGATAATTTCTGCTCGACGACCGCAGACATATTGAAGGAGGTCATCTGAGCTCTTGCGAAATTTAGAATTATTGGCGAGAAATTCTTCTCCTATCTTTAGATTTAATTTTTCTGGCAACTTGTCACATAACTCATCAAATATCTGCCTCTGCTGTAGCAGACCATTTGTAATTGCACCCATCGTAAGGTCGGCTTTCTCCAGAATGGACACTGAAGTCCACTTGGGTGTGATACCCGCAAAGTGGTTGTTAACTTTCAAGACTGAGAATACCGGTGTGGCCTGAAATTGTTTTTGAACATCTTTATATTTTATATTGGTCCAGCCATCAGTCCCTAGTCTCTGACAATCCTTACCCTATTGTACTAGAACTGGATCCGCCTTTGAAAACTTCGATTCTGATTCGGTTGTATGAGGTTTAAAATGAAACGACGGCGAAGCATCCGTCGGGTGTTCTTTTCTTGATGTTCCAGTCTTGGCTGACTGGAGATCTTTTAAGCGCTGCTCAGCTCTTTGAATCACTTCTATGAGCCCTTCTTCAGTTTCTTCTGCAGGTTCCGTCTCTTGCGTATCCTGGTACTGGCAGCTGGATCCATGTAAGATCGGGGAACGCTCAGGGGTCATCTGTGCATCCTCATAGGTGCTATCTGGAACCGACTCGAACGAATCATTTAACGCCGGCCCCTTGTGCGTTGCCTGTTTCAGTTCATCGAGTTTTTTGTTTTGCTCGGCCTGCATTTCTATAAGTTTGTTGAAAAGCTCCATTTGTTGCTGGAGAACAGAAACCATAAGGTGATCACTACTACCTTGCTGGACGGTGCTCCTTTTGGAAGAAGGTGAGTCATCTCGTGCCTCGAATTGGCGCTTTAATCGCTTTGGGGCTATGCTAGATCTTGACGTCTCTCCCCCTTTTCTTTTAGCACATGGAGTTGAGGAGTGGGATGTACCACGAGCATCCTGGCTCATATTCTGCTCATCAGTCAGCATTCTGGAGGTAATTTCTCGATTAATCAGTTTGCCTTGGACTCTAAGCTCCCGTATATTGTCCATGAAGGGCTTGTATGACGGAGCATGAAGTCTTTCTACAATGCTGTGAGACGACGCTTGGTCGTTGTCTTGTAATGCGACACGCCTTTCAACAGGTGAGTGTACTCGCCGGCCCACGAGGCGACAGCGTGGACGTCGGCCTATGAGGCTACAGCGTTTACGTCGGCTATTGAGGCGACATGGCAGACGTCGGCCTACGAGGCGACTGAACAAATGTCGGCCGGCTAGGCGACGGTCGTCGTCTCATGAGACAACATTCGCCGTGTACCCACAAGTACAAAACAAAATATATAAAAATTGACGGTGCCAATGGGAGGTCACTGCGTCTCGTCGCTGGGCCATGGACACCGAGCGGAATTATTGTTGCTCAATCGAAGACAAATTACTTACCAAGGTATTCATTTCACTTGTTCACGAAAAAATATTTGCGCACGCGTTGTTCGGCTGAGTTACAAAAGCGTACTGAAGAGCAAGCAGCCACGCGCTGGCATCGGGCGGCTGTTAGTACTATGGAAGCTTGGTAGATGGCGCTAGTAGACACAGAATTCAGTAAATTAGGGCTGAGTTACAAGGGTGTCATCTCAACAGTGGTTCAAGCGAAGGCACGAACACCTAAATAGTATTGTATTGTACTTATGTATTTGTTCGTTACGATTAAATAATTTTCATTTTCATTTTCATTTTCAATGCCACACCGGAGCAGGTCACCAAAGCAGTAGTCCAGTACTGCATACCATGAGGTTATTATTACTATCGTCGATTCCGACTCGGCTGGGCAGCGTTCGGGAAGCTACGGCACATCTTTTCGTCCAATATTCCGCAGTGTCTCAAGGCGAGAGTCTTTGACCAGTGTGTGTTGCCAGTGATGAGTTGATGACCTATGGCACTGAAACGTGGTCGCTTACTATGGGCCTCATAAGAAGGCTCAAAGTCACTCAAAGGGCAATGGAGAGGGCCATGTTGGGAGTTTCTCGGCGTGATTGCATCAGAAATGAGGTTATCCGCAGCAGAACCAAGGTAACCGATGTAGCCCACCGAATCGCTAAACTTAGTGGCAGTGGGCAGGAAACATAGCTCGTAGAACCGATGGCCGTTGGGGTGGAAAGGTTCTCGAGTGGCGACCACGTACCGGAAGATGCGGCGTGGGTAGGCCCCCCACAAGGTGGACTGATGACCTGGTAAAGGTTGCGGGAGTCCGCTGGATGCGGGTGGCGCGGGACCGGTCACTTTGGCACTCTTTGGGGGAGGCCTATGTCCAGCAGTGGACGTCTTTCGGCTGCCATGATGATTATTACTATGTTTTTTGTAAATTACAATGCTTATTTTTTATGTCGCGGTTCATTTTACAAACCCTTCTATTATTTTGTTTACTCACCTCAGCAACTCAATCGCAACGCTGTTAGCACCTGAGGGGCTACCGGGAAATGAAAACGAATTTCGTTTGTGTATCTCCGTCTCTGTCGCAACTCTGTCGCACTTGCTAGTTCGAGCGACATAGACGGAGATATTGTGCGTCCCGTCGATGGAGGTCGCTTCGCGTCGGCCGAGCCGATCGACGTCTTTTTCACTCTTATTGCCTGGACCTAAAGAGTTTTTCGCTCGGCTAACGCTCATTCCGCGTCGATAGATGTGTGCGGGAGACCCTAACACAGTTTACTCAAGCGAAGTGGTGTATTCCCATATTGAAAAGTTATTAAAAAACCTCTAGAATCGTGGAAGGTTATAAATAGGCTCAGAAATAAAAAAATACATTTTATTGTGAATATTCCACAGAATATAATGTAACAAATTACAAATGAATACTCAATCAGTGAAATTGGGGACCAAGTTTACAATTCGAGGTAAATCCAATGTACCACTGATTAAAGAAAGAAAGATAATGCAAGAACAAAAGCCAAAATCCAACTGAGATATACATAAAAAAAACAAAAGTTGTTATTTCCAATGACAAAAAACTAAAAGCAAACTTCTTAGTCAATGTAAATAGTCAAAGAGCCCAGTGGTATAACTTCAAATATAGAAACGTTGGTAGTTGCGTTGTTTTTGTTTGCGGAACTGCACTCCCAATAATCTTAATAAAGTTATATTTTGGAATGGTGCAATCCACTTTTTTATTTTTTCAATTTTTATTTTATATATTTTTTATATGAGCGGGACAAATCTAACAATAGTTTAGTTCAATATTCAAGCTTTAAACAGAACTATGTAGTTGTTTTAATATACTATTTAAAAGCTGGTCACTTTGTATTTACTTGCAAAATGGTATAATTACTCCTTCTTAGTGGCTTGCTGCTTAGCCTGGTGAGCTTGCAACACAGCTACAGCCTCGTCCACCTTGGCCTTGAGCGACTCCCCATGCTCCAGCATGTGGAGAAGCTCAGAGTTGTCAATCTCCAAAAGCATTCCAGTAATCTTGCCAGCCAAATCCGGATGCATTCTTTGAATCATGGGGAAGAGACGTTCACCCAGCATCTGCTTTTGCTCCTGCAATGGTGCAGCAGCTAACATGGATGCTGTCAAAGGCTCCTGTCCTTGGATATGCACGGCTGGTTGTGGGGCCGGAGGATTGCGCATGTTGGCAGTGTACTTGTATCCTGCAGGGCGTCCACCCTGGGTGACAAGTGGTGCTCTGATTGAAGCAGGTGCAGGTACACCTTGCTGTCCTGTGATTGGTCTCGCTCCAAGAGATGTGCGCATTGCTGCCTGTGTCGGACCCCTTGGTGCCGGACGGAATGGTGCCTGCATGTTAGGATAGCCAGAAGCACCTGTCTGTGTGTTTGGTCTAACTGGCGGCTGCGCGGTCCAACGCGGCGAAGGCCTTATTTGGGTCATTTGGGCTGGGCCATAGAAACGCTGAGCAGGTGGAATAGTAGGCACAAAGTATCCTCCAGCGCCTCCAGGTTGGAATATCTGGCCCATTTGCTGCATGCGCATGCTAGCCATACGTTGCATGTATTGTGACGTCAAATGGGCCTTACGGTCTTCCTTACGTTGAGCCAAAGCAACATATAATGGCTTTGTTCCAACAATGCGGCCATTCATCTCAGTTACAGCCTTGGTAGCTTCCTCCGGAGATGAGAAACACACGAACCCGAAGCCCTTGCTTCTACCGTCTTCCAACATTACCTGTTGATAATTAAATCACAATTGAAAAAACCATAAACAGTCGAGTATAAGACAAGGGAAACAATTTACGTTAAATACATCTTCTTTTGCATGTGTGTTTATTATGTTCTCACTAAATTGCAATTGAATATAACTACAACTTAGAAAAGTTGAAAAACCCCCGACATTTCAATTTCAGTCAAATATCACAAAAACGGTTGAACAGAATTTTATGAAAACATGGCTAAGAACACTTGGGGTAAAATTATCTATGCCACAAAAAAAACCCTTATTCAAGAAGTTATTATAGTATATAACCATATTCAAGATAATACTACATAAATTATTATTTTCAAATAATAATTTATGTAATAATAATTAATAACTGAAGATTAATGTCATGATCATGATTGATCAGAACTAGTTTACTCTTTTATCATAGTTTACATTAATTTCGTAAGAGTGAATATTTTACTAGGAAGCATCACCATCCTTGTCATAGAAAGGGTCTAATTGATCAAGAGTCTGTGAAAGATGTGAACCTATATACAATATTGTGCGCATGTTTCTTACCTTTGCAGAAGTGATGGTCCCAAATGGAGCAAACTCTTTACGGAGACGTTCATCATCAATGGTATCATCCAAATTCTTTACATAGAGGTTTACACCTTGGTAGCGAGTCAATCTTTCAGATTTTAGTTGTTCGAATTTGCGTTTTAGTTCTTTTTGACGCTCTGCTTTCTTCTGAGCACGGCCAACATACAATGGCTTGCCTTCAACCAGTTCTTTACCATTCAGCTCCATGCAAGCCCTCTCAGCAGCATCAGGATCTTCAAAAGCAACAAATCCAAAACCCCTGGAACTACCATCCTCCTTATACATTACTTTGTGGCTAGTAATGCGACCATACTTTTCAAACATATCTTTAAGAAGTTCATCAGCAAAATCTTCACCAAAGTTTTTCACATATACATTTGTGAACAGTTTAGCTTTCTCTCCCAGTTCCTTTTCGCGTTCCTTACGAGGGATGAATCGGCCGACGTAAACCTTCTTTCCATTCAGTAACATTCCATTTACTTTTTCAATGGACTTGTTGGCAGCTTCTTCAGTTTCAAAGTGGACAAACCCGTAGCCCTTGGAAGCACCAGTTTCATCTTGGGCCACCTTACAACTCAAAATATTGCCGAAAGCAGAAAAGGTGTCATACATGGCCTTGTTGTCAATGGTTTTATCAAGATTTTTGATAAAGACATTGCCTACTCCAGACTTGCGCAGGGAAGGATCACGCTGGGACCACATTATCCTAATGGGCCTTCCTTTAATCATGTCAAAGTTCATGGAATCCAAGGCTCTTTCAGCTGAAGCAAAGGAAAAACACATTAATTTTGTCCTATGTACTCTTGACACATGCAACCTTATTTCTCTGTAGTTTTCATAGAATACTCTGTACTTTAATTAAAACCGATATGGACATGATATAATATTATAAGTCATGACATGACTGAAATAGTAAATCATTGTATACCCCAATGGCACAGACAAATTTAAATATTAGATAAAGGGTTCCTGCCATTCAAATCTAAATAAAAAATCTATTCTAAAGCAATCAGACAGAAACTAGTTCTATTTCCTTCATTTATAAACTTTAAAGAACTAAATAGAAAATGTATGTTCTGTTCATAACAACAATTCCGATATCAAGTGAAGTAAAGACAATCAACAACAGTTGCTAGCAACACAAATTGTACATAATTTCATAGATGCAAATATGTATGAAATGATTGAGCACTCAACCAGTTATTCCTCATAATTAGTATTACTGGATCATCAAGTATTTAATGTGAATCTAATCTGCATTAAGGAAGCTGCATGTCAACCAAATCAGCAATATCCGATACATGATGAAAGTTACTTACAATTGATTTCAAGGTTAAATAGTGAGTTGGCTAATTGTAACAGCTATACAATTAGGTACATGTATTGAACATACTTCATTCGTTTTGTTAACAAGTTAAGCAATCAAGATAGGTTTTTACTTATTTAGAAATAGATAAAAAAAAATCAAACCAATTGAAAGTCTTTAAAATGCATGCACCTGACCATCATTTAATTAGATAGAATGTTGTTTATTTCGGTATCAAAAATCAATCTTTAAGATAGGAAATAACATAACTAACCCAATGCTAGTTTTTTTTATCTTGTTATGAGTATTAGTACTATTCTTAAAGCAATGAAATCAAAAAATTTGCTTATCTTTGAGTCATTGCTTAACTTTTAACACATTTAGATAACGGGTAGCGTATCAAAATGAGTTTTAAATGACTGGATAAGATGAATCAGAATAAGCAATTTTAAAGTAAATACTTATTAAAATGTATATATACTTATAAAGAGGAATGAATGCGGAAGACATTACAATATACACACATGTACTTTAATTTGCAAACCCAAGAATCTGCACTTCAGAGGAATTATGGTATTAACCTTAAAATATCGTATTAACAAAAGTCACTCACCGTCGGCAGGCTGCTGAAAATTTACGTAAGCGTAGCCCAGGGATCTACGAGTAATCATATCACGACAAACGCGTATGGAAAGAACCGGACCAGCGGTTGAAAATTTTTCAAACAACATGGCTTCGGTAATATCCGAGTGTAAATCCCCGACGTACAATGACGCCATGGGGTAATTTGGTGGTCCAGGATTCATTTTGAAATTCTTACTGTGACGGTATTATGTCGAACATTAACCGTAATCAAGAACAACTTCACTTTCTCTTTACGTCGACTATCGCATTCCTTAGACCACGTTGCACGCTTACGTACTTCTAACTAAAATCGAATGATTCCCGTTTAAAATTTTGTTATTTTACTATTTTTTTGGATTTTTGTGATTTTTATGTTTTTTTTTTTTATTTTACAAGAATATTTCACGAAATTCTGAGGTTTGTGTGACCTATTCCCGATGGAACACACAACCTCGCGTGAACACACCTTACTCACCAAAGGAAAAGGTGAGGTGACGTTTGAGAAATACAAAATGGCTACTCGTATATGTGGCCAAGCCGCGGTAGCGTATGACGGGGTATATCCACGCACTTGTACGACTCATTTCACGTAAAGTTGTAAACCTTGTGAAAATGCGTGAACATATTTCCTTTCGCAACGTATAAAAGGTGTATGAAAACGTCGGCAATAACAAAATTATGTTAGTACATATATATATACAACGGTTTGCTAATGCACTTATTTATAACATAGTAAAACTTGATATGAAATCATTCCATTATCATACGATTGCATAATACAAAAGCTGTAACTTATTCGGCACAAATAATATAAAAATATATTTTGATTTATTTTTTTACTGCTTATTGACACAATAATCATATCATTACAATATGATGAAATGAAAAACTTATTGAACGTGATAATAGCGTTCTTCTTTTAAAAAAATTCAAACTAAACTCGTGCGTTGTTTTTTTTGCAGCCAGTAACCCTCAAACCAAAGAGTAAAGTAAAATTAAGCCTTGCGTTCACGCACGCGCTCATAACTTAAGGCCGCTATTATGGGACATCCACATTAAGTGATTTTACCCCAATTTGTCAGTACAACATGTCGAAGTCAGAATTGGGTGTAGCGTACAGACGTAACAACTGCAACTACAATTTCATTCAGTGTGACTGCAAGATGCAGGATTGTTACTAACCGATTAGATAGGGCGAGACAGCACGTCGATCATGAGGCGGCCGTGACATACTCTCGACTTTTGTGTACTGCATGGCTATTACGCGACGGCGCGCGAGCTCTCTCAATTTTTCTCGAACGATGCGTCTCTCATTTATTAGAACAAGAGGTATAGTGCGAGAGAAATCGAGAGTATGTCGCGGCCGTGTGTTAGATGTGCTGTCTTGCCCTATCTCATCGGTTATTAACAATCTTGCAGTCCGCTTCGCAGGACCGTTTGAATGTGGCAATTTTCGCTTTCTTACTGTTAACTGGCCACACTGAATGAAATTGTAGTTGCAGTTGTTACGTCTGTACGCTACACCCAATTCTGACTTCGACATGTTGTACTGACAAATTGGGGTAAAATCACTTAATGTGGATGGCCCAATAACAACCTATGATTCACCTATGATCATAGGTTGTTATTACACCGTCATAGGTTTAATAACAACCTATGATCATAGGTCACAATACATCTCTCTTTATCTCACTTCGAGCGTGCAAAAGATACAGATGTATCAATATACCTACTGTAGCGACAAAATTGCTCGTGCGCGCATACCCTTAAGTGATCATAGACTAATGTTTCAGAGAAGTGTCATGTTTAATTTGACGTTTGTTATTGTGTCATTTTTGACATTCTTTTTCCTCATACTTGTTGTAGCCACCGGTTAGTTTTATAAAAATTAATCTGTAATTTTCTTGTATATCACATAATCATTACACTATATATTAATGTTTCTTAAAATATAGTCTTGCTCTGACCTATCTTGAATAATATTTTCTATAATTATTTATTTTAGGTAAAGTAGTGGTTATCCAAAATGGGTAAGGGAAATAATATGATCCCGAATGGGCACTTTCACAAAGATTGGCAAAGATTTGTGAAAACTTGGTTCAACCAACCCGCTAGAAGACACCGCAGAAAGCAAAACAGAATCAAGAAAGCTAAGGCAGTCGCTCCCAGACCTGCGGCGGGGCCTCTGCGGCCTGTTGTGCGATGCCCCACTGTTCGCTACCACACGAAGGTCCGCGCTGGCCGTGGCTTCACCCTCAGGGAAATCAGGGTAAGTCTCTCGCTAGTTAACTTATTATTTATGTCTTTAAACGTTTGCACATTATCTATGTGTGTAGTATATTCAACTAGGTTGTAAATCTTGATTCCTTGATTAAATTGACTAGGGCATATTGACAAGGTCGGTAGTTTTATAAATTATGGTTACATACATTGAGTTATTCTGAATTTCAGTTGTTCAGTTAGCCCTGAATGTAGTTACTACTACTACTACACCTACGAAATGCGATCTGTTCTGTAGAAATAAATATAGTAATATACTTATTGCACAAGGCCAAATTTTTATTAAATTGTTTATCAATAGAGAATCACCGCTAAAAATATTTGGCAGTTGACTAACTTAAATAAAAAAAGTAAACAGGCCCACTATTTAAATAAAACAGCTGGGGGTAAAAATTAGGAATAAGGGTCACCTGTATACAGTAAAGTGGATTGTTTTTTTTTTACTTGCAGCAGAGTAAACAGGATTAAATTTTGATTGTTATGAAAATTACAATTAAAACTTAAGCCCAGACTTAAGTTTAAAATAAAACAATTGAAATTATTAAACAGGTGTATTATGCTTTTTGGATCATTCCCATCTTCCAACCTATCCACCCCTATTGCATAGAACCTGTTGTATGAACCTGGGGTGGATAGGTTGGAAGATGGGAATGACCCTGCTTTTTGTGGATTGTATCCTTGATTCAAAATTTCTTTGCACACACTCCAAATGAGTGTCCTGTAGGGAAATGTTAGTGAAAATCTAATATGACTATACTACACACTTATTTCAATTCCATATTTTATAATAGTACATTACTGCAGCCGCTAGAAAAGAAGGGCTTGCCGGGTGAGTAGGTATAGAATTGTGTGATACGAAGCTGGATAGTGATACAAAGCCGGCAAGCCCTTTTGACCGCTAGGCATATATAGTGCTTTTCTCAAACATATGCAATGAAACAAAAAATATCACCACTCAAAAAACCAACCTGTATTTTTGTGTTTGTCCTTCGATTTTGGCGGCAACAAGTTATTCATTGCTGATTCGGCCTCCACCCTCAATTCCGGCAGAGTAAAAATAGTTTCTTCTTCACTGTTATCATTGGAACTCATTATGAAATTTTATTTATAAATATCAACCACAAATATAAAATCCAGCTACACGACAAAAGACTTAATTTTCCCTCCAATCTCACCATAATGTTTTTTTTTATGGAAGTCGTCCGTATTACGCGTTTGTAATGTGGGCATTTCTATCTACCGTTGTACCCCGATTGAATTAAAGAGTGCCAAATATTATTTTAGGTTTTTGCTGTTCTTATAACTAATTCTTAGAGTAAGTATATTCTAGTTTACTAAAAACTAAAGAGATTCACTTTATTTATAGGATGAACACGTTAAAATAATTATTTAATAGGATGAGGAAGGTTTTTGATGGTCCGTTTGGTTACAAATTATTTTGCATGTAGTTAATAAGAGACGTACCTAAACTAAATATTTTACCCTTTATTAAATAGAACTATAATCAAATAGACTGAAAACAATAAAAAAGCATCAATTTCAAACAAACTTTTCACATAAAATGGAATCTCAGGCAGTTTTGTTACGGTTTAGGTCCAAACCTTACTTAATGTTTGAATTATTTACATAATCATTGATGAAATATACTCACATTTAGGGTCTAGAACACATGTGCTGGCTGAAATACAGGTGACAGACTGGTTTTCCAAAGTACCTTGCATATCTTCACACTTGTCACAAAACTACCCACTTTGTCCATAATGTTCATACATAACATACCTCCACCACTAAGATAAGTCTATATACACTTTATACTGTCTACTAGTCTCTCACACACATCTATTTTATTATACACTAACACTAATCCTACTATGAAATAGTTCTATGTAAATAGTTTTTTAATCACTTTCACATTGTACCTCTTCGTCTTCACTACTATTTTGGCCAGGTTGGCCTAATGCTATTCTTTTATGTTCTGGTGATTTCTGAGGTGAAGCCGATCTCTCGCGTTTGTTGGTGCTGACTGGAGTAGGGCTTTGACTTCTAGCAAGCACAATATCTTGTGGTCCTGACACCCCTATGATCTCTGCCCATTGATTCGGTGGGGGTATGGTTACCGCATTATCATTATCGTCACTGTCATCATCCTCATTTGTCACGGCCTCCTTAGGCTTTTGTTGTTCCTCTTCTCCACAATTAAGCATCTGATTGATATGCCTCATTAAACGTCTATCGCCACACCGGACTAGATATCTACAAACCCCAATCCGTTTCTCTACCTTGCCTTTGATCCAACGTGGACCCCCTCCATAGTTTTTTACATAAACCGATTGGCCTTCACTAAATGACCTTAATTTTGTCGCTATATTGCGTTCTATTGGTTGATCGTGTGTGTTACTTTCATAGGATAATGGATTCAATCCATCAACTTTCGTCCTAAAACGTCTGTTGTTTAATAGTTCCGCTGGTGTTTTCTCATTTATGCTATTAGGAGTTGTTCGTAACCCATACAAAATCACTGGTATCCTTATATGCCATGGTTCTGTTGAAAGTTTCTTCAATTTTGACTTGATGGTCTGCACTGTTCTTTCAGCTTGTCCATTAGTCGCTGGGTGATACGGTGCTCCTACTACATGTCTTACTCTATTCTCAGCTAAATACTTTCTAAACTCTTCCGAAACGAAACTTCGTCCATTGGCGCTTACCAAGGTATCGGGTAGCCCTTGTTGCAAACACATCTCTTAACACCCGTATAAGGGTTGCGCTACTTAGGTCTGGCACAATCTTCACTTCTGCCATCTTCACCTTGCTTGGCCATCCATTCCGTATCCAATACGATACTTGGTGACCTGAGGTGGCATGTTCCTATTTTCCGCACAAATCTTGCAATTTTTAATTACTCCTTCTATCTGCTTTCCGTATCCAATACGATATGTGGTGACCTGAGGTGGCATGTTCCTATTTTCCGCACAAATCTTGCAATTTTTAATTACTCCTTCTATCTGCTTGTCAATTGAAGGCCACCAGAAATAGCTTCTAGCCATTGCCTTGGAAATCACTATGCCGTCATGATTGCGGTGGAGCTCTTCAAGCACATAGGGTCTTATCTTTTCTGGCAACACTACCCTATTTCCCCATAATACACAATCTTTGAAATTGGATAATTCGTCTCTTTTTTGCCAAAATGTCTTGTATTCATCTTCTACCTTGCTTGGCCATCCATTCCGTATCCAATACGATACTTTACATAGGGATTTATCCTTCCGCGTAAGTTTCGCTACTTCTGAGGCTCTAACTCTAATTCCTTTGGAGTCTCCTCAATGAATAAGACTCCCGAAAATTCCTCTTCTACCGTTTTTTCCTGTGTTGGCCACCTACTCAGGGCATCCGCATTACCTATGTTCTTGCCTTCTACGTATTTTAATTCATAGTCATACGAATTTAATAGCAATGCCCATCTTAGCATCCTTGGCGATATAATGTTGGGTATCGGTTTTCTTGGGTCTAAAATGCCTAATAGCGGCTTGTGGTCTGTCTTGATCGTCACCTTTCTACCACAAATAAACTGATGAAATTTTTTGAGACCGAATATAATTGCTGCCGCTTCTTTGTCAATTTGTCCATAATTACGCTCATGAGAGTTCAAGGTACGGGAGGCAAACATTATGGGTCGAATACTACCATTTTCCATTTCATGCTCTAGTACCGCTCCTAGTCCGTACTGTGAGGCGTCACATGATAAGATAAGTTTCTTTTTTACATCATAATGTACCAGTGTATCGTCACTCGAAATCATTTTCCTTAGTGTTTCAAATGATGTCTGCTGATCCTTTGCCCACTGCCATTTTCTCTCTTTATCTAATAATCTATACAACGGCTCAGCTATTGTCGCCTTGTCCGGCAGAAACCTGTCATAGAAGTTTAATAATCCTAGGAAAGCCTGTAACTCTTTTACATTGCGCGGTGCCGGCGTTTTCTCAATTTCTTGGATTTTCTCTTTACACGGATGAATACCGAATTCATCAATGATGAAGCCCAGGAATTTTACACTTTTTTCAGCAAAATGGGCTTTTTTTTTTATTCAACCGTAGACCCGCTTCTTTCAGTTTTTTTAACACCCTCTCTAGTCGACGGTTGTGCTCATCAATAGTGTTTCCTGTGATTACTATATCATCCAGCAAAACAGCGACCCCTGATATACCAGCCAGCAATGACAACATTAATCTCTGGAAAATACCAGGACAGGCCTTAATTCCAAAAGCCAATCGTTTCATTTTGTATAGACCCTTGGGTGTATTTACTGTCAAGAGTTCTGCAGTTGCTTCATCCACTATTACTTGTGTGTAGGCCCGTTCTAGATCAATCTTCGTAAACACAACCCCTCCTTGCAATTCCGCAAAAGCTTCGCTCAATGTAGGCAGCGGGTAGGTATCCGTATCAGTAACAGCATTCACAGTCGACCTGTAATCCCCACATAACCTAACACTACCATCTGGTTTGAGCACCGGTACGATTGGTGTTGCCCACTCGGAATGCGGTGTCGCTTCTAGAACTCCCTCTTTTTCCAGTCTTTCGATTTCTTGATAAACTCGTTCTTTTAAGCAAATGGTACTGGTCTACTCTTGAAAAACTTCGGTTTGGCCCCTTCCTTTGCTGTAATATTTACAACAGGTCCCGTGTACTTTCCTAAGCCTTCTTGGAACACCTCAAATTTTTTTTGAAGAATGTCCTTCAAGTGGGTATTCAATTTGCTACAATTAGTTGAAATACTATGCACTCCGCCTATTTGAATATTTAAATCGGCAAACCAATTGCGCCCTATCAAACTCGGCCCATTTCCTTTAGCAATAAAAATTGGTAACCCTTTATTTATTCCTTTATACTGGACATTCACCATAGTTTTTCCTAACAAGCACCGTCTATTATCCGTCCAAGTCTTTAAGGAAATGTTAATTTCCTCTAATTCGGGTAACTTTTGCTGCCATATGTGCTTGGCTGCTGCTTCACTTATCAATGTAAAATCACAGCCTGAATCGACTTCCATACTAACAGTTGTATTATTCACCAAAATTTTTATCAAAAATGCTGGCACCGATATTTCTTGTCTTATACAGTTAACTGAAGAAGTCTCCTCATATAGGCCATTAAAATTGGAGCGTGCCTTATTCTCATCTTGCCTCTTCTGCATACACACAGCCTCAATGTGACCTGTCTTCCCACACTGATTGCATTTTGTCCATCTGAATCTGCACCCGCCTCGGTGTGCCTTTCCACACCGAAAACAGTTAAATCTTTCTGTCTGTTTGCCCAAATTACTGCTAACATCCTTGTTCACGTCCATCGGCACCTCTGCATCCGGCATTGGATGACTTGGGGCTGATATCACTATCATGTTGGAATCGATTCCTGCCGCTTCAAGTGCCAGTGCTATCTGACATGCTCGTTCAAAGGTCAGTGAACTATTTTGAAGTAATTTCTTTTGTGCTTCTTTATCTCTAATCCCACAGACTAACCTGTCCCGGAGAGTCCGGTCCAAGTCAGTGAAGTTGCAATCAATACTCAATGTCCGCAGTTGGGCAATATAGTCCCTTATCTTTTCCCCCTCTTCCTGATGTCTAGAATGAAACTTGTATGATTGCACAATTTCATTTGGCGTTGGATGGAAATGATTATCCAAAAATACTTTGATATTTTCAAAACTAACCTCACTTATTTTGGCTGGGGCTATTAAGGACACTATCAAGTCGTATAAGTCAGGACCACAAACAGCCAATAAATTTGCCTTCTGTTTTGCACCTTCTTCTATTTCGCTTGCTTCCAGGCAGAAAGAAAACCTTTCTATATAATTTTTCCAGCAGCCATGTGCTATATCAAACTCACCAAATTTTATCCCCATTTTCGGTAAAACCTATTTGACCACTTTTTTAACCTCACTATCAGTAATCAGTAATTTATTGCTTTCATAGGTACATAACATAAGGTGGTATATCGAAACATGATCAGCTATGAGCCCTGCAAGGGCACTGCAATTTACATTCTTAATTAGCTTATTAACTAACTAGACTAATAATAATATAGCAGAAATAATTAGTAACAACATTTCAATAATAATAATAAGACATTCGTTGTAGGTACATATACTAGCTTACATGAGATCATTGTATTTTATTTTCATTATTGTGCACTAAATTTAGGAACCATCGCCTGCTTGGACTATAATTCAATTACTGAGTTGTTATTGTCTTGTCTTGTAGGTATTCCTCAACTGTGTAGTAGGTTTTGTCCACAAGAAATTGTTTTAAGATTTTTATAAACTTGGTTTGGTTGGGTTCATTTTTTATGTGGTTTGGCAATTTATTAAAAATTCTTATTGATGTGGGATAAGGTCCATTCTTGTGTATTGCCAATTTCGATGTTATTTGTATCAAATTATTTTTAGTTCGTGATTCGAAACGTCGGGGTACATCGCCGATTTTAGAGTATAGGTCTGGATGGGCTTTAATAAATTTACACGATTCTAAAATGAACATGCAAGGTAAGGTGAGGATGCCAAGGTTTTTAAAATGTGTTTTGCAGCTCTCTGGAATTCTGGTGTTCGTCAGTATCCGTATGCATTTTTTCTGTAAAATTGTAACTATTCACACTAATTCACACGTTTGTCCACAATTTCACTCGTCGCCACTGAAGTATACTCACATTTAGGGTCTAGAACACATGTGCTGGCTGAAATACAGGTGACAGACTGGTTTTCCAAAGTACCTTGCATATCTTCACACTTGTCACGAAACTACCCACTTTGTCCATAATGTTCATACATAACAATTGACATTATTGATGTGTGATAAATAACAAAAGGTAGACCTACAAATAACATTTAGTAATTATCCAACATAATAAATAATTAAGCTTCCAATCTCTGTAAATCTCGAAAATCTGTTCTGAAATCAAGGGGACATTCTCCAAATGGACACCTATGTAACTCAATGGACAAAGTAAAGACGACATCATAATGGTCATAGACTTGCACAAAATACTCAATTAACTCAATATACATAACAAGGTGCTTTGATTAATCAAAGTGAATTAAAGTACCTACTGACTTTCTAGTGTAACATCACAACATAGCATATTTAAAATATTTAATACAGGTACGTGTTATCATGAGATTATGTGAGAGCTACCTTTAGTATGCCACATATATAAATGGTGGTGGTCATATGACTCAAAACGCTAGTTTAGGTTTAAAAAGCTTACTGCAAATTTGTCGAATGTGATCCAATGAAAATTAACAATTAAAAGGAAATATTTTGTAGTTTTTTTAAAAAACCGGTTCTTCCGAACTGAAGGTAAGTTTTGATAAGTCTTCATTTTAGAGCGCCTTATAAACTAACGAAATAAATCGTACAGACAAAAGTCACAGGAAAACTATCTATACTCAATGTGCATGCAACTTTACCGTGTCCGTTGGTTACGTTTGCAAGTGCGATTATAGGTTACGCGACAAATCGTTACCAAACAGACGTAACGACTTCTGTGTAGCTGAATTAAATCTATTCAAAACAATACAAAAATAACCGCAATGTTCAACCTATGTGATTAACAAATAACTGCTTTAAACACGGTTTTATTCTATAAAAACAGGATTCTTGTTACTTAACGTTTAAACTTCATAAACAGTGAAACCAACTGGACAAAAAATTGGATAAACTTACTTGTCACATAATCCAGCACGTCACGACGGTCGCGATTTGGCTGTTTAAAATCAAATTTGACGTGACAAGCTCTGTCTATAGTCGCAGCACTCGCAGCGTTGCCAAGATCAAAATTCACCTAAATGTTGGTAAAAATATTTCACTAAGACTGCGAAAATTGCGTAACCAATCGGACTATTGTCCAAATCGCAATTTCGTGGGGACAACGGTTTAATCTAAATTCAACCCTAATAATGATGTTTTAAAAGCTATTATTCATCAAAAATGCATTGCCTAAAGCATAAACTTACCAGAAATGTATTACTTGGTGTTACCGCCTTAGAAAAATATGAGAAAAATGACCTTCAAAAATGGAACTTTGTGAAGGGGACATGGACAGTATGGCGACACGATTTTACCATATTTAAAAACTAGATTTTACGCAGGAAACAAGTTTTTAATTCTGGATTTAATTTAATAAACGATGCGACGATTTAATATATTTTACGGAAAAGCAACATTTAACTGGATCAAATCAACATCTTTTGAGTAAATCACAAAAAATACAAGGGGACATCCAAAAAAGTGGAGGGTATAGTGATGTGCCGTTCTCGAAATTTCCCGAGAACAGAGAAATCGATCGAGAACGTTCTCGGAAACGTTCTCCCAATCGGAAATTATCGAGAAAGTATCAGAAATTCAACTTTTTCTTCTATTATTTTTCTTTTACTGGGTTTTAGAGGCTTTTATTAGGCACTGATTAATTGATTATTAATATTCGAATACCATATCACAGAAATTCTCTCTCTTCCCGGGAATTTCTCGAGAACGTTCTCGGAAATATTCTCTCGAGATCGGTGTCACGGTAACTTTCCTGTAGATATTTTGCTTGTAAGGATAAAATAAAACGTAATCAATATGGAACTATATTATTGATTGTAAATATTTCTCATTTAACTATGAAGAGAGGTACTATTAATGTTTAAAGAAGTATACAAATAATTTTTTAAACGTGCATATGCAATTACCAATAACTACACAATTCACAAGTAAAAGCTGTTAATCAAAAAGAAATCACTTCAACAGGGGATAGTGTACAGTTCTTAACGATGTGTTTGGCAAACCTTTTAACGTTTTTACAAGTGTATACTGCAACACAAAACATGCACATATACTTTAAACAATCGTTTTCGTTCACGGTTCTAAAATAGTCTATAACTATATTTCTTGGTTTCATTTTTACTTTCTGTCTGATATATCATAGTCTGTAACTGCTTTAACAGATACTGATACATCGTCAATCTAGATGCTTACCTGCTTCTCCCACCACCATGTTAATAAGTGACCCTTATCGTATACGGTGCATGCCCTATTGTCTTTGTCTACTCTATACTGAGACCGAACTTATCGAAAAATACCACGCTAAACGTGAATACATTGAATGATTGATGTGATTGACTGACCCTTTAAATAAAAAATAAAGAAGTTAGCATACAATGTAATTGCAGAAATCTCTGTGAATGTTGCACCATAGATAAAGACCTTTTTAGATTTTAAAACTCATTTGTTATCATTATATAAGTAAGTATAAATGTAATAACCTAAAAATAAATCTACTTTTAAACCTTCTAATTTTTTCCGCGGAGAAACGTTCTCGAGAACGATTGAAATTTCCCGGAAATTTCTCTGGAAAGGAATTCTCGAGAATGAGAACGTTCTCGCTGGCACATCACTAGGAGGGTACAACGGTAGATAGAAATGCCCATGTTCGAATAGACCCTATTAGGGCCATTATACACAAACTGATATGAGAATCTTAATTTCTATAATAAATAAAAAATATGCAGAGGATATAAATAAAATAAATGCAGAGGATTTTAAATATTGTCTATGGTCTCTGGTGACTTACGAAAAGAGAATAT
This sequence comes from Epinotia demarniana, assembly GCA_945867215.1. Lineage (NCBI taxonomy): Eukaryota > Metazoa > Arthropoda > Insecta > Lepidoptera > Tortricidae > Epinotia > Epinotia demarniana. The sequence continues at coordinate 16,465,750 of OX244263.1, forward strand.
TTTAAATTCATTCATCAACACATTGAATCATACAGATTTGTATTATTAATATCAGTTTGTGTGTAATAGGCATTAACGCGGATATTTTTGGTCCGATAACCATTCAGCCACTATAAAAAAATAAAAAAAATATAATTCCGCTGTTTAGCCTGTTCATGAACACAGACGCCATATTTAGATTACAATTTTAAAAAAATACTTCTCGGCCTAGGCTTTACAGCTCTCTCTAATTGTTCTGCCCGAAATGTGATACTTCGAAGCCTGTTATGACGCACGTAACGACGACATTTCATTGCATGTTTGAGAAAAACACAACTGTTATTTTGCGTCTTCAATAGAATCGTGTTAAGTATTTCATAGCCTATCCATATTATTAAAGCTACGGAATTGCTTGTCAAGTACAATGTTCTAGTAGTAAAGTAGAACAGACAACCGCTTTAGCCTAGTTGGTAGTGACCCTGCCTACGAAGCAAGAGGTCCTGGGTTTGAATCCCGGTAAGGGCATTTATTTGTGTGATGAGCAAGAATATTTGTTCCAGAGTCATGGATGTTTTCTATGTATTTAAGTATTTATTTATCTATATAAGTATGTTTATCGTCATCTAGTACCCATAGTACAATCTTTGCTTAGTTTGGGACTAGATCAATTTGTGTAACATTGTCCCCAAATATTTATTTAGTTATTATTTATTTAACAGTTAAATATGATAAAATATTGATTGCAGGCTTCTGGTCTGAACCCTGCTTTTGCCAGGACCATTGGTATTGCTGTAGACCCCCGCAGACGCAACAAGTCTGTTGAGTCACTGCAGATCAATGTGCAGAGACTGAAAGAGTACCGCGCCAGACTCATTCTCTTCCCTAAGGGCAAGAAGGTATGTTAACAAATTTTCATACATAATTTGTTTATGTCCCAAATTGAAAATACCCAATATATTATTATTATTATCCTATTTTAGACAGGCAGCTGACACTAATACGTGTAAATCATAGTTCACTTAGAATGGGTTGACACTGCTTTAGCTTTGCACATATATGAAATTGCTGTATTTAAAATAACCTGTGTAATCATCATCATCATATCAGTCGAAATACATCCACTGCTGGACATATGCATCCCCCAAAGAGTGCCATAAGGACTGGCAATGAAAACAGTAAATTAAACATGTTTCTTGATGCATTAAAACTTTTGCAACCAGACTAAAAATGGAACAATTCACCAGAAACCGACAGAATTCGCTAGGCGTGTAAGTTCATACTAGTGCCCGCCTAGCGGGCTCAACCTGCACCTGAGCAAATATTACGAGTGCCCGCTAGGCCGGTTCTTGGTTGCGAACGTGTTAAGTAATATAAACATTATGAAAACTAGGTCCTGAAGGGTGAGGCCAATGAGGAAGAGCGCAAGCTGGCCACCCAATTGCGCGGCCCTCTGATGCCAGTGCAGCAGCCCGCGCCCAAGTCCGTCGCCCGCGCCATCACTGAGGACGAGAAGAACTTCAAGGCGTATCTATACCTCCGTGGCGTAAGTATTCACTTAAGGTTTTCGTAGAATGATTTTAAATTAAAGCAAAATGGCGAAAATAGCCAATGTTTATTCACCAAGAACACCCAAGTAATTCTAATTTGGCTGTGTCCACTGGTGGTTGCAGTTGTCAGTCAATCTGTAACCAGAAAATTAAAACTGACAGGGTTTATTCAGCCTAATCCACTGAAGTGATCGATGTTGTCTATGCAACTATACGCCGTTCTGTTCTTTTCTTATTTAATCTCACATTTAATATATTTATATTTTGAGTTAGGCTCGTAAAACTCACTTTCCCGAAATGTGCACTTTCTGCAAAGGTGCACGTTCCGCAAAATGTACACTCTTAATATGTACACTTCCCAATATGAAAACTTTACCGAATACACTTTTCCAAAACGCACGCTTTCCCAAAATGTACACTTCCCAATTTGGAAACTTTCCCGTAATGTGCACTTTTTCAAACAGTGTTCTTTTCCAAAACTCACGCTTTCCCAAAATGTACACTTTCCCATTTAGGGCACTTTCTCAAAAGGTACACATCTATTATTTAGACGTGTATCGTTCTAGTTTTCCCTCTGGGTTGGAAGGTCAGATGGCAGTCGCTTTCGTAAAACTAGTGCCTTTGCCAAATCTTGGGATTAGGTGTCAAAGCGGATCCTGGGCTCGTCGTAGGGGCACAACCGGGAATAACGCTAGGAGAATGATGACGTGTATCGTATCGTACAACGTTTTACTGTACATATGGCTCATTAAAGTTTCGACATATACACGAAAACTGCTCATTCCGCACTAGTGCGGGAAAGTAGCACCACATGCACTGTAATAGTACATTACGTAACTAGGGCGGTGAATAAGTGAATGCCCCAGATCGCAGGTGTTTGGCCATAAATATGCGCTCTGGGGCTTTACGAATTACCGCCCGTGTTGAGTACAAAATTTTACGTCTTCACCTGGCCACAATGCGAGTTTTCCCGTACGCGCAGCGTGCAGTAAGCGTGCAGTAAAACTCGCATTATGGCCAGGTGTGACGTAAAATATTCCTCCTCCTCCAAATATCCATCCTCACCTTCGTTTCGGGACTTGTATCGTACAACGTTTTACTGTACATATGGCTCTTTAAAGTTTCGACATGTGCACGGAAATTGCTCTTTTCTGCACTAGTGCGGGAAAATAGCACCATATGTACTGTAATTAGTACATTACGTAACTAGGGCGGTGAATTCGTGAAAACCCCAGATCGCAGGTGTTTGTGGCCTGAACCGAAGGTGAGGGCCATAAATATGCGCTCTGGGGCTTTACGAATTACAGCCCGTGTTGCGTACAAAATTTTACGTCTTCACCTGGCCACAATTTGAGTTTTCCCGTACGCGCAGCGTGCAGTATAACTCGCATTATGGCCAGGTGTGACGTAATAGTACATTACGTAACTAGGGCGGTGAATTCGCGAATGCCCCAGATCGCAGGTGTTTGTGGCCCGAAACGAAGGTGAGGATGGATATTTGGAGGAGGAGGAATATTTTACGTCACACTTGGCCATAATGCGAGTTTTACTGCACGCTTACTGCACGCTGCGCGTACGGGAAAACTCGCATTGTGGCCAGGTGAAGACGTAAAATTTTGTACTCAACACGGGCGGTAATTCGTAAAGCCCCAGAGCGCATATTTATGGCCAAACACCTGCGGTCTGGGGCATTCGCGAATTCACCGCCCTAGTTACGTAATGTACTATTACGTCACACCTGGCCATAATGCGAGTTATACTGCACGCTGCGCGTACGGGAAAACTCAAATTGTGGCCAGGTGAAGACGTAAAATTTTGTACGCAACACGGGCTGTAATTCGTAAAGCCCCAGAGCGCATATTTATGGCCCTCACCTTCGGTTCGGGCCACAAACACCTGCGATCTGGGGTATTCACGAATTCACCGCCCTAGTTACGTAATGTACTAATTACAGTACATATGGTGCTATTTTCCCGCACTAGTGCAGAAAAGAGCACTTTCCGTGCACATGTCGAAACTTTAAAGAGCCATATGTACAGTAAAACGTTGTACGATACAAGTGCGAATAGGTAATTCGGTAACTCGTGTCGATTTAAAACACTCCCTTCGGTCGTGTTTTAATGTATCACCACTCGTTGCGATTTTCCTATTTTTGGCACTTGTATCGTAAATAACTATTGCTACGTCACTTTAAAGTAATAAACGTATTTGTAAAAAAAATAATATTATTTTCTTTTTAGGGTCCCGTAGTCAAAATTGCAAAAACGGAACGTTTATAGTTTCGGTCTTTCTGTCCGTCCGTCCGTCCGTCTGTCAGACTGTTTGCATTTGCACTATTTCATAGAAACCCTTAGTACTATAAACAGGGACACTCTTACCCCTAAAGTGTACTTTTCGGGAAAATATACCTTCTGCGTAAGTGCACATTCTGGGAAAGTGAACCTATTGAGAAAGTGTACATATCGGGAAGTGCACCTTCTGAGAATGTGTTCTATCTGAGAAAGTGTACCAATTGGGAAGTGCACTTTCTGAGACAGTGCGCCTTACCAGAAAGTGATCCTTCTAAACTAGTGTACCTACCTTTAGAGGTAGTGCACATTTCGGGAAAGTGAGTTTTATGAGCCTAACCATATTTTATCACATTGTATTGTCAACTGTAATTAAATTTATACTTTAGGCTCGCTCCATCGCCAACCTGGTTGGTATCCGTGCCAAGAGGCTGAAGGATGCTGCGGAAAACCCTGATGACGTGACCAAGGCGCCTACTGCTGTTAAGGACCCTAAAGCGAAGAAGTGATTTATTAAAAATCTATAAATAGATCCTTTGTTTTCCTTTTAGGGTTCCATTGTCGACAATAAGGCCAATAAGGCCACTGTAGCCGAGCGGGATAAGGCACGCGACTTTCCATCTAGAAGTTGTGGGTTCAAACCGTGTGTTCCCTCCTGGCCCGGCCACATGCTCGTACGAGGCTGTGATTACAGTGATAAAATGTACCCATTATGTACAGGTCGATTCACAAGAGCTGGCGCGTAATGCCTATGAAATTAATGACAGTTTCATATATTTTCCGCGCGAGCTCTCGTGAATCGACCTGTACTATTATATACCAAGTCGGAAATTAATTGTACCTCCAAAGTTTGCCATATACATTTTACATAAGGTGAGGGGGGCGAAGTGCGCCTCCTACAAATATATCATACTTAGCTTCTGCCCGTCTCCGTAACTCCGTCCGCGTGGGACTAGTTTATATCGCAGCTCCATACAAACTTTCACCCATACCAAATTTCACCTAGCCTAAGCGTGAAGAGGTAACAGACTGACACAGTTTCGCATTTATAATTTAAGGATACTGCTGACAATACTAGTAACGACATCTGACATCGATATAACATTCTAAAACAGGTCTTGATAAATATGGCAATATATAATGGCGCTATAATCGCGAAACTGGTCAACAAGGCACGAACCCGCGAAAATTATGCGCCTCTGCTCCAATTACACGCATATTTTTGCGCGTTCGCGAGCGAATGTGGATAGTACAAGAAAATTAATAAAATCAGGGGAAATAATTCCTGTAGTTTTGTAAATTGGTACAATTATACCTACCGATGTCCAGAGAAACATACTAAAAGTCCTCGAGGGTGGGGGGGGGGGGTTGAAGGTACCTTTTTTCAGATTTTCGTACATATCTCGAATATCTGTACGAAAAGCGTTATGATAACTTCAGACAAAAGTTTCTACATAAAAATTTCCTACAAAATTGGTCATAAAGATTTTTACTCTACGATCAATACTTTGGGAGCTACAGGATGTTAAAGTAAACAAAGAGATAAAAAAATGTTGATTTAAGAAAACGTCGTTATTTCGTAGTTGTTCATCATAACTCTTATAATTACTTTAGATAAAAGTTTGTCCATAAAATTTCCTACAAAATTGGTCATATTTATTTTCACTCTACGATCGATACTTAAGGAGCTACAGGATGTTCAAGTTAAAAAATAGTCGATTTAAGAAAACGTCATTTTTTCGTAGTTGTTCATCATAATTCATTTTGCGTTTAGGATAAGCAAGCTCAGTTACCTGCTTATCAAACATACAATTCCCATGTCGATCCATTGAGAATTTCTAAACAAAACAAACAAATAAAGCTGCAAGACCACTGATTTCTCACTGACATAGTTGTTTCTTCGGGAAAGAGTGCAACTATGACCTGGCAATGTATGAAACAAGTGTAGGGTCTCCGTGTGACCCCAAAAAAAATTGCCATTTCAAGGTTTGCCTCGGGGAGAAAGTTGGAGTACAGCCTGGCTAAACGGTCGGACCTAGGTCAGGGGTGCTCGACCAAATGTCATAGGAAACCGCATGCAGTTTTTGATGACCAAAAAAAAAGTTTTAGGATTTTAGTAAAATCAGGGGAAATAATTCCTGTATTTTTGTAAATTGGTACAATTACACCTTGTGGTGTCCATATAACCATACTAAAAGTCCTCGAGGGTGGGGTTGAAGGTACCTTTTTTCAGATTTTCGTACATATCTCGAATATCTGTACGAAAAGCGGTATGATAACTTCAGACAAAAGTTTCTACATAAAAATTTCCTACAAAATTGGTCATAAAGATTTTTACTCTACGATCAATACTTGGGGAGCTACAGGATGTTAAAGTAAACAAAGAAATAAAAAATTGTTGATTTAAGAAAACGTCGTTATTTCGTAGTTGTTCATCATAACTCTTATAATTACTTTAGATAAAAGTTTGTCCATAAAATTTCCTACAAAATTGGTCATATTTATTTTCACTCTACGATCGATACTTTAGGAGCTACAGGATGTTCAAGTTAAAAAATAGTCGATTTAAGAAAACGTCATTTTTTCGTAGTTGTTCATCATAATTCATTTTGCGTTTAGGATAAGCAAGCTCAGTTACCTGCTTATCAAACATACAATTCCCATGTCGATCCATTGAGAATTTCTAAACAAAACAAACAAATAAAGCTGCAAGACCACTGATTTCTCACTGACATAGTTGTTTCTTCGGGAAAGAGTGCAACTATGACCTGGCAATGTATGAAACAAGTGTAGGGTCTCTCCGTGTGACCCCAAAAAAAATTGCCATTTCAAGGTTTGCCTCGGGGAGAAAGTTGGAGTACAGCCTGGCTAAACGGTCGGACCTAGGTCAGGGGTGCTCGACCAAATGTCATAGGAAACCGCATGCAGTTTTTGATGACCAAAAAAAAAGTTTTAGGATTTTAGTAAAATCAGGGGAAATAATTCCTGTATTTTTGTAAATTGGTACAATTACACCTTGTGGTGTCCATATAACCATACTAAAAGTCCTCGAGGGTGGGGTTGAAGGTACCTTTTTTCAGATTTTCGTACATATCTCGAATATCTGTACGAAAAGCGGTATGATAACTTCAGACAAAAGTTTCTACATAAAAATTTCCTACAAAATTGGTCATAAAGATTTTTACTCTACGATCAATACTTGGGGAGCTACAGGATGTTAAAGTAAACAAAGAAATAAAAAATTGTTGATTTAAGAAAACGTCGTTATTTCGTAGTTGTTCATCATAACTCTTATAATTACTTTAGATAAAAGTTTGTCCATAAAATTTCCTACAAAATTGGTCATATTTATTTTCACTCTACGATCGATACTTTAGGAGCTACAGGATGTTCAAGTTAAAAAATAGTCGATTTAAGAAAACGTCATTTTTTCGTAGTTGTTCATCATAATTCATTTTGCGTTTAGGATAAGCAAGCTCAGTTACCTGCTTATCAAACATACAATTCCCATGTCGATCCATTGAGAATTTCTAAACAAAACAAACAAATAAAGCTGCAAGACCACTGATTTCTCACTGACATAGTTGTTTCTTCGGGAAAGAGTGCAACTATGACCTGGCAATGTATGAAACAAGTGTAGGGTCTCTCCGTGTGACCCCAAAAAAAATTGCCATTTCAAGGTTTGCCTCGGGGAGAAAGTTGGAGTACAGCCTGGCTAAACGGTCAGACCTAGGTCAGGGGTGCTCGACCAAATGTCATAGGAAACCGCATGCAGTTTTTGATGACCAAAAAAAAAGTTTTAGGATTTTAGTAAAATCAGGGGAAATAATTCCTGTATTTTTGTAAATTGGTACAATTACACCTTGTGGTGTCCATATAACCATACTAAATTCTGCATAAAATTTCCTACAAAACTGGTCATATTTATTTTTACTCTATGATCAATACTTTGGGAGCTACAGGGTGTTAAAGTAAACAAAGAGATAAAAAACCATCAAGTTTAGAGGTATAACCACTAGTATACAAAATTAACAGGTAGGTACGTGATAAGTATTATTTTACTCATCGTCTTCGGCATCGTAATCTCCGTCTTCTCTTTCTAGAAACTGTACAGGTACACTGTTTGTACATGAACCCGAGCATCCGATGCATACTTGACTGCATGAAATACCGGCCTTTCGACATCGGCAATTTCCAGTGCAACCATTTTTTTGATGTCCTATAGAGGGGACAGCCGTACAGCCGGACATACGAAAGCATTGTTGCCCTATAGTCAAATATCGAATACTAATGGAATCGAATATACTGCATAGAAATGGTGCCAATGGCGGGCGAGGCGAGGCAAGCCGGGAGGGCGGCCCTAAAAAAAAAGAATTATTGAATTAAAATTAAATTAAATATGATTTATTTCGGACTCGAGGTCCATAATTTGTTAGTTACAGTGTACTTACAGCTAATGTTAGTAACATATTAGGTATTTTAAAACTAAAATCGACGAGGGGAGGCAAGCACTGAAGCGTGCGCCTGATCCCAATGTCGCATAATCGGGCAATCCGCCCGTTCAGCAAATGCTTGTAGGATGCTGTTGGTGCTGCTCCTCACTCTGGTCATCATGGACGCCATTCTGTTGCGTAAGATTGCGTGGAATCCCGGCACGTCCGCCGCCGCGAACATGCCGGACGCACTACAATAGCGAGGGAGCCCCATCAGCATCCTGAACACATTGTTATATTGCACCCTAAGTACGTTGACGGCCCGCTTCGTATAGCTAACACATAGTGCACACGAGTAGAAAGATTGGCAGAACGCCTTAAACAGGGTAACTTTCACACACTCACTACATCGCGCGAACCTACGAGCCAGCATATTACCGCGGACCGCCAACGCACGGCGCTCCCTTTCTACATCCAGATCGTCACATAGCGTGTCTGCTACCCAGTGCCCCAAGTACTTAAATTTAGACTCTTTTTAGAGTTGTGCCCTCAAGTACAACTGGTGGAATAAAGTCGTATGTTTTCTTAAAACAACAACAACTCACTTTTTGCCGCATTGTACTTAAGGCCATGGGCAGCAGCGTACCTCTCACATATAGCCAGCAACTTCCTCAAGGCACTGATGCATGGACTCAATACCACCATATCATCCGCGTAGCTGATGTTGTTAACAACCTTTCCACCAACGGAACAACCTGTAGGGGTGTTACTGAGCTCATGGATCAGCCCGTCCATATACAGGTTGAAGAGCTTCGGAGATGTCAATCCACCCTGTCTCACTCCACACCTCAATCTGTACACATCCGACATATGACCAGCCCACCTCACAACATTAGTCTGGTTCTTGTACCAATATTTAAATATTGACACAAGCTCCCCCGGCATGCTTGTTTCCTTCGATAATTTTGACCACGAGCTATCGTACGATACTAGGTCGAAGGCCTTAGAAAGATCTAAGAAACAAGCATACACAGGAGTTCTTTCATTATTAGCATAGTACTGGACAGTGCGCTTGAGACAGTAGATTGCTGATTCAGTGGATAAACCAGCCCGGAATCCGAACTGTGCATCATTCAGCTTCACATGGGCACCTAACTGATGATGAAGCCTACAAAATCTAAAAAGGTAGGAATCAGGGGAAATCATTCGTGTAGTTTTGAAAATTGGTACAGTTATATCTTGTCGTGTCCAGATAAACATACTAAAAGTCCTCGAGGGTGGGGGCTGTGCTGAGGGTGTAGGGGGGGGGTTGAAGGTACCTTTTTTTCAAATTTTCGTACCTATCTCGAATATCTGTACGAATAGCGTTATAAGAACTCCAGACAAAAGTTTCTACATAAAATTTCCTATGATGAATGATTTTACTAATTTTCTTGATGTATCGTTTTTTTATTTTTTTTTGGTCGAGCACCCACTGACCTAGGTCTCAACGTTTAGCCAGGCTGTACTCCAACTTTTTACCCCGAGGCAAATCTTGAAATGTCAGATTTTTCTGGGGGTCACACGGAGAGACCCTAATTCGGCTTAATTTTCTTAGATTAATATCATATGCCATCCGATTTCAATGTTTTAAGTGCATTTTTCCTAAGTTCTCGTCCACCACCATTTTTTTCCGGCTTCCATCTCTGACCGCTCGATAACCACCCGGCCGGGACGAATGGCATTTTTTTTAGTGTCTGTATGTGATGAAGAACAAGCATGCCAATTTTCGTATTTTTTTTCTTCGCTCGCTTACTCGGCTCCGGTCGCACTGGGAGGGATGGCATAAAAGTTTAATTATATAAGCAGCGTGCACACTTTTAGGCTACCGCGTTTCAATCGGTTCCCTCGCGACATTTTTTTTTTACCACCCCCCTCCTATTTCCTAACCAGTCACAGTTGGGTCAGTTCGGGTTGCACAGGGCGGTTCCACAACACTTCGGGAGCTCAAATACCGCGAGCCAACCGGTTGCGTCTCCCGACATTAAATTACGCGTCATTGCTCTGAATATGTCGTCACACTGGCCAGACTACAGTATTCTAGAACCTGCCGTTAGTCTTTTAACTAACCTTCAGGAGTGGGTAGAATAAGTGAAAAGGTAGTTATTTATAGTCTACAGTTTATTCACCAAGTGCACGTCTATCTGTACAGTTACAGGAAAGATAGTCTATAATTAGCACAAGTAAACCGCGGGGGCAAGCGATGTTTAGTGCCTACGCCAGTACCGCGTGTGAGATCGCTGCATACTAACTCTCCGGCCCGCGCCGGCGACAACTTCGAAACTGCTGACCCGTATGTAGCATGCCGCTAGTCTCCAAACTTATTTCAATATTGCTTGCCGACTCTACAAGGAACGCATTTCGCCCCCCTTCAGAGAACGATAGAATATCCTGCCTTAGGCTGGCCCTTAACATCAATTAAATTAAACAAAATTACGAATTGTTACAATGTTTTTGAACGTTTAGGGTAAGTACGCCAGGAGGATGAGGAAGCATCGCATTAAAGTTATTATTATTGATCGTTTGGTCTCAAGGGGTAGTTCAATTATATTGCGCCATAAAAATATTGTGCAAAGTTGTTGTAGGTCTAGGGCTGGCGTAGCGCGGGATTTGCTGCCCGGGGTCAAAAGAAAATTCACCGAATCCTCTCTTTTTTCGCTTTAACAAATCGCGGTGCTTGCCTCTGCCATTTTTCTGTGTCTACGCTACTTAACCGGTCGTATTTAGTTATGTGCCGGGAAATATTCCCTGGTCTTGGTGAACAGGTTGGGCCCAAGTTATCATAGAATCCCTGATAGCAAGAAATATAAACATACACAATTTCTATATTCCCCTGTATGGGAATATTCCCGTGAACGGCACATCGCTAGTCGTATTTGATAGGTTACATAAATTCAATAAGACAATAGGTCTACATACATTTATTTCTCAATACAATAACATATAATCTGGTTACATCAATAAACGTTTCGTGTTTATGCTATCGAAATATTGTTTAGATAATGAAAAAAAACCTGTGTCTAACTTTAGTAGTACTATACTAACCCTATATTCTAGCTTAGACATTACTACCACTTAATTCTAAAAGAACTTTCAATTTCTAATCTAAACATTAGCAATAGCTTTGTGGTTAGAACACGTCTAACTTAAATACATTCATAATACAGTGCACTTTAGGATTCACTGCAGACCAGCAAACGACAAGGGAATTCGGAATGCTCGTCATATCATCACTTAATTTATTATTTTTAATTCATATATATGCGAGAATATGTTGTGCAATTACAATGTTATTGTATTAGGCTGGGGTAGTAACCTCATTATTGGGTTTCTCAAGACTCTCTGCCTCATTTGCCTCAGTTTCTTCGCCATCAGCTTTGCCTTTCTTATCACTCTTCCTGAATTTGTCATACCTGTTCATAAAATAATTTACATAAAATTAAAATCCTTATGTTACGGTAATGAAGGTAATTAGTATAAACTTGACAATTATGTAATTATATACCTATTATTAATAAGCGATTATATAAAATGTAACCACACCACGTTCAAAATGTAGAATTACAAGGGTTACCAAAAGTTAGTAATAACTAAGGACTATTAAAACATTGTTAGAAGGAATACTAGTCTACCTCCCAAGGTCTTCATCGTCGTCGCTGCCCTCGTTGCCCGGACGCACTTCACGCAACAGATCACCAATGTCCTTATCTACATCTGCCCACAGTTTGTCTTCTCCTTTAAACAAAGACACACACACATGAACACGGCATATTATTTTAGTAGCCACTTCAGTATATTTAATGGATCAAAAACAATGTACCTGTAGCATTAACAGAGTCACCATTTTCAATCTTTTTCTTTTCTTCAACAGGTTCGGGTTTTTCAGCTTTGACCTTGTCAGCCGCATCGTCATCGTTGGCTTCTTTGTTCTCTTCTGTAAATAAGAGATCATGTTCACACGAATCTGAAGAGTCAACCAGACCCACAGGGTTTCTTCAGAGCCTACCACAAAAATATTATTGACGACATTGTGCAATGTATAATTTACTTTAAAAACAAAGTTTTAACCGACTTCAATTTAGTACTCCGCCAAGCCACGAGCACATTTCCTATTTTTTACAATTTACCACATGAACTGATTTCCGATAGCAAATGCGTTGATTACTATAGAAAAAAACCGAATCGCTGTATGTGGGCCGATTATATTTGAGGACTTCCATCGATTCCCCAAGATCATCACCAATGGCACTTCATTAGTTCCTATTTCAACGGAATCTTATCAGAACCTGTGACGTACTTTTGCACTTTTAAGTACATAATTGAGGAATTCGATAAGTCATCTGTGGTCTTCATCATCAATTCCTCGCCACCAAATTTATGATTCCGGATGTAAATACACGAGTTATAACAGAAAATACCAAAATCACTACACGCGTGCCTTACAAAATTGAGGAGTCCCCTCAATTCCTCATGGATCCCATCATCTAACTGAATTTTGAAAAAAATGGGACCCACCTGGAAGTATATACATACGAACAAAAAAAAAAATTTCCGAGTCGGTTCATCAATGACGGAGTTGTGAGGTACCAAACATTGAAAAAAAAAATAAAAAAAAAGAATACAACCGAATTGAGAACCTCCTCCTTTTTTTTGAAGTCGGTTAAATAGAATAATAGAAACAAGTTTGTGTCAAAATTTTCATTTTTGGTACAAGCTTTTATTGCCGACTGTACTTTTCTGTATACCATCATCAACTCCTCATTGAGACGATTCTAACGAACCTAAACTCAACGGGGTTACGTCGGTTAAGTACTGAATTCCCATGGTCACCTGCTGTCTGCATCATCAGATCAGCTGGATGGTACCATAATATTGAATTGTCAACCAAACTATGCTTATACTCAAAATTTCAGCTCAATCGGAAACTGGGAAGTGGGTCAAATAGATTTGATTACAGACAGGAAACGGGACAGGTGAAACTAAATAAAAGCTTGTAATAGGTTCTAGCCGGGTAACCTCTCTGCTGGTGGAGCTGGCGATGGATGCGCTCGGCGTGCTTGCGCAGCGTGCGCGTGTCGCGGTGCTGCACGTAGCGGCCGAGGTGCGTGCGCAGGCGGCAGTGCCGGCGCAGCGCCTCCGCCGGCTCCGCGCCGCCGCCGCCCGCCTCCGCGCGCGGCAGGTACATGCGGCACAGCTCGCACCACCACGCCTGCACAATGTAAATGCACATGGTCAGACGTATGCAGTACCAAGCCGTGACTATTATCATCACATATTATTACTTGTACACCATCACCAGTCACATGCTAATAGTTCCTTAATTGAAAGAAGCAAATGCTTATGAATGACTAGCTGCCCGGCCCGGCTTCGCACGGTTAGTTTTCCGTTTTCCCGTAGAAATGAAGCATTTTCCCGCGGTAGAAAGTACCTCTAGTAGCCTATGTACATTAGGGATGTCGGCTTCTAATGGTAAATACTGTAAATAGTTATTTGTGTCACAAGGGAGCAAAATAGAATATTTACGGCGAGGGCGGTGTATTGAATCCTGAACGTAGCGAGGCATCCTACAATAGAATCCTGAGCGTAGTGAGGGGTGCAAGAGTTTACGCCCGAGACGAAAATAATTTTGCTTCCAAGTGACACATACTATTTTTCACACCGACAATGAAGAAATTTAAAAAAGATGTTAATAATAATTAAGCAGTTTTAACAAATTTACTTAATTTTGAAATATTACGAAATATTTATAAATTTTCATACGACGATGTTGTACCATCTTAAGGATTTTGTCATCAGCACCTTGGTACGCTCGCAACTCAGAAATCCATGAGTATTTGGAAATCCCAACCATACTCAAAGAGGCAAAGCAAAGCGCTACACAGCTAACTACAAGGACCGACTAGCAACTCATCCAAACCCTCTATTACATATTTCTAAAGCCAAACCCAATGAAGTAACTTAAGAGAGCCAATGTGCTGCCTGACTAGGGGAAGCTAGGGCAATGGCCATACCTTGCCAATCGCTAACCTCTTTCAACTCATCTGCTTATAGGCAGGCGCGGGACACTCCGCGATTTACGTTCATCGCTACAAGTACATGCCGGTGCCCCAACGTTGGGGAACCGGCATGTACTTGTAGCGATGAACGTCGACATCGTCGTCGACGTCGAAAAAGCGCCTTTGGTAAAGATCAAAGGAGTGTCCCTTCTGTACTTGTACTATTATCTATTCTGTGTTATAGGTTATGACTGATCACAGATTAACCTGAGGTTGTATGGGGGGGCCATACCAGGAAAATTGGCAATAAAATTTGAATCAACTCAAAATACGATAAAGAGTAGACTTTGTTCCGTATTCAAAAACTCTTTTCGAATTTAGAATGGCATACATTTTATTAATATAAATAAAAAAAATTGCAACATTGAAATGGATGTGATGACAGAAACTTAACTAATAACTTTAACTTTCAATGTTAGGGCACATTTTCTTTTTCTTTTCAAGTAACAATGAAATTTGAACCAAATACTGGATTCATACATACCTCAACCTTCTTAATATGGTCGCTGCCGATGTTAATTTCCACTTTAGGTTTCTTGGGAGACTCTGCATCTTTCTTTTCAGTGCCAGAGTCTTCATCTTCGACCTCTGCAAATAGATAAAATTCGTCAATACCAGAATATTGGCAGTGACCAGTAATTTGCAGATATATTTTTTTAATTTAATAAACAAATCTATAAATATAGAATAAGCGCGGGTTGCACAAACCTGCGATTACAGACGGATCAACATTCATTACGGCGCCTGCAGCTGTCATTCCATAGAAACTTGACAATCTCTCCATACATTCCGACTTTAACGAACATGGCTTACGATTTTAATTGCGAATATGGAATACCAACCGTCAACGTCACCCACAGAATCGAGGGTCATGAAGTTGTCCAAATCAACGTCCATGCCTTCGTCGCCGCTGCCCTCTAGCTTGGGGCTGGCCCGGCGAGTGGGTCGATTCGCTTTCTGTTCAAAATGTAATGTATTAACATAACTATTCTATAAGTTCGAAAACCATTTATATAATGTTAATATCACGACATTCATGATACGAGTTATATAATGTAAGCTATGATTAGAGATCAGACTCCGTACCATGGTCGGCCTTATCACGCGATAAGTGACAAGATAGGAGCGTCGTCTTGTTCTAGTGAATGGTGTCAGCCAGTGACGGACTCTCCACCTTGTCACTTATCGTGATAAGGCCGACCATGATACGGGGTCAGGAGTTAATTTAAGTGTTGTTAAATAGATTGACGAATCATGGTGCAACAAAAGGGGTTCACAAAAATGTTTAGAGTGTAGTTATGAAGCCGTGCAGTGGTTCACCTTGAGATGATCAATGGAGCAGATGTGGTGCTCGTAGATCATGGGCGAGCGGAAGGAGAGGCGGCAGGCGCGGCAGAAGGGCATGAGGAAGCGCTTCATGGCGCGGTGCGTGTCGCTCTGGTTGTGCGCGTGGCGCGTGGTGCGGTGGTTGAGGCGGCACACGAGGCAGAAGGTGGTGTGCGCGGCCAGCTCGGCGCCCGCCGCCGCCTCCAGCGAGCGCTGCGCCTCGCGCTGCGCCACGCGCATGCGCAGCAGCTGCATCTTGTGCCGCCGCGCCACCGCCCGCATCGCCGCGCGGTGCTTGCTCATCAGCAGGTGCTTCGAGTAGCCCTGTGGCCCCCAACGGAGGAGAGGACAGAAACAGCAAGCTTACAACAAACAACCTCTAACCTGCATTGGCCCATTTTCGCCTAAACTAAATTCTGTAATCTTAGTATTACAAGTTTAAAAACCAAATGAGGAAGTAAGCCAACCTGAGCATCTCCCAACGCGCTTTAATGCGCATGCAAATACAAATTATTTATTCTGCAAATGCATTCTCCAATGGCGCTCACGAGCATGGTGCGGTCTGCAGACTCTTGAAATGCTCGAGCATCTTGCTTAGTTAAGCGTAACCTAACCCTAATTTATTGTACACCTAATTCCACAAAGGTTTTTTCGAATGAAGTTCCTAGACGAGTGGTACACTTGAAGTGGGCTCAAAATGCTGCTTGAATATTTCGCGCATGGAATAAATACAACACGATGTTATTGTAGTTCTAAATTGTTAACTGTCGAATATCCGTGATAATATAGAGGAAATAAACTTTGTTCCAACTGCCTGACTCACCAATTTTTTTATGAGTACATCTAGTGAAAACCGAACTGCAAACTGATACTTAAGGGGCTACCCAAGATTTTCATTGATTTTTGACAAGTTTTGAATCGAATCTACTACTCTTGCACTACAGATACACGTTTAGAGACAGTTTTGTCTAACGAATTTTAAAAGATATAAATTCTTAATTTCATACGATTTTTATAAACATTGTTTAAAAACCACTTATTTCGTGTCTATAGACGTGAAAGATCTGACATATACAAAATCTACATATTTGGGTTCGTCTATAACGTCTCTAAAAACGTGTCTAAGGTTTTCATTTTAAACTAATTAACACAAAGTTATTGCCAGAAAATCAGTTTTTAGGCCTAAAATTTCAACTTTGATACCGAATATCTCTAAAACAATGAACTTTGAAGTAAATATGAGATACTGTATTGCTTAAAGCCGTTGTTGTTAATATAATAAGCTACAAAAAACATTCGAAAACGAAGGGATTCAGATCAAAGGTCATTGGCGTATGGGAGCCCCTTAATGTGAGCAAGTATGTATAGTATATTACGGCGAAAGTGGCGCTCTTCTCCTTGCAGTGCACGCAGAGCAGCTGCACGTAGGGGCGCGCGCGCGGCGCCGCCTCGGCCAGCTCGGGCTCCTTGTCCGTGTCGCCGTCGTCGCCCGCCTCCGCCTCCGCGTCCGCGTCCGCGTCCGACGCGTCCACGTCCTCCTCCGCCTGTTGCATACACAAACATTTTTCTATCATGTCATGTCATTCGAACCAGTTTTTGGAAAGGAACATATGTTTGTATGGGAGCAACTACAATAGGCATGATGACAGTAATTGAAAATCTCTAAAATATGGTATTTTCTTAGTGACATTTTAATCATATATTTGAAAAATGCTCATTTTTTTATTAAGTAAGAGATTATTATTTATTTTGATAAAATTAAACTGAAAAATACGGACGCCCGCCATGATATGTTAAACACCAATCAGAGCGCATGACGTCAAGTTTGTATAAACGAATACCCATAACGGCCATTACCACAGATTACAGAGAAAACTTACGTACTGAACGAATAGTACGACAGGGATAGAATCGTGTTATCTGTCAGATCTTCATACGTCATTGTCCCGCTTTCTCGCTGGCACGGCCGCGCAAGACTTGTAAACTATACCAAGCAATACCAATACCAAGCTGTCAGACTGTACAATAGCTTACCGAATGAACTTAAGTCCATAAATAGTGTAAACATGTTTAAACATCAACTCAAAGAACACGGTGAAATGTTACTATGACATCAATGAATTTACTTCTGACTGAAATGTTATGTATCGTGATATATTGTTATAATTTAATGTATAATGTAATTTATAATTTATAATGTAATGAATATTGTAATTAATCTTATAATTTCCGACACAGTTTATATTGTTATGGAATAAAAAAAAAAAAAAAAAACTTTTTAATTTATGTTCATTCAATGAGCAATTGAGCGATCTAGGTAGCAAACGTCAAAGGTCTGCGTTCTGTTTATACAAACGTGACGTCACTCGGGACGCCATGACGCTTAAATGCATTTTTTCCTACTTAACTGTTATATTCTCTTGAAAAATCTTATTCGTTGTACATAATAAATGTTTCTAAACATTATAGAACAGTTTATCAAAATGTGTCATCATGCCTACACCTATGCCTCAACATAAATACCCAAAAATTTGAGACAAAGATTGACGCCACTGGCGGCAGCGCAGAACGCTTCATACTGATATACAGACAGATATGACGTCACAGCTGACATTTGTTAGTACAAAGTAGTTGAATCGTTGTATGGAAAATCCGGCAAATTTTTGTTTCGATCGCGAAATACTGCGTTTAAGTACATAGTTGTCATACAATTTTGTTTCTATAAAAGGATTCTTGGTAGCTTTAAATTTACTCTTGGAAAATAAAAAAAATGCATAATTTTTCTAAACTTTCAAGGTTCATATCTTTTTATGATTTTAATTATATTTTATAATGTATTACAATAATTTCATGATTTACTATCCATTTAGCATCACATCCCTATTACTATTACACATCCTTCCCGAATGAGCGCACTTCATACTATCTATACACAAACTGGTACGCGAGTGTGTACTACATTTTCCGGAAATCGTTATTTCCAGATCGCAATTTTTATTTTCGCAATTATTACCATTTTGTTTTTTCACAAACGCGTCGTTTCTTGAAAGCATTTCTAACCATTCGCATATTTTCCCATTCTCCATATTCACCAATATCCTATTTTTCTGTTAGGTTTTCTAGCCATTCGCATATTTTCCCATTCGGTTTATTCACCGATAGCCTATTTTCCTGTAAGATTTTCTAACCATTCGCATATTTTCCTATTATAAATTATAACAAATAGTTTCTTTCGCTGTTACGTTTTAGCCCCATTCGCATATTTTCCCACTATACTAATATTTAATAGCTTACTGTCCCGAGGGATTTTTTAACTACTTCCATAATTTACCACTTTATTGAGGTGACATTTAGCGAAGGTTTTCTATCAGCTTTTTTATGCGATAGGGGCCAAACGAGCAAACAGGTCGCCTGATGGTAAGCGTTCACTGCCGCCTATGGACATCTGAAACTGGAGGTGCGTTGCCTGCCTTTAAGATGGATGTACACTCTCTTCTGGAAGGTTTGGAGGTCGTATCGGTCCAGAACTACCGCGTAGACCAAAATATGGATGACAGAATAATGATTACCATTACAAACTCCCGCTCGCGTAATGTGTATATTCGTATTTTTTGCAACGGGAACAATAAAGACCTGTTACTCTAACATGTGTTACCTGGTGACTGGAGGTCTCGATTCATGCCGGGTGGGGCACGCGAGATGAAGTAGTAGGTACCCACACAGCGATCGCGTTTGACGTCATACGTTAGATAAGCGACATAAACTGCGGTGGACAAACAAATAACTCGAAACAAAAGACTAATACCGTTATTCCAAACTATAATTTTAAATATTGATAATATATCGAAATGAAATACGGTACTTAAATTAAGTAACGTAGATAATAAATGCATTTTATTTAACACGGAACTTGACTCCGCCGCATTGGGACACCGCCGGTGAACGACAAACAGCAGTTACAAACTGATTTTGTGGTTACTAAATACATTTAATTGATTTCGTAGCAACTGGCCTCTGTTCAAAAAGTGTCTTTTAACATATATTGATAATTTAATCGTAAAAATGACGCACAATAAAAAAAAAGTTTGAACATAAACTTGATGACAGATGGCGGTGCCACTTTTTCGAGAATAACCCATAAATAAGTATTACGCAAGACCGATTTTTGTACATGCCATCAGATCCACATTTAAGGTCCAAT
This sequence comes from Epinotia demarniana, assembly GCA_945867215.1. Classification (NCBI taxonomy): domain Eukaryota; kingdom Metazoa; phylum Arthropoda; class Insecta; order Lepidoptera; family Tortricidae; genus Epinotia; species Epinotia demarniana. Next base: position 16,485,619 of record OX244263.1, read on the forward strand.
CTTGATAAATAATATGTCATTAGCTTTGTCTCATCCTGGAGAGGTGCATAAAACTCTTGGTTTTTAAAGATTTTTTTTTTACCAATAAAATATACAATAAATAAAGAGATATGCATGAAACGATTAGAAAATAAAAATAATGCGAATGTCAAAGAAACCTAACAGAAACATAAGCTATTGGTAAATAATAAGAATGGGAAAATATGCGAATGGCAAGGAAACCTATCAGGCACATTAGCTATTGGTAAATAATAAGAATGGGAAAATATGCGAATGGCAAGGAAACCTAACAGGCACATAAGCTATTGGTAAATAATAAGAATGGGAAAATATGCGAATGGCAAGAAAAACTATCAGGAAAATGAGATACTGGTAAATAAAAAGAATAGGAAAATATGCGAATGGTTAGAATTGCTTACGGGGTAGAAAGCTATTGAGAAAAAATAAAATGGTAAAAATTGCGAAAGGCAATAATTGCAATCTGGAAATAACGATTTCCGGAAAATGTAGTTCACACTCTGGTACGCAATACGATGGTGAAGCAACTTCCTCGGCAAACGCAAACTCAACATATTTATTACTCACATAATAGTAATAAAATGGACCCTGTAAGGGCACAGCAAAGAACCTTATGACTAGGTTACATCTAGGTTGCAGGTAGTACCTGGATATTACTAGTTCTACCTTAACTAGATTTATTATTAGGTACTAATTAATGGGAAACTATTATGTGTTTACAGAAATCAATAAATACAAAATAATTCAAATTCACAATTACATAATAATAATAACATTACTAACTAAAAACTTAAGCACAGCCTAAGCTTAGTCAAACAGGCCCCCGCGAGTTGCTCCGGGCGCAAAGGTGCCCATCACACTTGCAGCGTTACCACGTTGGATGGCAACGGATAACCTTTGCGCCAGGAAGCAAGCCGCGCGAGCATCGGACCCCCTTTCCTTAATCCTTCTTCCCACTTCCATAATAAAGGACATCGCCTCCGACCCCCAGCACCCCGACGTCTCAAAGGCTAGAGGAACAAAATAATAATTTCCCTCTAGGGCCGCATATTTGTCCCTTTTTCGAAGGGCAGCAAATTCTGCCGCGGCACCACCTGTCCGCACCGTTCGGCAGAGGTGCGAAGCGGAAAAAGTGCTGACGCACGTAGCGTCCCAGAGTAAGCACTTGCCCTTCTGCCACGGAACCAAAATTAGCCCGTCCGGCCGCTTGCCGTCCGCGCGACATAAGCCGGGTGGTTCTAGCACACACGGGATGTTAGCGGATATTAGGGCCCTCCGAACGATGTCATTGAGAGCGTGGTGGCGAGGAAATCGCCCTGAACACCGACAGCAACTCAACGCGTGATGACCATTTGCCTCCACCATGGAGCCGCAGATGCATCTATGAGGTACACAAACATCGCAGCCCAGGCGGAGAGCCACTGCCACACGCATCGAGTCACTGTCGAGGAGTGTTCCCAAGTGGGGAGCAGGCAAAGCCTGGACCCACGCTCCCGCTTCTGTCCTTGACACCGCCCTGAGTCTAGCCAAATCCGCGGCCGCGGATGCCCCTATGAGCCGTGCAAGTGCGTCCTTGGCCCCAACTTCATCCCATGCTCGCTGCACGTGTCTTGCCTCTGGCACGGACGCACTCGGGATACGAGCAGTCCACTTCGCCAGCACGTCGCCAACAAAAGGAATGGTAACCTGGTCTCCATTAGAATTCAGAATTTTAGAAACCAGGCCCCCAACCCCATGTGCCAACGCAAGAAAAGCTGGCAGGCCCACGTCCACGGCGCGCCGTAAACCCAAGCCCCCGTGACGTATGGGCAACGACGCTTGAGTCCACTGGTCGTCAGAAAGGGACACGTTTAAAATAGCCTGTGTTGTATCTCTTAAAGCGTCGTCAAAAGAAGCAACCTTCTCAGGATACAGCCACGTTGGGGTAGTTCGTAGGAGATACATTATTTTCGGAACCGCAAAACACGTCCTCAGCAAAGTCAGGGCGACATGGGCACTGATATTTCTAAGACGTTCTTGGGTGAGTAAAAGGAGCCGTCTTCTTGACTCTATAGCGTCCGGTATAGCCTCGGAGAATATCGGAGATCCCAGAAGAGTAAATGTGCCGCGAGACAGTTCCTTAAGACCGGGAAGCAAAGTCCTAAGCGAAGACAAAGAAGAAGATGAAGTGGGTCCGCAGCAGAAAAACTCACACTTTGCCGCATGTACTTCCAGCCCCATCTCCTTAAAACGGGGAAGTAGAAAAGCCAAGTCCCGCATTAAAACCTCAGGTTTTCCCCCTATGGTCCCGTCGTCCAGGTACCATACATTAAGAGGGGATTCCAGTGCCGACGTTACTTTATGGATGGCCAGGCTGAAAGTAAGCGGCCCCAGTGGATCTCCCTGCTGCGCACCCACCCGAGAGAGAATAAGGGAGTCGTTATAGAAAAGGTTGGAAGAAGTATGATAAACTTGGTGCAAAAAGGGATATAAAGATGGGATATTCGCTTCAACCTCGCCAAGCAAAACGTCTCTCTCTAATGTATTAAAGGCATTTTTAATATCTATATTTTTATCTTTATAATTACACAGTCCGCGTTCCCCGGCTCCGCTGCAAATGTGCGTGTGGCATGTATCGCGGCCTCACACCCCCTTTGCGTGCCGAACCCTACCTGATGTGGTTGAAGGTAACCAGCCATCCGCTCTCTAACCGCACGGCAACCCAACTTGGCCACCAGTCTACGAAAAGTACTCCCTACAGCGATTGGCCGTACACCCCCCTCTTTTTTATTCAACGCGCACAATGACGCTCCGTATATATACGGGCCAACCTCTGGATTTAGTTGCCCGCTGAGTAAGAAATTGCACAAATTAACTAGAGACTCGAGCAACCGTTGCCCGTTGTCACCAGCCGAACTCGACGTCAACTCCTTTAAATGAGCTGGTCGAATCCCGTCCAAACCTGCGGCAGACCCACTGTGAAACGAACCCAAAGCTTGAACTACATCCTCTACGCTGACCCTCAAGGGTTGAGTGGAGCTACAGAAATTGGAATAATAATGCGTGAAACAGAATTTAGCATCTTTTCACGGACACTTATCAAAAAAATCTTGTAGGTAGTGTAAAAACTATTTAATACTTACAAAAATTTTTTATAACAATTTTTTGAATAGATTAATTGTTTCTATGGATTTGATTGCTTGTGGTATTTTAATTTATATTTTTATACACATATATGTGGCCCGGAGTGGTATATTTTAATCTATAAAACTTTCGTAACGAATACAAGCAAGTACAACAAAATACGAAAGTGTGTCTGTCTGGGAGACAGTTTCGAGTCCCGGTGAAGGACATAGAATAGTTTGTATCCTGGAAATCATCCCCAAGGGCGTGAAAGTTTGAATGGCGCTACGATATATAAACGATTTCCACGCGGGCAGAGTCGCGGGCAGAAACTATAACAAATAATGTTAAATGCGAATTGTGAACAAACCTTTGGTGACTTGATATTGGATTCCTTCTTGTTCTCAATAGCATCATCCTTGTCATCGGCGTCCCAGTCTTCTTCAGTAGAAGAGGCCTCCTCGTCTTCCTTAGACTTCACAGAGCTGTTAAAGTGTAATTAAATGTAGTATACATATAATAAAAAAACATTTTAAATATTATTTTACCATATCATAATAGGTACAAACATAAACATGGTTTAACTTTTCTTCTCGTACCAGTCCCTTGCGGTTACCTTGGCATGTTGTTCTGAGCTAGTATCTTGTAGTTCTTTTAGTATATCTAAGCTCTTATTGTGTACCTAAGCATACACACAGGCCATATGGAGACACCATAATATATTCAATCTGTGGATGATTCTCTTCATCACTTTGCATCGTCACGTCGCAAGGACCTTCGCATCCATGGCGGACCACTTCTGTCAGTTTGTCCAAATCCAACATATATGCTAGAGATTGGTCCAACGGGTAAACCAAAAATAAGGAAAACATTAGTCAATAGTCAGACGATCGTATTACCTTCGGCCCTTGATAGATCTGAACGCGCGGGTGTAACCCAGCGGCCTGGTTTCGAATCGCCTAAAGGCGGGGCGCGAGCGCGGCGCGCCGCGGTAGAGCGCGCGCGAGCGCAGGCCGCGGCCGCGGAAGCCGCGCCGCGGCGCGCGCATGCGCGGCGGCCCCGGCCGCGGCTCGCGCGGCGGCCCCATGGCGCTGGCCTTGCGGTACTCTCGGCTCGGCGAGCGCCTCCTGTCCTCACTGAACGTGCGCCGCTCGCTGCTGTACATCTCCTGTCTACCGCTGTAAGACCCGCCATAGTGCCCGCCGCCATCGTGACTACGTCTATCGCCGGACCCCTGTACACAATTCTCTTTGTTTCTCGCCTCACGTTTTACAAATCAAATGGCATTAAGTGGTTAAGGTAGGTATGTGAAGGAGATATATGTTTATCTTTGGTCGTAAAGCATTTTTTCTCTTACAATCAATTTCTGGAAATGAATCATTGAATGGGTTACCCTGTCACGCTGCTACTAGCCCGTGGAGTGTTTAGCGGCTCGTATGACGTCGACTGTCAGCGCTCGACGGGCTAGCTGGCACCTCAATGTCAGTGTTGGTACACTTGTACAATGCTCTATATGGTATATGGAAGATGCAGTGTATTTTCCATCTCTTTGAATCATGGGTAGTTACTTGACAGCAAGACACAGGCGGGTTTGCAAGATGAGACCACAGAATGGTTCAATTGTTGGAAGCAATAGGTTTGCTGCAAGATTTGCTGGATAGGGTCAAACTGACAACAGCCATCTCAAATATGCCAAAACATTATACTGTATAACTGGATTGTGTTGAAGACATTCAACTCTGCTATAGTATACATAACAATCCTTATCAGTTCATTTTCTTATAAGTGGGTCTATGTAGTCAACATTATATCTCTTTCAGTAATTTGTGACATTCTCATCTGCTTATTCTGTAATTTTATGCAATCATTAGACTATATCCAAGTAAAAACTAGGCAAACATCAAGCCAATATCCCAAACTTCTGGCTTCAGTCATGGCTTAGTGCTAATGAACATGTTAACACCATCCTGTAATGCATCAGATACACATTAAGCTTAGTTCTCTCTATGATCTCAAATTCTTTTTATCAAATATTCCCCCATTGTTATTTGACATCCATGGCTCATAAGTTTTGGTTTGTCTCCTCATTCATATATCCATTTTTATGTCATCTTTAGGTTATCACTATTTTTTGAATTGAATATAGCCTAAATACAATGAATACAAACCTCCATTCTCATCCTCTTCCGGTCAGGTGACCCAGATCTACCTCCATAGTCTCGAGTGGAATAGCCAGATGCCTCCTGTGAATAATAAATAAATAATAGCGGACAATCTTACACAAATCAACCTAGTCCTAAACTAAGCAATGCTTGTACTATGGGTACTAGACGACGATAAACATACTTATATACACCCCAGGCCAAAAGTATGGAAACAAGCTTACATGGCCATACAAATCCGAGATTTTCAAACACAAAAAGCTAAATTAAGTAAAAAATATTATCGAACATTTTTACTATTTCTGTTACAGTGGTAACAGAAATACAGCCTCTGTAAAGATTCTTCTAATCTTCTCTTTAAATTCTCTGTAAAGATCCCTAAAGTTAGCGGAAATAAAAAAAAAAACACTTTTTTATTTCCGCTAACTTTAAGGGAAGAATCTTCGGAGCCCTAAAAAGCAATAAATATAACTATTTCTATTGTTTATTGTTACCATTTTTGCAATATTAGTAAGTTGTAACCATTCAGGCATTCATTAATTTATTTTGGGAATGTCTAACGTAGCTTTTTGATTATTACTTAATAAACGCTGTAAAATAAAGTTAATTACCAGACTGTACCTCATAACCCGTCATAGCTAAACAGTCAACATTTTTACAGAGGCTGTATTTCTGTTACCACTGTAACAGAAATAGTAAAAATGTTCGATAATATTTTTTACTTAATTTAGCTTTTTGTGTTTGAAAATCTTGGATTTGTATGGTCATGTAAGCTTGTTTCCATACTTTTGGCCTGGGGTGTATAGCAAAATAAATACTTAAATACATAGTGGCAACAAGTAAGGATGCCGTTTAAGTCAAAGACTAGATATTGGTGGTGGTCTATATAAAAATTAACAGTGATTTTATCAGTATCCTATGAAATGAATACTGGTAAAGTATTACATTTTACAGTTACAGTAACTGATGTTGGTGCATTATGACTTATCCCCACAAAAGAACCTGCAGGGGAAAATCGCCACAGAGCAAGTTGGTACTAAAATAACCTTGTAAATTAGACATTTAGGGGAAAATATAAGTTAGTAGACATTTATATGATCAAATGAAACAGTTAAGAATTATTTAGTCTCCTGTTGCTTCTGGCAGACAATATTAAGTATCCAACTCATATTTTTATGGCAGCTCAACTACTAACTTAGTAGTCCAGTGATAAGACTACACCTTCTACCTCTTTTATTGTTTCATTTCTCATTGTAACTGATCCATCTGTAAGATGGTGTGGAGTAAAGAATATTCATATTGCATTGTAAATATTACTTCCATGATAATGGAGTAACATTAATAAAGTATTTTACTGCTGCTGTTAAGTAACTGAGGAAGAAACATTTTACCCTTACTGGGATAAAAACCTCGGAGATGAGTATCTATCATTAATATCATTATTAGTGTGAATTCATGATACTTAATCACACTAATAGTTTAGAAGAAAATACCTAATCAATTACCTAGAAATTAAAATCGATTCGCTTATAACTGATTAACACAGCAACACTTGATTAATTCAAACATGGTATTCATTATATGCTACAGCCAAAAATTATAATATGGGTGTCTTAAAAATATTGATTGGGAGATAATCAATTTATAAATGATTAATTCCTATTCCTACATTGGGGAACACTAGTTTTAATAAGCAGGGTAAAATTACCAAACGAAAGAGCCATGTTGCATATGAAATCTGTGTCAACTTACAGATCTATAAGATTTTTTATAGGAATCATCAATTCTATCCCTATTATTAGTGTATCTGTTGCCGCCGCTGCTGCCGTATCGGGTGTCATTGTTGTAGGAAGAGTAGTTGCCGCCACGTCCACCGCGGCCCTCGTACGAGCCCCGGTTGCCGCGATAGGATCCGCGGTAGCCACCGCTTCCTCGCGTGTAGCTCCCCCGCCCGTTGTAGCCGCCGTAGCCTCGACCTCGAGAGGACATCTGCTCAAAAATTTATTACTCTATTTTATATATACATGCGGACACGCTTTAATCACTAATGCGTGTAGCATAAAGAACTAGCGAACATTGCAGTTTGTTCCGAAATAATTGGCAAATATTGAAATACTACTGGTGAATACTAACGTAACTAGCTTATTAACGAAGATTATCTAAAGACGACAAAAGGTTAACGCAATAATCTTTTCACATAGATTTGGATGTAAAATGGCGTCAGTCATGAGTTGAGATTTGGAGATATTACGAAATCTAGAGGAAGAATATTTCAAATTACTTACATTATTAAAAGCTCTCGTAATAATCTCAATTTTTTAAGATATGTGTTGCAATAACAGTTTAAACACAAATTTTTAATGGTTAACAGAAAAGAAACCCATCACTGGACCGCACCGCACCGGCGTCTTTTTTTCTTGTCCGCGATTGAGTTGTCCCTCTTCCCTCGACCCTCTGTCACGTCACGTCACTCGGTGTTACCAGTGTAGTCACATTTCGATCAATATTAAAAGGCCTTCTACACGATCGGGACCAACCGCCAACCATCGTGTCCTTGGTCGGATCAACCATTTTTAGGGTTCCGTAGCCAAATGGCAAAAAACGGAACCCTTATAGATTCGTCATGTCTATCTGTCTGTCTGTCTGTCCGTCAGTATGTCACAGGCATTTTACTCTAAAACCATAAGGTGTATTTGAATAAAAAATTGAGGATAGGGTGTATTTTGTTAACCGCTACATAGTTTTGTAATGAAATTACTAAAAAATATTTTTTTAGGGGTGCACCCCATACATAAAACTGAAAGTCTAAAATTATTTTTCCATTGCAAGCCCACTTGTGGTACATCAATCGACAGGCCTTTCAAAATAAATATAAGGTTCCTAAGCAATTTTTTGGATTACGTAAATAGAGTCGGAGATAATCGCACCGAAAGTGACTAAAATTGTGTCCCCCCCCCCTCTAATTTTTGAACCGTGTATTTTAAAAATATGAAAAAAATCATGCTCATAGGGATTATAAAATTCTACCGCGAAATTTGGTTTCAACAAGTTCGGTTCAAAGGTTTTCGAGATATTTATAAAAAACTGCGTTGCTTAAAGAAAAGGACGTAAGTGCCATAAGTTTTCAGTAACGATATGACCTTTTTCATGTCAGACCCATCATACCCCTAGCAATACCCCTAGGTAGGGTGGGACTGAACCATACCACCGTAGTGCCGTGCACTATATTATGCTTTATAATATCTATCCCAAAAGTCCTATTACCGTTATCAGTATCACGCAGTGTAGTTGAAAAAGTTAGACTACCGTTATCTGTACGAGTAGGTAACTTTTGATTTAGTATATAGAACTAGATGCACAATGTCAAACAAATATGCCAAGAAATGTGCCCCAGAACATGAACGAAGAACAGGCTATGGTAATAATAATACCACGTGCGAGCGAGCTGGTAGCATACAAATCTCTATAAGTGTGACAGAAAGGGGAATATCATTCATTGTCCTTGTCATAGTTCCACTTTTTTTTATTTGCCACAACTGATTTAGTATGAAGTTGCGCCACACAAACCATTACCCGTCCCGTAGTAAGTTGTTTATGACAAGTCATCAGCCATTTTAGGACCGGTTCTTAATTTAGCTGCATAAGAGCTTTTCCGTCCCTCACCATGGCAACACGTATAACCCGTCCATAGTATTCTAGGTTCATGGCCCCAGAATGACAGCTTTAGCTACATTTCAGTAGTTGCTAATAGCGTTAACTTATAACCTGCATCAAGATATATGTTTCATAAAAAAAGAACTCAGTGTTTTAGACCTTAAGCACCATATTAGCAAACCAACATCAAAAGATTAAATACTTTTTAGTTTATTGTGACATATAATGTGACTTGACTGCTCACGTCAAAACTTTAGCGTTTAGCGAATGAATGGTCGCGTTATAAATTTTATTTATTTCAACAGAAAGCACAAATACATCTGGTTTCTTTATTTTACAAGTGGGGAATAAACAGTTTCAAATATTTGTACAAATATTACATACAAAACCATTGTTGAGATTTCCGTAAGTACATAATTATAGTACAGCTGACAGAGTCCATAAAAAGAAATCATTTTAGTTTCCTTGAAATAGATTCAGTTTGTTAAATAATTGTATTTTCGACCTGCCTTTACTTTAAATACTTTCTTTATTGCGATGTAATGTAAGCGTACAGTCAAGTAGCGATCAGCTGTCGATTTTATTAAAACGGTCCTGGGTTTTGAACGTCACTCTCATGATCACCCGACCACAGTATAGAAGAATAATACAGTAGGTAAACTGAGGCCGTTTAGGAGCGTTTGTTACCTACTGCGCAGGGTTGTGTCACGTTTGTGGCTTGGCATACCTATAATACTAATTTTGTTTTTAAGTATGCAAAGTATTTTTGTTAAGGCCCGGAAACCTTGTTGTGCGTGGTCCGACACGCACTTGGCCGCTTTTTTGTATTCGTTCTACACGATCGGTGGTTGACTCAACTTGACAGTTTTTCTACGGTATTTGAACAGAACGGTACCGATGGCGACTTGCCATTCAAAGCAACAGAAGATCGGTTTGGCAATAACTTTTTTACGTTTGAGTGAAGAAGAAAAATGTATTTTAGCTTCTTTTTCATAAGCTCTCATGCTTGAGTTTTTGGTTCTTATCTTTGTATAAATCGGATCCAATGTCCTAAAGGGAAATCCATCATTTTTCCGAAAATAGTTTCATCGATTATTGTTTCCCATAACACTATTCGCAGAATTTCATCATCAAACAGGAATCATTCATCGAACTTCGTTAGATCGCTCATACATTTGCTCGAATTACCATTGACACAAAAATGAACTCATCGAATTTCACTTCAATATTTTATTTGTTCATCGACATAGTCGTTCATCGAATCGCCGTTACTATAATTTTGTTTTTACATAAGTTTCAGTTCCCAAAATTCTTATTACATAGAAAATCGTTTCTTCGTTTCATCAGTGTTTGTCACTTGGTAATATTTACCTTTCAACGAACTGAGTAGGAACATTTCACCGAGACTGGACGTATACATAGAGCTTTAAGCCCACCCACCTCTCCCTCTGGATATCGGATTACCTTCCTATTCTACTTTAAGGCAGGCCAGTGTAGGTACGACGACGAGCGAAGCGAGGAGGAGTGTTAGGTGAACTGTGATCCTATAGCGCGCGAGCTGAGCGAGCGCAGCGAGCGTGCCGCGGCAGCGGCCGGCGAAGCACCAGAACCTTTTTTTTAATATTACTTACTTAGGCTTAATATTACGTCTACATCGTATATGAAGCGTATATGAGTCAATGTGGACCCATTTTATCCATTAAGTATTATATACTTAGACGAAATGACCTATTAGGTAAACAGCTTGGTAGAAAAATGAAATATTGATCGTGGCAACAATAATATATGGAACGTACTAAACATTGAACCGTGTTTCGATAAATTAATACTATACACAACTGACTATTCTATGAAAAGTAAATTAGATGAATCGTTACGCTACGATTTGAGACAAATTCGAAACGATTAACAATGAAAAGTTGTTCGATAAAATAAAAAACTATGAATTGATGATTATGTGAACAAGAAATACAACGAAATGAAATTCGTGGAATAGTTTTCGGCGAAATGTAAATCGACGTAATGCGTTTCGATAAAATGATAGACACCCGTCCTAAAGACATGGTAAATCAAAATATAGAGATATAAATTCGGTCGGAACCTCTCGTTCGCGGCTTTCTTTTTGCGAATCCATTGACGACGTGCGCTCGTGACTACTGACAAGCACACACTGAAGCCGTGAAGCGCTCCCGTTGGCCGACAGCGTTCCAGACGGTTGGGACCAACCACGGTCGCAGCCTGTCGCGACGGATGCGACGGATCCTCGGGTCAACCGCATTCTACACGGTCCATTTTTATATCAACAGGCCTTTTAAAGGCCTTCTACACGATCGGGACCAACCGCCAACCATCATGTCCTTGGTCGGGTTGATATAAAAATTGTGTAGAAAGTTGACCCGACCGATATTTGGTTGATGTCAACAGCCTTGGTCGCGAGCGCATCCCTCGCGACAGGCTGCGTCCGCGGTTGGTCCCAACCGTCTGGAACGCTGTCGGCCGACGGGAGCGCTTCAGTGTGTGCTTCGCGTGTGCTTGTCAGTCGTCGCGAGCGCACCTTGTACAATGACTTCGCAAAAAGAAAGCCGCGAACGAGAGGTTCTGACCGAATTTATATCTTTATATTTTGATTTACCATGTCTTTGGGACATTGGATCCGATTTATACAAAGATAAGAACCAAAAAACTCAAGCTCAAATATTTTTTTCTTCTTCACTCAAACATAAAAAAGTTAATGCCAAACCGATCTTCTGTTGCTTTGAAAGGCAGGGCGCCATCTCTACCGTTCTGTTTAAATACCGGAGAAGAACTGACAAGTTGAGTCAACCACCGATCGTGTAGAACGTATACAACAAAATTAGTGTCCGACCGAAACATGTTTTTATGCCGAAACGGTTTCGGCATTTTTATGCGAAGGTTCGGTTTGATTATAGTTTCGGCTGAATCCGAACCTTTTATAAACGTGATTTTAACGTTGAATAAAAATGTCAGTGAGCGGTTCTCTCCAGATATTTGATTAATGAACAATCTGGCCGGCCTAATATTACAGGTTTCTACGTTCAACTTTTATCGAATTCAAATTTCAACATTGTTATATTGGCACTGGGTCAAAATGTAACTACCCTAAAAAGTGAAAAATTTAAAATGTTGTATTTTAACTGTAATACTGAGGCAGCGACGTGTTAATTGTAGATGGTATAAAATAAAACAAGTTTATTATTAAAATATGCTAATCATATAATAATATTATATTACATACCTACACGCTTAGTTATTAACACACAAAAAACTAAAATAATGCACATACGCTCAGCCCAGAACAAAACTAATCACGATGTTGTGGTGGTTGCCCACCGACACTGGTGTCTACACCAACACAACATCGCGACCTGTGAGTGTGAAAAAATCGAAGTGGTTAACGAACATATGTACCTTGGGCTGATAATCGATCACAGACTCAACTGGGGCCCCCACATAAACTATGTGTGCGATAAGTTACGAGCCATTCTAAGCAAACTAACGGTACTAAAATACAAATTACCGTATAGAACACTACGCTTATTATACCTAGCCCTCGCTGACTCGGTGATCGGTTATGCCCTGAGCACCTACGGTAGAACATTTAAAACATATATAGAAAAGATATATAATTTACAAATAAGAATACTGAAATCGATTGTACCAAAACACATTAAAATAAAACACTCAAATGATTATGATCATCTATTTAAATACTGTAATGTACTTCCTGTACAAAATAAAGCAAAACTTGCTATATTAGTAGAAAATCTCCATTATGTTAAAACGCTAAAATTAAATAAGAGATGTAAAAGCCTAAGAATGTTGCCTAACCAAAAACTTTTCTGTAAACCTAAATTTAATAATATATATGGTGCAAGACTCCATGCTCACTTACTGCCTAAAATAATAAACGAGTTGCCAGAAGATGTACGAAATAGATATGCGAACGGAAATAACGCAAAAAGGCTTCTTAAAATGCACCTACTGTCTACAAATTCCTGTCTACAAGTCTAGAAACTTCAGTTTTTTTCTGTAACTAATACATTCAAGACAGTATATATAACTACCACCTAACATTAGTTTTTATATTTTTATCATACTTACGGACAAATTCTTCGTTTATCTAGGATATCAAAGGAAAATATTGTACTAGTCATCACTTATTTCGATCATTAAATGCTTAGTTCTTGCGGTTGAAAATGGTTTTCTTTGAAATAATATGACTATTAACGCAGGATTTGTCTGACCTTAGCACCTAGTGAAATTAATTAATTAAGTTAATCAAAACTAGAACTCCCCATTGGCATACAAACCTCCTCTAGGTTTTGCCTAAAATGGGTCTTTATGTTAAGATCTTTTGTATATCTTATTATGTATTGGTCAATAAATAAAAAAAAAAAAAAAAAACGCAACTAAGACGAATTCTAAACTCATTTAATGAAATAAATCAATTTTGCACTTATGTATATCCTAAATAACCAATAAATCCGTCAATCTTTTTGTAAATTATGCAACTAAGCGTTAAGAATTAACTATGAAATGATAATATTCATAACAAAAGTAAAATAAAATACTTAATTCAATTATTTACCATTATTCGGGGAACAAACACAATCGTCCCTACACGAGCAAAGAGCATTGATTCAGTGGCCGGCGGAGACCGCGAGCGAAGCCATATTGCCAGCCGTGCCGAGCGCACCCCGAAAGTACGACGTTGTAAGTTTCGGCGCGGTCGGAAGGTTCGGCTGTTTTTTGGCCGAAACCGAACCTCTGGCCGAAACATGATTTTTGGGCCGAAAATGGCCGAAACCGAAACTTCGATCGGACACTAAACAAAATGGTTGATCCGACCAAGGACAAGATGGTTGGCGGTTGGTCCCGATCGTGTAGAAGGCTTTTTAAGGGTTCTATACATGTAATGATATCTCACCCCTAATTTATCAGAGGCCGACTTACTAATGGCTATTGCATGTTGCGTTGCTGATCCAACACACTGTATCCAACCCTGCCAAGCGAGTTGGACTTGCTATTAAGTGCACTTTATAGTAGATTTGAGTCACGCTTTAGTGTTTTTATATTTTTATTATCATCACGTTAGCATCTTACTGCGAATAGCGATATCATAGAATAAATAAGTAACATCACAATCATGTAACATTGCTTTATTATTGCAATATTAGTTTTACTAAAATGGTATGTCTAAATTGCCACAATTTGTCTCAAATTGCATTCGACGAATCAGAAGTGATAAATGATAATAGTATTGATGTACCCTTTAAACTTGCTGCTCCATACTTGAGCCTACCACAAGCACGGTTAGCATAAGACTTATATTCTCTGCACAAGACGGCGCGCTCTCACACTATCCGTCTCTTTCTAAGTTTTCTTGCGAGAGTTCGCGTGCCGTCATGTGCTAACCGTGCAGACGACCTAGCGCGGTGGACGGCTGAGAAAGGTAAAATAATATCTAGTCCAGAGTCGTCTTGGTTTTGGCATCCGGCACTATCCAGAAGGGCCGAAATCAGCCCGTGGCAGGCTCATGCAGTCCGCCGATGTCGGTCGTCTGGATGCGTTTTATCCTTCGTTCCTTTAACTCTAATGGCGCGTTTGACGTGTTTCATTGTTGGTCTAGGCTCGCCAAGCCTTCACAAACGCTTGAGGCGTAGGTAGCCTTGTGGAAATTTGAGGCGCCACAGAATAATAAGGACCACTGCCTTAGTGATTTTTGATCGTCGTCTGGGTCTTAAGCCTGTGATTCTCCGTTGTCGCCCACAAACACACACACACGAGCGATCACTCGCAGCCATAGTGAGACGCTACACGGGCCGACATCGGCAGGACTGCATGCAGGCCTCTGCGTGATTTGTGTCGGAAGCACGGCGGTAGCTACCCTTCCATAGAAACTTGACAATCTTTAACCAACCTGGTGACAAGGGCATGAGACCCATTCACCCGTCGGCGCAGGCTTGTTCTTAGCGTTTGTGAAGTCTTACCTACCGAACCTAGGAAAATACGGGAACGCGATATAGGTAATAAAGATAAACGCTCTTGAACATAGGAACTAACATATATGCATGCATGTATACAAGCGAAAAAAATTAGGGTACTTATTTAATTTATCTAGGTATTTTTTTACAAGTGAACTAAAGTTTTACAAGTGAAAATAAATTATTGATTTATTTACTCGTATATACAACACCGCATAATTAAATTACTTTCAACAACAACCGGAGTTAATATAGGTACCTACTAATAATAAATAAAGCTATTTATTTAATTGCACACCCCAGGGTTGTTATCTTCTCTTCCGTGGTTTTTTCCCTCCAAATATTTCTTCTTTGTACCTCTGTAAATTGGCTCTCGAATCCTGAAAAAAACAGTATTTAAATTTTTAATTTAGGTATCCGGTTAGAAGGACCTTTTAAATGCGAACTTTATCATGTGTCATTTTATTGTTAGATTTACACGCGTATCGAAGAATGAAATAGAAATACATATTGGCTCATAAGTGTAAGAGCGGCTGATGATCTAAATAAATGTTTTAAAATGTACCTAATTAAAATTATAATAAACCTTTTTAGCTTCTCTCCACTCCAGGTTGCGAAGGCGAGCTAAGCCTTTCAAATTACGATCAAGTATTTTGAGAAACTCTGCTCTGGAGATTTTAGGAGTTGGCGTTGTTCCGTTGTCGGCGGGGTCAGGTGCTGGCGTTACCGCTGGCTGCAAACATAATATGTTCAATGTAAGTAACGTGCGTTTAGTACACAACTAGGGTGTCCCTGCCTAGCTACCTTGATCGAATTTTCGTCGGACATAAAGCATTCGTCCCCTAGTGGTCCATTACCACTAAGGGACCACTAAGGTTTTTGCAAACAAAAAACTCGCAAGCAGGCAATTATGTTTTTCTTAAATATTTGCAGGGTATGACTGTGTAGCCACTCACACGTCCGGCTCCAAAACCAATATCCGGTCTTACGCCCATGGATACCTTAGTATCAAAAAAATAAGTAGCGTCTTACGCCCATGGATACTTTATTTTCCAATAGTGCGACGTTGGAACCGTTTGAAAAAATGCCATCTAGCGGAATTACTCGACTTTATTTTGATGAAGTGTTAACACAGTCGTAGCTAAGGAAATATTTCACCTAAAAACATCGAGATGGCGGTTAATGGCAAAGTCATACGAGTAGAAAATAAATGTTTTATCTGTGCGTAAATTGTCAGGAGTGCGTGTTTTGTTTGGAATTATTTAAATACGAAACATTTGTTATAGAGTGAGTTATAGGTACCAATAGAAAGCAGATATAGTGTTTTTTCTAGTGAAATATAGAATGACAAGCATTATGTTCAAAAATCGGTGTTAAAAACATAACAAAAAATATTTCATTGACTTCACTTTGTTATTTCAAGTTTGACCTTGATCTTCGGGGTCCTAAACTGAACATTTTAGATTTAACAAAATACCGTTGTAATCTGTATACCTTCGCCTACACGGAAGTATTTTTATCTTAGATGCAGTGTATGTGGTTGATCAGCAATAATCATATTTATCAAGAAAACGGCGCGCGAGCGCTGCGCGGCGCCCTGCTGCTCTGGGCTGGACGTGTCAGGGCATATTGGGTCAACGGGCCGGAAGTGTGAGCGTTTTTTTTTTGGATATTATAGTTTCCGTGGACGCCTGAGTGGGTAGATGGGTACCTAAATAATTACTAAGTTTTACTGATGTATTGTTTTTTTGTTTTAATCTTAATGTCTTTTTATTGTGTACGTATCATCTGTTAGACTAGTCTGTAAAAGTGATATGTATATTTTTGCGAATAAATAATAATAATAAAATAATGACACATAAGTGCGAGCGGGACGAAAGCTTTATGTCCTATGTAACCTACGCATATTTATCTCAATGCAGATGCTGCGTCTCTAGCCCATGTAGCGCCTGTGTGCAAACATTACTTTACCGCCCCCTCTAGCGCGAGGTCAGAATGGTTACAAAGTACGGCTCGGCGCCCCCTAGGACCGCTGCGCCCGTGTGCAACGCATACCCTGCACCATAGGTAAAGACACGTCTGTCTCCATGGGTAGGTACAGTCGCCATCAGATATATCGGAGCGGCCTTTTTATTATGCCTCGACAATAGAGACGTGTTCAGGTATTTGTGAGCACTTTAGCCGCTCCGATATATCTGATGGTGACTGTACATAGGTAAATTTAACTATTAAAAAAAATAGTTTATTAGGTACAGCAAAAACTGACTTAAATTTTCTTTCTTTCGCTATACATATACCTACTGATATGCACATTTTCTTTTCACATTAGGTAGCTCCATTTTTGAACTGCTTTCCGGGAACCAATGCGTTGGTTAGGTACTATACAGAATAAAATCGCTATATCTGGCAACCGAGTAGTTGAGGATTTTCGGGTATTCCCCAACACTTACTTCTTCATCAGTTTCACTACAAAATGTGTGCTCTGATGAACATTAGTTGTTTATCCGTTAACGATATCTCGTCGGAATCTGTGAAGTAGCTACGCTAGCTTTGATTGACGACCGCTTTTTTAGCCTAGTTGGTAGTGAACCCTGCCTACGAAGCAAGAGGTCCTGGGTTCGAATCCCGGTAAGGGCATTTATTTGTGTGATGAGCACAAATATTTGTTCCTGAGTCATGGATGTTTTCTATATATTTAAGTATTTATTTATCAATATAAGTATGTTTATCGTCGTCTAGTAGGTACCCATAGAACAAGCTTTGCTTAGTTCGGGACTAGGTCGATTTGTGTAAGATTGTCCCCTAATATTTATTTATTTATTTATTATTATTTAGTAGCGTGGTCCATTATCATCAACTCCACGTGACCAAGTTTGTAGTTTCCGAGAGTATACCGAGTTCGACTTATGCGCCCCAATTATATTTGAGGAGTTCCCTCACTTTCTCATGGATTTCATCACGAGATTTCCGCCAAATTTAATTTGATACCTCCCCGCAGAAACCTGCTTTCCAACAACAACAAAACTATGTAAATCGCAACAAGAAAAACATGAAGATTCTCCCCAGTTCTCAAACTGCCTTCCTTCCATTGGAGTCGGTTAAAAAAGTAATACATTTACAGATTTGAAAACTATTAGTTACGAGTATGCCGAATATGATACCGAATATCGTGTCGAAGAGGTGTAACATCGCTCTCAAGACTCAGCCGGACGGTCCTGCGTAGCGTGTTGAAAAATAGAGGGAGATAGGGATATTCATTCTACTTTTTAAGGCTACTCTTACCCCTTTCTCGTTCTATCTTATTGATAGGCTATAGCTGCACACTACCAAGTAAAAACGAATGGATGCGGCTCAAAGGCGGTCTCAGGTTCCAAGTGCCATGATACTAACCTCGTCATCAGTGAACTGTCCATTTACTAAATCCGTTATTTGACTGTACGCGCTTTTTGTGTCGTTGACTTGCTGAAATCAAGAGAGAAAAATTATATTAATTAAGAGGTACCAACGGTGAATTCAATCGAGTCATCGGATATTCTGAGTTGAACTTTAATTAAGTATAACAATCATCGCTATTATAGGAACCTAGTGCACAGCACTTAAACTTAATTACAAATGTGACTCCTTGTTGTATTGGCCTTTCGTTCATATCGTTTGTTTTATAATTACAGATATACTCGTACCTCATGAATAGAATGGAATAGAATATGCAAAGTTTCGTTACAATCCAACAACTCTTAAGCGAGGCAACGCTGCTAGTGTCATATTGTTTTTTGAACCAGCTACAATCCGCGAAAATCTTACCTCCAAAATGAGATGGAATATCGTTCCGAAGAAGCCCCATTTAGGTTTACGCACTTGTACAGTTTGCCGCACATTGCGGTCCTTTGCAATAGATTCGTCGGTAGATGGCTGAAAAAATAACGCACAACATTTTAATACACTGCTACACACATTCAATCAACAAGTGTTCTGGTACAAGACGGTTCAGGTAGGCTGACACCTGAACCGTCTTTTACTTTTTTTACTTATGCTCGGCCCTGCCGTAACTGTGGCTTGTGGCCGTGAGGATTTTAGGCTGATGATCCTAATACCTTTAAGTATTCGGGAGCGGCATTGCAATTTAATATAATATCATTTATAATATAAAATATGTGTAACGTAAATAAGTACACTATTACATTATTATGTCTCAAACTACTTGCCCCCGCATTGAGAGCTACACGGATAGTGAAGAATCGTCGCCTGAGATGTCTCCCGGATGGTATCTACAGCCCCCTATTCTGTAACTTGTTTCACAATGTACTATAAGCTCACCTCAACGCTCACCCACAAATATATCTTGACACAGCGATGCCTAATAGTAACTATAAGAGGTCTAGTTTCGTCAGCCCAGTAGCGTCAATTATTCGCTACGCACTAAAGCGGGTCACCCCGCCGGTCACCCGTCATGAAACTAGACCTCTACCTACGGTTCGTTACAACGCATCGTGGTGTCAAGATATATTTGTGGGTAAGCGTCGAGGTGAGCTTAAAACAAGTTACAGAATACGGGGGCTGGTGTAGGGCGCAGAGCCGAAAGGAAAGGGATATGTTTTTAGCAGTCTATAGGTACTTGTATTACGTGTGTTTCACCTAGCGTTTAAGATTCAGAACAGGTTTTGATAAATGAGGCGTCAATCGATTCTGAATTAAGTTCCATAAACAACTTTTTTTCAGTTACTTTTCCGTAGTTGGGTTACAGTTTTTTTGAAATAAGTAGGTACTAGATTCTTGCGGCAAAGTAGGTGCCCTAAATGGCGATGTCCTTTGAATACAGAACCTGCTTTTTACCCAAGGAACGAATACCTGATACGAAGCTTAATTAACTCGCCTAAGAAGAGTAGGGTCATTTCGCTGGTTACGCGACCACCTTCGGTTAGCGACCACCTAAAGGGGAAGGTTTTTCCATTGAAGATAAACAACATCAATTCTACAGACCCTATTGAGACAATAAGTTGTAGATATATGCAGTTTTTTGTTGATTTAGAATAGAAATCTACTAAAAACACGACAAAATAACCTTTCAGTTCACCAACTCAGCTAAGTGGTCGCCAACCGGCACATGAAATTAGGTGGTCGCTAACCGGCAAAATGACTAGGTACTTAGGTATATTTTGAGGATTCGTTCCTCCGAATAGTTTTACTAGATGGCGTATAAAAACGTTTGATAGGGCGCGACCACCACGATATTAAGGCGATGCATTATCGCGTGCTTTGAAATGCCGTTCTGAATAGATTAAGAAACAATAAGGTCTGATTTTCAGATACCTATAAGTATATGATTCTTTACTATATGATTGTTTACGACACAATCAAGTTAATACTATAGTATTTTATCTCATCTAAAATCTCATTTTAAAAAGTTTAAATAAAACTTCACTAAGTGAGGTATTTATTATTAAATTTATTTATTAAATTTGTCCAAATAAGCCATTCCCGAAGAGTGTTGCATCTCTTTCTCGCGCGCAAAAGGCATGTTATGCGTATCACTGTCTAGGGGGCGTGTTCGACTCAAAGCAAGGCATCCCCTTAAGGTTTAAGTGAAACATCGAACATGTTCGCGACTTTGAGTAATAATAATACTTTAATAATTTACTAGTCATCTACATTATTTGTACGATTGGTGATAAGATGAGTGTGTGATTGTGATGCTATTTATTTACGAACTGGTTGTGCAGTGAAGCAAGGTACCGCCACAGCGATGATGGTGATCGCGGCCAACACGGCGACGGCTCGTTTACCTGTCGTCATCTTCGGGCTGCTACTCGAACCGACCCTTTAACTGAAAACAGATACATACATTCACGCCTTTATCCCAAAAGGGGTAGGCAGAGCACATGAAACGTATGTTTTCCAGCGCCACTTTTAGCATAAATGTGGGTAGGTATTAAAAGATCGACTAAATGTGATATTGCAGTGATAGGTTGCTAGCCCATCGCCCACAACACACTGCAACCGTAGGGAAATATACGTGTGAATAAGTAAAACAAACGAAAGAAAACATTATAGGCGTCTTTCAACAACGCATACTTGGATGTAAGCGAGGTATTTTCTCACCACTGATTGTATATAAGGTCAACTGGGGCAAATGCGTCGATGGGCTAAATGCGTCCCTTGTTGATACTTACCTAAGAACTGAACTATTACAATCGTCTAAATTGAAAGTTAGGTAACCATCAACCATACTTTGAACATCGTTTCGAAGATATCTTCAAAGGACGCATTTACCCCATTGACTCATTAACCCTGGTATAGTTTGTCCGGCGGGCCAAGAGCTAAAAGCCATAAAGATAAGCTAATTACTTATCTATTGTAAAAAGAGCTTAAGTGATCTCTTACATGTCCAAAAAGCAAACTTGACTCTTTGTACTAAGGTTCATTATACAATGGCATCAATAAAAGTGCAAATTCAATAACAAATATTGGGAAGGTAGAGGGTTGTAATGCAACAAACGGGAATTCGCCAACTAATTAATATGCCGTTCCAACTGATTCAGTGACTACGTGTGTATGCTATTTACCTGTATTGATAACTATATGTTTCATAAATAAGTCGAATAATTTATAACGGTTATCGACATTGTTGTTACAATTGATGGCCTCCTGAAAAAAATCAATGAAGAAACTGAAGATAATTTTCCTTACAGTAGAACGACATTGTGTGAATACCTAAAACATCGTGGTTTCACCTACAAAACACTTGACAAACGCCAGAAAACTCTGAACTCAAACAAAGAATACGACGAAACAATACACATCCACAGCTGAACTCGGGAGTGGTCGAATTGATTCGTGAGGAGGCCATGAATTATGTCTGCAATCATTATTGCAGACAGTATTTGGACCGCATGTTTTGAACATGTTGAGGGCATCGAGGACACGTTTTTACACACAGGGCAGCAACGCTTCATTATTAACGTGACAGAAAGTTCAGATAACGAATAATTGCGGGAAGATTGTTATTTTTTTTTACAAATAAATATATGTCTGTTGTTGTTTTATTGTTTGAGATTATAATTGTAATTGTTGTGTAACAAATCATTTCAATCTAGTAATATATCATTAAACTATTATGCTGTATTATTTTACTCCCATGTAACAATTTTGACAACCCTACGCCTAAGTGAAGGCATTCATTGTTTAAGAGTCATAAAAAGCATTTCAAGCTTTAATATTTGGGGTATTAGGTTGAAATGAACTTTTCGTATGAAGACTTGTCACCTTTTGAAATAAAATATGGTATTGTTAGAAGCTTTATGGCTATTAGCTCTTAGGCCGCCGGACAGACTATACACCTCTTATACTTTCTTCACTAGTTTCATGGGAGCCCAGTGTATCTATTCCACATATATCCAGAGATCGTATTGCTACAACTTAACATCTAAGTATATCCGTAACAAATAAGCGTAATCGGAGGTTATAAGACTTTATGATATATATGTGCTCGGTAAGAATAGTGAATATCATCCCAGGGGCATGAGAGCACGCTAAGTATTGACACCGCAGCACCAAACACCCTCTAAGTAACAGCATCTTCAATAGTTGCAGTAGATGATTAAAATACTTACCTACTCATCCCATACAATAAACTAACTAACGCGGTTGCTTAATAATCAGTGAGTGTGATGTGCCAATGAAGCTACTAAAAACATAACAAAGTGTGTCTATAAGTAAGTATGTACCTATGCAATAATATTGGTATCTTGCGCAGCAGCTAACACAGGGTTTAAGTAGCTTTTGACAGTTAACAAGACGTAAAACGCTAATAATAAAAAAAAATCACAGATGATGTATTTACGAGTATGTTGACGCTATAACATCAAACACTAAAAAGAAATATTAGGTACTTTAAAAATTGCTTGGTGCCTTCATCAGGCCTCTGGGTCTCAAAATGTATGGGAAAACTAAATCCGACTAGCACTTGACCAAAATTCTACTTGATATTATTACGTTACGTTATTATTATTGTTAAAAGAATTTCAAAATATTGTTATTTATAATAACTAAAGTTCTTTTGCATGTTGCACTTTCCTCGCTACAGTGAGGTGAAAAGTTTTGTTTTACACACGGGTGCAATAGTAGTTTATGCGACTGATCCATAATGAGAGGCCTTAAAATACGATTGTGGTTTTATGAAACGAGCGTTAGCGAGTTTCATAATAGGATCACACGAGTGTTTTAAGGCCTAATTATGTACAGTTGCATACACTACTTTATCTACACACATATCATAAGTAGTAGTAAGTAACAGCAAAAAACCAACAATAAAATGACAACAGCAATGGCGGCAATTCGATCATCCGTCATGGCGAATGGTTTTTTTTTAAATGATAGACAAACGAATGAAGTCCCTATACTTATATCACTCGAGATGAAATGTCGTGCGGTTTGTATTAAAAAACGTAGTGAATTGACGTTTATACGGACGGGATACTAGAATAGAGACCCACCGGAGTTTTGACAGCTGTTCCAAATTTAAACTCATAACGATACAAATTTATCAAAAATCTGAGGGGCTACCGGGAAGTGAAAACGATCTTCGTTCGAATATCTCTGTCTCTGTCGTGCGAACTAGCAAGTGCGACAGAGATGGAGATACACAAACGAAGTTCGTTTTCATTTCCCGGTAGCCCCTCTGTACTGTAATGACACTACAGTACAGATTTTACCTACTACCACAGAGAAGAAAGTTCTCATAGTAAAATCGGTTGTAGTAATGCTGGTCATTTCCTACGGTTTCTGAACGCATTTTAGAGCACTAATGATATGTGCGTAGTGAATAGTACATTACGTAACTAGGGCGGGGAATTCATGAATGCCCCAGATCGCAGATGTTTGTGGCCCGAACCGAAGGTGAGGGCCATAAATATGCGCTCTGGGGCTTTACGAATTACCGCCCGTGTTGAGTACAAAATTTTACGTCTTCACCTGGCCACAATGCGAGTTTTGCCGTACGCGCAGCGTGCAGTAAAACTCGCATCATGGCCAGGTGTGACGTAAATGTATTTTACTTCTCGTGTGTTGAAACACTGATTTTTGCGGTGCCCAACAGGGTCCACAATTAAGTTTTATTGTCACTTAATAACTAAAACTTAAGTTTACCTAAAACCCTGTAAACTAATATTGTGGAATGCAATAAATGATTGAGTATTGAGTATTGAACACTCGCTATGCTCGGGATTCTAATTTAGAACCACTCGCTTTCGCTTGCTAGTTTTTTTCAACTTTGCACCCTTGTATAACAAATAACTATATTCACAATGTGCCTCTACTTATTTAGGTACCTCATCGCAAACCGAATATATCTTGATCCCGAATGTAACAATTACTTAGGTATGTACTATAATATAAGTACCCACTTAGTTACTCGTATTCGAAGGTGATTTACAAGTCAACGCATGGAATAAGAGGTCCGGGTGCCAATACATAAAATGTATGTAAACTTAAGGTCGTTGGAGGTTTCCTCGCCTAAGTGCGAGTTTTTGTAGGTAGGTACAGCATTGTAAATATAAGTCCAGTTTTTCACTTGACCGAGGTTTGGCGTTGACGGTAACCTCAAACTTTCGTTATTTTAGTAACTAATTGTACGCAACTGAGATTTATTCACAACACCATTTAACAAGAATAAGAATACTGGTACTGGTTTTAGTACTTACTTGTTTTATTTGCTCCTGACCAGGAAATTGCAAAGACCAGAAACCAGACATCTCATGATCTAGGCAACATTACGGGTTTCGTTGCATCACCACACCGGTAGACAGGCAGCTTACTTACCTCATCTCAGACGCTTTTCTCCATTGTTTATAATAGGTACCTATAGCTACTTCTTGGTTGATTAGACTCACTGGCTCATATATAACATGACGTCGACAATGTTACCTAATTAACGGGATTGCTTATAATTGCTATAGATTAGAGGTCCTCACTTAGTGGCATACTTAATGAGGCCTCAAATGAAACTCCACGTAAGATTTCTACCTTAAAACTAGGCAAGCATATTTAGTATCTACTTACTTAATCGGTATTACTTAATGACATGGGAAAGTGAAAGCTGTATGTAAGTACTTGCGATCGTGTAAGGGTTATCATTAAATGGTGCTATATTAAACACCTACCTACCCATTCTGAAGATTTTTTTACTTTGTCAAAGTCAAAATTTGTATTATGTAGAGTGAAGAAGGAACTTGATAATTATCATTTATCTTATCGTAGTGTTTAGAAAAATTAGCTACCTAAACGTAAATTAGCTCCGTCCGGCTTACCTACTTACAAATTTGGTTCACACACAGATAACCTCCTATCTATGGGTTCACACCAGGCCGCTGACAATTCGTATCCATAGTATGTACATCTTTTTACCTAATTACTTACTTAATCTAGCAACTTTGTGTGGCCTACTTCCAAAGTATTGATGTAGAGTAGAGAGTATTGTATGTGATAAGATTTGATAGAGTCCACGAAATTAAAATTATGAAATATACATGTTGCAGAACAGACCTATTGCCGGCACGGATTCGATGCGACCCGCCCCGTGCCGGTTGTAGCAACGTGCCCCGGTCCGGTCAACTACCGATGACCGCATTTCATTCAACATTTTAAGTGTGATGTCACATTAAGTAAACCACTTGTTTGCCTGATTACATTATAAACTAGCTTCTGCCCGCGACTCCGTCCGCGTGGAACTCGTTTATATCGCAGCTCCATACAAACTTTTACCTCCCCCATTTCACCCCCTTAGGGGATGATCTCGGGGATAAAATCTATCCTATGTCACTCTCCATCCCTTCAAATATCTCCACTTAAAAAATCACGTCAATTCGTCGCTCCGTTTTGCCGTGAAACACGGACAAACAAACAAACACACGCACACACACATACACTTTCTCATTTATATTATTAGTATGGATTGCATATAAAGTAACTACCATGTTTTTGCATCCATAGCATGTGTACCGTAAAGGCTTTATTGCGTAATTTCAGCCAAGAACAAGGTTTACCTAATCAATCAAGCTTCGAATAAAATTGATCAGCTTGGAAAAGCCCCCCCTAATCTGTAACTTGCTTTAAGCTCACCTCAACGTTCACCCACACATATATCTTGACCCCTCGATTCGTAGTAACTAAGCGTAGGTGGAGGTCTGGTTTCGTTAGGCGTTACGGGTGAGGTGAGACGAATTAGCGCGTGAAGAATAACAGCCCAGCATATCTTGACGTTGATATTCGTAATAACTTAGGGTAATCGGAGGTCTTGATTAATGGTGGTTCTTACGAAGCGAGTCGTCGCTTAGCGTTTTGTGGATGCTTACTAGCTCTAATATTTGAGTGTATGTATTTAAAGTAGGTACATATGGCCGTTACTAGTTTACTACTTGGGTCGAACCTATATTATACTGACTATAAAGCAAATACTCATTTTGTGCTTGGTAAGAATCTGTACAAAAACTCGCATTCCGGTTAAAATGATGATGAATGATGTAGGTATAATAGTTATTAGATTCCATCCTACTTATGATGAAATAAACAGACACGGTAGCCGCTTGTTGATTCGATTTAATAATTTATTGTTAGATTTGTTTATGTTAAAAAATTTATTGTTATTAAATGTTGTGTGACACTCTTGAATCAGCTTGAACTCAACACGTCATAAGTATTAGCCTTATATTATTGCAGAAAATTTAAGTAATTCCGTAGTAAATGAGCAATTTAATTGAATTATTAATATTATTATGTAAGTAGAAGTAGGTACGGTTAGCATACTCAGGGAAAATTCCTCAAATCCAAATTACAAGGTTCTATGTCGTGTGCATGCACATTTGTACGGCTAATAGCAAAGAGAATCCTCATTTCTAAAGGACAGGTTCTATGTTGTATGCTCAACAAGTTTATGAGCCGACGTGCATGCTCATTTGTACGATTAGCACAGAGAATCCTTATTTCAAAATGACAGGTTCTATTAACGTAGGTACTCATGCACATTTCTAGCTAACTTAAAGAAGCCAAATTATGAATATCAACTTCGTTCTAAAGACAAATAGGTAATGTAGCTTCACCCATGTACCCTCTGAAGGACAGTCCTTTAGACACTGGAATCATACTCCCTTTTTCAAGAGTTGAAGGACGCACCATACCCTTCACGGGAAAGTACCAGACTACCGGGTAAGCAACACCTATTCTGCACACCCGTACAAACAAGTAAAACTCTAACAACATGCGTCACCACTAAAACTTGAATCACCAAAAGCCCTTGGCACATTTCACAATGTCACACGTTCACTAATTTGCACGTTTACCTATGGAGGAGTGGGTCCGAAGCGAGTGTAGCAGTCCGGTACCGGCGTCGCGCGCTGCGGTGCTTGCACTGCCGTGTTTACCATTACCAGGTTTACCAGCCACCTCTACCGGGCCAAGGCCGCCACCGCGTGGTTGCGAAGTCTTCGTTATGTCAGTCTGCGTTCTACTTATGCAATGCTTACCAATTCAATGCAGTTCGATGGGCTATTATTAAGTCGCTAATACATAATCATTATTAATTTACTTGGACCTGTGAGCCACTTCGGTACTTTTTATAAATAATATACCTACTAGAGGCTCTTACTAAAAAAAGCAAAAGCTAAATCGGCAAATTCTATACATTGATTGAACCTGCTCACAAAGTTCATGATAGTTGGTTTGCGCCCCGTAGAGGAGAACAGCCGGACATTTGGGCATACGAATTATTTTTTGCCCAAGCGGAAGCTGAGAACTTCTTTCGCTTCGCTCGCTCGTTCAATAAATATAACATTATATGTCGATTTCTTACCTATACACTCATAGTAATAACATAACTTAAACATACTTAATTAGGCGCAGCGCAGTGAAGTGCGCAGCGTCAGCCTCACTCATATTATTTTAGTTATACTCTATTAGGTAATCCAATTCTCTAGTAATTTAACTTGAAGAACTACCTACTAAAAACAAGCAAATAAAAAAAATTACATCCAAAATTATCTAAACTAAACACAATAAAAAAACATGTTTTTGCTGAATTATAGGCAGGTAAGGTAGGTAAGTGTGGTCGTAAGTATACTTACTAAGTACCTATACGATAGGTCGTACCTATTTATTTGAGTTTTACTTAACTAATTCAAGATGATATAATTAATTTATAATCAACAGCGTAAAGATTCTTCTGGTAATCTACAAGCATTTTTTTACATTTACATACATATTAAGGTACCTACTTACATTTAGAGTGTGAGAAAAATATGGTATGCTAGGTATGATCATTTTTTTTCATTTCCTTTAATTATCTGTCTAAGTACTTGCAGTTACTTATCCAATCGCTATAGGGCAGACAATACGCGTAGAAGCTTTAAGACGTTCGGGTTCATAATTTCAGCGAATTCACGTAAAAACCCTCGGTATATATTATTGTTACATGATCTTACTCATTTGAATAGATAGTTTCGCACATTAATTAACAGTGCCTTGGGTAAGTACCTATTCGACAGAGAACTTTGCGAAAGCCGAAAGACCCCTAGAAGAACCCTAGTATTCTAGAAGAGAAAAGAAGGAGACGAATGGTTCATGTAGTGTACCTACTCTAATTTTAATGAAAATAGAGTGTCTGCTAATATGTGATTGTAAAGTCGCCGTCAGATATATCGAAGTTGCATAACTTGCATAATAATGCATATTGAGATATTTTCGAGCACCTTAAAGAGAATAGACATTTTGTACAGTTTACATACTTATCGTACAGTTACTAAACGATCTACGAAGTAAAAGCGAAACAAACGGCCCGCATTTTACGTTTCTATTTAGGAACTAGATTGATTCACAAGTTTGATTGGAAAACAAACCACTTCTTAATATACTTAGGTAAGGTACGTGTAGAAAACCTGTGCAACAAACCTGACGGTCTTTAACGAATGGATTGAGGATTCATTCACGCGGCCGCATTTTTGGTGGCACGGTAGTTGGTGTGTTACAATAACAAGAGTAAGTATAATGAAATGACATTAATGACTCCGCTCCACGGACACTATGTTGCAAGCAACTGACAATTATGCGTGAGCAAGTGATTTTGGGTTTCGCGTTAGGGAGACTAATGTTCCGATTCATATATACTATAGCTATAATGGGATTTAGCTATATGTATATGTATATAGGTACCTCATCATATCAGCCGAAAGACGTCCATTGCTGGACATAGACCTCCCCCAAAGAGTGCCAAAGTGGCCGGTCCTGCGCCACCCGCGTCCAGTGGACTCCCGCAACCTTTACCAGGTCATCAGTCCATCTTGTGGGGGGCCTACCTACACCGCGCCTTCCGGTACGCGGTCGCCACTCGAGAACCTTTCCGCCCCAACGGCCATCGGTTCTACGTGCTATGTGCCCTGCCCACTGCCACTTAAGTTTAGCGATTCGGAGTGCTATATCGGTTACCTTGGTTCTGCTGCGGATAGCCTCATTTCTGATGCGATCACGCAGAGAAACTTCCAACATGGCCCTAGCTAGTACCTATCTAGTATTTAAAGTATAAATAAATAAACCTATTACTAACCTTTTGTTAGATTATATAGATTAATCGTACGACAATTACCATGGTAAATTATTTTAGACATGGGTAGTGGCTAAAAGGTAGAAAATCATCTGTTTAAAAATATAAAAATATCTACTTAGAATATTTTTTTCGTATTACTCGTCTTTGTGCCGGTACGACAGTGCCAACCTTAGTTAGTCAGTGCATATAATGTCAAAACAATCGTTATGCCGCGCAAAGTGTAAAGGTAGCCTTTGCTCTATCTATTGCAACAACGAGGAGACGTGTGAGGCACGGCTTATGTTTTGACATATGGCGCGCAAAAGGTTACCTTTTGATCTCCACTGTAAACATTGCTCTTTTTATGTAAGCAATTAAGTCCAAGGTTAATTTTCAAATGGTAATTCATTTATAAAAAAGATTTTTTTTCTCAATACTGGTGATTTAGCGAGTCATTTAATAACCAGATAAGATGTTATGAACATTGGCCCTACTTACAAACTTCTATTTCACAGACATCACTACACTCTTCAATATTACCTCGTACCTAGCTAAAGTAGGTATAAATTCAGATTTTGGTTTTGGATTTACATTTTAATTATTGTTATTTTAAACTAATTAAAGTTTTTAAATTACGAAGAAACAACTGAATTTAAATTGTTTATACGAGTATACTGTTTTTCTGTTTTCACCTACTCAAATCATATGTTTTTTTTGCATCGTCTCCACCACCCAAAGGTTGCCTGGAAGAGATCGTTTTTTAGCGATAAGACCGCCTGTTGCAATAGCAACAATGGTATACGTTTAATATACCTCAATTTTCCTAGGACCTATGACTATGCCTGGTGAGCAAATAAAAGAACATGCATCGGCAACCCGTTTTCACGCCGGTTTGTACCTATACCTAGTGCTTTTCTCAAACATGCAATAATAGTACATTGTGATACAAGTGAGGTAGGTTGATAATTACATCAGAGGCGAAATTGTTCACGCGAACCGCAGGTGAGCGTGATAAGGAAGCCGAGGATGTAATTATCAAAGCTCACGCGAATCATACGACGTTTTTCAACACATTTTGCGAGGAAAAAATCATTTTCATAAGATGAAAATGTTATAGGCCTGCCAAATTATTTACTTTACATTAACCAAATCATTAAGATGACAACAGGTTTTTACTCACAATTGCACATCGCCAAGAATTTCCAGTGGCGTCCATTCTATTTATCACTTTTCTAGTCACCACGAGTCAACATGTTTGATAATAACCAAACACGCATAAATAAAAAATTTTACAAATATTTGTGAATAACCTATAAGGGCGCCCAACAGTGTTTTTTTTTTCGTGAAGTTTGCGCAGTGTGGGCACAGAAATCTCTAAACAGCCAATACAAAATAAAATTATATTTTCGTTTTAAAATGTTATCTGTATTTAATTCATGTAAAATGTTATGAAAAGTGAATAGTTTTACTAAATTAAACGTTTCCATATTATATACATAAAGAAATAGTCAATTAATTAACAAAAAGGATTTAATTTGATTAGTCGAGTAAGAATCCATTTGCAGAAAATTAAAAAAATTGCTGTACATTCTGTACAACCCGGTTAATTTAAGAAAACACCGTGTTCATGCATATATCTTCCTGCAAGGTGCCAACGTGACTTAATCGGGATATAACCATAACACACAAGTGTTGTAATGTTATAAAACACGCGTTTTTAATATCCAGGATTATGAGCCTAAAAGCGACACAATAAGAGGTACGTTACGAGCAATTGTGTTGAAATAGTACATTACGTAACAAGGGCGGTGAATTCGTGAATGCCCCAGAACGCAGGTGTTTGTGGCCCGAACCGAAGGTGAGGGCCATAAATATGCGCTCTGGGGCTTTACGAATTACCGCCCGTGTTGCGTACAAAATTTTACGTCTTCACCTGGTCACAATGCGATTTTTCCCGTACGCGCAGCGTGCAGTAAAACTCGCATTATGGCCAGGTGTGACGTAAAATAAATTACAAAATATCCAAGTCATCATCATCATCATCATATCAGCCGAAAGACTTCCACTGCTGGACATAGGCCTCCCCCAAAGAGTGCCAAAGTGACCGATCCCGCGCCACCCGCATCCAGCGGACTCCCGCAACCTCTACCAGGTCATCAGTCCACCTTGTCGGGGGCCTACCCACGCTGCGCCTTCCGGTACGTGACCGCCACTCGAGAACCTTTCCGCCCCAACGGCCATCGGTTCTACGTGCTATGTGCCCCGCCCACTGCCACTAAGTTTAGCGATCCGGAGGGCTATATCGGTTACCTTGGTTCTGCTGCGGATAGTCTCATTTCTGATGCCATCACGCAGAGAAACTCCCAACATGGCCCTCTCCATTGCCCTTTGGGCGACTTTGAGCCTTCTTAAGAGGCCCATAGTAAGCGACCACGTTTCAGTGCCATATGTCATCACTGGCAACACACAACTGACTTTGACTTTCGTCTTGAGACACTGCGGAATATTGGACGAAAAGATTTGCCGTAGCTTCCCGAACGATGCCCAGCCGAGTCGGATTCGACGATTGACCTCTTTCTCGAAGTTGGACGTACCTAACTGGATAGTCTGTCCTAGGTATACATAATCGTCTACAACTTCGAGCGTAAAGTGTCCGATTGTAATGGGAGTTGGTACTACATGGGCATTTGACATGATCTTCGTCTTATCCATGTTCATTCTTAGACCAACTCGCTCGGATGCTTTACTGAGGTCATCGAGCATCGTACTTAAGTCCTCCATGGTCTCAGCCAAGATTACTATATCGTCAGCAAACCGAAGGTGAGTGATGTACTCGCCGTTGATGCTGATGCCTAGCCTTCTCCAGGCCAGAGTCTTGAAAACGTCCTCCAGTGCAGCGGTGAACAGTTTTGGAGAAATAACATCTCCTTGCCTGACTCCCCGCTGCAGCGGAATAGGTTTCGAGTTCTAGTCCTGAAGTCGGACTGACATAGTGGCGTTCTCGTACAAACACTTCAGCACTTCAATATAGCGATAGTCAACTTGGCACCGTTGGAGAGACTGTAGTACAGCCCAGGTTTCAATCGAATCGAAGGCTTTTTCGTAGTCCACAAACGCTAAGCAGAGAGGCAGGTTATACTCTCGATTAATATCCAAGTAATTAAACTTAAATTTTCATAGCTGAACGCCGTGATCCTGTGCCACAAATTGTGGAATGGATATTAAATAAAAGCGGCCAAGTGCGTGTCGGACCACGCACAACGAAGGGTTCCGTGCCTATTAAAAAGGTCGTATCGTTACTGAAATTTTATGGCACTTACGTCCTTTTCTTTAAGGAAGGCAGTTAGAAATATCTCGAATACCTTTGAACTGATCTAGTTCAAAACAATATTCGCTGAAAGAATTTAATAAGCCTAATGTCCATTATTTTTTTCATATTTATAATATAGACGGTTCAAAAATTAGAGGGGCAGGGGAATTTTAGTGACTTTCGGGGCGGTTATCTCCGACTCTATTCACTTAATCAAAAAACTTGCTTAGAAACCTTATATTTATTTTGAAATTGATGTGCCACACGTAGGATTGCAACAACAAAAATTTTTTTGACTTTCAGTGTTATTTATTTATTATTTATTTAATCATTATTGCACAAAAGAACAACTTATCGTACAAAAGGCGGACTTAATGCCGTAAGCATTCTCTACCAGTCACCACCCAGTAGCAGTTTAGTCAGTGCACCCCTAAAAATTTTTTTTTAGTAATATAATTACAAAACTATGTAGCTGCTAACAAAATACACCTATACTGAAAATTTTATTCAAATAAACCTCATAGTTTTCGAGTAAAATGCCTGTGACATACGGACGGACAGATAGACATACATGACGAATCCATAAGGGTACCGTTCTTTGCCATTTGGCTACGGAACCCTAAAAAGACCACCTTGCCGGCCTAGGCCTCCAATTTTGTATGAAATGCCATTACGTATCTCTCGTCTCGCTGCGCCCGAAACGTGACACTTCCAAGCCTATTATGAAGAACTCGATGTCAATATTTGATTGCATGTTTGAGAAAAGAATATTAGTATTGTATTGTATTGTTGCGACTCCAAATGAAGTTTCATCAGCTCGGCGACCTGGCGATACTACAGTAATGTAACAGTCCTACTCGTAACTAAAACCACACCTCAACGGGCGCTCCCCCCTGCCACGCAATCCGAAATCCTGGGTCCACAGTTGATAGTACTTATCCAACGGTTAAACTATTAAATGATGTGTTATATAAGTTATCTGTATCTACAATTTCATAAAACCTTTATAAATGACTGGGCTAAACCGCGTTTCCACCTGCGTTCCCATTTAAACTCCCAAAACCCATTTATGTCGCTCAGGGGAAGACTTCCGGGATGATAGTTGATGACTGACACCTTAATCTATCACTAAAATAGGAAAAGAAAAAAATACCGATTCATAATTTGGATTTTAGGAGAAATGACTAATTACGGACTGTATCATCACCTCATTAATTAAAAATGGTTTTGATTCTAAACACAGTAATTTAATTAATTAGGTTTCTGATGAATGATAGGTAGTGAAAAGTCCTAATAATATCATTTACTATAAAAATAAAGTTTCAACAGACTTCAATTTAGTATTCCGCCAAACCACGGGAACATTTCCACATTTCTTTTCCAATTTATCACATGAAATGATTTCCTAGAGCGTTGATTATAAGTAAGAAAAACCGAATTGCTGTATGTGGGCCGATAATATTTGAGGACTTCCGTCGATTCCACAAGAATCACCTCAAAAAAATCAAGGAGCACTTCATTAGTTGGTATTTCAACGGAATCTTATCAGAATCTGTGACGTACTTCTGTAATTTTAAGTACATAAATTGAGGAATTCCACTCCATCAAATTTATGATTTCTGGGTGTAAATACACGTTGTAATAGAAAATACCAAAATCACTACACGCGTGCCTAATATAATTGAGGAGTTCCCTCAATTCCTTATGGATCCCATCATCCTACTGGATTTTTGAAAAATGGGACCAAACTGGAATCGGCTCATAAATGACGGATTTCTGAGGTAACAATTAAACATTGTAAAAAAAACATGATAAAAAATACAACCGAATTGAGAACCTCCTCCTTTTTTTGAAGCCGGTTAAAAATGATCGCATGGCAAGTATTTTTTTTAGGAAAGAAATTAGGAGAAGTTCGTAGCTAGTTTCCACATGAGATCTAAACAATACTGAGTTGAATTGAACAATATACAAGTTGTTAAGGCAGGTCATTATGAGAACCGAGGGGGATAAACACATTTCCCCAGCGTCAAAAAAAAACAAAAAAACAAAAAGGTCATTATGAGAAATGAAAATACTGTTTTCCAACTTCATTTCCTTCGTTTATTTGGTGTAGTGATATGACAGTAACTTACATTAACTATTAACATTGAATAGGCAGATAAATTAACCGTCAATATGTTTACAATGAAAGTCTACATATCAACACACATGTTTTCTACTTACAATAACGAATTTCGGACAGCCCTGCGTCCGATAAACGGCTGGGAGGGTGCATGAGACAGCCACTTGATATCTCACTCTTTCCTAGTTACGGACCTTAAACATTAAACAGCCTGTATGCAGATCAGATGCGAGTAGAGTAGACTGCCTGAATCACTGTGTGTGCCACCATACAATAACTGGTAATACTTTACAACTAGATGACATGTCATGATGCCATACAATTTACGAACAATCTAAGCAATTATTATATTTAAAACGGAGTATCAATAAAGTGCATATCTTTGTAGAACCATTTGTCACTTGTTGCAATTTCCGTTTTATTCATGACAATAATTATAATACACGTAACTATTACAGAAAATGTTATTTACCTTAGGTATAAATCAGAAATTTCGGAATGGGTGCGCCAAAGTTCCTATAAAATTGCAACTTCGATTATTGGAGTTCCGAAAATTTCTCTCATACAATTTTATCTCATAATGATCACTATTCATAATTATTTTTTAATTATCGTTTAAATACATTAGCATTGATGGAATAAAAGTATCTTTAATTAGTTTAAAATAACAATATGGACATTATCATAATATGAATTACAAATCAAGTCGGAATACAATGGTGTAAAGAATGATAAAATTAAAATACGTAAAAATAAATAAAAGTAATACTACGAGTACATCCCGCTCTGCGTCAAGCCCGAACCAAAGGTCCCCAAAATGCTAGCGGCATTGCCTCGCTGAACAGCAATGGAGACCTGTTGGACGAGCCATGACCCAGAGCGGGGGTCAAGGCCCCTGTCCCTTAATCGTCTGCCTAACTCCTTGCACAGCCCGAGAGCCTCACTGCCCCAGGGCCCAGCTGTCTCCACAGCAACCGGAACGAAATCATAAGTCGGTTCCAAGGCAGAGTACTTTGCGTGTTTGAGCTTGGCGGCATTTTCGGCCGCCGAACCAGCTGACTTAATTGTGTGCTTTAGATGGGACGCTGCAAAAGTGCTAACACAAGTTGCATCCCATAGGAGGCACCGCCCTCTCTGCCAGGGAACCAACGTCAACCCGTCTGGTCTTTTTCCGTCAGTCCGAGACAGACCCGGGGGCTCCAGGATGCACGGTACGTTGGCGGACACCATAGCCCGACGCACGATCTCATTGATAGAATGGTGTCTAGGGAACCGACCCGCACATCTTTTGCAGCTTAGCCCGTGGTGGCCATTCTCCTCCACCATTGTCCCACAAACGCATCGGTGCGCTTCGCATACCTTGCTCCCCAGCCTTAAAGCAACTGCTATCCTCAGGGAGTCGTTGTCGAGCAAAGTGCCGAGTTGAGGGGAAGGCAAGGCATGCAGCCACGCACCGGATTCGGGCTTTGTGAGAGCCTTGAGACGTGCTAGGTCAGTCCCCGAGGCATCACTCAACAAATGAGAAAACGTTTGCTGACATAGAATATCGTCCCATCCTCTTTGGACCGTTAAGCTATCCGGATGATCATTGGACGGACATAGTGTCGCCCACTTAGCCAGGGCCTCGGTTACGAATGGAACTCGAATGCTGCTGCCATCAAATGATAATATTCGAGCAACAAGATCCGACGAACCATGTGCCGACGCTAAAAAGGCTACCAGACCTATGTCCTGGACCCGACGCACGCCCAAGCCACCGTAACGAACTGGCAGAGCCGCCTGACACCATTGTTTGTCGTCTAAACTCACATTGAGTATTGACTCTAAACAAGATTTAATAGTGTCATCGAACGATTTCAAATCCGTGTCATAAAGCCAAGTTGGAGACGTCCGTAACATATACACCATGCGAGGCAGAGCAAAGCAGTTTCGCAGCAAGATAAGGGAAACATGTCCCGACAATTGTGTCAAATGTTCCTGTGCCGCCGAAAGTGCTTGTCTTTTGGCTTGAAGGGCCGAACTAACACCCTCGGTGAAAATTGGAGCACCCAGTAAATTGAAAGAATGTTCGTGTATTTGTCTAATGCCAGGTAAAAGTGACTCTATTTCTGCGAGAGAGTTGGTGTCTAAAAAACTGCAAGTATAAAACTCGCACTTAGACGGGTTTATTTCAAGACCAATTTTCTTCAAGGCAGGTATCAATGTTTTCAAGTCGTTTAAGACCACTTCTGGACTTCCTCCTATAGTGCCATCATCCAGATACCACACGTTAAGGGGCGCCTTTAATCCAGAAATAATCTTTTGGATGCCGAGACAAAACATCAAGGGCCCTAATGGGTCGCCCTGCTGGGCACCAACTTGCGACTGTATTAAACTGCCTGAGAAGAAAAGATTACTTGAGGAGGCGTAACATTGGTAAATGAAAGGGTAAAGAGAAGGAGTTTGCTCTAAGGTTTCGTTGAGAATAGTGTCCCTTTCTAGGCTATTGAAAGCGTTTTTGATATCGATTTTAACGATTATGGTATTGGATGATCTGCGATGTAAAGCAAAAGACCGGGTGGCATGTATTGCCGCCTCACAACCAAGTCTGGTACCGAAGCCCATTTGAATTGGTTGCAGATAGTCAGACATAGCTTCTCTAACAGATTGGCAACAGAGCTTAGCCGTAAGACGACGAAAAAAGCTGCCCACCGCAATTGGTCTAATACCACCATCTTTTTTAGATAAGGCACATAACGAAGCACCATATAGGAACGGTCTCACCTCCAAGTTTAGCATACCTCTCAGTAAAAAATTGCATAATTTTGTGAGTGATTCTAACAATCGGGGACCATTATTTCCTGCGGAGGGTGAAGTCAACTCTTTGAGATGCTGCGGTCGCAGACCATCTAGACTGGATGCAGACCCATTGTAGAAAGACGCAATTGCGTTGGCTACGTCCGAAGTTGTAACAGAAAGGAAAGGGCTTGTTAAACTCGGTTCAGGTGGTAAGATTATTGACCTCGATGGGCTGGGGTGTTTGTCTTTCAAAGCATGTAGTGTAGTTTCATTCACAGGAGCGAGAGTAGCGTCGGAAAGGAGCAAACGAACCGCTCCTCTTAAGTCTCCGTCGTGTACTTTGGCTTCGATGGAACGATATATCGAAGTTTGTTTTATTGGGGACTGTAAAATAGCGAAGTACAAATTAGAGTCATTGATATTATTTTTAACTTTAGTCGTCAACGATTTCTTTTCAGTCTTATCTGGTACCCTCAAGGCTGAAAAAGAGAAAGAGAGTAAAGTAAACCAATTTTCAACACTGTTCGAAAGCAAACAATCCTCAATAACCGTGCATAGCTTACCGGCAGCTAAACATCTGGCACCCTTGGGAATATGGGTCAAAACTCGAATGCTAGACTTTAAAGTTGGTAAGTCGTTTAGACTAACGTTCGCATGTTGCGTTTGGGAAGAAATGTCCGAAGTCCCAAGGAGCGCTGCTCGAGCTAGAGGAATATGATCTTGCCATATTTGGGTTGTTTGTGTGGTGTTTAAAGGTGTTGGAGCAGGTGGCTGCGTATGGTTAGCATGAACACGACTTATATGGATGTTCAGTCCCCTCTTTTTAAAATAACGAATCTGGGGGCAATAGGGGCATTGCACGGAGCTATCCAGAGGCAGAGACAGGGGAGGAGCCATATTTACTTGGTTTGAAGTGGATCCTATTATGTTGAAGAGTATGATTAAAACTAAACAAGAAAAACTTACAGTTGCAAATATAAAAATGTAGTATAAAAATACCGCAACAAAGTAGAGCATGTACAGTCCTTTACATTATTGTTTAGCCGCTGAGAAGAGCGTAGGCAAGGACGTAAAATATAAATACACAATGCACTAAATATTAATCACACTTAACTGATTATAAACAAATTAGAAAACACAACAAAGAATGACATCAGTGACACTGGAAACTGTCAAAAACCCGGGGCGCAGCCCCCCATACGCAAGCGATTTTCTTGTTTCTCGGGCGCGGATTGTTTTCGGACAGGACTCCGAGTGTGCGGAGGCCGTTGGCCGTGGCCGGCGATGTTTACATGTCCCGACAAAATCGTCGGATCGGTCTGGATGGGTCCTCAATGGGTCGGATCGATACGGGGATCAATGAAATATGTATTTCGCCGAGTTATAACAATTGAAATACTTTTTCTGCGAATCTTCGTGTATAATATCGTTTAAATTTATTTGTATGAAACTTGTGAGAAAAAGAACTGCGATGAAAAGAATGTAATAATTGGTAGAAATTCAGTTGTCAATAACTATCGTAACTCCGAATTGTCTATATTCATAATGTTATTCAACATAAGTATCTCTGTTACTACTATCTATGTTTATATACTTTTATATCATAACGATTTTTAGTAATATAGTTTAATATCGTATTTATTTCTGAACATACTAGTAGTTATTGCTAAATTTTGTATTAAAAAATACTAACTCTGAGATCAACTAGAGTGCCAAGATAGTGGTGTATAAGTTCAAGTAGGCAGTAGGGAACAGGGACTTAGTGGCAAAACCGACCCGGATCGCGGATAGTTACGTCTTCGAGGTTCTTTTTTTTTATAAAGCGGAAAACAAAATAACAAAACAATCACAATAATAACAAATAGGACTAACCAAATTATGATATATGTCCATTATGAAGAAACTGTTATGAACAACCAAATTATGAGTTCAAGCCTGTTCGTAGTAATGACATTATGAAGAACATTTTATGAAAACTGTTCGTTATGAGTTCCGATGATAGTTACAGAAATTTAGGAACATCAAAGATAGGAAGAAAACAATTATGAAGAGTGATGATTATGATTACAAAGCGGTATTACTAGAAAAAATCGACACATTATAATTATATGAGCCAATATTGACGGTTTCGGAATACATATCAGCTAGGCATTCCTGATTCTACCCAGAAATTGGGCTCAATCTATTTCGCTTTTAATTACGTATTTCTTCACTATTTGTCATTCGCCACGAGCGGGATTTGAGCCAGCGACCTCTGGAATTCATCCATTGCATTTTTCAATTTTGCACATTGATCGAAATTTAGAATTTCGTTAGCGGTTGTTTCTGCTTAGTTATTTTACTGACGATTCGCTGTTCTAACTATATTTTGTATCTTGATAGCAGGAATTCACAAATTATTTTCGGCCCATTTAGCGCACGGAATATTTGGCATCCACATTGTATCATAGATTAGATATCAAACAATGCTTTATATTTAAAAAAAAGTGATGGTACTTGCCCTACCCGATTTGACTTCTCCATCAACATAAAATAGCTTTTTTGAAGGAAATCCCCTGGAAGAGGAATATATCTGGGTGTATCCAGTGGGGATTTTTATCTGAGGGACTGGGTACCTAATACTGGTACTGGCAGACCATCAACATCTGAAAACACTCCAACTCGACAAGCTTCGTTCTTATTGAAATCTTGAAAAAACCGGTGTGTCCACGATAAGAAAAAAAAACGTCACTTACTTGATACTCGTCTATAATATAGATGTTCAGCATCGAACCTATTTGAAGAAATGCTTTAAAAGGAAAAATAAAGAATTCTAGAAGGGAACAATAGAGGTAGGTATAAAACAACCGGTCGAATCATACAGGCGTGCTCAGTCCGATCCAAGTAGGGCCTAGGTGTGTCTTTCTACTCTTCTAACAAAACTCCCAGTAGTTCGACACCACTTACCCAGATACGGTTAAAGCCGTTCAACCAATCTCACTGGAACGCTAACTCGTAGAGTATTCCAGTGTTTAAACCGCCCGCGCGTGCTCGTGCCGGAGGTTTCCCCTGGATTTTCTTCAAGCTACTCTCCAACCAAGCAATTTGATCGCTTTATTGGGTTTGTTCTATTATAGCATCAACAATTTAAAATGAATGCAGCCGTGCTATTGTGATGGCGATGACCTGACAGCGGGCCCTTCCTTTACAGTACTTTCAAGTTTTTCTCAGTTCAATTTAGTATTTTCCGTTCGTCAGTGCATTTTATGGCTCGAATTCTACCGACACAATGGAAATAAGCTCGTAAGGACCGCCGAGCGGTTATTATTTACGTCTAATAACCGAAGCTTACTTATAGGGTAAATAGCTACGCGACTAAGCACAAGAGCTAGGGAATACCAAGACTCTAAGTCCCCGCGCAAATTAAGCGCGGATTGCAACAACATACGATTACAGACCGATCAACGATATGGCGCCGGCAGCTGTCATTCCATAGAAACTTGTCAAACATGCCATACATACAGATATTAGTGAACACCGTTAACGATTACAGACATTTTGTTGCACACTCTAAATGGAATGACCGTAGGTTCCAAAATCGCAAAAACCAATCCGAGACTTACGAAGCTATAATACTCGAGATCAAACTTACTGGATATCGCATACAACAAGTCTTAGGTCTTTACGAGGTAACCAGCTCCATCTTCCTGTATTTCTTCCGTAGTGTGGAGACGGGGTCCTTGAAGAGGATGGGGTCGAGGCGCAGCACGGAGCGCATTAGCGGCATGTAGCCCCAGGCCGCCGCGAACGTGTTGAGACAGGACTGCCGCTGAACGAAGTGCTCGGGGTCACTCCATGACGACCTGCGAGGGGGTAGGCTTTAGGTCCTTAGCAGACTGCGTTTTTTTCACGCGCTGTCGTAGTAGGGAAGTAGGGAAACGCGCGTCGTCTGCGCGTTTAAAATACGCCGTGTGCTAGGGCCCTTAGCGTGTGGATAATGATGTCGTTCGCGCTCTGCTTCGGATCCAGCTCAGCTTTTGTGCCTTCTCTTCGAAAAATAACTAGCCAAAATATCGCATACTATCAGGGAATTGTAACTATTGGTTAATGGTTCACTTTAATAAAACGTGCGCGGTCACGTTGTCAATAGGCGTGACGACTCATGTTCAAATTGATAACGTAGTGATACTAAATGGATAGTAAACCATCAAATTATCGTAATTAAGCATACATCTAAATATATAAAAGAAGAAGCTGACTGACTGACTGACTGACATATCAACGCACAGCCCAAACCGCTGGGTCTAGAGATTCCAAATTTGGCACGTAGGTTTCTTATAAGGTGTAGGGGAGCACTAAGAAAGTATTTTTCAAAACTCACCCCCTAAGGGGGTAAAACGGGGGTCCAAATTTTGTATGGGGGAAGCATTATTTTTTGAACTAGAGACTTAAAACTTTGTAGGAAGATTACTTATTAAGATACAAAAAAAGCACTTTCAGCGTTTTACAAAATTAAATAGGGGTGCAAAGTTTGTATTCAAAACTACTGGGACTACAAACTTGAAATTTACACCAGACCTTCCTTTTATGCCGTAGGCAAGGGATAAGACGGGATTTTTGGAAATTCTATCCCTAAGGGTGTAAAATAGGGGTGCAAAGTTTGTATGGGAGAAACATTATTTTTTGTACTAGAGACTTGAAACTTTGTAGGGATATTACTTATTAAGATACAAAAAAAGTTCTTTCAGCATTTTAGAAAATTCCACCCCTAAGGGAGTCAAATAGGGGTGCAATGTTTGTATGGGGTAAACATTATTTATTGAACTAGAGAATTGAAACTTTGTAGGAAGATTACTTATTAGGATACAAAAAAAAATCTTCAGCGTTTTATAAAATTCCACCCCTAAGGGGGTTTATTAGGGGTGCAATGTTTGTGTAAGGGAAACATTATTTATTGAACTAGAGACTTGAAACTTGGTAGGAATTTTAGTTATTAGGATACAAAAAAAAGTATTTTCAGCGTTATATAAAATTCCACCCCTAAGGGGGTAAAATAGGGGTGCAAAGTTCGTATTCAAAGCTACTGGCACTAGAAACTTGAAATTTACACCAGAACTTCATTTTCTGACGTAGGCAAGGGATAAGACGGGATTTTTGGAAATTCTATCCCAAAGGCGGTTAAGTAGGGGTGCAAAGTTTGTATGGGGGAAACATATTTTTTTGTACTAGAGACTTGAAACTTTGTATGAATATTATTATTAAGATACAAAAAAGGACTTTCAGCGTTAAAATAAAATTCTTCCCCTAAGGGGGTTAAATAGGGATGCAATGTTTGTGAGGGGGGAACATTATTTATTTAACTAGAGGGTTGAGACTTTGTAGGAAGATAACTTTTTAGGATACAAAAAAAGTTATTTCAGCGTTTTATAAAATTCCACCCGTAATTATAAAAGGGGTTAAATGAGGGTCCAAAGTTTGATTAAGGGAAACTTATTTTTAGCTAATACATACTTAAAACTTTGTGGACGGATTACTTATTCATTTAAAAATAAAGTGCTTTCAGCGTTTTGGAAATAATTATACCTAAAGGGGTTAAAAAAGAGGTCCAAAGTTTGTATGGAGAAAAAGACAATTTTATTCGAGAATTCACAGGATAATTCCTAACGATAAATGAGTAAACAAGTGTTTCCGGTTTTTTAAAGAATTCAACCCCTAAAAGGAGACATGTGGTGACAAAATCTGAAAATCAACATCGGCATCTATTGTTTCTATGGTTTATCGGGTCGCTGATTAGGAAAACAACAACGATTTTACATTCCAACGTGGCGTCTAAATATCAATATGGGCGTTGTTATTACGGTTTTTTGGGACGTTAATAACGAAAATCGCATAGATTTTGAAATGTAATGTTGTGGACATGAAAATTCATGTAAATATTTGTGCCAAATTGCAATTCAATCGGTTCAGTTTTTTTCGTAGCAAACCGGTTGTAACAAACGGACTGACAGACAGCCACACGTGATCCTATAAATAAGGGTTCTATTTTTGCTTTTGAGGTATGGACCGAGACCCGCGTTATATAGGGTTATAGGTTTTAAAGTTTGTATTTGGTGCCATCTCGATCGTCAGCAATCGGTACCTAGGCGACTGCGGGCGGCGCGGCGGGACGGGAGGGTAGGAGACATTGGGAAAGTGCCTGCATCCGTAATAAGTACATTCAAGGTGCTGCACGAAGATCTGCTTACTTTTTATAAGTTAAGCATTTTGGCCGCCGTTAAATTAAAACAATTTTTTGGGTATTTATGTTAAATACTGGTTCGAAAAGCATGGAAAAAAAATCTTAGGAAACCAGCCTATAGCAATGTCCAGGCCACAAATTTGAGTTGACATTCGTGGAGATATTTTGGTATTAAAACATTATCATGAACATAAAGTAGCTTTTATTCCAGAGGACAGATTCTCATTAATCATGATTGTAAATTTAATAACAGAAATACGTACATACATACATACATTCACGCCTTTATTCCCAAAAGGGGCAGACAGAGCACATGAACTTTATGTTCCAGCGCCACTTTTAGCATAAATGTGGGTATAAAAGATCGACAAAAAGTGATATTGCTTAGGTTGTTAGCCCATCACCCACAACACACTTCAACCCTGATCTCTTAATCGACTTTTACGACACACACGGGAAGAAAGAGGGTGGTGAAATTCTAACCCGCCACCACACGGGCATAAAAATAATAGTAAATAAAAATTAATTAACCATAATGGGTTATGATGAAGGGTTATTCGTAGGGGAAGTTAGTAGTAGTAGGTTAGTTTGCGGCGTAGCAATTCAACAATTATTGGAAAATTACTCTTACTACGCGGGCGAAG
Organism: Epinotia demarniana; assembly: GCA_945867215.1. Classification (NCBI taxonomy): domain Eukaryota; kingdom Metazoa; phylum Arthropoda; class Insecta; order Lepidoptera; family Tortricidae; genus Epinotia; species Epinotia demarniana. The sequence continues at coordinate 16,530,194 of OX244263.1, forward strand.
CCGCGGGCAAAAGCTAGTTATAAAATATAATTAAAATGGTACAAAGATGTGAACCTTGAAAGTTAAGAAAAAATATGCATTTTTTTTTATTGTCCAAGAGTAAATTTAAAGTTACCAATAGAATCCTTACGCTTTTATAGAAACAAAATTGTAAGACAACTATGTACTTAAACGCAGTATTTCGCGACCGAAACAACAATTTACCTGATTTTCCATACTACGATACTTTGTACTAACAATATTGTGACGTCACAACTAGCTGTCTATTAGTATCGAGCGTTTTTCGCTACCGCCAGCGAGGTAAATCTTTGTCTCATTTTTTTTGGGTATTTATGTTATTTAATTGTAGTTACTCCCATACAAACATTTGTTCCTCTCCAAAAACTGGTTCGAATGACGTCATAAAAAAATGTTAGTCGTCATCCCTATTGTGTCTAGGTGTGTATTTGGCGGCCTTATTGGAGCATAATTGTTTATGGCATAATGAGCGGGATTGCTGTGCATCTCGGGTTATTTTTCTTCCGGTCATCGCAAATGTAATGACACATCCCGTCAACTTTCGCCTCAGTGTGAAAGGAGTGTACTCGGTCGTAGAGTTAAATACTCACGGCACACGGTTCAATAAAATATGTACCCCTATTTCACTAACCGCGTGAGGTGCGCCACGAGGCAGTTGAGCAGGATGTTCTCGCAGTTGCGCGCGCGCGGCTAGTAATAGTATAATGTGGTAGCAGCGCTCGTTTACCTGTATCGATGGTGCTGCGGCTTGTAGCGGCGGCGCTGCGCGAGCTTGAGCGGCGGGCGGCGCGTGAGGTGCGGTACGAGGCAGTTGAGCAGGATGTCCTCGCAGTTGCGCGCGCGGCTAGTAATAGTATAATGTGGTAGCAGCGCTCGTTTACCTGTATAGATGGTGCTGCGGCTTGTAGCGGCGGCGCTGCGCGAGCTTGAGCGGCGGGCGGCGCGTGAGGTGCGCCACGAGGCAGTTGAGCAGGATGTCCTCGCAGTTGCGCGCGCGGCTAGTAAAAGTATAATGTGGTAGCAGCGCTCGTTTACCTGTATCGATGGTGCTGCGGCTTGTAGCGGCGGCGCTGCGCGAGCTTGAGCGGCGGGCGGCGCGTGAGGTGCGCCACGAGGCAGTGGAGTAGGATGTCCTCGCAGTTGCGCGCGCGCGGCTAGTAATAGTATAATGTGGTAGCAGCGCTCGTTTACCTGTATCGATGGTGCTGCGGCTTGTAGCGGCGGCGCTGCGCGAGCTTGAGCGGCGGGCGGCGCGTGAGGTGCGCCACGAGGCAGTTGAGTAGGATGTCCTCGCAGTTGCGCGCGCGCGGCTAGTAATAGTATAATGTGGTAGCAGCGCTCGTTTACCTGTATCGATGGTGCTGCGGCTTGTAGCGGCGGCGCTGCGCGAGCTTGAGCGGCGGGCGGCGCGTGAGGTGCGCTACGAGGCAGTTGAGCAGGATGTCCTCGCAGTTGCGCGCGCGGCTAGTAATAGTATAATGTGGTAGCAGCGCTCGTTTACCTCTATCGATGGTGCTGCGGCTTGTAGCGGCGGCGCTGCGCGAGCTTGAGCGGCGGGCGGCGCGTGAGGTGCGCTACGAGGCAGTTGAGCAGGATGTCCTCGCAATTGCGCGCGCGGCTAGTAATAGTATAATGTGGTAGCAGCGCTCGTTTACCTGTATCGATGGTGCTGCGGCTTGTAGCGGCGGCGCTGCGCGAGCTTGAGCGGCGGGCGGCGCGTGAGGTGCGCTACGAGGCAGTTGAGCAGGATGTCCTCGCAGTTGCGCGCGCGGCTAGTAATAGTATAATGTGGTAGCAGCGCTCGTTTACCTGTATCGATGGTGCTGCGGCTTGTAGCGGCGGCGCTGCGTGAGCTTGAGCGGCGGGCGGCGCGTGAGGTGCGCCAAGAGGCAGTTGAGCAGGATGTCCTCGCAGTTGCGCGCGCGGCTAGTAATAGTATAATGTGGTAGCAGCGCTCGTTTACCTGTATCGATGGTGCTGCGGCTTGTAGCGGCGGCGCTGCGCGAGCTTGAGCGGCGGGCGGCGCGTGAGGTGCGCTACGAGGCAGTTGAGCAGGATGTCCTCGCAGTTGCGCGCGCGGCTAGTAATAGTATAATGTGGTAGCAGCGCTCGTTTACCTGTATCGATGGTGCTGCGGCTTGTAGCGGCGGCGCTGCGCGAGCTTGAGCGGCGGGCGGCGCGTGAGGTTCGCTACGAGGCAGTTGAGCAGGATGTCCTCGCAGTTGCGCGCGCGGCTAGTAATAGTATAATGTGGTAGCAGCGCTCGTTTACCTGTATCGATGGTGCTGCGGCTTGTAGCGGCGGCGCTGCGCGAGCTTGATCGGCGGGCGGCGCGTGAGGTGCGCTACGAGGCAGTTGAGCAGGATGTCCTCGCAGTTGCGCGCGCGGCTAGTAATAGTATAATGTGGTAGCAGCGCTCGTTTACCTGTATCGATGGTGCTGCGGCTTGTAGCGGCGGCGCTGCGTGAGCTTGAGCGGCGGGCGGCGCGTGAGGTGCGCCACGAGGCAGTTGAGCAGGATGTTCTCGCAGTAGCGCGCGCGGCTAGTAATAGTACAATGTGGTAGCAGCGCTCGTTTACCTGTATCGATGGTGCTGCGGCTTGTAGCGGCGGCGCTGCGCGAGCTTGATCGGCGGGCGGCGCGTGAGGTGCGCTACGAGGCAGTTGAGCAGGATGTCCTCGCAGTTGCGCGCGCGGCTAGTAATAGTATAATGTGGTAGCAGCGCTCGTTTACCTGTATCGATGGTGCTGCGGCTTGTAGCGGCGGCGCTGCGCGAGCTTGATCGGCGGGCGGCGCGTGAGGTGCGCTACGAGGCAGTTGAGCAGGATGTCCTCGCAGTTGCGCGCGCGGCTAGTAATAGTATAATGTGGTAGCAGCGCTCGTTTACCTGTATCGATGGTGCTGCGGCTTGTAGCGGCGGCGCTGCGTGAGCTTGAGCGGCGGGCGGCGCGTGAGGTGCGCCACGAGGCAGTTGAGCAGGATGTCCTCGCAGTAGCGCGCGCGGCTAGTAATAGTACAATGTGGTAGCAGCGCTCGTTTACCTGTATCGATGGTGCTGCGGCTTGTAGCGGCGGCGCTGCGCGAGCTTGAGCGGCGGGCGGCGCGTGAGGTGCGCTACGAGGCAGTTGAGCAGGATGTCCTCGCAGTTGCGCGCGCGGCTAGTAATAGTACAATGTGGTAGCAGCGCTCGTTTACCTGTATCGATGGTGCTGCGGCTTGTAGCGGCGGCGCTGCGTGAGCTTGAGCGGCGGGCGGCGCGTGAGGTGCGCCACGAGGCAGTTGAGCAGGATGTCCTCGCAGTAGCGCGCGCGGCTAGTAATAGTACAATGTGGTAGCAGCGCTCGTTTACCTGTATCGATGGTGCTGCGGCTTGTAGCGGCGGCGCTGCGCGAGCTTGAGCGGCGGGCGGCGCGTGAGGTGCGCTACGAGGCAGTTGAGCAGGATGTCCTCGCAGTTGCGCGCGCGGCTAGTAATAGTACAATGTGGTAGCAGCGCTCGTTTACCTGTATCGATGGTGCTGCGGCTTGTAGCGGCGGAGCTGCGCGAGCTTGAGCGGCGGGCGGCGCGTGAGGTGCGCTACGAGGCAGTTGAGCAGGATGTCCTCGCAATTGCGCGCGCGGCTAGTAATAGTACAATGTGGTAGCAGCGCTCGTTTACCTGTATCGATGGTGCTGCGGCTTGTAGCGGCGGCGCTGCGCGAGCTTGAGCGGCGGGCGGCGCGTGAGGTGCGCTACGAGGCAGTTGAGCAGGATGTCCTCGCAATTGCGCGCGCGGCTAGTAATAGTACAATGTGGTAGCAGCGCTCGTTTACCTGTATCGATGGTGCTGCGGCTTGTAGCGGCGGCACTGCGCGAGCTTGAGCGGCGGGCGGCGCGTGAGGTGCGCTACGAGGCAGTTGAGCAGGATGTCCTCGCAATTGCGCGCGCGGCTAGTAATAGTACAATGTGGTAGCAGCGCTCGTTTACCTGTATCGATGGTGCTGCGGCTTGTAGCGGCGGCGCTGCGCGAGCTTGAGCGGCGGGCGGCGCGTGAGGTGCGCTACGAGGCAGTTGAGCAGGATGTCCTCGCAATTGCGCGCGCGGCTAGTAATAGTACAATGTGGTAGCAGCGCTCGTTTACCTGTATCGATGGTGCTGCGGCTTGTAGCGGCGGCGCTGCGCGAGCTTGAGCGGCGGGCGGCGCGTGAGGTGCGCTACGAGGCAGTTGAGCAGGATGTCCTCGCAATTGCGCGCGCGGCTAGTAATAGTACAATGTGGTAGCAGCGCTCGTTTACCTGTATCGATGGTGCTGCGGCTTGTAGCGGCGGCGCTGCGCGAGCTTGAGCGGCGGGCGGCGCGTGAGGTGTGCTACGAGGCAGTTGAGCAGGATGTCCTCGCAATTGCGCGCGCGGCTAGTAATAGTACAATGTGGTAGCAGCGCTCGTTTACCTGTATCGATGGTGCTGCGGCTTGTAGCGGCGGCGCTGCGCGAGCTTGAGCGGCGGGCGGCGCGTGAGGTGCGCTACGAGGCAGTTGAGCAGGATGTCCTCGCAATTGCGCGCGCGGCTAGTAATAGTACAATGTGGTAGCAGCGCTCGTTTACCTGTATCGATGGTGCTGCGGCTTGTAGCGGCGGCGCTGCGCGAGCTTGAGCGGCGGGCGGCGCGTGAGGTGCGCTACGAGGCAGTTGAGCAGGATGTCCTCGCAATTGCGCGCGCGGCTAGTAATAGTACAATGTGGTAGCAGCGCTCGTTTACCTGTATCGATGGTGCTGCGGCTTGTAGCTGCGGCGCTGCGCGAGCTTGAGCGGCGGGCGGCGCGTGAGGTGCGCTACGAGGCAGTTGAGCAGGATGTCCTCGCAATTGCGCGCGCGGCTAGTAATAGTACAATGTGGTAGCAGCGCTCGTTTACCTGTATCGATGGTGCTGCGGCTTGTAGCGGCGGCGCTGCGCGAGCTTGAGCGGCGGGCGGCGCGTGAGGTGCGCTACGAGGCAGTTGAGCAGGATGTCCTCGCAATTGCGCGCGCGGCTAGTAATAGTACAATGTGGTAGCAGCGCTCGTTTACCTGTATCGATGGTGCTGCGGCTTGTAGCGGCGGCGCTGCGCGAGCTTGAGCGGCGGGCGGCGCGTGAGGTGCGCTACGAGGCAGTTGAGCAGGATGTCCTCGCAATTGCGCGCGCGGCTAGTAATAGTACAATGTGGTAGCAGCGCTCGTTTACCTGTATCGATGGTGCTGCGGCTTGTAGCGGCGGCGCTGCGCGAGCTTGAGCGGCGGGCGGCGCGTGAGGTGCGCTACGAGGCAGTTGAGCAGGATGTCCTCGCAGTAGCGCGCGCGGCTAGTAATAGTACAATGTGGTAGCAGCGCTCGTTTACCTGTATCGATGGTGCTGCGGCTTGTAGCGGCGGCGCTGCGCGAGCTTGAGCGGCGGGCGGCGCGTGAGGTGCGCTACGAGGCAGTTGAGCAGGATGTCCTCGCAATTGCGCGCGCGGCTAGTAATAGTACAATGTGGTAGCAGCGCTCGTTTACCTGTATCGATGGTGCTGCGGCTTGTAGCGGCGGCGCTGCGCGAGCTTGAGCGGCGGGCGGCGCGTGAGGTGCGCTACGAGGCAGTTGAGCAGGATGTCCTCGCAATTGCGCGCGCGGCGCACGGCCTGGCGCAGCGCGGGCGCGGCGGCGCCGTACGCCGCGAGCCACGCGCGGTGAACCAGCGCCGCGCCCGGGAGGACGAGTGAATATGCACCGCCCCATTTGCTGCTGTAGCCCCAGGCGTTCTGCACAAAACGATATATTGGGTGTTAATAATGATCGCCTATTACCCAACACAATTTTCACATTGCAGAGATTTGAATGAGACGACTATGACGATTTAAAAAAAATGAAAATATAGTTAAGTAATGTATAGTATATCGTGACATTAAATAATTTAATGACTTGCACACCTGCTCGCAGGCTATATACACTGTGCGTACTGTACTATTAAATTGTAACAACTCTCTGACTGTATCTGAGCAAATAAAATTTCGTATCTGAAGATGTTGTATGAGCCAAAGAACCGATTGGGGGATGTACTGGTACCTTAGCCTCATCCCAGAAGTGCGTGCGCGCGGGATAGCCCACGATGCGCTCGGGGAAGTCCCGCCACACTCGGAACGCGAAGTCCAGCTCCTCGGCCAGCAGCGGCGCGTCGCCGTCTAGCGAGAACACGGCCGCCGTCGGCACCGCCCACAGCGGCTGCCAGCGCGCGGACACGCCCTCCCTGCACACACAAGTACACACAACGCAACGGTATCAGGGGAGTATTGGTCGACGGGGAGTACGGGCGCCCGGACGGTTGGAGGGACCACAGAACACTTAATACTAAGTCCAGCACCACACCACCGGACCAAATGATGTACGTCATTTGGTCCGGTGGTGGTGGTGGTCCATCCCAAAGTTAAAGGCGTGCAAACATTTCGTTTCAAATCGACCTAGTCGCGATCGCCTGCGAGCGGCCATGATAGCAACCCACACTACGATGTTTACGTGTGCGTGCGGTTCGAGTGCTGCCGGCCGGTTGGACCGACTCTCTTGATCATTGTTATACTTTTACGTTATAGTGAGCTAGGAAGTAAAAATTCGATGAATTTTAAATGTTTCTATTTTATTAAACTTACGCACTTATTTACATACCATAAAACTAGTGCCTCTGCCAAATCTTGGGATTAGGTGTCAAAGCGGAGCCCGACCTCCATTAGGGCACAACAGGGAATAAAGCCAGGGGATGATGATGACGCACTTATTTACTTATGTCATACGGTATAGTTTTGTATGCAAACTCGACCGACTCTAATAGTACCTATTTAAATTACAAACACAAGCCTTACGAAAATTGGTCCGAGTAAATCCGAGGTACTCGTGTAGTTTAAAATGTTCAAAGTATTATACCTATAGACGATCTTTTAGTGAATCCATACTAATCTGGCTAGGTAGTTACTGGCGAAAAATTTGGTCCTCACCCATATTCGACAATTTTCCTCATTTTTTTTCTGTCCGAAAATATAGTTCATCTTTACCACAAAAAGTAAGTAGGTACCAAGAATATTTCATTTCCCTTGAAAAGTATATCCCATCAAAAATATAAATGTGAAAGGCTGCCAAGATCGATACTATGGGAATGCTTCGCCTATAAAAGAAGTGAGATCTGAATACTTACCAAGTTATATAAAAATACCTCAATTTATAATAGTCAGAGAAACGCACACCGGTTTTTTTAGCAGTTTCCTGATAACATTTATTATTTTCAGTACTTTTTAATGATGTTACTTGGCAAGTTTTCACACACCACACACCTTTTCAATGCAATGAATCGACACCTTTGGACTGCAATGTGTCAAGTATATAATTTTCTATTAAAACTTGCCAAGTTACATCATTAAAAAGTACTGAAAATAATAAATGCTATCAGGAAACTGCTAAAAAAAACCGGTGTGCGTTTCTCTGACTATTATAAATTGAGGTATTTTTATGGAACTTGGTACTTATTCAGATCTCACTTCTTTTATAGGCGAAGCATTCCCATAGTATCGAACTTGGCAGCCTTTCACATTTATGTTTTTGATGGGATTTCATTTATTTTTGTTAGGTGTAGGTTCTTTATTATTTTTTTATCACTTTTGCTACTAAAACTTAGTATATCAAGTGACCTGCTTTGCACATCTTAAATCGTGGGTTCGGTTCCCGCAACAGACACACACAGAGTGGTGAACAGTTTTATTGTTCTTGTCTTTAAGACAAACATGTTTTGTCTTAAATTGGTATGTATCTAAATTTAAATAAGTCTTATCTCATTTCCACTCCATACCTACTTATAGTAGAACAAAATTACACATTCGTTGTTTTCGAAACCGACTCACACTTGGCCGTTTTCAGATTTTTACTTTATTTCGACCTAAAGACAAACCTTCGAGCCAAATTTCAGGTCGGTACGACCATTGGAAGATAGACCCATTTAGTTCATTATGACTTCATAGTAGAACAAAGTTACACCTTCGCTATTTTTAAAACTGACTCACACTTGGACGTTTTCAGATTTTTCCCTTCACTTTGACCTTAAGACCTATCTCCATGCCAAATTTCAAGTCAGTACGACCATTGGAAGTGGTCTAGGTTTTTGATGAGTGAATCAGTGAGTCAGTGAGTGTATAGTAAAAATAGCGATATTCTGACGTCAATATCTCAAGAACTGCTATAGGTAGAATAATGAAATTTTGTATTCTAGACAATTAAGGAGATGTCAACAGACACTCGAAATTTCATATGCGTAGATAAAATATGTTTTGAGTTATAGGGTGGTCGAACTTGGCCCGAAATGGTTCGTGTAATATAACCCACGGCCAGTGTGTCGCTTTTTTTTGCTCGAACTTGGCGGACACACTGCCGTGTGTCTAGATTTTATAAGTTTCATAACCATTGGTTTAAATATAACGTTTTCCCACTCAAACTTCCAACCCCCTTTTCAGCATTTTAGGGGTGGAATTTTCTAAAACAATGAAACATGATATGTTCTTTTGTCTTGCCGTTTCAACCCCTATAAATGAAGCCTTACCCCTAGTAAACATCGTAAAAGAAACCGCTATGCCAAATTTCAGCTTTCTATGTCTAAAGGTTTGGGGTACCTAGACGTAAAGTAAAGTAAAGTAAAGTAAAAATTTATTACCAGAAAGATTCAGTACAAAATATGCAAAGTCGATGACCCCACACTAGGCTAGGCCTGTATCGTGGAAGTCAAACGTAAACCAAACACAGAATTAACCGAATGAAGTGCGGTCCGTAAATCAAACTTAAAACTAATTGAGTAGGATATATGAAACTTTTGACAGCAATTTTTAAATATTAGTAAGTGACTATATTATGTAATCTTACGACACTAAGTTCAGCAAAAATAAATAAATGTGTGTTTGTGCGTGCGTGTGTGCGTGTGCGTGTGCGTGCGTGAGTGCGTGTTGTCTGTGTGTTTGTGTGTGTGTCTGTGTCTCTCTCTCTGTGTGTGTGTGTGTGTGTGTGTGTGTGTGTGTGTGTGTGTGTGTGTGTGTGTGTGTGTGTGTGTGTGTGTGATTATTGGCCGAATATCACACGTCCTAGTTAACATATTATAAATATGGGGGAAAAGGAAGGATTTAAAACGTTTTGCAAAACTGGTCTTTAACGCAGGCTTGGGCACTTTGAAAATTCTCTTTTTTAGCAATTCAGGGAAAGTTGGGGAGTTTCTAACCTGTTTGTGCATAAACAAAGTAACACGCAAAAAATATAATCGACGCACACTCAAGACCCGGGCCTCCTCAAAAAGGTTCACAGTGGGAAAACGCCGGGACTTACGAAGGGATACCTTCAGCACCGCTCTCTGGGCGCGCTCCAGGACGATCAGGACAGACTTAGAAATGCCACCCCAAGCAAGGATGCAATAGTTTAGAATAGACTCACACAGTCCATGGTACACTATCCTTAAAAGATTCCAATCACAAGCCTCCCTTAGCAATTTCATAGTGTAAATCATTTTACGTACCCTTGCAGTTGTCAGTGTTATATGCTCTTTAAAATTAAGTTTTTCATCTAAAACAATACCTAAGTATTTTAGGGATAGGACTTTGTGTATACAATTACAGCTGCAACTGGTGACGAAATGATTTCTAGGGATGATACAGTATTGATTGTGAATTTTTAATTCCCGTAAATCATCAGGAGGGCGTGATGAGGCCGTTTTATGAAAACAGAGAAAATGTGTTTTGCTTGCATTAAGGGTGAGGAGATTACGCTCGTGTACCTAAGGATAAGATTTATTTTATAAACGATTACTAACTCGAGAATATTTAATACAGTCATTACATAACCCCTAGTAGTGGGGCAGAGTGCTCGAACAAATTGTCGAAAATGTGGACACACTGGACAAAAGCACCAAATTTTTTTCAGGTACTTGTTAGGTCCATAGCTTTAAGTTTTTGATAGGAACCAACTCCTCCGTTGGCCATCTTTAATTTTATGGCGGCCATTTTGAATTTTAGTTAATTTATCAATTTCCTGAGTTCTATTTAACGTAGAATGACAAACTTAGTGTCTAAATATACATATTTGGGGTCAAGGAATTCAACTAGATAGTTTTTAGAGTCGAGTTGCCAAAGGATATCAAACGGAACCCTGTTCTTGAGCTTCCGCCGTCCATCCGGCTGTCTGCGTACCAGCAATAGCTATAGTGCGTTTTTTTTAGCATTAGAAAGAAGGCTAAAGCACACACAAAGTCAAAGGATCTCAAACAGCCACTAAAAAAGACTTACGTTATTGGTGTCTACCCTAAAATGATAGAAGTGTTTTCATTAGTTATATCTAAATAATACTTACAACAATATATTTATTTTTAATGTATTTATTTTTTGACTTTGTTATTTTGGATTTCGTTATTCAGTTCTGGAAAGGTTTCACAATAAAAAACCTAAAGAAGAAGAGGTTTGAAACGATCGGTTCGTTTTTTTTTCGCTGTCAACATTGTCATAATTGTCAATCGTATCTTACGTTATTTTTCTTGTTTTCTTGGTAATCTACAAATTGTTGAAGATAACGAGATTATTATACGAGTATCTATTTGTTAATTAATATTAAGATTTTATTTTTCGCTGTGTGTGGTGGTGTGCGGACTGCGATGGACCAACCAGAGGCAGGTCTAAGTGGTTTGCAAAAAAGATCGACTCGTTCTCCCTTGACCGTTTTGCCTTCATCACAAGCAAAGATACAGAAACAGAGTCCATTAACAATAAATGAGAAACATACAGTGGTGAACCTTTACAAGTTGGTGTATATTTGCATGCAAGGATGAATTTCCAGGTAACATCTAATATTTGGCCCAAGCAGAAAAGGTTGACGACGACTGCTTCTTTGTGTGTCGGATTAGAAATCCAAAAAAAACGGACTATTGTTAAAAAGTGGTATCGGTCGAAATCGAAGAAGGAGGGTTTACGACCACTGCTTCTTTGTTTACCCGTTTGACAGATAATCATACGTCGTTATCGCGGGGACCATAACAAATCAGATAAAGAACACATATAACAGAATGTCTATTTGGTAGAAACGGACATATTCTGCCTACAAATACTATGCATCTAAGAAGTTCTTCACATTTGGAGAGTTTTCGCTAGAAAAGTTCTATAAAAATATCTTCTACTAATTAAACGCTTACCTACTCAGAAGGCAACACGTCTACTTAAATAATAAGACAGCAATTTGTATAATTTTTATTAACGTGAATTTTTCACTTGTATTTTATTTAGTTTTGGTAATAGATTAGATTATAAAGATTTTATGTAATAAGTAGTCTATAGTCAATTTGCGGCGTCGTGCATAAAATATCCATTTCAATTGACTGAACGATTTTTCAACATCAACTGCTGTTGTAGGTGCGTAATTGAAACGATAGAAGTAATCTACTGTGACAGTAACGATGATTCAAGTATTATTTCCTTCCCTTGTAACTGTTCATTATTTTTAAATTATGCCAAATCCAGTTTTTTTTTCAAAACTTGTTTTAGCTTTTTAAATATTTTTATTCCATTCGCACTATTTCAAGTTTGGAGGTCGGATATTAGATATAATATTGATAAATTTTAAACTCGTAGGTCCATTTACCTACGAGTTTCAAAATGAGTTTCACTTCTGTTATTGCTTGTTTGTCATAATCTTTCTGAACTGTCAAATCGTTTTTGCCCCCGCGATAACGACGTATGCAGATAATTCTAATCTTAAAAAAAACGAAGTATAGACTGTTCAGATTTTCACAGAAGTAGTGTTTCTATTCCTGCTTTAACATACATTCACAAAAATAAAAAATGATAAAAAATTAAACAGTGCTCTCATACATGAAACGTAATTTTATGGCGTTTTTTTGCCCGCCCATAACAATCGGTATATCTCTAGAACCGTAATATGTATATATAGTATATAACCGTAATATAGCCTCTATAATAACGAGTAATAAAAATATAATAATGTTAATATATTAGTGGGGCAGAGTGCTCGAACAAATTGTCGTAAATGTGGACACGCTGGACAATAGCACCATTTTTGTTTCAGGCACTTATTAGGTCCATAGCTTTAAGTTTTTAATAGGAACCAACTCCTCCGTCGGTCATATTTAGTTTTAAGGCGGCCATTTTGAATAATTGTTAATTTATTAATACCTACTATTTAGGGTCAGGGAATTCAAATAGATACCTAAGTATTTTACCGATATCTCAGTTACTAAATTACTTGAAAATACAAAATTTGTGTTTTTTTATATATATATAGGGCGGGAAGTTAAAACGGGGCAGTAAGGGCAGCTACTAGATCCCTTGCCGCCACGCAAAAATGGCATTAGGATTTCATTCCTAACTTTTTAAGTGATGACAATCTACATTCACAGATTTGTGAAAAAAAGTAAAGTCACCGAGAAAATCATCAATTTTGTCGATTTTTTTAATGCCATTCGATCCCATTTCTATTAAGGATCAAAATATCTTTGGGATCTAATAGCTGCCCTTACTGCCCCGTTTTAACTTTCCGCCCTGTATATATAAAAAACACCAATTTTGTATTTTCAAGTAATTTAGTAACTGAGATATCGGTAAAATACTTATCTAGTTGAATTCCCTGACCCCAAATATGTATATTTAGACACCAATTTTGTGATTCTAAATGACTTAGAACTCGAGGTATTAATAAATTAACAATTATTCAAAATGGCCGCCTTAAAACTAAATATGACCGACGGAGGAGTTGGTTCCTATTAAAAACTAAAAGCTATGGACCTACTAAGTGCCTGAAACAAAAATGGTGCTATTGTCCAGCGTGTCCACATTATCACCTGAAACTGCCCTACTATAGGCAAGGCAGTATAAACATTAAGAGTCGGCAGGGGGCAATCGAGGGTCGGGAATGTAAGAGATATATAGTAAACGATGTTCCACAACGTTGAAAAAAATTACACAGCTAGCCAATGAATGTTACTTCTTCTTGAATCATTCGAATTCAAGATAATGCTGATGGGTAAGTGTTAAATAAAATCAGAAAATCACTAAAAACGTGTAAAACGCACTCCCGTATTGTAACAACTGAGCTGTAAGTATCAAGAATTATTAAATGAATTTTATCAAATAATAAAGTTAAAACTATAGCAAAGTCCTTGCAATCTTCATTTCTTAACAAATATGTACTTATTTCGTGTAAAAGGATCTCAAAGATGCCCAATTTTTACGCTCAAAATCTTCATACAAATTAGTATGGAGCGGCCGGTGAACGAGTGCGACCGGTCGCGGCGGCGACGTTCAGTCGGCCGCGAGCCTCCGGAGCGAGACCACGTCGCTTGGCGCCGCATTGACAGATCGCGATCGAACCGTGTACTTACACAAAATGAGTGCACAGTGGTTCAAAAGAAAAATATTTTTCACCTCACCGGCTCGAAAAGGCTTGCTTTATCGCTCAAAATCTGCGCCCAAAAGTCCATTTTATCCGCTAGCGTGGAAAGAGTTTTTGAATTTGGAACGTGACGGTCGATCCCGAGACCCAACTTTTTTCTATACAGAATGAGGTGCGTTCAGAAACAGATGGTGTTATGCCAATAATAAATTGTTATTATTTTGATAAAATAAAATTAATAGTACTTATTCTCTCTTAATTAAGTAGGTACATACGAAATATTGACAAAATACGAATAAATAATTTTAAAATGTCGTTTAATTTTACTAAAAATTTCGCTTTTTCCAAATTTGGAACGCACCGTTTCAAAAGTTAATTTAAGAAAAAGCTCAGAATATACATTTAATTTTGTTTTGTTCTAAAGCCACAGACAGTAAAACCAAAATAATGGTGGTTATTTATAGATTTTAGCGCAGAATATATACATATATGAATTTTGATGCCTGCTGAGTTAGCGGAAAAAGTGAAATAAGCGTATTTGAGTCTTAGTTTAAACCGTGAGTACCCAACAATACTTTGACTTTTTTAATGTAGGTAAGCGTTAGGTTATTTAAAGATGCAAAAATATTTATGTTACATTTGATAATAATAAAATGCTAGATCTTGATGAGATGTAAACAAACCTTTATTGAAAATGAGTATAAGGTCCAAATTACTTCCATTACATTTACTTACCTACAATTTTCCTCGCGGTGGTGAGGTGAAAATTTGTGTGTTTCGCTCGGCAGCAAAATTGTTTGGCGTCTCGTGCCTTGGAAGCCTCGCTATGCTCAGGATTGTACTTTTGAACCATGAGCGAAGCGAATTCAATTATACAATCCTTCGCTAGCTCGGCTTTCAATACGAAGCACTTGCGCCAAACAACAACTTTGCAGCCTTGCATAACAAATAACTATTTATGTTCATTGATTAACATATTTAAATAACATAGAACTAAACAACATGCTTATATTTTCCTCGTTTTGTACATGTATTTCTGTTTCTTATGTTTGGTTTGATCACAAAAAAGGCTTGGGTAGTAATTAGCAAAATAAATAGTAATTAGCTAATTATACTATATGGGTGTCACCTCTATAGGTCGTGTCTCTGAACAGATTCTCGTGGAATTTTGTAAGTGAGTTCGATATTTAACTATAGGGCAAAAATGCTTTCGTATGTCCGGTTGTCCGGCTGTCCGGCTGTCCCCTTTGAGTCCCCAGCTATAGGCAGGTGCGTGTCGGGTATTATAATAAAATGTTTTATTTCCAAAACATCATCAGATACGTGACTAAAAAAATGTTTAAACTAACCGAATTAGACATTTTGTAGTATTCTTTTTTATAGGAAAAACCAATATTTTAGAACAAGTGCGATTGCTATGTACTAGAAGACTATACATCCTATGGTAAAAGGCAAACATCAATACATTTTTGAAAGTTTAAAATGGAAATATTTTACTTAAAAGATAGCTCTGACGCGTATTTTTGGAAAACACTCCGACGAAAACCTGGTTGTTTGAAATAACCATACATAGTATTAGAATTATAGCTTTGCTATGGTCTAGAATAAGAGTTTATCTATACAAAACAGAAGTTTACTTTAACAATGTAATCATTTGAACGAAAATATGGCCTGTGAAAAAAGCTAAAATACGAACTTTTTGTTTGCATTTGCACGCTCTTAACTTTTAAGCTGTCCTGTATGCAATATATAACAAGTAATTCGACCATTTTTCAAACAATAAAATAAATAAACTACGAATCTAATAATCCTATACTATTCAATGAGCGTTATCCTATATATATATAGTTACTATAATGTAGTTTGCTTCGCGATTTATTTGATAGGTTACGTAAATGAGTTCATATATAAAAGAATAATATTTAACGGCCGTATTCATAAACGTACTACAAGCCTGTTTTAACTAAAATACTAAAATGGCGTTAAAATTCGTTTGTCCTTATCTGTCACTTTGACATTTCTGTTCGTAAGAAAGGGACAAAGCACATTTTATTTAGCAGAGGCATTTTAAGTTTTATGAATAAGGGGGTAAATACCTACCAATATGGTAAGAATATAGAAATGATCCTCCTTAACTTAGCTACCTTGGGTGTATAAAGCCGGCTACTCACACAGCTGCCGCAGGGGCAATATTGGGATTGGACCCTTAATTGTGATGTGTATAGGCAAGCAGGGGCAATTTTTAGATTGGGCCTGCGGCAGGCCGGCAGTGGCGCAAGACCTTCCTAGCTCCCTAGGTTGTATCTACCGCCCTGCTAGGTTGCCGCATGTGTAGTACGATTGGGGCAATTCCAGTCAGTTTATTGGCGACAACCGAGCGGAGTGCACGTCTCACAATGGACAATAAAGAGCGTGAAGTTTGGACACGGGTAATAGACGTGTACAAAGACCGGCCCCACATGTGGAATAGAAAAAAAAACAATATTTTAACAGTCATGCGAAATCAAACTTTCCAATTAATGTTGGTAGCACTATAGTAGTTCGTCGGTAGCACCACAGAAAGTGCCAAGACTATACCAATCCTTTGGTGTGTCGACAATACCGGAGCCATTCTCATGCACGTGCGTTCCGCGGGACTATCACTTACACACTGAACGGCAGGCTAGTGTGTAGAGAACCACCGAAATTGCTCCTAGCGCCGCGCCGTGCGACCGGTATTGCCCCTGCGGCTGGCGTGTGAGTAGCCGGCTTAAGAATAAGAATATTTTATTTGTAAAAAATGGGTGTACATAAAAGGTCTTATAACGTAGTTTGGCGTCTCCATTTTCAGCCTGAGGCACAGACATACAAATCTATAGTATCTTATAGCTAAATACCTACTTACGATTAAACATTATTATATTTCACGGGTGTTACAAAGTGCTCCGAATTGCCATAATACATTTTGTCAAGACACCAGTCATGTAATTTACTTTTAAACTGTGGCAAGTCTAGTTCTTTCAGCTCTTTAGGTAGGTTAGTTATAGATTTTGGTGCACATGAATACAATGTTTTTATTGA